>JANAVB010015800.1:4569930-5220170 GCA_029216955.1 Iris pallida
AAATCGAGCTCCGAGTATCAGAACGCGACGAACTTGCGTAGGCCTAGAATACGTGAATTAGATTTTGCGGGTAGCTCCCGAGTTTGAATCGGGTCGTAGGGCGCCGGTATCCGCGCCGTACCATTGCATATCTTGAAATATTCAATTATCGGCAATAGCCGTATCATGGACTGGATGTCCACTTTACCTAGGTACTTGGTAGGTAACGTATGTATAGGTTAGTATCTTACTTCCTAGGGAGCGTGGGTCAAATATCAAGCGTAGGTAGGCTAACTTGATAATGCCTAAGTTTGAATTTTACCCTTTTAAGGTTAAATATGATATTGGCCCACGGCCCAGATTTGAGTTTCCAAGTCCAGATGGACTTGGATATAGGTTGTAGAGGTTGGTATGAGTAGAAAGCCGCCTAGACCTAGTCTTGACCCCGATTGACCACGGTTGACTTTTTAGACCAAAAGTCAACTATGGGTCAACACTTTACCCAATTTAGTCCCAATTCCATTAAACTTGGACAGTTGACCAAAAGTCAACTATTAGTCACCAGTGCCTGGTTTGACCTATAGTGACCTAGAGTTGACCAGAGTTGATCCGTTGACCAAAAGTCAACGGTAGCCAACTTTCGACCTAGTTTGATTCGGATTGACTTTCAATGTCCTCCCATGACCAAGATTGACCCAACTAGACATTCTTGACCTAGAATGACTTGATAGGATTTGATTTGATTTAACTTTACTTTCCTAAACTTAGTATTGATACTCTTGTTCTCTATAGTCCTCGACACTGCAGTTGATCCGATCGACATATTTTATCATCTTACAGCGAGTACATTCTATGATACTTATTCCCAATTTATGATAACTGTTATGATTCATGTACTTAGTGTAGATATGCTTATTCTTGACACATGGTTCTCACGGATTGGTATTCCTGGATCCCGACGAGAGATATTTCTTCTTCTTAGGTTGGGATGTATTGTGCAAGCTCCCTTGTAGCTCTTGCTCAATATATGGTCACTGATTCTAGAGAAAGTTCACGACCTTCTCATTAGAATCCCGTGCAGTGACGTGTCCTGTTTGGATCCATTCTACCAGTTGGGGTAGGGGGAGTAGTAGCGTATGCCTGTGATCATATCCCCTTGCATTCTTGAACAGTGTGAGTCATATACCGTACCTGTGACTTGCCAGGCCAGTTCTCGACAGGTACCCAAGCCGATCACAAGTTGAAACTATTACTCACACACATTGGATATATATAGTTTACCTTGACTTGTGTACATGCCATGATTCAGTTCTATTTTCTTGTTCTAGCTCTAGCTCTACAGCTTACTATGCCATGATACATACATGTACACTCCATGATTCATTGTATATGCTCTATTTACAGTCTTATAGCTTTTATTCTATCTTGAGATCTGTTATGAGATATATGTACTCGTTCTATCCTGACTGGATTGTTGACAAAATATTACAGATGCCGATGAGGGAGATTGCAGTACCTACTACGGTCCGGATGACGTAGTGGACGTAGACTTGGTTCCGCAGGGTTTAGCTCCGCCTGACGAGACTTTACCTCTTGTTTAGTTAGAGTAGGTCTTTGTACTGGACTTTATCTCCAGTTACTTTTGAGACTGTATTACATTTGGACTGTATTAGAGACTGGACTTGTATATTATTTATTTTTGGACTTGACAGGTTATATTTTATCGTCTTGTTGTCTTTATCTTTCAGTCTTTACTTTATCATCTTAGAGTTGTGATTGAGCACTCATATATATTCATTGCTTGTCCTCCGTTCGGAGTTGACCATATTCTCGACAGGTTTTGTTATATATATAAACTGTTGTCAGACTAGAAAATCTACAGCGTTCCACGCCATTTTTCAGGTGAGGGCTGGGCGTTGTCGCATCACGTGCCCTTTTAGCGGGTGCGGGTCGTGACAGACGTCGTTTATATCCGTGGTAGAATGGTACCGGTCTTCGACCGCCCGCACAATGTCCTAGCCGATTTGTTTTCATGCACGCGACGCCCCATTCTGTCCCACGCTGCGCTCTACATATATTTATTTTATGAAAACAATGTTTTTATTAACATGCCTGTCACTCCCCAATCCTGGAATACGTATTTTAATACGTAAACCGATAAATTGTATTTACCTTGTATTTATACTATATTTATTATGCTGTATTTCTTCATGCATTTCCCAAAAATATTCGACAAAATATTATTTCCTAATTTATTTTCTGTATTTGGGCCTACAGTTTTGGCTCATTTGGGTAACCTATTCTTGGTTCACCAATGGTTCATCATGAACCCTTTGGTTCATCATGAACCCATGGGTTCAAGATTCTATATAATAACTCATCTCCTTCTCTCTCCTCTCATTTTACTTCCTCTCATTTACTTCCTCCACCAACCAAGGCAAGTACCAACTTGCTCAAGAGAAGGATCCATAATTTTATTAATGTTTCTTACAAAACTATTTGCCAAAACATGTTCTTCTCCTTAATCTATACTAGTTTAGAACTTGGAAATTTCCATTTTGAAGCTTTGATTTTTGTAGATCTAAGTTTAATCATTTTCGGTTTTCCTTGGTCTTGATCTATTTTCGTTGGAGTTTTGTGGGTTTTGATGCTTCTATGTGGAAGAGAATTTTATTTCACCCAAGATGGAACTTTGGAAATCCGGATTTGGAGTTCGGATGGCCAAGTTGTGATGTTTTGAAGTTTGGGGATTAACCATGGTGTTCTTGCTGTCTGGAGGAGACAGTGAGCAGTGTGCTCCTGTTTGAGCACGCTTCCTGTTGGAAGCGTGTCTCCCTTGAGCTTGCGTAACTTTTACGCTGTCTCCCTTGAGCTTGCGTGACTTTTCACGCAGCTCTTTCCTTGAGCCTGCGTGACTTTTCATGCTGTCTCCCTAAAAGCTCTTCCCTTGAGCCTGCATGACTTTTCACGTTGTCTCCCTTGAGCTTGCGTGACTTTTCACGCTGCTCTCTTCCTCGAGCCTGCGTGACTTTTCACGCAGCTCTTCCCTTGAGCTTGCATGACTTTTCACGCTGCTCTCTCCTTGAACCTGCGTGACTTTTCACGCAGCTCTTCCCTTGAGCCTGCGTGACTTTTCACGCTGTCTCCCTTGAGCTTGCGTGACTTTTCACGCAACTCTTCCCTTGAGCCTGCGTGACTTTTCACGCTGTCTCCTTTGAGCTTGCGTGACTTTTCACGCTGCTCTCTTCCTCGAGCCTGCGTGACTTTTCACGCAGCTCTTCCCTTGAGCTTGCGTGACTTTTCACGCTGCTCTCCCCTTGAACCTGCGTGACTTTTCACGCTGCTCTCTCCCTTGAGCCTGCGTGACTTTTCACGCACGCTGCCTTGTGTAAGCCTGCGTGACTTTCCACGCACGTTGCCTTGTGTAAGCCTGCATGACTTTTCACGCACGCAGCCTTGTTGTGCGTATGCTTTGATATTTTATTAGATATTATATGCCCATTTTATATCCTTACGCCTTTTGTCCCGAGCATGATATGAGCACTAATGTGACCCCGAAGAACAAAGTGTTCCTACCCAATACATGTACCTGAATGTCCCAGTTCTTGTTCATGCTCGACAAATGACTCGTAACTCCACGTGGCGTATTTACAATGATGCATTACACTAAGGAGGATAGAACATGTTGACATACTGATTGACATGGATCCTCACTTAGGGTACTCGTACTATAGTACGACCTTTTAGGGGGATAATCATGCAGGCCACAGCATGAGAGTCCAAGATTTCACCTAGGGTTAAACTAGGTAACTAAATATACTAGATGCATGGGAAGGGCAAATTCCGAGATCGTGTTACACCAGCCGCCTTGAGATATTGTCTTGACGCGCCGGCTGGTCTCCACGGATACTGTGTCATCCGCAACGAGCGGATGACTGTATCCGATTAATTCCTGCTATATATTACATGTTTTGGCAATGTGGCCTTACGAGGGACCTGTGCTCAATAACACCTGTCTACGCGAACCCCTGGGTTGGCTAGCCTTGCTGGAAAGATACGATCTGAGGATTTTCTAATAACATGATGCGAGGATAACCTCGTCCCACTAGAAACTCGTAGACTTGATTGGCCGTAAAAATGACTTGCTTGTATCCTATTACCTTCCGCGAATAACCGAGGGAAGCGGACGGTCGTGGTACGTGATCCAACCCATGTTCTTGTTTGATTGTTGGGTTGGTTATCGTACTATGACAGGCTGTGGACCGAAGTTATGAACGAAAGACTTATTTTGGTTGTGAAGTGCTACTTCTGTGAATGACTGAGGAACATGGTCTATCATGGTACATGATCCAACCCATGTTCTTGTTTGATTGTTGGGTTGGTTATTGTGCTGCGATAGGCTATCGACCGAAGTCACGATCAGGAGATTTTATTGTTTATACCTTTTTAACTTATGTGAAAGTTATAGAGTACGACACGTCCCGACTCCATGCGGCACCTTTTGTCCTTGTTTGGTTGTAAGGGTGCCATATGATCTCGAAGATGTTGCGCCACCCTATAACAGTAGCATAAGTATTACTATTATCAGTCATTCTATTAGCTGGGTTTTTAATCTT
The DNA here is from genome assembly GCA_029216955.1 of Iris pallida. Lineage (NCBI taxonomy): Eukaryota > Viridiplantae > Streptophyta > Magnoliopsida > Asparagales > Iridaceae > Iris > Iris pallida. The sequence goes on from JANAVB010015800.1 coordinate 4,574,526, forward strand.
AACTCTTGTGCCCCTTTGGCGGTACTTGATATTCGGGGCTGACCCCGCTGGTTTTGTTTGGCCAGATCTCGTAGCAGAGCCAGAGGACACGATCTTCCTCTCTGACATCCATGGTGCATACTAGGAGCATGGCGGTTCGGGGACTCGAGTCGATTTCTTCTCCACCACTCCTGCTTATACTTTTGCGGCGTTTAGCCACCGGCACCTGTTAGCCGGATTACTTGATATTTTGTGTCAGTACATAATTGTAATTAAACAGACTGCAGCTGTGTATAATTTTGTACTCCTGACTCTCTGAGATAGCTAAATTATAAAGCTAGTCTCTCATGATCATTTTGATGAAGCGTCAGGGACGCCTTACTGCTTTATCTTTAATGTTCATTTAATTGCTGATTTGACTTGATTGATTGAGACATAGAACTCTGTGGGACCATAGGAGACTTGATTGTAGCATGTACCCCCCTCGTCTCTCGACAGCCACGATCGCCGTATGACGTTACGTACCTCATATGGAGTAGCTGGCCTAGTCCGTCTCCGTATTTCGGTACTGGGGCATGACAATGCCTGATAATTTTTAAATAAACATAATTTTTAAGCTTATAATGTACATAAAAAATTGTTAACCAAACGAGAGAAGGAGACGAAAAAATTCGGCTCCCGTGTTAACGAGACAGGACGGGGGTGAAGAATGCACTGTTTAACGGGAACGGATGAGAATAAGGATAAAAAATTGAACCCGATGTAGAATGTAGACGAGAATGAGAATTCAAATATTACTAAAAACGAGAATGTGAGAAATGCTCTCCGGCCTTTATCCGACCCGTTACCATCCCTTGGCTCGAGCAATGCAATCTTCTGGGCCAACTCTGAATAGTCTTATCTTTAAGTAAAAAATAAACTTACGTGTATTATAAATAGTCATGTATTGTATATATGGAGGGAGGATATATAGAAGAGGGCTTTTTCTATGGGCACCATACAAATTACTAGGGACTATCCTAAAAATGTTCAAAAATATTACAAGTTTGCCATCATTTTTTTTACTTGGGGCTAGTCCAATTTTTTCAGTTAGTAGGACTGCCAACATGCTGGCAGTCCTAACATTATGTTAGTTGGCAGTCCTAGGATTGCCAGCATGTTGGCAGTCCTAACATAATGTTAAGGCTGCCAACAAGTTGGCAGTCCTAACATAATGTTAAGACTGCCAACAAGTTGGCAGTCCTCGGAGGAGAAGAAGAAGAAGAAGCAGCAGCAACAGCACCTACATCCATCCATCCATGTCTCCTCCTCTCTCCTCCTCCTTGCTCCTCCTCCTCCTCCGGCCCCGTCGTCCGCCCCCTCCGCTTCTCCACCGCCGTCGCCTCCTCCTTGCTCCTCCTCCTCCTCCGGCCCCGAAGAAGAAGAAGAAGTAGCAGCAGCACCTACATCCATCCATCCATCCATGTCTCCTCCTCTCTTCTCCTCCTTCTTGCTCCTCCTCCTCCTCCTCCTCCTCCTCCTCCTCCTCCGGCCCCGTCCTCCGCCCCCTCCGCTTCTCCACCGCCGTCGCCTCCTCCTTGCTCCTCCTCCTCCTCCTCCTCCTCCGGCCCCGTCCTCCGTCCCTCCGCTCCTCCACCGCCGCCGAACTCGACTTCATGCACGTCATCCACTCCCGCTACCCCTCCGCTGGAGCAAGGAGGAGGAGGAGGAGGAGGAGGAGGAGCAAGGAGCAAGGAGCAAGGAGGAGGAGGAGGAGGAGGAGGAGAGAGGAGAGAGAAAAAATTCTAATATTGGACTGCCCCCAAGTAATTTTCGAAACGTCTCCAGTAAAAGTTTCTCAAACCTGGACTATCTCTTTGTAAATGATAGCCCCTAGTAATAACTGGGGTGCCCTTAGAAAAAGTCTAGAAGAGTATGGAAGATATAGAAAGTAGAGAGTATTATAGTAAAGTAATAAAGTTTTTCCATTTTTGGTCGTTGAGTTGGATAATATTTGAACCACATATCTCTATGTACAGTATTTGTTATGATGAACAAATTCATCCTTCTGGATGTGACGTGTAGCTAACTTGACCTCTTGTTAAAGATTATGCCCAACTTTCCAATCTTTATATGAGTCGTTCAACTTGACCGACAGGACTGAGTTTCTCGTGTTAAATGGAAGGGAAGAGAGAAGAGAAAGCACCACTGGCATCCATGGACGGAAGACAGCGGAGATGGTCCCTACAGGGAACCACAGCATTAGTTAGAGCATCTCTAACCCCCTATTGTGAGTTTAGAAAAAATGGTTGCCATATAGGAATGACAAACTTTCATTCCAAAAATTCTTCTCCAATGTAAATGTAGAATAAAACATAAAATTGACATGGCAAGGAGAATGTGAAGTTGGTTATCTAGATCTAGACAATGCACTTCACAATGACTTTGTCTCCACATCATCAATTATGAATATAAATATTTATAAAGAAGTTGAAGAAGTGGAGGAGTTGTCTTGGAAGTTGGAAAAAATACTTTTTATTGTCTCCTCAATACTTTTGCATTGGAGAGAGTTTTTCTATCTCATTATCTTTTGAGATATAATTTTGCCACATAAACAAGACATTGTCTTGTGGCTCATGCCACATAGGAGCCACCTAAGACTCACAACACTTAACAAGACAATAGGGTTGGAGATGCTCTTAGAAAAAACCTTTATTTATTGTGGTCGCTGTCGGTCTCTATTCGACACGCTACTCTTTCCTTTTCCTTCCCTTTCCTTTCTCCTTCGAACGACCGAACGAGAACACACTAATAAAAACTACATCAGACACACAAATCCATTGATGACGAGGACCACGCTTCAACATTCTCTATGAGCATCTCCAACCCTATTGTCTTGTTAAGTGTTGTGGAGTTGCCTTAGAAGTTGTCATTCCTATGTGGCAACCATTTTTTCCAAACTCACAATAGGGTTGGAGATGCTCTTAGGGGCCTAACTGGACCTACGGAGACACACCAAAGAGAAATTAGTCACCAGAGGAGAATGATGTCTCAAGAAATTCATCATTCTGGATGTGACGTCTAGCTAACTTGACCTCTTGTTAAAAGATTGTGCATAACTTTCTAAACTTCATATGAGCGTCCAACTTGACTGGCATCACATGTACCTGTCGGTGAGGTCACTATGTATAGGTCTTGTTCCGTAAGTTGTTTTCTGAAACAGCAGGACCGTCTTTCTCGTGGGTTCAATGGAAGGGAAGAGAGAAGAGGAAGCACCATTGGCATCCATGGAGGAAAGACAGCGGAGATGGTCCCTACGGGGAACCACAGCGTTAGTCACTGGAGGAAGCAGAGGAATTGGGTATCCTACTACCATTTTTTTTTCTCCTTCTATGTTGTATATATGTTTTTTTTTTCTAAATTACAATTTGATACTCTTTTAAGTATTTTAGTTTTTTAATTTGATATCCTAAAAATTAAAAATAACCATATTATTTTTATCCTTCCCTCCATCCACTCTCTCCCGGGGGCTGCACCCCTGCGGCCTCCCTTCCAGGGTTGCGCCTTCACTCGCAGCCGCACCCCCCCCCCCCCCCCCCCCCCCCCCTCCCCCCGTGTGTAATGCCGCGTCCCTCTCTCCAGCATCGCGCCCCCAACCCCGCCCCCCTCTCTCCGTTCGTGGTGTTGGAGGCAGCAGCCCACGTGTGGCGGAGAAAGGGGGAGCCTTGGGGGTGCGGCACGGGAGAGAGGCGGCATGGGGGTGGTGCAACCGTTGGAGGGGAAGAGGGGAGGGGGGGGGGGGGGGGCGCAACCGTTGGAGGGGAGGGTGGGATTCAGCTGACAGGAGAGAGAGAGAGAGAGAGAGAGAGAGAGAGAGAGAGAGAGAGGGAGAGGGAGGGGACATGAATAATTTGGTCATTTTTAAAGTTTAGGGTATTGAGTTGACGTCTATCAAAGTTGGGTATCAAGTTGATGTCTATCAAAATTGGGTATCAAGTTGAATATTTATAATAGTTGAGAGTATCAAATTATAATTAGACATATTTTTTAATATTTCATAAGAACACTGCTATTTGTCCCGTCCTTTGGACATTACCGTCACGGGTCCGCACCACGTGAGGACCATCCATTGGCCTCTAATCCAGATTTTAAGGAGGTGGGTTCCGTGTTAGCCGGGGACAATGGGCCACTGCCAGCACTGTCAAGTGGTGAACATGTCCAAAGACGAACCACATATCATTTTTAATTGCATAACTCTCATCTATGTACCTAGTACTGAGTTCTCTCATTCCAAGTTCTGCCAATTAATTCTATTGATCCAGTCTTTTTTGTTTTCTAGGTTGAGTAATTAAGCACCTGATTATAACTAATCGAGTTATATTTAGATTATCCTACTACAACTAGTTATTCAAATAGAGAAAAGATTACTGAATTCTCCTGATTAAATTACACAAAATCTCCATTGTATAGTAAGTTTTTTTCCCCTTCTATTTAAGATGTTTTTACTAATATTTTCATTTCTATAAAAACAAAAATAAGTAATTTAATTGACATTATCCACGTACGATTTCATCTTATAGACGTCAAAAAGTGCACAAATTATGGAAAAAAAAAAGATTTACCTCTGACTTTGATATTGTACGATATAATCTTCGTAGCCATCCAATAAAAAATGTTTTCTTTTTATTGGATGAAACAACTTTGTGATGAATTGTAAAAGGCAAACTTTTGTTCTTTCAAATATGTTATATTAATTATTGGGAAAAAAGGACATTAGCTTTATTTAGAATTTGGAATGTTGAAAGTGAACTTTGGAAATATGAAACTCCATTTAGAAAATTGGAGTTATAATTTTGGGTTAGGTGAGTATTTAGGAAGTTAAAAGTAGTTTGGCGTTTTGCAAAAGAGATGCTAGAATTACTACATATTCTTGCAACCCTCCTACAACCAAATGCCACGTGGCCGGCTTCCAATGAAATAGTGTTTCACTCAAGTCCAATCAGATTGTAGCTTTCCAAAGAGAGTTTAATCTATATTATTATATAATGAGAACAGTTTAATGTTCATCGTGGAATTATATATATATATATATATATATATATATATATATATATATTACCAATTAAAATTATTTATTAAAGTTAATAAGGGCAAGTAGTGAATTACGGAAGTTGTTTTTTTGGTCCTAACTAAATAGTCTTATAGAAAGATATAAAATAATATATATAATAATATAATATACTTAATGTAATAATAAATGTAGATGAATTAAGACAATATATTCTAGTATTTCTATCTGGCTAGTCTTAATAAAAATTGGAATAATGACATTAACTAGTAACTATCTTTTAACCTTCTTCATAATAATTTATAAAATATTTGCATTGCACGTGCATATATATATATATATATATATATATATATATATATATATATATAGTTTGGAGTTAAAATAAAATTTAATCTAACTTCCAAACCTATGGGACACACCAAAGAGAATAATATTGTGAAGTCGGCTCACACACAAATTTCTCCACACCAAAGCTTTCTCTTCGGAGCCTTGTTCCTGAGCAAAGACATTAATTGAACTTGTCCTTTTCTAAGGGTTTGTCTATTGATGCTTAAGTTATTATTAGACTTAATTGCAACTTGATACCCTAAAATATTTTCGTTTTTCAACTTGATACTCTAAACTTTTTTTTTTTCCAACTTGATACCCTAATCCCCCCCTCCCACTCTCCGACGCACACCCCCCAAACCCCCAGCTCCCCCCATCCGGCCACCCACCCTCGCCCCTCCTCCCCCCCCTTCGGCCACCCGCCCCCTGTCACGTCCCGCTACCGTAGGAGCGATCGTCCTCGCTAAGGCGTGATGCCGCACGAGCCTAGATTGCGCTCATGCAAGGCAGGTTCCATAACGGCCGATTACATCGACGGCGACGGGGTCGTCGTACAGAAGTCCCAAGCAGAAACATTGAAACATGTAACGGAATTTAAGAACAAGTACACATGAACATAAGTCATTCAAAAGGAGCTCTTTATTGATATTGAATACAAGATTACATTTGTGGGCGCAAGGCCAAATTACAAGTCTCTCGTGCTCACTTTTCTCTCATTTACAAGTCGCTCTGCTCTCTCTCATCTCTCGATACAATTGCTTGAGCCAGCGGAAGCTTCAGAAGGCGATGTCCATACATTATGTCCTGTATAAGTCTTCAATCCGTGCGGCCGCATGCTTCGATCGCCAAGGAAAACCGTGCCTCGACGCATCCAAGCGAGCTCCACGCCACGAGCTTCTACCTGTGCCTGCACATGAACACTGTGTGGGTGTCAGTACTCAACTGTACTGGTGGAGTGAGCTTCTATCCCACCCATACATAACCGACACGTTCATTTACTTTGTGCAGTTTAAAACCCTTTCGATTGTCTTTCTAGTCTTGCCTTAGGGTCAGTTTTAAGACTTGACGTCTAACCAACTCGACGTGCAACGACATGGTCGTGCTTTAATACCAACGTGTATTTCGATTGAGGCAGTGCCTTAACATGCATGAACTTGACCAAACTTGAACTCGGGACGGCAGGGTCGTGCCATTCTCTATTCGTAGCTTAACAATGTTCGGGACAGTGCTTCGCCGAGGAGCAACTTATGCGCACTCGGCCGTGCCAAGACTTTTACTTAAACTCAAGCCTACTAAACCAATTCTCGTGCTAGCGACGTCAAGGGGGAACGACTCGTGTAGGTCGTGCCACTAGACCTTGTTTAGACTTGTTCGTGCTTCAAGATGAGGTCATGCCTCGCTATCAAGACTTATCCATGCTACCGCCTTGCGGCCTACCTGTTAGAGTCATTTGCTAACTTAGACAAGACTTGTGAAACATAGTATTACTTTCATGAACATCCCGACGCCAAGTATCGTGCTAAGCACGGTGCCTATGCTGCAGCCCATTCTTAGGCCCAGACCTTGTGTTACCGACGAGACCTGCATTCAAGCTCTAGACTCAATCCAAAGGCATACACGCGGTGTGCCGCTATCTGCCGACACATCTACATGAGTGGTCACTAGCAATGTCAAGCTATCTTAGACATGGCTCGTAGGATATCGGCCTGTACCTACACGGGTAGCTAGCCCGGTGGGGTCGAACTCTCCCATGCGGTCATCCAGCATCCTACTTTGAGCCACACTCGCTTCCCCCGGGCCGAATGATCCCGGCGTCCCGGTGATCACTCGAGAAGACTACACCTTGTTGACAAGTTGTCCAATGATCATGCATACTCGATCTATCCATTCTATCCAGTCCTTTCTTAACATGACCATGCATTCCTTCTTTTTATCGAGACTTAACGAAACTCCCAAGCCGCGGGACCGATCTCGTGTGCGGGACATATCAAGACTTAGCGAGACTCCCAAGCCAGGGGACCGATCTCGTGTGCGGGACATATCATGACTTAGCGAGACTCCCAAGTAGCGGGACCGATCTCGACGACAACCAGTCGCGTGGACTTCCTTGTTCGTGGCAAGCTTTTTACTAAACCGACCGTAACTCGTGCCTTATACATGCCTGATTCTATAGGCGACGCTAACGCTCAAGTCATATACTTATACGACGAGCCTTGTTCTCAAGAGACTACGCGACTTGACAACCGCAGATAGAGCGGGACAGTGCTCGAAATGGCTTCGATAGCCCAACGCAACTCTTGTCTAACTTGTTCGGGCAACGAGTCGACGAGCAAGGCTACGCCGAGCTACGCATCGAGGGAACGTGCTATGCACGGGGTCGACTTGAACAACCAAGTTCGTGCTTAGACTTAGCCAACGAGCCGCGCAAGACGACTTAACTTGCGGGACGTGCGAAGGCTATGCCAAGCCTTGCGGGACAGGACCGTGCATGCTTTATTAAGCATTCATGCGGACGACGCCTATGACTTAGGCTGATTCGAGTGTTGGGGCAAAACGACGGGACCGTACTTGCTTTACCAAGCATTCACGCATGCGACGCCTATGACTTAGGCTATTTCAAGTGTCGGGGCAACTTAGCAACTTAAGCCAACTTCCTTCTCCCAAGCCACGGGATCGAAGGATCGAGTGTCATTTTAAAGCACGCTGAGCCGACTTCTATGAAGACCGTGGGACCATTTTCCATGTTCTAAGACATTCCGACGGGTCGGGATTATTCCCTTAGCTATGTGCGTTCATAGCTTTTATATTAGCCTACTTGTGCAAGTTGAAAACAAGTGAGTTATTAAGTGAAGGCTAAAATGAAGCAAGTTCACCGAAACTCCCCCCCTGAGCGAGGAGTCGTCTCGGACGAGCGAGCCTTCGAGCAGCCGTTGCAAGGCTAAGTTCCAACGCCGTCGGCGTTTCGATTCCTCCGATTGACTTTGCGGGACGGGGCACTACAACATACACCACTCAGAACAAGTCTCGTCCTCGAGACTTTCCTGAAGGCAAGCCATCTTACCATTTCTATGGCCAAGACTTAATCGATCCTAGACACGGGACTATAACAGTCGAGCGAGATACGCCTACGCGTTTCCTTGAGTCCGAGCCACGCTCGCACTATTATCATTCTTTTCGTTAACATGATTTCAAGATCTCGACACACTCCTATCTTTCAAGTCTTGCTTGAACTTATTGTATCACTTGGCTGGATCGTGCACGCATTCCAAGCGTCCCCAAAATACATGCATTCAGCCAAGCCGCATGATAGAGAATTTGTCATTCTCACTCGAGTCGCCTCGTGCACATACCCAGGCGTCCCTGAAATATATGCATTCAGCCGAATCTCGTGAGCAGGGTTTCCTATATTCGTGATTCACGCTATCCATCCATGCTAATCCTCAAGATCAATCATTCGATTGATAACTCTTGCAACAGGGGCGTTTCGCCTAACCGCTAGGCCAATCTTTTCGAGGCTAAGTCAATGTCAGGATTGGAATCATAGTTCCCCAACAATAATGCCAACAGTGACCCCAATCCTAGGGTCAAACCAAAGTCGGTAGTACGGGATTTTCTACCCAAGCTCGTGTCACTCAGATTACTAAACATCGAGCACGATCACCTATTCGTATCAATGCATTCGTTGCGCGTATTCGAATCCATTCGATCACCAACTCTAACCAATTCGTGTATTCGATCACGAGGTCGTCTAGCTTTGACAATATGTTGCGCCCCAATCTCACGCGAGTCCGATTATCCACGGTGGTTCATGTATCACCATGCAACGCTTCCGCGGAATAATCATTCTTATCGGGACGTAAGTCTTGTTTGAGTTTAGACTAACTCATTCTCGATACGCGGATTGGACCTACTCAATCCTCAAACTTAATCATCAAGCACACCGGTCATTCTCAAGTTACCTTCGCGTCAAACCACAAGTCGAAGCATGCAAATTGTCACGCCATGCAAGTTTGATCACTCCTACTGTATGAATCACCATACCAGCGCTCACGCGGAGTGATCCCCCTAACCGGCGCGACGCATGTGCGAGGCTGGAGTTGCGCTCGCATAAGACAAGAATGTCGACGTTGGGGTTATCGTCGAAGCAAATCCATACATTTTATTTTTCATCCAAGCTAAGATCTCAATTCGATAGTCCGTTTGTCATTCGTTCAACCAGAAAATCCTCGAGCCAAGTTTATCTCTTCCTCGATACATTTTAATATCCCGAGTATAGCATCCATCGAAACAATGACATTTGCACGATCGTCATTCGCCGAGTCAGAGTACCCCCGATTTATCGCATATCGATCTTTGATACGCCTCAATACCATCGACGATATGCGTAACCTGACGATCTTCCTTTGCAACCAATTTCGAGTCGTGCGTTGATGCTATTGTCCGAATTGGATATACCATAATTTCCTCGATATTCAAGATCAAGCTCAGTCGCTCTTCCTCAAGCTCATTTCAAGGTCGTTGTTCAAAATTCAAGCCACATTTCATTTGCATCAATCCGATATCGTACGCGCGATCCTCTAAGTTTTCTCGATCAAGACCATTCATTTTCATTCATCGTTTTGAATCATTTCGATATCGCTTTCTAACTCGCGTTGCCTATCCGCAAGTTGTCCGAACGAGATGCTCGTTCAGGACATTCGAGTCACGACCAACTAAGTGTGACGCGTTCTAAGGCTTTGCGCGATCGCATCGCCTCGTCGACATACTCGTAATCCTCAATCTTGCTCGAATGATTTCCAAGTAAATCCATACACCACTCGGATTCGAGCCATACGATCTAGTTTGCAATCATTTTCGCATCATTCGCTAAGACATCTTTCGGATTCGTTCGACGAATCCCTAGCGTAATCGCTCACGTCGCATCGACATACTAAGTTGTTCGCACTATTTCCTCAAAATCCAAGTCAGTCTTTCGCGTACGTCTAAGCGTTAGTTCGATAGCGTTCCTATCGATACACACTCTATGTGTATTTTCGTTCCCGAACGAGCGGTACTTGATATCGCTCGCAACACGTTTGCACCAAAGGGTCGAGGTGCGCGTCACTCGGCACAACTTAGCCAAAAGGCCGTGTGTATAGCTATCCCATGCGGACTATATTCGAGTTTGCATGCTCAGTTGCTAGGGTCAACGCATGACTAGTTAGGCACGCATGCGACATGTTAACTTAGCATGTGTTTTTTATCGAGTCATATTTAACATCGTTCGGCACAAAGGCCGTAGCCTATCGATGCATTCGATTGAACGCTTGAACGAGCTTTTGAAAATATTTAGACTTATTGTATGGACATGCCGAGGGACATTCGAGAGAGTGCGCACATCTATTTTCCAACGACGAGCTTTCAAAACTGAGAAATCGACGTAAAGTCCAAGGACGTAAAGCCGTGCTCTGATACCATTATGTCACGCCCCGCTCCCGTAGGAGCGATCGTCCTCGCTAAGGCGTGATGCCGCACGAGCCTAGATTGCGCTCATGCAAGGCAGGTTCCATAACGGCCGATTACATCGGCGGCGACTGGGTCGTCGCACAGAAGTCCTAAGCAGAAACATTGAAACATGCAGCAGAATTTAAGAACAAGTACACATGAACACAAGTCATTCAAAAGGAGCTCTTTATTGATATTGAATACAAGATTACATTTGTGGACGCAAGGCCAAATTACAAGTCTCTCGTGCTCACTTTTCTCTCATTTACAAGTCGCTCTGCTCTCTCTCATCTTTCGATACAATTGCTTGAGCCAGCGGAAGCTTCGGAAGGCGATGTCCATACATTATGTCCTGTGTAAGTCTTCAATCCGCGCGGACGCACGCTTCGATCGCCAAGGAACACCGTGCCTCGACGCATCCAAGCGAGCTCCACGCCACGAGCTTCTACCCGTGCCTGCACATGAACACTGTGTGGGTGTCAGTACTCAACTGTACTGGTAGAGTGAGCTTCTCGCCCACCCATACATAACCGACACGTTCATTTACTTTGTGCAGTTTAAAACCCTTTCGATTGTCTTTCTAGTCTTACCTTAGGATCAGTTTTAAGACTTGACGTCTAACCAACTCGACGTGCAACGACATGGTCGTGCTTTAATACCAACGTGTATTTCGATTGAGGCAGTGCCTTAACATGCATGAACTTGACCAAACTTGAACTCGGGACGGCAGAGTCGTGCCATTCTCTATTCGTAACTTAACAATGTTCGGGACAGTGCTTCGCCGAGGAGCAACTTATGCGCACTCGGCCGTGCCAAGACTATTACTTAAACTCAAGCCTACTAAACCAATTCTCGTGCTAGCGACGTCAAGGGGGAACGACTCTTGTAGGTCGTGCCACTAGACCTTGCTTAGACTTGTTCGTGCTTCAAGATGAGGTCATGCCTCGCTATCAAGACTTATCCATGCTACCGCCTTGCGGCCTACCTGTTAGAGTCATTTGCTAACTTAGACAAGACTTGTGAAACATAGTATTACTCTCATGAACATTCCGACGCCAAGTATCGTGCTAAGCACGGTGCCTATGCTGCAGCCCATTCTTAGGTCCAGACCTTGTGTTACCGACTAGACCTGCATTCAAGCTCTAGACTCAATCCAAAGGCATACACGCGGTGTGCCGCTATCTGCCGACACATCTACATGAGTGGTCACTAGCAATGTCAAGCTATCTTGGACATGGCTCGTGGGATATCGGCCTGTACCTACACCGGTAGCTAGCCCGGTGGGGTCGAACTCTCCCATGCGGTCATCCAGCATCCTACTTTGAGCCACACTCACTTCCCCCGGGCCGAATGATCCCGGCGTCCCGATGATCACTCGAGAAGACTACACCTTGTCGACAAGTTGTCCAATGACCATGCATACTCGATCTATCCATTCTATCCAGTCCTTTCTTAACATGACCATGCATTCCTTCTTTTTATCGAGACTTAACGAAACTCCCAAGCCGTGGGACCGATCTCGTGTGCGGGACATATCAAGACTTAGTGAGACTCCCAAGCCAGGGGACCGATCTCGTGTGCGGGACATATCATGACTTAGCGAGACTCCCAAGTAGCGGGACCGATCTCGGCGACAACCATTCGCGTGGACTTCCTTGTTCGTGGCAAGCTTTTTACTAAACCGACCGTAACTCGTGCCTTAGACAGGCCTGATTCTATAGGCGACGCTAACGCTCAAGTCATATACTTATACGACGAGCCTTGTTCTCAAGGGACTACGCGACTTGACAACCGCAGATAGAGCGGGACAGTGCTAGAAATGGCTTCGATAGCCCAACGCAACTCTTGTCTAACTTGTTCGGGCAACGAGTCGACGAGCAAGGCTACGCCGAGCTACGCATCGAGGGAACGTGCTATGCACGGGGTCGACTTGAACAACCAAGTTCGTACCTAGACTTAGCCAACGAGCCGCGCAAGATGACTTAACTTGCGGGACGTGCGAAGGCTATGCCAAGCCTTGCGGGACAGGACCGTGCATGCTTTATTAAGCATTCATGCGGACGATGCCTATGACTTAGGCTGATTCGAGTGTTGGGGCAAAACGACGGGACCGTGCATGCTTTACCAAGCATTCACGCAGGCGACGCCTATGACTTAGGCTATTTCAAGTGTCGGGACAACTTAGCAACTTAAGCCAACTTCCTTCTCCCAAGCCACGGGATCGAAGGATCGAGTGTCATTTGAAAGCACGCTGAGCCGACTTCTATGAAGACCGTGGGACCATTTTCTATGTTCTAAGACATTCCGACGGGTCGGGATTATTCCCTTAGCTATGTGCTTTCGTAGCTTTTATATTAGCCTACTTGTGCAACTTGAAAACAAGCGAGTTATTAAGTGAAGGCTAAGATGAAGCAAGTTCACCGAAACTCTCCCACCTGAGCGAGGAGTCGCCTCGGACGAGCGAGCCTTCGAGCAGATGTTGCAAGGCTAAGTTCCAACGCCGTCGGTGTTTCGATTCCTCCGATTGACTTTGAGGGACGGGGCACTACACCCCCTCCTGCACAGCCCCCCCCCCTCCTGTCTCGTGCTCCCTCCCTCTCGCCTCCTCCTCCTGGGGCGTGGCAGCGCGGGAGGATGGGGCACCGGGGCGGGAAGGGGGGGGGTGTGGGCAGGAGGGAGGGTAGTGGCCGGAAGTTGATTCCGTCGAATCGATAGTCGTCCCCCGGACGTGATGCCGTGCGCACCTAATTTGCGATCGCACAAGGCATAGTGATAAGGTAATCCAAGACACGAGATCTAAGAGAATAAGCAGACAAATTGAAACACACATTAAGTAGAGAGAACTTTGATCTTTATTGATAATAAACATCATTTACATACTCCAGTACATGACTCATGCCGCGCGGGCTACAATATGACTCGATTAGAAAAGAGTGCCGATGAGGTAGCCGTTCCATACATTGCACACATCCCTCAATTTACAACAGAGTATCCCAGTGACCTGGAATGGAGGGACGCTGAGCCATCTTTTCTTGGACAGTTGAGTCTTCAAAATTGGAGTTGCGGGGGAGAGTCTTCGACGCGCGGCCGAAGCTTCAAAATCACGAACGTCGCCAAGCTAGTTGGCGCGTCCTTCCTGGTTCACGGGACCTGTAAAGAGCGAGGATCGGTACGAACTTGAAAATGTAAAATAGTTGATGGTATTAAGTTGTTGAGTAAAAAAAATTTTAGGTTATGAACTTGAAAAACCGAAATAGTTCGATTAAACCTTATTTTTATTCTGTTTTTTCCGTAACATAGATGCTTATGTTATTATTAATATTCAGGGTGGTAACTAATATTCTAAGGTTTCTATATAAATACTAAAAATGAATCTTTTTTAATCAATCAAAAATAAAAGTGGTCCTTTTCTGACATTCTAATAATCAGTTACTGTAGTTTCTAAAACAATAAATACAAATATCGAAATTTAAAATGAATATTTCATATTACTGTAATAAAAGATTTGGGACTTTTTGATATTTTAGTCCTATACGATCTCACGGTTTACATATGCTCAGAAACGGCCTGGTAAAAACTTTGTTGGTCTTGTACATTTTCTGATTTATACGGACATTTTTTTGTTTTTCGGCCATGTCTCTCTCACAATGCACTTTGCTGGTGCCAAAAATTGTAGGCATGCCATTGTTGAAGAGTTGGCTGCACTCGGGGCCTTAGTGCATACTTGTTCTCTAGATGAACCAGAGCTAAACAAATGCTTGAAAGAATGGGAAAAAGTTGGATTCAGTATTACAGGCTCAGTGTGCGACGTATCGTCTCGATCCGAGCGAGAAAAGTTGATGGAGATGGTGTCTTCTACATTCCAGGGAAAGCTTAACATACTTGTAAGTTATTAGGCATTCCTTGATTCTAAGTGACATAATCAAGCTTTTTTAACCTTTTATTTTTGAAAAATAGAAAAAGATTAAATTTTTGGAGTATTTCGATATTTAGAACCATGTGCGATCGTACAATTTGCACATGCTCAGAAACGATCCTGGACGTAATCCAATCAATATTCTGCTTCAATGTATCTACCAAGATATAATGTTTTTGTTTGCATTCACAAACATATATGAAAGCGAGTACAATACAAGTTCACCTACAGACTTTTGTGTGTGTACTTGATCAAGTATATGAGTTCCAAATTCAAGTTCACGTAGTACCAGTCGATACCGATTCGATACAGCAGATACCGATATAGTTTGACATGTTCCGATCCGATACCGACCGATACCGATACTGACCGGTCCCAACATTGAAGCTCTCTTTTTCTGTCATTTTGATAAAGAAAAGTGTATGAAAAAGACCAACAAGCAATGGTGTAAGGCATAGTTGGTTGTAAAAGCATGTAAAAGAAAACTTATTTATCGCATGTAAATCAGTTGGCAACGATGAGTACTATTTCCTTTAGTTTCAAAAATATTAAGAAACAACACTAAAAATACTTAAAATTATCCCTAAATGTATAAAATATATTTTCTAAAATACAAATAAGTTATTAATAATTATTTGCTTTTCGGCCAATAGTTCGATAACCTGATCCGAAACCAACGATACTGGCGATACCACCGATCTCGATACTCATAGGAATAGTCCGATACTGATACCGATGTCAATACTGTGAACCTTGCTACATAGCATTGTGTGTGTACTTGATCAAGTACATGAGTTCCAAATTGCTTGATTTTTTGTTTGTAAAATATTTCAAACGGTTTTATTTCATTATAGACTATATGGACTTTCCATATAAATATAAGAATATTGAGCACCAAATTCCACCCCTATGCCAACATACCTTTGCAGAAGGAAATCTGACAGCAAATATATTTCCATTTGGTTTTCCAACCTTTTCATAGTTTGCTTCTCCAAAAAGACATGTTGTAAGTTCTACAATTGCATCTACAATTGCATCATAAGTTTCAAAAGGAAAATTTGAAACATGACATTGCTCAGGCCGTTTCTCATATTCTAAGAATTATGTGCAAATACTAAAAAGAGTATTTTTAACCATTCAAAAAGAAAATGTCATTTTTCTGACATTCTATGTTAGTGTAGTTTCTAAAAAAAATAGGAAGGCCTAAATCTAAAACATGATATATATATATATATATATATATATATATATATATATATATATGGAAGTTAAAAAATTTAACATCTTTCGATTTCTGGAATCATATGCGATTGCACAATTTATACATATGTTCGGAACAGACTTGTATGTATATTTATGTTACTCCTTTTGTAGGTTAATAATGCAGGTACTGGAATTTGGAAGGCATTTGTGGACTACAGCTCCGAGGACTACTCATTCATCATGGCCACGAACTTCGAATCTGCATTCCATATGAGCCAACTTGCCCATCCTCTTCTCAAGGCGTCGGGGGCCGGCAGCATAGTGTTCATCTCCTCCATAGCCGGTGTTGTAGGTGTGGAACATGTATCCCTTTATGCAGCCAGCAAAGGTTACAGATTTCTTAAACACATGAACTTAGAAACAATACTACTCATAGACCTCTATTTGCACATATAAGAGGAAATTGCAACTAATGTCCATTTGGTTACTCAATGTCGAAGGGGCAATGAACCAATTGATGAAGAATTTGGCTTGCGAGTGGGCAAAGGACAACATCCGGGCCAATTCCATCGCACCGGGATGCATCAACACCCCGTTTGTCGCGTCGGTAAAGCCTCCTCTCTGTTGTTTCCTCTTCTTCCTACTCAAAGCCTTCTCAATAAATTTAGAGAACTTAGACAACTTATTTAAATATATCTCGGTCAATTAAATAGTTAAGAAGATGATTATTGTTACTGAGATCGAGACATATATACACCAATTGTATAATTTTTTTTATTTCCTCTTTCCCCTCTCTCTCTCTCTCCTCTCTCTCTCTCTCTCTCTCTCTATATATATATATATATATATATATATATATAAAATATATATATATATATATAAAATATATATATATATATATATATATATATATATATATATATATATATATATATATATATTCAAATGATCTCAAGCCTAGTGGTTAAGAGAGATGCATGCGGTCCGAGTGATCAGGAGTTCGAATTCCAGTGGAAGCAATTCGAGAAACAATTTACTTTATATATATATATATATATATATATATATATATATATATATATATATATATATATTGCAGATGACCTCTAGCCTAGTGGTTAAGAGAGATGCATGCGGCCCGAGTGGTGAGGAGTTCAAATCCGAGTGGGAGCAATTCCAGAAATAATTTACCTGGTTCCAAATATATATATATATATATATATATATATATATATATATATATTGGGGGAGCCCTTAAAATATGGGGCCCTAGTTACAGGCCTAACTAATAAGTACCGTTGTAGAGCCGGCTCTGTTCCTACTGACATTGATATCGGTGTGTACGTATATGAATCAACCAAGTTTTTCTCAGACATGCATGCGTGTGTTGTTTTCTAATAGAGTCTGGCCGATGAGGATTTTTTGGCCAAACAAATCTCTCCAACTCCTCTCAGACGGCTCGGCAGGCCCGAGGAAGTGGCATCCCTGGCGGCATTCCTCTGCATGCCGGCAGCTTCTTACATTACTGGACAGATCATTTGTGTCGATGGAGGGCGTACAGCGAATGGCTGAGGAAAAAGAACTGAAGATTGCCATAGAGAAACAGTTTCAATTTCTCAACTATATGTCATGAACTGCTTGCTGTAGGAATAATCACCATGTACATGTATCATTACTAGTTGCTGTAAACCAACTTTGTAAGAATAAGTGGGGGAACATAAATATCATGATATGATATGAACTGTATAACTCCTCTCAAGGAGTTAAGGCGGCCCGGAGTTTTTGGGTGCCAGGACAAAAATTAAAATTTTGGGCCTTGAATCCGTGTGAAAACCGACTTTGTTGAATAAATCATTATGTCATGTTGTACGAGCAATCATTAGTTAAAATACTAACAAATATTATATATATCATCTCGGCCAAACCGCCAACATATTTGGAGGCTACAGCAGTCGAGCATCAAACTATAAAACGTCAACCGTATGAATATTCAGAAATTAGCTTTTTGAATAAACATAATTTTATGAGTTGTGATTTGGATAAACTTAAATATGGACGTCCTTATCCATAGCTACAACCACCTCTATATATTTCCTCCTTATAAGTTATCAATAAGAAAAGCTACACACAGATTTTCTGGTTACCAATATTTTTTCTCTCTTTTTATAACACATCAGCACCACCGTTCGAGAAGTTTCAGGTCACCAAACGAAAAAGATCAAATATCGGAAAATCCAAACAACACGAGACTCTACCACGTTGAGGAGAGGACATCGTCGTCTCTGCTGCCGCTACCAAATATACTTAGGTCACTACAGAGGAGTTTGTATGCAACACAGGCCGAAAGCATTTGGATGCACATGCACATCATTGAAGTTTTCTTCGCATGTCGTCATTCTTCGTCAGAAAGGATCCACTCAATATTCTCTTCTAAGAAGACAAGTACGTGGTTAAATAATTTTATTAGAAAAATGCTCTTCCCACATATATATATATATATATATATATATATATATATATATATATATATATATATATATATATATATATATATATATATATATATTTTTCCCATATATATATATATATATATATATATATATATATATATATATATATATATATATATATATGTGTGTGTGTGTGTGTGTGTATATATATATATATATAGACACACACACACACACACACACACACACACACACACACACACACATATATATATATATATATATATATATATATATATATATATATATATAGGGTTAATTAGTTGCCCCCCCCCCTAAGTTTTGTACATATTATGGTAACTGTCCCCGTTCTTTTAAAATTAAAGAATACCCCCCTGGGTTCTTAACGACCGTCAAACCCATCAACATATTAATTATTTCTTTTAATTGTTTCAGTTTCCTTTTTACTCGAAGACGAAAATGTCCTCATCCCCTGAACGCGGGTGGGATGTGATTCGACACTTGCATAACTTCCAATGAAGAAAAAAAATCCCTTCAATCCCTTCAGAAAAAAAAATCCCTTCAGAAAAAAAAATCCCCAATCTAAACCCTAGGTGAAGAATCGGCTGCAAGGACGGGGTGATCTCGCCTCCAGCGGTGGTGAGGGACGGAGAAGAATCGTCTGCAAGATGTTCGACTCTGGAGTGTAACTGAAATCGTGTCTCCAACCGCTCGAACTGGTACGAACACTGTAGACAAATGTTTCCTGTTCCATTATCATCCATGGTCAGGGAGGTTTGATGAGTTCGTTTGTGACTGTTTTTTCTCTTGCTTGCAGATGGAGTCTGTACGTCGACTTCACAGTACATTGGAATGGGACATGGAAGACTGTTAGAGGTCAGGGAAGGGGTAAAGTGACATTGAAAATTTATAGTGGTGGTATGTGTGCTCCTATTGTAAATGTTGAAGTAGATAGGTTATGCTACTTTGATATTCTGAGAAATTGCCAGTACCTTGCTAGTGTACCTCCAGGGAATATGATATCTATCTTGTATCTGTCCCTAAGGTCTTGTAAACTATCGGAGATCAACAATGATGGAGATGTGTTGGGTATGGTTAGGGACATGTGCATGGGTGACTTAACAGGGCACCTATTTGTCTCATGGACTTTGGTGACACCTTTGAAGGTTGATTCCACTCCAAAGAAACATGTAACACAATCTGATAGGAGGAGGGGGTTATTTGAACCTATCTTAGAAGAAGTTTGTTTGGCAATCCAACCTGTGGCTGAAATGGGGGAGCAACCAGTCCCACCTGTGGCTGAAATGGAGGAGCAACAGGAGCAACCAGTCCCACCTATAGCTGAAATGGAGGAGGAGGAACCAGTCCCACCTATGGCTGAAATGGAGGAGGAGGAACCAGTCCCACCTATGGCTGAAATAGAGGAGGAGGAACCAGTCACACCTATGGCTGCAATGGAGGAGGAGGAACCAGTCACACCTATGGCTGAAATGGATGAGCAGGATGATCATGGAAATGAGGAGGGTGGTTCTGAATCCTGGAATGATAGCTCTACAGATTCTGAATTTGAACCCAATAAAGGAGATGAGAGAGGTGATGACCATGAATGGGAGAGTGATGTAGTGAGTGATGATTTTGGTGTTAACCACTACAAGGGGTTTGACATTGGGCAAATACCTCCTGAGGATAGTGATAATAGTGAAGGTGATGACTTGTATGAAAATGAGGGAGCTGAAACCATTCCTCCATATTTTGGAGAAGGGCTGAGGTTGGAAAAAAGTATGTTATTTGAGAATGTATACAAGTACAGAGAACATCTGTTGCAGCATGCTTTGAAGAATCATTACGAGTTCACATATGTTAGGAATGACAAGGACAGAGTTACAGTAAAATGTAGGGATCCTAACTGTGGGTGGAGGGTACATGCCTCTGTTCTTAATGATAACATGACTTATCAGATCAGAACTTTTAGAGAGAAGCACACATGTGTGTCTACCAGGTAGAATAGGAATAGGGTTTTGAGATCAAGTTTCATTGCTAAGTTGATTGTGGAAAAGCTTAGGGCAAGAGGGAAGAAATACACTCCCAAATGCATTCAACTTGATGTCCAGGAGAGGTATGAAGTGAAGATATCTTACTGGATTGCATGGTATGCTAGGATCAAGGCCTTAGAGATGTTGTTTGGCAACTATGATGATGCTTATGCAGAGTGCCCCGAACTATGCAGGCAAATTCTGAATGCTCATCCAAGAAACAGGGTTAAGTTTCATAAAGATGAGCATGGTAGATTTGAATTTATGTTCGTGTCTTATTTTGTATGCACAGAAAGATGGAGGAGGTGCTGCAGACCTGTAGTTGGTTTAGATGGGGCTTTTTTGAAGGGAAAATATGGGGGTGTGGTCTTGAATGCAGTGGGCTTGGATGGTAATAGAGGGTTGTATCCATTGGCATTCATGGTATGTAGGACTGAAGACCAAGAGATGTGGAGGATCTTCTTGGATGAGCTGAAGCATGTCTTGATGCATGAGTTTTCCTTCACATTTTACTCAGATAGACAGAAGGGATTACTCAATGCTGTTATGGAGGTGTTCCCTTGCTCTAGGCACAGGTACTGCATGAGGCATATTTATGCCAACTTTCAGAAGAAATGGAAAGGGTTGGAGTTGCAGCATATTCTGTATGATGCTGCATATGCATATTCAGTTGGTGAATGGGAGGCAAAGATGGAGGTGCTCAGACAGGTATGCCCTGAAGGATATGAGTACATGGCAGATATACCCCCCCAAACGTGGACAAGGTCTCATTTTGACAATACTTCTATCTGTGATCATGTCACCAACAATTTCAGTGAATCATTCAACAACATGATCAGAAAACTGAGAGAACTACCTTTGACATTGTTTGTGGAACAGCTTACCTTCAGGCTTATTGAATTCATTAATGAAAAGAAAGAGAATGCTGCTGCCATGGAGGGTCCCTTGACAAGAAACATAGCTAAAGTTCTTAAGGAAAAGGAAGAGAATGCAAGGAACCATATTCCAACTGATCTCTCACCAGCTGAAGTGTTGATTACTAACATTCAAAGAAGGTGGATTGTGAATGTAGAGGTTAGGACATGTAGCTGCAATGAATGGCAGATCTCTGGACTACCTTGCATACATGCAATGGTTGCATTGAACTTAAGGAGGAAGCCTTATGAGGAGTAAGTAGTTACTAATTGTTATTAATTTTATTTTCTTGATTATTTCTATGTTATGCATTTAACTAATCATCCCCTGTTATGCATACAGCAACATCAGCCCATATTTCTACCTTAGCAACCACAGAGTGCTATACAATGAAAACATCAGAATGATTCCAGATAGGTTAACTTGGAAGAAGGTATGTTCCTTATGTTTGCAGCCTACAGAGTGCTATACAATGTTTTTACTCAATTTTTTCTTTATTACCCTTATTTTTGCAGCCTACAGAGTTGGTGTTGCCCCCACCAAACAAGAGGACACCTGGAAGACCCAAAATCAATAGAGCACGGGGAGCTGATGAGGAGGGGAGAAGTTCAAGGACAAAGCCAAACAGGTGTGGAAGATGTAAGGAGTATGGACACAACAGTAGAACCTGTAAGAATGAGGCTTATGTGAGACCACCTAGGAGGGGTAGAGGCAATGGGAGAGGGGTTTCTAGAGGTGGTGTTGGCAATGCAGGTGATGGTGTTGGTGTTCCTGGTGTTGAGAATGAGTCTAGTTGGAGAGGGAGAGTCAGAGCTGGAAGAAGACCAAGAGGGAGAGCTGGAAGAGGTGGTGGTGTTGGTGTTCCTGGTGATGGTGTTGGAAGAGCTGCCAATGCAGGTGATGGTGTTGGTGTTCCTGGTGTTCCTGGCAGTAGCATTGGTGTTCCTGGCAGTAGCAATGCATACGATGGTGCTGGTGTAGGCTTCTTTGGGGATTTCTCATCCCAGGCTACTGGAATGACTAGTGCAGCATGTTTCCAGCCCAGGTTTGCCCTTGGGACTCAAGAAAGCACCAATGCAGCTGGGAGGTGCAATGAGTAGATGATGGTGTGCATCTACTCAGTCATATTTTGGGTTTTTTGGGTCTTCTGTCAAATGTTTATGTGAATGTTTTGTGCCTTTGTGAATGTTTTGGGTTCCTTATGTTTGCAGCCTACAGAATGTTTTGTGAATGTTTATGTCAAATATTTCTGTCAAATGTTTATGTGAAATATGCAATGGAAGGTAGATGTCAATGTAGATGTCAATGTTTATGTGAAATATTTATGTGGCAGAATGGTTGATTGTGTTTATGTGAAATATTTCACAAATGTAGATGTCAAATGGTTATTTGTGTGAATATGCAATGAATAGCTCAGGTTGCATTTCAGGTTTTTTTGTGTGAAATGTAGTTCCAGGTTTTCCTCTGCATTGAATAGCTCAGGTTGCATTGGCAGGTTTTTTGTGTGAAATGGTGTTCCAGGTTTTCCTCAGCTTGGCATTGAATTTCATGTGAAATGGTTGCTCAGGTTGGCATTGACCTTTGTGTGAAATGGTTGGTTTTTCTCAGGTTGAAAGCTCAATGACCTGCATTGAACTGCATTAAAGTTTTTCTCAGGTTGCATTGAACTGCATTGAAATCCATTGAACTGCATTAAAGATTGAACTACTTTGCATTTTTCTATGTATTGACCCATTGAAAGCTGAGTGAACTCCATTAAAGATTGAACTACTTTTGAAAGCTTACAGGTTGCATTCCATCTAAGATTGAACTACATTTGCATTACAATGAACTCCATTACACTACTGAACTCATTACAATACTGCACTCCATTACAAATACTAGAACCTGATTACAATACTAAACTAGCTTACAAGTTAACCCTCTCCATCTCCTTCATAACATCACCAATATACAGCTTCACCTCCACAGATGAGGTCCCTTCGACATGAATTTTCAAATCAATGGAGCCTTTGGATGATGAAGAACCTAAGCCAGAGCTACCTGAACCAACTTCAACAGTGGCAGAACTACCAGAACCAACTTCAACAATGCTACAATTTTCTGAACCAACGTCTACATTGCTCTTAACTGGGGTGCATACCTCAAGCCACTGAAAATAACCACACCCAGGTCTGTTGCAAGCAAAGAACTTCTTCCCATAGCTGTGTGGTTTCTTGCTTGTGAAGATCTTCAATTTGCCAGCACAATTAGCAGATTTGCATTCAACAGAAGCACCATTTTTTAGAGGGCAATCCCTTACAAAATGTGACTTATCACCACAACAGTAGCACGCCTCTCGATTTGAAGTAATTAGGGTTTTCTGTCCTTGGATTTCTTTATCTATCCACACAAACGATTTGCAGGAAATCGCGTTACAGCGCAAGAATCGTCTGTTTAGGCTGTGTGGGCGTGTTGAAATTCTGACTTTCCGAGTTCCATTACATCCCCTAAAGTTACAGGGGGAGTTTGGGAGGGGACATTCATCATCTACGTGGCTCTCATCCTTGCAAATCGAACACTGCAAAAAGAGGGAAAGAAAAAGGATTTAGGGCTTCTAATTTGGGGGTTTTCAGTACACGTACAGGAGGAAGAGAGAGGGTTTTGTTTAGATCATACCTGAACCACCATCTTCGTTTCCATGGAAGAGGGAGGGCTTGATCGATCTGGCCACCTTCGTCTGGTTTGGGACTTTCGGTTATGGCTGGTTGAAGAAGAAGAAGAAGAAAAAAAGGGAGGAAAGTCCAGGGGTATCCATGTCCAAAACATATGTAATAGAGACAACCGTTGACGGGTTTGACGGTCGTTAAGAACCCAGGGGGGTATTCTTTAATTTTAAAAGAACGGGGACAGTTACCATAATATGTACAAAACTTAGGGAGGGACAACTAATTAACCCATATATATATATATATATATATATATATGCTCTTCCCCCCCCCCCCCCTCCCCCCCCCCCCCCCCCCCCCCCCACACACACACACACACACACACACACACACATATATATATATATATATATATATATATATATATATATATATATATATATATGTGTTCACTGAAGTAACAGTTTACACGTACATGATGTTTTTGGTAGTTTAATCTACTTAAGGTCATGCATGCATGGATTCCTTTTGTACAACTTGGCTCTTACATCCAATTAAAGTTCTATGTGAATGATGTTGAGAAGCACTTTTTGGTACTCTTACTGCAATAAGGGTTTAGAGACTACAATATTCCAGATGGAAAGCCTACTAAGTTTGGTCTCGAAAACAAGACAACAAGCAAGGTTAGTACCGACAAGAAACTGCAAGAGTTTGTTTCATTGTCGCAGCTCCTCTGGATATCTGTTTTATATTGCCATATTTTAGATCTTGGTATTTAGTAGTTCTAGTGACTTCGTACATTGGCGATATGACCTTTAATGACACTATGTACAATTTACTGTTGATAAGTAAATTATATTCACTATCATCCCTCTTTGTTATGGATAGAGATTGAATATTTATGATTGATCTGTCCTACCCTGTTTGACATTATATATATATATATATATATATATATATATATATATATATATATATATATATATATATATATATATATATATATGAACAAAATATTGGAAAATTGGGTGTTTGGAATTTATGTACAACTCTTCTTCTTAAAGCCGCCACCATAAAGAGTTGAACCACTTTGTCATTTTCAAATGTCTCTAGCAACAACAACATAGCCTTCCCTTGTGAAGCCACACTAACTTCCTACCCTTAACTAACCTTTAATAGTTTATCAAAGCTCAAGTCCGGGCCATGTATGCAAGTCGGCATTCTCAAGAACTCTACAAGGACGGTTAGAGAGAGCAAAGTCCAGAGTCTAGAGACCCACAACACTTCGCACATTAAGATGCTTATTCACAAATCCTTTGACACATGTGCAACAATAAAAGCAATAATGTAGCTTTCATAAATCTAAGGTTTCCAGAACGATTATGTAGTGTTGATCCGATTGTTCATATGGATGTTTTTTTTCCCCCTAATCTATATACTTTGGATGCTTTGATTCATAATATTTATGAATATTAGTGTCTGTTGCTAACATGATATAAGAAGGATTAATATAAACCTTAATTTCTTTAGTTGTGATGAAATTTTTCTCCGTCACTTGATTCAAAAAGTATCCTATAATTCAGTTGGAACATGCTACAATAACCATGAATGCAACGATATCACAGTGCTTGCATTTGGTATTGTGAATATATGTTTTCCTAATGTGTATGCAGCATTGACTAATTAACTTCGCCTTTTTGATATGTTTTGATGTTCCTTGACGAAATCACTAATACAAATGAGTTCATGTTGTTGTGGACAATTAGCTCAACCTCTCTTTATATCAATATATGTCAATATCCTCTTTACAAGCCATCCCAACCTCTATTTATATAGGAAGAGAGAGGTTGGGAGTTACAAAATGAAAAGTCACTTGGGAGTTACAAAGGTGAAGAGTCACCATGATGATGAATTACAACACTCCCCCTTGGCTCTTCACAAACTCTGCTTGTAAACACCTCTGAGCTTCTTTGTCGGTCTGTAGCTTGCAGATTCAAAAATGACCACCTACTTGTGCCTCGTTAAAACCTTGCCAAAGAAAACCCAGTGGAAAAAAAACTTTGGTCGAAGGACAAAAGAGTACACACAGGTCAGTGTGATGGGGTAAACTTAACCATTGCAAAGGTGCCTCGTCAAAACCTTGTCAGGAAAAACCCAGTGGAAAAAACCGCTGATCGAAGGACAAAAGAGTACACGATGGTTTAGAAGTATACAACTGGATACTCCCCCTGATTATAATAATCCTTAGTGAATAAGGAATTTGAACTGTGTCTCGTTAAAAACCTTGCCAAAGAAAACCCAGTGGAAAAAACTTTGGTCGAAGGGAAAAAGAGTACACGAGCATACATCAGGATGCTTCCCTTTTCACTCGCACTCAACAGGGTGCGGGATATACGCACAACAGGGCGTTGGAAGGCGCTTGTTGGGGCGCTCCCCCTCACATGCACACAACAGGGTGCAAGAAACATGTTCCACTTAGGCTAGCTCTGAAAGCTTCCTAAGTCCAATCGCTCTGACATGTTTCTGGAACGAGTGTTTTGGCAGTGACTTGGTGAACAAGTCTGCACGGTTATTCTCCGATCCAATGTGTTGCACTTCAATCTTTTGAAGTGCTTGTTGTTCATGTGTAAAGAACAACTTGGGCGATATGTGCTTGGTAGCATCCCCTTTGATGTAACCATGTTTCGCTTGATCAATAACAGCGGTATTGTCCTCATAGATGACAACAGGTTCATCTGGGTCATATGGAAGATCACATGTACTTCGAATATGGCCAATAACAGCTCGAAGCCATACACACTCTCTAGTCGCCTCATAAAGCGCGAGTAGCTCAGAGTGGTTCGTTGAAGTAGCCACTAAAGTCTGTTTGCGAGACCTCCAAGAAATCGCCGTGTTCCCAATGGTAAAGACGTAACCAGATTGGGAACGCCCCTTGTGCGGATCAGATAAGTATCCCGCATCGGCGTAGCCAACAAGGGTCGCGTTGCTTCGAGTGCCAAGAGCGTTGGACTCACTCAAAACCGCGTAGGGATAGAACAAGCCCAAGTCCGTAGTACCCTTAAGGTAGCGGAAAATGTCTTTTATGCCATTCCAATGGCGGCGTGTTGGCGCGGTCCTGTGTCGAGCTAGACAATTCACAGCAAACGAGATGTCCGGTCTAGTACATTGGGCCAAGTACAATAAAGCGCCTATTGCACCCAGATAAGAGCACTCAGGACTCAATATCTCTTCGTCGTCCTCCTTTGGACGGAATGGGTCCTTAGTAATGTCTAGAGAGCGGACGATCATGGGAGTAGCGGACAGCTTAACGTCAAAATGACTAAAGCGTCTCAACACCTTTTGGGTGTAGTTTGCTTGATGGACAAGAATTCCATCTTTACGGTGCTCGATCTGCAGGCCGAGGCAAAACCGTGTCTTCCCAAGATCCTTCATCTCGAATTCCCTCTTCAGGATATCAGCAGTTTCTGACAAGTCTTTTTCGGTTCCTATGAGATTCATGTCATCTACATAGACCGCGATGATTGTGTATCCTGAAGTGGATTTCTTTATGAACACGCATGGGCAAAGTTCGTTATTAACGTATCCCAAACCGATCAAGTATTCGCTTAGGCGGTTATACCACATTCGCCCGGATTGTTTCAATCCATATAGCGAACGTCTCAGTCTAATCGAGAACGCGTTCCGTGGTCGGGAACTACTTGATTCAGGCATCTTTAGTCCTTCAGGGACTTTCATATATATCTCTGTGTCTAGATCCTCGTAGAGATAGGCTGTGACCACATCCATGAGCTGCATATTCAGTTTTTCGGAAACTACTAAACTGATTAAGTAGCGGAACATTATGATGTCCATTACGGGAGAATACGTCTCCTCGTAATCAATTCCAGGGCGTTGTGAGAAGCCTTGCGCCACAAGGCGAGCCTTGTATCGCACAATCTCATTTCTCTCATTACGCTTCCTTAGGAAAACCCATTTGTGACCAACTGGTTTAACATTGGGTGGTGTTGGAGCAACAGGTCCAAACACGCTTCTTTTCGCTAAGGAGTCTAGTTCAGCCTGGATTGCTTGTTTCCATTGTGACCAGTCCGTTCGTCGTTGACACTCGGCAACACTACGAGGTTCCATGTCATCATTGTTCATAATGTCAGTGGCCACTGAGTATATGAACACATCATCGATGACAGTTTCGTTTCGCTTCAAAATATCGTCTAAGCTAGCATACTCGATGGATATTTCGAGGTTATCGGCATGATTAGGAATAGGCGTTTCATCTGGAACGCGCTCTTCTAATACATCGCCGTGATCCTTAATGATCTCATGTGGCAAAACGCTTTTAACAAGATTTCTCCGCTTCCGGGGCAGAACATCTTTGGAACCAACCGGTCTTCCCTTCTTCTTGGGAATAGCGACAGACTGGACGGCCGATGGCAGCGTCCTTTGCTCGGCGGGTTCGACCGGAGCAACATGTTTCACAGGAACATGGCGTCTCTCAGGGACGTCTATCCTTGCAGGCACATTTGCAGCAGGTATAATTGATCTCGTGACTTTTGCTAGGTCGCTAAATGCATCTGGCATTTGATTTGCAATATCTTGCAGACCTAGAATCCTCTGCACTTCCTTATCACTATGTGCAGAGGGGGGATCATGATGAGCAAAAGCGGGCACATGCCACGCTAATTCACGTCGTTCCTCATCAACGTTAGCGTGCATTTCTCCCCCTAACGACGGGAAGATTGCCTCATCAAAGTCACAATCCGCGTGTCTCGCGGTAAAGAGATCGCCTGTCAAGGGCTCTAAATAGCGAATGATGGACGGGGAGTTATAACCGACATATATTCCCCGTCGCTTCTGAGGTCCAAATTTTGAACGCCTTATCGGCTCAATTGGAACATTGACTAGGCACCCAAACACGCGTAAATGTGAGATATCAGGCTCACATCCAGTAACCAGCTGGTACGCGGAAAGTGGTTGGGTGGCCATGGGCCTCAGACGGACCAAATTTACAGCGTGCAAAATTGCGTAGCCCCATGCAGATAGTGGAAGTTTGGTGCGCATAACCAAGGTCCTCGCTATCACTTGCAGTCGCTTTATAAAAGCTTCCGCTAGGCCATTTTGGGTATGAACATACGCAACAGGATGTTCAAGATTTATTCCCAAAGTCATGCAATAGTCATCGAAAGTCTTCGATGTAAACTCCGCGGCATTATCAAGTCTAATAGACTTTATCGGATAATCCGGATGGTGAGCCCTTAACTTAATGATCTGGGCAAGGAGTTTAGGAAACGCTGCATTTCGGGTGGACAACAACACTACGTGTGACCATCTAGTTGATGCATCAACCAAAACCATGAAGTATTTAAATGGTCCGCATGTTGGTTGGATTGGTCCACAAATATCTCCATGAATTCTCTCAAGGAATTGGGAAACCAATCTCGTAGGTTTCACATGGAGTGGCTTGAGATTCGTCTTCCCAATCGAGCAAGCTTGGCATAGGCTTTTCGGATTTATAACGAAATTCTTTCCTCCAAGAGGATGCCCATGTGATGCATTCATAGTACGTAGCATCGTATTTTGACCCGGATGACCCAGCCGGTCATGCCATAGCATAAAAGTCCTCTCATCAACTGGCGCTCGGCGAATGATGAGATTACTCTCGATGTGTTGTATCGTAGTGAGATACAAACCACTTGAAAGACATTTTAACTTCTCCAAGATACGCTTTTGGCCGTACTGAGTGGAGGTAATGAAAAGATACTCGAAGCCATGTTCTCGAGCAGTTTCAACATGAAATCCGTTTTCTCGAATATCCTTAAAACTCAGTAAGGTACGACTGGACCTTGGAGAATATAAGGCCTCTGATACTTCAACGGGAGTACCATTGGACAACGAAAAACGGGCTTTGCCAAAACCTTGAACAAGGGTTGAGGGTCCCGAAATGGTTGTCACTGAGGTTACTTTAGGCGTATAGGAGATAAAGTATGATTTATCTCTCAAGATAGTGTGAGTCGTTCCACTATTGTAGTGCCCCGTCCTGCTCAGTCAATCGGAGGAATCGAAACGCCGACAGCGTTTGGACTTGGCCTTGCAACGGCCGTTTGAAGACATCGCTCAGGTGGGGTAGTTTCGGTGAACTCTCCTCATCTTTGCCTTCACATAATAAATCGTGTTTTCAACTTGCACAAGTTAGGCTTGATAATAAAAGCTACGCATCCACATAGCTAAGGGAATAATCCCGACGGTTTGAATCGAGTTAGAACATGAAAACGTCCAATGGTCGGCTTAGAATTGATGCACGTCGTGCTTTGAAAATGACACTCGGTCCTTCGTCCCGTGGCTTGGGAGAAGGAAGTTGGTTGAGTAGGCAAGTTATGATCGCAGTCTAAGTTATAGACGTCGCCCGCATAAATGCTTCACCCATCGTCCAGGGCTTGGCATAGCCTTGGCTTGTCCCAGGAGTTAAGTTACGTCGCATGACTGTCGGCGTAAGTCTAAGTACACAAATGACTTGGTCGTTCAAAGTTGAACGGTGCACGGCACGTTCCATCGAAGCAAGGCTCGATGCAGCCTTTGCTCGTTAAGTTGTAGGCTGAGTAAGTTAGGCAAAGTTATGCCGATCGACCTAAGTCGTTCCAAGTGCTGTCCCGCTTATTCTGCGGTTGTCAACTTAAATAGTCCCACGATCCCACGGCCCGTCATATAAAGTATGGCTTGGGCGATAGCGCCGCGTAGAGCGGAAATCGAGTTGAGGCATGTTTGCACGATCCTAGAGTTTTTAAAGGCACGGGCCACGATCGATTAGTTGAGTTTTGGAAAGTGTCTAAATAAGTTGTTGTCTTGAGTTAAAAGAAAGGAAGAAAGAAAGAAATGCTCACGACTGGGTCGTTGAGGCAAGAAAGAACAATGCTCGCGACTACGGGTCGTCGAGGCAAGATCTCAGATGTGAGAAATGGCACTAAAAGAGAGGAATGGCACTAAAAGAGATGGTAACACCAGAAGTGAATGACTATGTGAGACGTCAGTTTGAGTCGGTCTTGCATGGTCATGGACAACTTGTCGACAAGGTAGAGTTTTCCCGAATCGGCAACCTGTGGCGCCACGGGACCGATTTCGGCCTAAGGAAACATAAAGGCTCTGGGAGCCAAATAAGCTGAGCCTGGGGCAAAGTATTCGGTGGACGTGGAATAGGGCTAGCTACCCAAAGAAGGTCCATCCTATACTCAGCAAAAAGGAGTCCACTATGGCTCGGGGAGTCAATGACCAAATCATATAGATGAGTCGGCATAGCGGCAGATCCGCGGGTATGCCCTTGGATTGAGTTGAGTTGTCGAAGGTGTATATAAGTTAGAGTACACATGTTTGGGCTTAAAGAATGGCTACAACATAGGCGACGTGCTTCGGCACGAGATGTGGCATTGAGTCTTGAGTTGTCGGCATATAGTTGCATAAGTTGGTTGAGTTGTTCGAGTTTAAGTCAAGGAAACCGCCGCAAGACAAAGTCGGTTGGTGATCAAATGGCACGAGCCGCGAGGCGGCGATATGGTTGAGTCGCACTGAGTTGCGAGGCACGACACAAAGGAGTTATAGCACGGTCGTAAGGAAATTGGGCACTACCGCGTAGTTGCGTCTCTGATTCTGGCCGAAAGGCAAGCACGACCTGATAGGTTAACAATGTGGCACGAGGAGTGGTCTAGAGGCAAAGTATGAGTAACGTTGACATTGCAAGCACGGGATGGTTTTGACACATAAGTTGCGCCAAGGCGCCGGTCCTAAAACTGAACCTAAGACAAGAGTAGAAAGACAATCGAAAAGGGATTTAAGCTGCATAAAGTAAATGAACGTGTAGGTTTTGTATGGGTGGGCGAGAAGCTCACTCCACCAGTACAGTGGTACTGACACCCACACAGTGTTTCATGTGCAGGCACAGGTATAGCTCGTGGCGCAGAGTTCGCTTGGATGCGTCGGGGCACGGAGTTCCTTGGCGATTCGAAGCGTGCGGCCGCAAGAAGTGAAGACTTATACGGGACATAATGTATGGACATCGCCTTCCGAAGCTTCCGCTGGATCGACAAATATTGAGAGATGAGAGAGAGAGCAGAGTGAACTTGTAATGAGAGAAAAGTGAGCTTGAGTGAGCTTGAGAGACTTGTAACATTGGCCTTGCGCCCCATTGTAATCTTTGTTTCAATATCAATAAAGATCATCTTTGAATGACTTGTGTTTTGTTCTAAATTCCGCTGCTAATATTCAATGTCTCTGCTCGGGACTTCTGTGCGACGACCCCGTCGCAGCCGCTGAAATCGGCCGTTATGGAACCCGTCTTGCACGAGCGCAATCTAGGCTCGTGCGGCATCACGCCTTAGCGAGGACGATCGCTCCTACGGGAGCGGGGCATGACATAGTGGTATCAGAGCACGGCTTTACGTCCTTGGATAACCGATTGAATTCTTTAACTCGTTGTTTCCGCAAACTCTGTTGCTTCCGCAAGTTGATATCGTTGGTGCGCTCTCTCTCAATTGTTCCACGGGATGTCCATACAATAAGTCTAACTATTTTGCAAAACATAGGAGAACAGTTTTTGGATAAGAAACAAAAGATGGTTTGCGTAAGCACGGTTGGCTAAGTCGGGCTGGGCATATACACCAAAGTTGCGTCGACCTTAGAAAAGTCGAGTGCGGGAATTGAATAGCGTCGAGCTAGAATGAGTTGAACTCGATTAAGTAAAGTAAGATGAGTATCGATTGGGGTGCTATCGAGCGACGATGTCGTCGGTGCGATATAGATGAGCGTGCTTGGGTTTTGAGGAATGGTTCAAACGGGATTGAAGAAGTCAATTTTGAATCAAATAATAAGTTGAGGATTGGTTGAATGACTTCATTCCTGAGTGGTGTATGCGATAGGCTCAGGGATGTCGAACGATGCGAATTGAGGAAAATAAGTTGGTCGACGACTTAAGATGGACGGATGAAGAATACGTGAAATTGGTTGGAGGAAATTAATATTGTAAATGATTCGAGGGAAAATGATCGGAATTGGTGTTATAAATGTCGAGGAAATTATCCAGTCGGACGATAGCACCATTCGCACGACTCAGAATTTGGTTGCAAAGGAAGATCGTCAGGTTACGCATATCGTCGATGGTATTGAGGCGTATCAAAGATCGCTATGCAATAACTCGGGGGTACTCTAACTCAGCGAAAGACGATCGTGCAAGTGTTATTGTTCGATTGGATGCTATGTTTTGGATTTTGATTGAGATGAATGTTGGATGAAGGTGATCGTGTCTTGATGGTTATGCGGATGGCCACAACGTCGACGATCTTGTCTTGCGCGAGCGCAACTCTAGCCTCGCACATGCGTTGCGTCAGATTTGGGGCGATCGTTCCGCGTGAGCGCTGACATGGTGATTCATGTCGCGGGAATGATCGAACTCGGAGTCAGGACGCGGCAACTTTGATTGTCTCGACTGGTCGGTTTGATGCGAAGGAAGATTCGAGGATGTTTTGACTGGTGATCGATAAATGAAATGAACTTGAGGATTGAATAGGTCCAATCCGCGCATCGAGAATGAATTAGTCTAGACACAAAACAAGAGTTACGTCCCGATGAGAATGACTATCTCGCGGGAGCGTGCATGGTGATTCATGCCCACCGCGGATAATCTGACTCGCGTGAGATCGGGGCGCAACACGTTGTTAAGCTAGACGACCTTGTGATCGGTTTCGTGAATTGGAATAGACGACTTCGAAAATGAGAAATGTGGATTATGGTTTAGCGTTGAATTACGTAGTAGCGTGCTTGATTTGGAAGGATTTGTAAAGGCAGATTATGTCGAACGTGTTCGAAGAGATAGACTATGCGAAATGGTTTGTTGAACGAGCGATATTGATACGTCGGAGAATTTGGTCGAACGCGAGTTGTTGTAGGATGGCTTTACCGAATTACTCGGACCCCGTACGACGAATGTTGGGATGTGCGTAGGAAATCGATGCTCGATGTTTAGAAATCGGAGTGATGCGAGCTTGGGTAGAAAAACCCGTACTATCAACTTGGTTTGACCTTAGGATGGGGTCAGTGTTGATATTGTTGTTTGGGAACTATGATTCCAATACTGACGAATGACTTTAGCCAAAAGATAGAAGTTATGGTGGCGCCACTCGCGAGCTCGGTTGAGATGCATGTATATCAGGGACGCTTGAATACGTGCACGAATCCGACTCGAGTGGCGATGGCGGATTCTCTATCACAAGGCTTGGCTGAAATGCATGTATTTTGGGGACGCCTAGAATATGTGCACGATCCAACCAAGTGATATGTTGAATCAAGTGAGACTTAAGGAATGGAAAAGTGTTGAGGATTTTGAAATAGAGATTCGAAGAAAAGATTGAGGGTAGTGCGAGCGTGGCTCGGATTGAGGAAACGCATAGGCGTAGTGTATGCGAGAGTTCTAGAAAGGCAAGTAAGGTGGTAAGTCAATAAGTAAGTACTCAGTAAGTCTCGAGGACGAGACTTGTTCTGAGTGGTGTATGTTGTAGTGCCCCGTCCCGCTCAGTCAATCGGAGGAATCGAAACGCCGACAGCGTTTGGACTTGGCCTTGCAACGGCCGTTTGAAGACATCGCTCAGGTGGGGTAGTTTCGGTGAACTCTCCTCATCTTTGCCTTCACATAATAAATCGTGTTTTCAACTTGCACAAGTTAGGCTTGATAATAAAAGCTACGCATCCACATAGCTAAGGGAATAATCCCGACGGTTTGAATCGAGTTAGAACATAAAAACGTCCAATGGTCGGCTTAGAATTGATGCACGTCGTGCTTTGAAAATGACACTCGGTCCTTCGTCCCGTGGCTTGGGAGAAGGAAGTTGGTTGAGTAGGCAAGTTATGATCGCAGTCTAAGTTATAGACGTCGCCCGCATAAATGCTTCACCCATCGTCCAGGGCTTGGCATAGCCTTGGCTTGTCCCAGGAGTTAAGTTACGTCGTATGACTGTCGGCGTAAGTCTAAGTACACAAATGACTTGGTCGTTCAAAGTTGAACGGTGCACGGCACGTTCCATCGAAGCAAGGCTCGATGCAGCCTTTGCTCGTTAAGTTGTAGGCTGAGTAAGTTAGGCAAAGTTATGCCGATCGACCTAAGTCGTTCCAAGTGCTGTCCCGCTTATTCTGCGGTTGTCAACTTAAATAGTCCCACGATCCCACGGCCCGTCATATAAAGTATGGCTTGGGCGATAGCGCCGCATAGAGCGGAAATCGAGTTGAGGCATGTTTGCACGATCCTAGAGTTTTTAAAGGCACGGGCCACGATCGATTAGTTGAGTTTTGGAAAGTGTCTAAATAAGTTGTTGTCTTGAGTTAAAAGAAAGGAAGAAAGAAAGAAATGCTCACGACTGGGTCGTTGAGGCAAGAAAGAACAATGCTCGCGACTACGGGTCGTCGAGGCAAGATCTCAGATGTGAGAAATGGCACTAAAAGAGAGGAATGGCACTAAAAGAGATGGTAACACCAGAAGTGAATGACTATGTGAGACGTCAGTTTGAGTCGGTCTTGCATGGTCATGGACAACTTGTCGACAAGGTAGAGTTTTCCCGAATCGGCAACCTGTGGCGCCACGGGACCGATTTCGGCCTAAGGAAACATAAAGGCTCTGGGAGCCAAATAAGCTGAGCCTGGGGCAAAGTATTCGGTGGACGCGGAATAGGGCTAGCTACCCAAAGAAGGTCCATCCTATACTCAGCAAAAAGGAGTCCACTATGGCTCGGGGAGTCAATGACCAAATCATATAGATGAGTCGGCATAGCGGCAGATCCGCGGGTATGCCCTTGGATTGAGTTGAGTTGTCGAAGGTGTATATAAGTTAGAGTACACATGTTTGGGCTTAAAGAATGGCTACAACATAGGCGACGTGCTTCGGCACGAGATGTGGCATTGAGTCTTGAGTTGTCGGCATATAGTTGCATAAGTTGGTTGAGTTGTTCGAGTTTAAGTCAAGGAAACCGCCGCAAGACAAAGTCGGTTGGTGATCAAATGGCACGAGCCGCGAGGCGGCGATATGGTTGAGTCGCACTGAGTTGCGAGGCACGACACAAAGGAGTTATAGCACGGTCGTAAGGAAATTGGGCACTACCGCGTAGTTGCGTCTCTGATTCTGGCCGAAAGGCAAGCACGACCTGATAGGTTAACAATGTGGCACGAGGAGTGGTCTAGAGGCAAAGTATGAGTAACGTTGACATTGCAAGCACGGGATGGTTTTGACACATAAGTTGCGCCAAGGCGCCGGTCCTAAAACTGAACCTAAGGCAAGAGTAGAAAGACAATCGAAAAGGGATTTAAGCTGCATAAAGTAAATGAACGTGTAGGTTTTGTATGGGTGGGCGAGAAGCTCACTCCACCAGTACAGTGGTACTGACACCCACACAGTGTTTCATGTGCAGGCACAGGTATAGCTCGTGGCGCAGAGTTCGCTTGGATGCGTCGGGGCACGGAGTTCCTTGGCGATTCGAAGCGTGCGGCCGCAAGAAGTAAAGACTTATACGGGACATAATGTATGGACATCGCCTTCCGAAGCTTCCGCTGGATCGACAAATATTGAGAGATGAGAGAGAGAGCAGAGTGAACTTGTAATGAGAGAAAAGTGAGCTTGAGTGAGCTTGAGAGACTTGTAACATTGGCCTTGCGCCCCATTGTAATCTTTGTTTCAATATCAATAAAGATCATCTTTGAATGACTTGTGTTTTGTTCTAAATTCCGCTGCTAATATTCAATGTCTCTGCTCGGGACTTCTGTGCGACGACCCCGTCGCAGCCGCTGAAATCGGCCGTTATGGAACCCGCCTTGCACGAGCGCAATCTAGGCTCGTGCGGCATCACGCCTTAGCGAGGACGATCGCTCCTACGGGAGCGGGGCGTGACAACTATCAACCAGACAATCCACTGCCCCGTGGTCCATGCCTATAAGTAAAGAAAAAATTAAAGTTTGTCACACGTTTGAGGAAAGTGCTCGAAATAGAACTTTAATTTATCGAGAAAACAGAAAATATAAACCACCAAAAGTTTCATGACTTAAATCAAATATAGAGAAAATGGAGATTCATTCTTCCATTTCTGCTACAAAATCGGGGGTCTCAAGATTTAGATTTTCGCACTCGTTGACCAGATTTGCTTCGGCCCGGCGCCCCTTGTGATAGTTATTAACTTCTTGGGGGGTCGCCCTGCAAGTCCGTTGCATATGACCATAAGCACCACATTTGTAGCAAAGAGTAGGCGCTTGGCCTTCCACTCTCGCTTTGGGACGACTGGCCCGTTGGTTCTTACCATGAGACTGCCTAGGAGTCAAAGGTCCTTGGTTCTTGTTAGAACCTCGCTTTGGATGGCGAGACTTAAACTCGCCTCTGTTCCTTGGCTGGGACGACTGGCCCTTGTCTCGTTTCCACCGTGGATTTGGTCCACGGAGAGCGTTTGCATCAGGCATTGGAATTGCCTTTGTTCCAGCAGGACGAGAATTGTTGTTTCTCATTAAAATGAGACTGCTCTTCTCGTCTAGTAAAAGCTGGGTGATGAGCTCGGGAAACTTGGTGAACTTAGACTGACGGTATTGCTTCTGGAGCAAGTTGTCAGTGGAAGGAAATGTGGTGTATGTTTTCTCCAATAGATCACTGTCGGTTAATATCTCACCGCAGTATTGGAGAAGTGATCGAATCCTGCAGACTTCATTGTTGTAATCAGTTACACTTTTGAAGTCTTGGAAGCGCAGGTTCAACCAGTCATGGCGTGCTTCAGGTAGCCATATGGTCTTCTGGTGGTCGAAGCGCTCTTTCAGAGAGTCCCATAGCGTCTTCGGCGAGGAGATTTCAATGAACTCCGCCTTCATGGCGTCAGATAAATGCCTGCGGAATAGAATCATCGCTTTGGCGTTCATTGAGCGAGTGACTTCCACTTCACGCTCTTCCTCGTTATAGATGACGTCCAAGAGGCCCTGCGCATCTAGATGGTTCTGGATGTCTTGCGTCCAGTCCAAGTAGTTCTTGCCAGAGGCTTCAAGGATGGGAAAATCAATCTTGATCGACATTTTTCTACAACAGGAGAAAAAATCTTGATCAGTCAACATATAAAACGACAGGTTTATATGGATTTGGTTTGTATAAGCAACAACAAACAATCGTAAATAAAAACAACGGTTTTGAAAAAACGATTTTTGTTTAAAAATTATCTTATATCGATCGACGGGCCGATATAGAGAGGTCAATAAGTTTCTTGCAAAAATGCATAATTATAAATACAATTTGAGCAAAAAATAATTTTCGGTCAAACCCTTTCAGTAGCTCTACGTGAATATGACCAGGCGGAAAAATGGGGGAGGAGGGTCACCGGGGACCTCTTAAGAACCAAGCCCCAAGTTCTTTCTGACATCATACCCAAGTAGGTGAGCCTATTCGGAGAGACTTCGTAAAATTTTTGTCAAATGTAAGAATAAATAAGATTTTTCAAGAAATTCACGCTATTTGCGAACTGTGCAAAATAGGTGACAATTTAGTGCGTGCTCAAAATGAGCGTTGCCTTTGAAAAATTATTAACCAAAAAAGTTATTTTTGGGAGGCCCAAATTTGGCGGTGCCAGAATTTGTTTATATAGCCAAAACCAATTTTTCAATTTTTACGCCATTACGCTAAAAAAAAAACGTACAACATAAGTAGGCAACAACACACAAAAGAATTGGTGCCTAAGCAAGCGGCACCAAAAAAATATCAACTATTTTTCCGACGTCTAATGAAGCGACGCCGAAAAAAATAGCGAGAAAAAAATTTACAATTTTTACTACCCATCTGTTACAATAATCCACTAAGTAACATAAACAAAATTGCTACTGAGTTGCTTGTCGGGACGCAGACGCTCGCCGGGGCGCTCCAAATCCATCATTACCAAAAAAAATTAGCATCTAAATTCTCTTTTTCAACATGAAAATTTGCTATCAAAAATTTATTTTCTCAGAAATTAACTAACAAATATGTTTTTTAAAAAAAAAAAAACTAGTATGCTAAAGGTTAGATTATAGCAAAATTATATATAAAAACCTACAACCCACTCCCAACATTGGGCTTGAACTCAGGAAGTGTTCTTTTGTGTTCTGGTTAGATAGAATAAGTCAAAACCAATTTTAAGAGTTTAAATAAAACAAAATCAAAACCAGAAGCTAAATGTAATACTAAACTGTAATTAAATGGCTTTCATAACACAAATAGAATAATATGCATTTGATATTGGCTCCTGTTACTTCTTAATAACAGACACAACATTACCAGGAAGTTTGACTCTGAAACACAAATAGAATAACATGCATTTGATATTGGCTTTTATAACAAAAATAGAATAATACTAAACCATATTATAATATGGTATGAAAAAAAAATCTATGTGCAATTTGACTCTGAAACAAACAGAGCAGAAACAAACAGAGCAGAAAAAAAATCTAGTCTAAGAGATTGTAACAATTTATTTTTTTTTCTTTTCCGTAGTAAAGAAAACAGCACATAGATTTCAGAGTTGTGAAAAAAAAAATCTTTCTATTGTAATGTCTATACTGGAATGGTACAGAGTGTGAAAAATAAATTCAAAAGAATAAGCAAATTTTTTTTTTTTTTTTTACCTTTCTTACCGTACGGTTGAAGAAAGTGGGAAGACGATTGCGGATACGCGGGATCGGCGACGAGCGACGGGGTGCGCGCGGGGCAACGGTAGGCGGACGTCGAGGCGAGCGGTACGTCGGGTCTCCGGCGTTGCACGAGCAAAGTGCTGATAACGTGTTGTGGACAATTAGCTCAACCTCTCTTTATATCAATATATGTCAATATCCTCTTTACAAGCCATCCCAACCTCTCTTTATATAGGAAGAGAGAGGTTGGGAGTTACAAAATGAAAAGTCACTTGGGAGTTACAAAGGTGAAGAGTCACCATGATGATGAATTACAACACATGTCATTTTTTGTGGTTTATATTTGTAAAGAGATACAAATTGCATGTTCATATATGATTAAATATGATCGCTTAATTGTTTCAGTTTTATACCATCCCAAATGGGTGCATGCATGATAGGTGTTGCGCTGCATTCTTGGAAAAAAATCAGTCGTCAGTGAACTAAATTTTTGCATGTCGTAGCGGGTTGCTGGCCCTCGAAATGCTAAAGTGAAAATACCAACCTGAGTGTTGGTATTTCACATGTGCATATATTTTAAAATTACAACCTCATATAAATTAGATTTTTTTAAAGTTGGTAACATAAGGTTGTCCTATCCGTAGGGATACTACAGATGTATTATTGTCCTACCGACTATCCTAGACCCGAAGTTCTATGTTTAGAATTATTATTATTATTGATATAATAATATCTTATTTGCAGCTATTGAGAAATATTGTCATAGCTAGTAAATTAAAACCATGGAAAAACTAGATAGATATGACTGATAGTGCTACTACCCACACCATCCTTAAGAATATGAACTTTTCCTCCAACAAAAATACTAGTGTTAAAGTAGTATCGTCCCGATAGAGCACACTTAATTTTACCCAATGGAACCTATCTACTTATACAAAATGTCTTATACTCTCATAATTCCAGAAAAAAATTATTGAGTTTAAGGACAAATGGGCATCATATTGAATGTCTTATACTCTCATAATTTCAGAAGAAAATCATTGAGTTTAAGGAGATAAGGACAAATTGGTATCATATTGAAATCATGAGCGAGGATAATAAAGAATAAATTTGAGAGAAGAACAAGAAGTTCGTCCTAGGAAACCAAAAGTCTCTTCAAGAGAAATTATCCAGCTATTCACTAGGGATATGAATTACTTACATTAGAGATCTGAAGTCACATACTACGTTGAGCCAGAAGCTCAATCCTATGAGGGTCCATTGTGAGCCAGAAGCCGAATGATCCTATAACTTTTAAATTATGACATGATCGACAAGTTTTAGTATATACTATTGATCTCAAAGATAAGTTTTTTTCCCTACCATCAATCTTGAAGATTGTATATGTCACGCCCCGCTCCCGTAGGAGCGATCGCCCTCGCTAAGGCGTGATGCCGCACGAGCCTAGATTGCGCTCGTGCAAGGCAGTTTCACAACGGCCGATTACAGCGGCTGAGACGGGGTCGTCGCACAGAAGTCCCAAGCAGAAATATTAAAACATGCAGCAAAAATTTAAAGACAACACACAAGTTATTCAAAAGTACTCTTTGTTGATATTGAACAATAAGATTATAATGGGGCACAAGGCCCTAATTACAAGTCTCTCAGGCTCACTTTTCTCTCAAGTTACAAGTCACTCTGCTATCTTTCATCTCTCGATACAATGCTAGAGCCAGCGGAAGCTTCGGAAGGGGATGTCCATACATTATGTCCCGTATAAGTCTTGACTTCACGCGGCCGCACGCTTCGAATCGCCAAGGAACTCCGTGCCTCGACGCATCCAAGCGAACTCCGCGCCACGAGCTTCTACCTGTGCCTGCACATGAAAACTGTGTGGGTTTCGGTACTCAACTGTACTGGTGGAGTGAGCTCCTCGCCCACCCATACAAAACCGACACGTTCATTTATTTTGTGCAATACAAGTCCCTTTACGATTGTCTTTCTACTCTTGCCTTAGGATCGATTTTAGGACAGATGCCTTGGTCTATTTTGTGTCTCTAGAACATCTCCGTGCCTTGCATCGATAACTTTTGTATCCTTGCCTCTAGACCTTTCTCGTGCTTGCAATGTCAACGTGCTGACTCATACTTGCCTTCCGTGCCATACTCTTGGACGTAACGACTCGGTCATGTCATGAACTCGATTCGTGCTTCAATATCTCTGAGGCAGTGTCTCGCCACTTAATCTGACTTAACCGAACTTGCCCTACGGCCCTTGTATAACTTAACTCGAAACGTCTAATCTTATTTGTGGAACCGGTGTTGAGAACTCAAGCACGATGCCATATCTCGTGCCGAAGCACATATCTTTACGCATAGCCAAATCTTAGGCTTCATAATACCTTGAGTGCAAATCGAACACACATTTCATAACTCAAGTCATACCGTGCTTACACTTCCTTTGATACGACCAACACCGTGCATGCGGATTGCCGCTCAGCACACTTATTATCTATATGAAAGGCCACTGGCATGACAAGCCATCGTGGACATAGCTCGGGTAGGTGGCGGGTCTTTCGATGCCAGGTAGCGAGCCTCATGGAAAGCCCCCGACTACCCACGCGGTAAAGTCTTGCGCTGCTATAACGTCTTTCCCCTAGGTCGACTGTACCCGGTACCCCGACGTAATTCTAGTCGAGGAAGAAATCCTTGTCGACAAGTTGTCCAATGACCACGCACCTACGCGACATCTAGACTCACGTAAATACATGGCCTAATGTTACGGTACGACTGGAACTATACTTAGCATCTCTTGCTCTAAATCATATTTTACATAACATGTATCGGAACCGTGAGACTCCCAACTGAGGGACCGCCTCATACTTTGAAAACGTGCATAGGAACCGTGAGACTCCTAATCGAGGGACCGTCTCATACTTTGAAAATGTGCATAGGAACCGTGAGACTCCCAACCGAGGGACCGCCTCAGCGACAAACGGTCGCATGAAATTACTTCTTTGAAATCGAGGGAACGACTACTGTGTAGCCTTCCAACTTAACTTATACCAAACGTGCCTAATACTTGCCATAGCCCGTGGTATTTCTATCGTCGAAACAACCGTGTTTCGTGCCTTAAACCCATTGTATTCCATGCGACACTGTCGTCCAAGTCATACTCTTTGTGACGAGCCTTAAGACCGTGGGAACAAATGGCTATATGCAGCCGTAGAACCGTGGGACCGTGTATGCTTTATGAAGCGTTTATGCAGACGATGCCTATTACTTAGGCTAACTCTTAACTTTGTGGCAAAGACTAACATTCCTTCTCCCAAGCCACGGGACGAAGGATCGAGTGTCGTTTTCAAAGCACGCTGTGCACCAACTCTATGCCGACCGTTGGACCTTTCCATATTCTAACTCAATTCGACCCGTCGGGATTATTCCCTTAGCTATGTGGATTAGTCTCTTTTATTATCAAGCCTACTTGTGCAAGTTGAAAATGTATGATTTATTATGTGAAGGCTAAGATGAGAAAAGTTCACCGAAACTACCCCACCTGAGCGAGCTGTCGCCTCGACCGAACGATGTCTTCGAGTCGCCGTTGTAAGGCTAAGTCCGAACGTCGTTTGTATTTTGATTTCTCCGATTGACAGAGCGGGACGGCGCACTACATCATACATCACTCAGAAAAAGTTTCGTCCTCGAAACTAACTGAGTACACTTATCGACTTATCACTTTGTTCAACATTTAAGGACTCTCGCACACACTACTCCTATACGTTTTCTCAATTCGAGCCACGCTCGTGCTTACCGTTAACTTGTTCGTATGGTATACTAACCGATCAACCAACATTCAAGTTCGTTTCAATCTAATGATCGCATTACCACCAATCTTTTTCCTTGAAACACGATTTCAAAATCCTCGACCCATTTTCATTTCTTTAGTCTCACTTGATTCAACGTATCACTTAGTTGGATCGTGCACATATCTTAGGCGTTCCCAAAATACATGCATTTCAGCCAAGCCTCGTGATAGCGAATCCTGCCATCACCACTCGAGTTGGGTCGTGTACATATTCAAGCGTCCTTGATATACATGCATGTCAACCGAGACTCACAACTGGTGCCTCTACAATTCCTATCGCTTCGTGCCGGGACATCTGTCGAACCGCTAGGCTATGTCTTTTAGGCTATAGTCAATCCGTCAGTATTGGAATCATAGTTCCCAAACAACAATATCAATACTGACCCTATCCTAAGGTCAAACCAAGTTGATAGTACGAGATTTTCTACCCAAGCTAGCATCACTCCGATTTCTAAATATCGAACATCGATTCCCTACACGCATCCCAACATTCGTCGCACGGGGTCCGAGTCATTCAGCACAGCCATCCTAAGATAACTCACATTTCAACCAATTCCTCGACGTATCAATCTTACTCGTTCATCAAGCCATTTTGCATAGTCTAACTCTTCGAGCACGTTCGATATAATCCACCTATAAATCCTTCTAAGTCAAGAACGCTACGATGCGATTCATCGCTAAACCATAATTCATATTTCGTATTTCCTAAATCGTTCATCACAATTCACGTATTTGATCATGAGGTCGTCTAGCTTAACAATATGTGGTGCCTCGATCTCACGCGATTCAGATTATCCACGGTGGGTATGAATCACCATACACGCTCCCGCGGGGTAATCATCCTCATCGGGACGTAACTCTTATTTTGTGTCTAGACTAATTCATTCTCGATGTATGGATTGGACCTACTCAGTCCTCAAGTTTATTTCATTCATCAATTGTAAGTCCAAATATCCTCGAATTTTCCTTTGCATCAAATCGATAAGTCGAGACAATCAAAGTTGCCGCATCCTAATTTTTCGAGTTCGATCATTTCCGCGATATGAATCACCATGTCAGCG
The DNA here is from genome assembly GCA_029216955.1 of Iris pallida. Lineage (NCBI taxonomy): Eukaryota > Viridiplantae > Streptophyta > Magnoliopsida > Asparagales > Iridaceae > Iris > Iris pallida. The sequence goes on from JANAVB010015800.1 coordinate 4,619,098, forward strand.
CTCACGTAGAATGATCACCCCAAATCCGACGCAATGCATGTGCGAGTCTAGAGTTGCACTCGCGTAAGACAAGATCGTCGACGTTGTGATTATCAACGTAACCACCAAGACACGATCGTTTTTATCCAACATTCATCTCAGTCAAAATCCTAAGTATAGCATCCAATCGAATAATAACACTTGTAGGATCGTCATTCGCCGAGTCAGAGTACCCCTGAGTTATCGCACATCGATCTTTGATATGCCTCAATAACATCGACGATATACGTAACATGACGATCTTCCTTTGTAACCAATTTTGAGTCGTGCGAATGGTGTTATCGTCCGACTAGATAATCTCCTCGACGTTCAAATTCAAGTTTGATCATTATCCTTCGAATCATTCACAATATCAATTTTCTCAAACCCAAATTTGCGTATCGTTCATCCCTTTATCTTAAGTCATCGACAAACGTATTTTCTTATTTCGCATCATTCCTCGCTAACTCAAATCATCAAATCACATTCAATCCAATCCTCAGAGTCATTTTCAAACATTCGAATCAAACTTTTTATGCATGCTATCTACTCGTCATGCTAACTTTTCGTATACGACCCGTATCGATTTTCTCGATCAACTCATCCATTCGTACACCCTTAACTTTTCTTCGATTCGATTTCACCTACTTAATCACTTTCGCATTTCATACTCGCGCAATCCTTAGTCCCGTGCACGTTTCGTGCACACAAATTTCTAGGTTGTTCGACTCAACTCGTCAAATCTCAAGACTACAACTTATTCAACGGTACTCAATCTACGGCTTTGCATACGTACGACGCTTGCTGATAGACTCATCAATACCCCATATCCTCAATCAATCAATCGACAACCCTGAGGCTATCGTATACACCACTCAGGGATGAAGCCATTCAACAAGTTCTCAACTTATCATTCGATTCAAAATCAACTTTTTTAAATTTTTTTGAACCATTCCTCGAATTCTAAACACGCTCATCTAATTCGCATCGACGTTATCGTCGCTCAATGGCACCCCAATCGATAGTCATCGTATTTACTCAATCGAGTCTAACCCATTTCATGCTCGAAACAATACAAATCCAACACTCAACTCTTCTAAGGTTGACGCAACTTTGGTGTTTAAGCCCAGCCCGACTTAGCCAACCGTGCTTACGCGAACCATCTTTAGTTTTTATCAAAAACTGTTCTGCTACATTTTACAAATTAGATAGACTTATTGTATGGACATTCGTGGGACATTTGAGAGAGAGCGCACCAACGAATCAACTTTTGCGGAAGCAACACTTCAGAGTTTGCGAAAACAACAGAGTTAAAGAATTCAATCGATAGTCCAAGGACGTAAAGACGTGCTCTGATACCATTATGTCACGCCGTGCTCCCGTAGGAGCGATCGTCCTCGCTAAGGCATGATGCCGCACGAGCCTAGATTGCGCTCGTGTAAGGCAATTTTACAACGGCCGATTAACTACAGCGGCTGCGATGGGGTCGTCGCACAGAAGTCCCAAGCAGAAATATTAAAACCTGCAGCAAAAATTTAAAGGCAACACACAAGTTATTCAAAAGTACTCTTTATTGATATTGAACAATGAGATTACAATAGGACGCAAGGCCCTGATTATAATTCTCTCAGGCTCACTTTTCTCTCAAGTTACAAGTCACTCTGCTCTCTCTCATCTCTCGATACAATGCTAGAGCCAGCGGAAGCTTCGGAAGGCGATGTCCATACATTATGTCTAAGTCTTGACTTCACGCAGCCGCATGCTTCGAATCGCCAAGGAACTCCGTGCCTCGACGCATCCAAGCGAACTCTGTGCCACGAGCTTCTACCTGTGCCTCTATATAAAAACTGTGTGGGTGTCAGAAATCAACTATACTGGTGGAGTGAGCTCCTCGCCCACCCATACAAAATCGACACATTCATTTACATTATGCAATACAAGTCCCTTTACGATTGTCTTTCTACTCTTGACTTAGGATCAATTTTAGGACAGATGCCTTGGTCTATTTTGTGTCTCTAGAACATCTCCGTGCCTTGCACCGATAACTTTCGTATCCTTACCTCTAGACCTTTCTCGTGCTTGCGACAACAACGCACCGACTCATACTTGCCTTCCGTGCCATACTCTAGGACATAACGACTCGGTCTTGTCATGAACTCGATTCGTGCTTCAATATCTCTGAGGCAGTGCCTCGCCACTTAACCTGACTTAAGCAAACTTGTCCTATGGCCCTTGCAGAACTTAATTCAAAACGTCTAATCCTACTTATGGAACCGGTGTTGAGAACTCAAGCACGACGCCATATCTGTGCCGAAGCACGTGTCTTTACGTATAGCCAAATCTTAGGCTTCACAATACCTTGAGTGTAAATCGAACACACATTTTATAACTCAAGTCATACCGTGCTTACACTTCCTTTGATACGACCGACACCGTGCATGCGGATTGCCGCTCAGCACACTCATTATCTATATGAAAGGCCACTGGCACGATAAGCCATCGTGGACATAGCTCGGGTAGGTGGCAGGTCTTTCGATGCTAGGTACCAAGCCCCATGAAAAGCCCCCGACTACCTACGCGGTAAAGTCTTGCGCTACTATAACGTCTTTCCCCTAGGTCGACTGTACCCGGTGCCCCGACGTAATTCCAATCGAGGAAAAAATCCTTGTCGACAAGTTGTCCAATGACCACGCACCTACGAGACATCTAGTCTCACGTAAATGCATGGCCTAATGTTATAGTACGACTGAAACTATACTTAGCATCTCGTGCTCTAAACCACACTTTGTATAACATGCATCGGAACCATGAGACTGCCAACCGAGGGACTGCCTCATACTTTAAAAATGTGCATAGGAACCGTGAGACTCCCAACCGAGAAACTGCCTCATACTTTGAAAATGTGCATAGGAATCGTGAGAATTCCAACCGAGGGACCGCCTCAGCGATAAACGGTCGCGTGAACTTACTTCTTTGAAATCGAGGGAACGACTACTGCGTAGCCTTCCAACTTAACTTGCACCAAACGTGCCTAATACTTGCCATAGCCCGTAGCATTTCTATCGTCGAAACAACCGTGTTTCGTGCCTTAAACCCATTGTATTCCGTGCGACACTATCATCTAAGTCATACTCTTTGTGACGAGCCTTAAGACCATGGAAACAAATGGTTATATGCAGCCGTAGAACAGTGGGACCATGTATGCTTTATCAAGCGTTTATGCGGGCGACGCCTATTACTTAGGCTAACTCTTAACTTTGTGGCGAAGACTAACATTTCTTCTCCCAAGCCACGGGACGAAGGATCGAGTGTCATTTTTAAAGCACGCTGTACACCAACTCTATGCCGACCGTTGGACCTTTAAATGTTCTAACACAATTCGACCCGTCGGGATTATTTCCTTAGCTATGTGGATTCGTATCTTTTATTATCAAGTCTACTTGTGCAAGTTGAAAACATGTAATTTATTATGTGAAGGCTAAGATGAGGCAAGTTCAGGGAAACTATCCCACCTGAGCGAGATGTTGCCTCGACCGAGCGATGTCTTCGAGTCGCCGTTACAAGGCTAAGTTCGAACGTCGTTGGCGTTTCGATTCCTCCGATTGACTGAACAGGACGGGGCACTACAGTATATGAATAACTAGTAACACAGCTTTGAACTGCATTAGATGACTTATGTTAGAATTATTTGACATCTATGTTTTGTGAATTATTATGTTTATCTCCTTAGATTATTAAATCTTCTAGACATGAGATATTTTTGTGATATAATATTTTTTGTGATCTGTCACGTTAATAAGACATAATTTTTGTCGTTAAGGAGAGATATGAAGAAGATGAATTATCGTTCTAGAAGAACGTCGTAAAGCATCGTTCTAGAAAAATGTCTTTAATCATCGTTCTACAAGAACATTCTAAAGCATCATTCCAGAAGAACATATCATGGCGTACTTATACTTTATCTAATCTTGACTAAATTAGGAGAAATTATTTCTTGTATTTCATTACATATAAATTATTAGATGCTTACTCGATTATGTTGTATAAATAGTTATACCAACTATGAATCTATTTTCTAATCGAAGTACCAAAAGAACCTAATAAAGACAGCAAATGAATAAGTTCTATAGTCAGAACGCGTAAGATCCAAAGATTCTAAATATTCAGCTCTCCAGAAGAAGAGGCCGAATAATATTAAAGATAAAGATTAGGCTCTTCCGAAGAAGAGGCCGAATAATATAACATACCCCAATGTTCTTGAAGGAGCAGCACCCGAAGAAGCATCTGTCACGCCCCGACCCGGAATCATCCGAATCATCGTCCTCGTAGGGAGCGTGATGCCGCACGAGCCTGGAGTTGTACTCGTGTAAGACAAGATGACTAGTTCTCAACTGGTTATCTTTGAGTTGATATTAACAACAAAAGAAAATTAGAGTATATGAAACAATTCTCTTTATTGATATTCGAAATGAGATTACAAAGGCTTTTAATAGCCCAACGGAATTTGCCAAATTGGCTACAACACTCAAGTTCTCTCTTGCCCACAAAGAATTTTACCGTTCCATACATCATGCCTTCTATATCTCGGCCGCATCAATCCTGTTGCATGTCCGAGCGTCAATGCGGTTGCACGCCCAAATACACTTCGGCATTTCAAGCCTCAACACGTTCAAACGAAGTTCCGTCGCGAGCAGACCAATCCCTGAACCTGCTAGCAAACTATTGGGGGATTAGTACTTTCGATCTCGCTGTACTGATCAAAGATCCACTTAACAAACCGACATTTAGTATTATATTGATTCATGCAAACATACAATTTAGTTCTCTTTCTATGTTCTCCTAAGGATGAGTTCATGGCATATTCAAAGACCGTAAGCATGTTATCATGGCCAGCATGTTATTCAATTTGCATGAGTAAATAGACAAGCAATCTCGTGTTGTTCTGTGACTTCTTACCAACATCGACGCACTCGTCCTTGCACCGACGCAAGGTGAATACGCCTATCAGCTTTTCCTGTCATGTTATAAGTGCTCTCTATGCGAGTCTATATGTGCACGATATGAGTGTACCAACTTATCGATAGTCGTCTAGAAGGTCCCAAACAATCAGAGGACCCCCGAAATATTCGAATAAGTGGCTTATCACATTCACTAGAAGGTCGCTAATCGTCTAGATGAAGTGCACCAACTTATCGATAATCGTAGTCCCTCCTGGGCCAAACGGTCCCAGCGCCCTGGTGCGCCACGTTCGAGGGATTACCCGTGCACGAGCTATACATCTTTAAGTCCATTTGACCATACAACGCATCATATCTTTCATACAACCAAGAAAGTTCGCTTATCTCTATTTCAATTGGCACAACACCCTAATGTTCTCAACGAACACCCCGAAGGCCACGAACATTTCGAAGGTACTATGCCACATCGACAGTTATGCCACATCTGTGCCACAACTGTTCTCCTCGTCGCGACGATACCATATTTTGTAAGTATTATGCAGCTGCGCACATTCGTCGTCTTTTCTTGCATCATGCATTCAAGGCACGCCTCAAAGCCGTGTTTTCTTGTTCCACGCCTTAGTATTCAACGTGTTATACTTATGTTCTATTCTTCTGATTCGTGCAACTGAGGCACGCCTCGATAGGCTATTCAATGTTCTATAGCTCGTGCAACTGTGGCACTCGTGCCGATATAGTCTTTCAATGTTCTAGCATGCTAACTCGTGCACGGGGGCATGGAATGACTTATGCACTGGGGCAATCTTCGATACAATTATCCCATGTTCTTATGGCTTGCGCACCGAGGCGCTTGCCTTTGCGATATTCCATGTTCCATAGTGACTCGTACATTTGTTGTACGATTCGTATCAATTGTTCTATCTAGTATTCGACACACACTATTTTTATCTCTCTATCGAGCCACGCCCGTGGCGTTGATAGGTTAACTCAGCATATAATGATATATATATTTTACTTAGGCATGAAGGAGTAGGAAAGAGGGTCAATGCCCCCCACATTGAGTCGATACGTCTTGTCGTTACGCCGAGCTGATGCGGCTCGATTTCATAACTTCGTTGGACGGCCAACTCTCCTGACTTAGCCATTTGAGGACTTCGTACTTCGTTGAATTATATATCCGATTTGGCTTACCGTGCCAATGCCTCAGTCTGTCGCAAGGCAACGATTAGTTTCGCGGACCCCTTTATGAATAAGGCAAAATATCGACCTCTAATATTTCAGCGTAAATGGATAGCCTGCACATGAAACCAACTAAAATTAATACTTATTCGAATCGGTCAATTGCCTTGCGTCGGTTCAATTTCTTAGAAACTTCGAACCGATTCAATGCTTTTTCTCAGCCAACTTAACACTTGCATCGATCTTACTCGATGCATTCCTCGGGTCAATGTAACTATCCGACTCGATGTATTTTCTCGGGACAACGTAACTCTTTGTATCGATTCACATCGATACGTAATCGAGTCAACGCAACTCTTCGAGTCAATGACTCAGTATAATGCACCGTGCAGAGTGGGGTATTACATAATATACCACTCAAAATAAGGTTCGTCCTCGAATCGAAACCAATACTAAATTTCTAAGGGTTTTACTAGATCGTTCCACGATCTCGTCTCACTATCGTTTGGATCATACAACTTAGTTTGGAATCATACACATATTTTAGGCGTCCCACCAATATATGTATTTTAGCCATACTTAGTTGAAGGATATCGAAACAAAGCAAATATGTAACTTTTTATTCTCAATTACTTGCTACCTCGTACTCTTGATCGGACTTGGGCTCTAGTACTTGTTCTCGCAATTCCATTGCATATGCATATTGATACACACGTGATCATCTAACAAAATCAAGGCACACGATACGATTCAAAAATCGTATTTCTCACTTTATAAGTTTCATTGGGACTATCAATTCTATGCATCGCGTCAAGCCATTGCGCATCCGATCACAACGAGTCTCCGCAACGCCTTGCATTTAACGTCGCTACCCAACTTACTTTTGAAGTTTTACTTCGTATCTTATCTCGACATGATTCTCTTTTATTTTCTCTTTTCAAAAGCATCCACATTCAGGACTACGTCCTTTAGGTGATTTACCTAGACACCGTGCTCCAATTTCTCCCGACGTAACTTTAAATTGATATTGCACAAAGGCCACAATCTATCCGAAATAAAGTTTAATTCATTCGACGATGCTCAAGGCAATAATCGCCTTAGCACGAAGGTCTTTACGACGCGTCCTTACATTCGATTCCTACCGAGTAGGAAGTTTCTAGCCAAATTATAAACTCATTCGTCTCGCAACATCGAATATAAGTTCGATTTACACAAGCTAAATTCTAATATGAATCCAAATTCAATGACATAACTCGTAAGTCATTCCCTTATCGTTCTCTTTCGTGCATAGCAAGACTCTCACCATCGCCTATCCGAATTACCAAGTTCATTGGTGAATTTCTAGTTCGATCGTCGACCAACACAACCATTCAAGCATTCATCCGACGAGTACTTAAAAACTAGCTACATCATTCTCAATCGAAAGTTGTTCCAATAATTTTCGATCGCCTAGACTTATCGTTAACATACACCACACTATATTTGTTACCGATGCAATTTTTGCATGCGACAACGCATAGGTCATCTTACGGTCTGCAACATTCAATTGATTTGGCGGTCAAGTCTTCTAGGGTTATCTGCCCCGAAGCTACGCTCGATAATTATGGATCATCACCGAAGGACAGTTTACTACGAACCATGCTATATCTTATTTCGGAGCCAAATCACGTTCTGACGATTTCTATGCGATTATCCAAGTTTGGATAAAACCATTTCTATCGGCACAACTGATGCGCAACTATCCTCCGAGTAAGGTCATGCACTAACATTGATATTTCTATAATTTATGAAGCATCTACTCGTATTGAGTTCGAGTCTATCTTATTCGCGGTCGACACACGAGATGTTATACGTATCGAACAATCGTCGATGACTTATAGTCTCGCCTTGATCAATCACAAGTTCATGATCAACCAGTTCGTTCATTCTCGTATTATTATTTACAAAATTTTGATAGCGCGAAGCACACTCCATTTTGTATTCTCATATCATGCTTACATTTCCTTACATATAGATCTCGATACATCGTATCAATTTCGATAGCGTAAGGGTCAACTTTTATTCTGTTTTAACGTCAACTTAACTCATATCCCATACATCCAAGTTCGCAACAAACTTTTCCGTACACATCAACTCGTTTTCTGATTCGCCGTATCCCGCTATACTTTGATCGCGTAACTGAGTTACCGATTATCTAATATCGAACCCTCAAGTCATACGATTTCGCCTCCTAAGTTTTGCGTATTTTTCAGTCATACTCAAATGAGTTTCGACGTAATGAAATCAACTATCTCTTGGGCACTATTTATCCGCATCAACCAACTCTTCACCGTAGTCGCACCTAGTACGATCCGATTATATTTTGTCTTGTCCAACAATTTTATCGAGATCGCAAGTCGTACAATTCGATTACTATTCGTGTATTCTAACATTTTGTCGAGATCGCAAATCATGTGATTCGATTATAATTTGTATCGTCGAACATTTTCATCGAGCTCGCAAGTCGTGCGGTTCGATTACAACGTTTCAAGTTTCCTATCCCGCCGATCCGACTGTTGTCTCAAGGCATAATCGTTCCGCTAGTCTCGGTCGTCCGACCGACTCATAATTTTTGTCCGACGTATCATTTATTGATACGAGTCTCGCCTTATCGTCCCAACCAATTTTCGAAGAACACTTGCATCAACATATCATTGTACAAATTTCCAATCGAGTCTCGGTACTATCCCGTCCATTGCGGATAAACCTTTCGCAATTCTCACAATGTGTCGATACAATTCATCACATAAGTGGTATATCATATACCACTCTGAATCGAGTCATTCATCGCATACGCGGTATGGCATATACCACTCGAAAATCAAGTCATTTCCCTCGCATTATACTCAGTATGAACTAACATCTCTTCCGACTTACTATTTCTGCAGTGATCGTGCTTGATCACAACCGTAACTTTGATTAAATCAAATCCGATACAACTCAACCAATGTTTTCATTTGCCAACATAAGTTCGGTGTGCTACCGAACGATTTATTTATTCGATTTATAACTTTGTTTCTTTTTGTTGCATCTCGTGCAACAATTTATTCTCGACATCCGTTGCACTTCATGCAGCGATTTCACTTTGATTTGCGTTGCACCACGTGCAACGATTTACTTTCGATACGCGTTGAACATCGTGCACCGTCTTATTTTCGACATTCATTGCACTCATGCAACGATTTATTTTTGATATCTATTGCACCTCGTGCAACAATCTATTTTCGATACGCATTGTACATCGTGCAATGATTTATTTTTGACATTCATAGTCAATGCTCAAATCCGTTCAACACATTCGATATTGACTTATCACTCTCATCGCAACGCACATTCAAAATCAACATGTGAATCCTGTTTGACACATTCCATATCAACTTTTATTTTCTTTTCAATGCATCATTTACAATCAATGCGTGGTAATTGCCGCAGCAACATTCCATGACTTTCATTATATTGATACAACCAACATTTCTCGTATCGATCGTTGCAAACAACGAACATCTCAAATTATAATTCATGACGTGTTGCATCCGCAACAACAAATCCTTAAATTTACATCTCGCAACTTGTTGCACTTGCAGCAACAAACCTTTCCCGACTTTTTCAGCCAACACCATGTAATTTCAAAAACAACACGCGACAAAATTACATGATTTGTATTAGACTTATTGTATGAAACATCCAGTGCGGCATCGAGTAGAGTCAAGAGTGATTTCGATTGGTGGTGGGCAACGCTTTAGAATAGAAACAAAGCAAACATCCATAGGAAATTGAGCCTAGAGCTCTGATACCAATTTGTCACACCCCGACCCAGAATCACCCGAATCATCGTCCTCGCAGGGGGCGTGATGCTGCACGAGCCTGGAGTTGCGCTCGTGCAAGGCAAGATGACAAGTTCTCAAATGATTATCTTTGAGTGGATATTAACAACAAAAGGAAAATAGAGTATACAAAACAATTCTCTTTATTGATATTCGAAATGAGATTACAAAGGCTTTCAATAGTCCAACGAAATTTGCCAGATTGGCTACAACACTCAAGTTCTCTCTTGCCCACAAAGGATTTTACCGTTCCATACATCATGCCTTCTATATCTCGGCCGCATCAATCCTGTTGCATGTCCGAACGTCAATACGGTCGCACGCTCCAATACGCTTCGACATTCCAAGCCTCAACGCGTTCAAGCGAAGCTCCGTTGCGAGCAGACCAATCTCTGAACCTGCTAGCAAACTAGTGGAAGATTAGTACTTTTGTCCTCGCGATACTGATCAAAGACCCACTTAACAAACCGACATTTAGTATTATTTTGATTCATGCAAACATACAATTTAGTTCTTTTTCTATGTTCTCCTTAGGATGAGTTCATGGCATATTCAAAGACCGTAAGCATGTTATCATGGCCAGCATGTTATTCAATTTGCATAAGTAAACAGACAAGAAATCTCGTGTTGTTCCGTAACTTCTTACCAACATCGACGCACTCACCCTAGCACCGACGCAAGGTGAATACGCCTATCAGCTTTCCCTGTCATGTTATAAGTGCTCTCTATGCGGGTCTATATGTGCATGATATGAGTGTACCTTGTAATTTCGACCCAGGATCCGTCCATGCAGGATATATGTATACCTTACACTTCCAACCCATCGTCCTTAACTATATGAAGGTCACTAGCTTTCCGTGCTAGAATGGACTTATGTTTCTCAAATCTAATATATAAAACGGTGATCACTCTGTGCAGTTGCTAACCCAAACAATCAGAGGACCCCGAAATACTCAAATAAGTGGCTTTTCACATTCACTAGAAGGTTGCTTACCATCTAGATGAAGTGCACCAACTTATCGAAAATCGTAGTCACTCCTAGGCCGAACGGTCCCAGCGCCCTGGTGCGCCACGTTCGAGGGATTACCCGTGCACAGGCTATACGTCTTTAAGTCTATTTGACCATGCAACGCATCTTATCTTTTATACAACCAAGCAAGTTCGCTTATCTCTATTTCAATTGGCACAACGCCCCAATGTTCTCAACGAATGTCCCGAAGGCCACGAACATTTCGAAGGCACCATGCTGCATCGACAGTTATGCCACCGCCGTGCCACATCCGTGCCATAACTGTTCTCCTCGTCGCAACGACGCCATATTTTGTAAGTATTGTGCAGCTGCGCACATTTGTCGTCTTTTCTTGCATCATGCATTCAAGGCACGCCTCGAAGTCGGGTTTCCTTGTTCCACACCTTAGTATTCAAGTTATACTTATGTTCTATTCTTCCGATTCGTGCAACTGAGGCACGCCTCGATAGGCTATTCAATGTTCTATAGCTCGTGCAACTGTGGCACTCGTGCTGATATAGTCTTTCAGTGTTCTAGCATGCTAACTCGTGCACGGGGGTACGAAATGACTTATGCACTGGGACACTCGTCGATACAGTTATCCCATGTTCTTATGGCTTGCACACCGAGGCGCTTGCCTTTGCGATATTCTATGTTCCATAGTGACTCATACATTTGTTGTACGATTCGTATCAATTGTTCTATCTAGTGTTCGACACGTACTATATTTATCTCTCTATCGAGCCACGTCCGTAGTGTTGATAGGTTAACTCAGCATACAATGATATATATTTTACTTAGGCATGAAGGAGTAGGAAAGAGAGTCAATGTCTCCCCACCTTGAGTCAATACGCCTTGTCATTTTGCCGAGCCGATGCGGCTCGATTTCATAACTTCGTTGCACGGCCAACTCTCCTGACTTAGCCATTTGAGCACTTCGTGCTTCATTGAATTATACGTCCGATTTGGCTTACCGTGCCAACGCCTTAGTCCGTCGCAAGGTGACGATTGGTTTCGCAGACCCATTTCTGAATAAGGCAAAATGCCGCTCTCTAATATTTCAGCGTAAATGGATAGCCTGCACCCGAAACCAACTAAAATTAATACTTATTCGAATCGGTCAATTGCCTTGCGTCGGTTCGATTTCTTAGAATCTTTGAACCGACTCAATGCTTTTCCTCGGCTAACTTAACACTTGCATCGATCTTACTCGATGCGTTCATCAGATCAATGTAACTATCCGACTCGATGCATCCTCTCAGGACAACGTAACTCTTTGTATCGATTCGTATCGATACATTATCGGGTCAATACAACTTTTCGAGTCAATGACTCCGCATAATGCACCATGCGGAGCGGGGCATTACAGCATCTCATGTGGAGGAAAAGTTCATGACGGTCTGGAAGATGTCATGAACCAAAAATCAAATTTCTCAAAGTATATCGCTCCGTTAAACGATATACCTCAGATTCCAAAAGAGATTGAGAAACATGTATCGGTACCCATAAAATATATATTTTATATATAGTTAAGAGAAATTTGGAATCAAGAAGTTTGTCATAAATAACATTATCAAATAAGAAAAAGGGTGATAAAATTAAAGGATAACACCAAACCACGAATAATATAATAGAAAGATGCGATATCTCTCGCAAAACATGGAGTGTTCGGTAATATAGTACAAAATCCCAAAGGAATAAACCCAATAGATTTTGAATGGGTATTTGTAATAAGTAAGAGATCCAAATGTAATGAGCATGGTTAGCTCAAAAAATCTTGAAATGACCATGAATAGAATATAAACAAATATATTTCCCGGTCATGATATATACCTAGATGATATACATGAAATTTTCGAAGGATTTAAATTTTCAGGTATATCCTTGGAGGATTTAAAATTACCATGCTATCCCCAAAGGATTTACAAATGAGCAATATATAGACTAAAACCATCCGGAAGAAGGTGATAGGCTCATTGAGTATATGTCTAGAAGAAAATCTAATCTTCTAAAGAGATTGAAAATACCTCCCGAGGAAAAGATTTCCAGAAGAGATTTGATTTGAGAGTATCTCCTGAAAAGTTTTTAGTTGATAGTATCTCCTGCGGAGATTTAAAATATCTTTCGAAGAGATTGAATGTACCTCTTGAAGAGAAGATCTCCTGAAGAAATAAAAATATGGCAATATCTCCTAAAGAGATTGGTATCTTCCGAAGAAATTAGAATCTCCAGAAGGGATCAAAATCTCCAGATGAAACCTTTTAACTTTCACCGTTCTTGGCCGAGGACTTGCTTGTCGTTTTCTAAACGACCTAGTATTTGTTCACTATGTGAAGAAGAAGAAGACGCCACCGTCGAAGTATCGCCGCACTACAACGAGGAGTAAATTGTCCGGACTACCTACAGTTATGACCAGCACTATCGTAGTTATCTTGTAAATTACTTTTGTAATAAACTTGTAGAAATATTGTTGGAAAAGTTTCCTGTATAATAGCTACAATATGTATAATGCCATATAAACTCCTTATATTTTCCATTCTGCTAATAGTGACAGGCGACAATCGCGGTTCGGCGCGTAGCCTGGAGATGTGTTAAGGCATCACCGTTTCAAATATAGGAAGCGGGATGTGACAAATCTGAATCTCCAGATGAGATCAGAATCTCTAGAAGAGATGAATCTCCAGAAGAGATATACTATAATCTCCTGAAGCGATAAGATAATATATATCTCTTGAAGAGATAATCTCCTGAAGAGATTTAATATGAGTAGTATATAATGGCCAGAACATGTTTTGGGTCCTCAAGTACCATTTTTTTTGTCATTCACTCAGCACAATATTTTTCTGCTGATATGCATCTACACACATACGCTGGAATGACATATCATCTTTGATGTTTTTGAAATGAGATATTCAAATGCAGGGTATTTATCTGATCTTCTTTCTGATCTTCTTTAAAGGGTATCACAAACAAGGTATATCTTTTATAAACAATGTTGCAGGTATTTTAGAGAGAACTAAAGCAAATCACCGCGACAACTTCATCAAATCATGTGCATAACTGTGATTTCAATAGTTCAACATATCAGGAGGAGTTGCGAGCTTTTTAGGAATCACAAATAAAGCATGGCACCTCTTCATAAGGATATGAGTATAAATGTTTAGGCAAATATAGTACCGAGGTGAGATGTAATATTCAAATGTACCGGGGGTTGTTTTTCTTTCTTTATTGATGTAAGAACTACATATAATTTTTATAATTTGAGGGAAAGCATCCTGAAGATACACGCATTCCGAAGATGCTAATGAAGACATCTCGAAGTATGCCTTTGCACATTGTACTTTTTTCTTTCGTTGAGATTTTTTTCCACTGGTTTTTTTCCTTCGAAAGGTTTTTAACGAGGCAGTGTAACTCGCACCCACTTGGATTCCTAAAAATCATAATATTATTATATTCTTTAAGAATATTATTATATTCTTTTCTTTTCTATAATTTTTTTACCAAAAGATGATTTTTTTTTTCTTAGAAATTTTTTTAATGAGACAATAATTAAAGTGGACATCCAAGGGGGAGTGTTGTGATTTGGATAAATCCAAATATGGATGCCCTTATCTATAGCCATAACAACCTCTATCTATTCTCTCTTTCTACACACAGATTTTCTGGCTACCAATATTTTGCTCTTTCTCTCATTTTTATAACATTATGGTTTATAATACGAGGGGGTCATTTTTTGCACAATTCTTTCTTGATATGAAAACTGTAAATGTATTGGGCATACATGGTTGGGTAAATTGTAAAAAATCTCTCGTTAGATCGCCATCTTTTGCATAGAAAGACCTATTAGCCAAAATTAGCAAATAAAGACCCCTACAATATATGACTTGTTCAAAATGGTCCCTACCGTCTGATAGATGTTAGAAATGGTCGTTAATGACGTTTTAAAAAAAAAACCCTAAACTGCTCTCACCCCTTCCCTACTAGCCCTCCCTCCTTTTCCCTCCGCCGGCCAGCCCTCCCTCTTCCCTTCGCCGGCCAGCTCTCCGCCCTCCTCCTCCTCCCCGTGTCTCCTCCCCGCCCCCCGCGTCTCCTCCCTGCCCCTCATCCTCCTCCACACGTCTCCTCCCCGCCTCCCACCACCGGAGAGAGGGGAGAGGGGGGAGGAGAGTGGGGGAAAGGTAAAATGGTCATCACAGTCCCAACTTAACACCAGTTAACAGAAAGGGGATCATTTGAGCATAATTGAAACGTAATGGGTTGTTCAAAGTAAGAAGTCTTTAATTGCATTTTTCGTGATTTAAGGAGATTTTTTTGCAATTTATCCGTACATGGTTGGAGCAAGTTAAGATATACTTGTTCATGATTTGGTCATTTTGCCACATATTGCTATGTGAACTACTGCTGTGTGCACTACAACAAAAAACCCTTTTAATGACGTCTAAAAAGCGTCATTAATGACGAACCATGACGTTTTTTTCCAAAGCAACCGTCATGAAAACGGGTGTTACAAATATTTTTTAAAAGCGTCATAAAATAACCATCATGAATAGTTTCTATAAAAGCGTTATGAATAGTTAATATATAGTGCACAATTCAGAATAATTTTAAAACGTCATGAATAGATAATATGTATAGGCTCAATGCAGCACATTTATAACACTTTATACTATTTAAATTAGTATATTTATAATGCTCTGCACAGTATATATTACATTCCAAAAACTTAACATTATATATCACCATCTTTATTACATTTCTCAAAATAGAGTACATATCAGCATCTTCATTACATTGAATATCCAAATACATATATATATTTACAACTACCAAAATTGTCCACATCAAAACTTGGCCACATCAAAACTGTCCAGAGAACATGTAGCAAAATCCTGAAAAAGATAAAAATAAAGTTCAATATACTTTATTTATTTGGGTAAAATCTATTGTAAGTTTAACTTATCCGTATCCGTGTTCGTATCCTGAGTCCGTATCGTGGCCTTATGGATGTTGATTGATAACGACAAATTTGTAGAAACAAAGGAGAAAACCTTACCTGGATTGTGCTGTCCAAATAGAACTTGGAAAATTGCCAATCCGCCCGCCTCTCCAGGATACCCAGCCCACAAGATCGTCTCGATGGTCCGATCAACCTTCGCGAAGCTGACATCCATCGGACGTAGGTGCCATAGTTCACGTCCACGATAATGCCAGACATGCCACCAACAATGATATTAGAAAACAATGGCACCAACAATGGTACTACGATATTAGAAAACAGTCACTATATAGCAGGGCCTAGGGGAAGATGAGAGGAACTTACATGCCACCAACAATGGCAGAAAATATTACAGTGAAAGCCTTTCCACCATCAGTTTGACCATTCCTAATGAAGACACCGGCATACCAGAATACCAAGGCCCATGACATACAAGCAATTCCATAAGTGCATCCAATGCCCAGACCTTTTGCCATCCCTGCCTTGTAGCCAAGCTTTAATGTGTTTTGGATTGCTTCAGAGTAGGCATTGAGTGCCTTGCTCTCCCCAATAAATGAATATACAGTTCGCACTTGTGCAATGGCCTAGGCAATGACAAAAAGAAGAATATCCATAAAATGTTTCAGATGAATACATCAATTCAGATGCCATGAAATGTTCTAAAACCTGATCAAAGTAACATAAATGAAAATTTGGTCAATAACAATGTTGATGGAATATAAATTAAATGAGGACCATAAGTTTATCATGTAGAACAGTCAAGTGCCAAGAAGCCATAGAATCTGAGCACTAAGTTACTATTTCAGAGTAGAAATTTGTCTGTACTCCACTAGTTTCTAACAAGTAGAATTGCTCACAAAGTTCATTTAGTATATTATACATGACTGTCCAACATTGGTTACCAGAGCTAGTTAAATAGCATAGAAGTTGTACAATAATATATTTATGTTTTAAATTGATAAGCCCGCAGGCCGGGTCGAGCCCAGCACCGGAAATAGTACGGCCTACTGCTGAAGACCGGGCTGGTCCAGCCCGACCCAGGCCCGATCAAATATGGGCCCGGACTGGCCCGGCCCAGCCCAGTTAACATATCTACCGGTAGGAAACATATTTTGGTGGGTTAGTAATTGATATTTATGGCAGCTTTTGGTCCTAAGGCATACGTATTGTAGTGCCTAAGTTGAATCTATTATACAGTTAAAAGATTACATAATGCAGACAGTTGCAGGAAATGTTTTTCCAAGTGCTACCCTTGCAAAGAATCAGCAAGTTAACAATCAAGTTCTCTCACTTCACATGGTGATGGTCAGAACCCAAGCATAGTATCATGTTTTATAGTAAGCATAAAAATTGTGCATTTTGTTACTGGTAGTCAAGTTAATACATGTGTCATGCAAGTAAATAGGGTGTCCTTTTCTATCACCGAGCGACAAATTACCTCCATGAAGCCCCACCTCATATGCGTGGAGTGGCAATCACAACAAGAGCTGGCACCACACATGCAATGATTATCATAAATCCAGGAAAGGACAAAGCAGCCTTCTCCAAGAAGAAGGCTATTCTACCAGGAATAAAGGCAAAGGTGGAGGCTAACCATAAAGCACAAAATAAAATATATGTACAGAGATATGGGCACTAAAGGCAACACCCAATTCAAACCTAGTTAAAAGTAAGTAAAGAATAGCAACAATTATAGAACTAAGTAAAATTGGGCAATTTTAAGTCTATAACATCAAAGAAGCAATTCACAATGAACCCTCTATTACCTTGGAGGAAACAACAAAGCAAAAATCACCATAAACTTTAAGCACTATTTGTAAGAGGCCTAACATGCCCTCTGATGACAAAACTATATTTATAAACGATAGTTAGGACACAATGTTGATCCTAATTCCTTGCACTCTTTTCAATCCATCAATTAAGCATCCCTCTACACCCATTATTTCCTCCAACCTTTGTGTTGTAGTTGATGGACCAAAGCCCTTTTATGTACCAAATATTACATAAAATAAGTATCAACCTAATTATTTAGATAAGAACAGTGTGAACAATGGCGCAATAATTGAGATTTGTCCCCTGTGGATATCACATTTTGAGGGGGCAACCAACTGTCTCCAACCCATTATTCTCACTCCATTATCAGACTGATCCATAGGCACACATGCACCCAACAACAATGGCCGAAGAATACATGTTAATTGGGAAGAAAAAACAAAAGGGCATGCAATAGTGTGTGACGGTGACTGGTAAGAGGAACCATTTTGTCCCTTTTTCTCATGAACATTAAACTGAAAGCTTGTAACAAATTAGGCTCCAACAAAGGGAGGAAGAATATGGAAGAAGCAACAACTAAGCGACCATTTAGACACAAACTATATTGATCTTGAATCCTATCCGATGGGAGATCACCTGTAGTAATCTCAATTTCCTCTTCTCCGACAAGAAGTTCAGCAATAATTTAAATCAGTAACTAAAAGGAACTAGATGTTGCATTCAAAGAGTAAGTTACAAGAAGAAAATCTCATTCACCTCGCTAGGATTCTTAGAAATATGGCGAGACTATTTTGTATACGTTCCTCGAACAAGTATTATATCCTCACTCAATGTTAATATTCAGCACCAAAATTGAAGCCCATATCAAGAAACTTTGTACCAGATTGAAGTTGCAAAAGGCTAATAACAAAGATATGGACAAGCTAATCACAACCCAGAGATTAAGCAATTGCAGTTCGGAGTAAGGGGATTTGTTAGTATGTTACTGAAAGGTAACTCGAGAGTTTTAAATGCACAAGTCCGAGATTCTAAAACCAAATACAAAATGACAGTTTGGTCAACCACCACAGGCTTCCCTTCCACTAATAAGCCGCTGATTAGCACCAAAAATCACTTCTTCTAGACTGACACAGTGATTGAACTAGTCTGTGTTAAAGACTCGTACACGCAACTAGTTCCTGTCATGTTTTCAAACAGTTGAATCGGAAGAATCATGATTACTTTCTTCACATTAAGCACAGGACGATAATGCCAGACATGTAAATCTCTGGCAAATGCTATGGTTAGACAATATATACCTGCTCGGCTACAATCCCGGCTTTGGCATAGGACTCCCTGCTCTTGGAGGTGAGACCAGTGAGGGTGTAGGCGTAGAGACCGTCGACGAATGCGATTCCAGGGATCACCGCAACGCTGAGCAGTGCCAACCGCCACGTCGATATGAAACCCACCACTAGACCGGCAAGGAATGTCGACAGGTAATGTATGAAGTTACCCACCTGAACCGCAAAAATAGAACAAAAAGTGGCACATTAGCTTCCAACGAAGATCGCACGCGAAAAATGGGAAGACTCAGCGCATGCCAGCACGAACAACAAATACTTGCTAAAATGCGCATCCGGCACCGAGCAAAATGAGAGCGCAGCGCATAGTAGCAAATATGCACATGAATCTGCAAAGCATTTCGCGGAAGCAGGCGAGCAAGTTAGCAGTAACCACGCGAATCTGCTAACGTACACTGTGGTTTCCTTCCGTCCAGGAAAACCAGCGGGCAGGTTAGCGGAACGGGCGTACAAATGCTAAGATGCGTCGCGCTCATCGTCGATCTTCCGTGGGAAGTAAGCTCAAGGGAAGTGGGAAGCACCACCTTCTCGCTAATGGCGTCCTGGACCAGTAGAGTGTCGGTGGCGACGCTGAAGATGATGTCCCCGGTGCGCATGTCCGTGTCGAAGAACCCGACGTCCTGTCTCAGCACGGTCTCCAGGTACCTCCGCCGCAGCGCGCTCACCTGCCTCTCCCCCGTGTACATCCAGCACGCAATCTCTGCACCAACACCAAATCAAAATGTCAACCACCACCTTTTTGTTGTAGTATAACTAGGTTTAGGGTTTTGTATCTAGGGTTAGGGTTTTGGAGTTGGGGGAAAGGAAGGAGAAGAAGAGGAGGAGAGGAGGGTGTTGCTAAACTAGAGTTAGGGTTTTGGATATATGGGATTTTGGAGTTGGGGGAGAGGAGGGAGAAGAAAGGATCGGAGAAGGAGAAGACCATAACCAGAGGGAGAGAAAAAATTATATTGAAGCGCGACATTTTGTCAAAAAATAAACTTAACAAATATTACAAGTTTGCCACCGCTCTAAACTTCTAATAACGCTTTGTTTTATAAGCGTTATAAAAAGTCCAGAATTAGTCCAAACCGTCATAGAAAAAAGGTATTTTTCAACTTAATAACGCTTATGTATCAGCCGTCATTAAAACTCCTTATCGAACGTCATTAATAGGTCTTTTTGTTGTAGTGGTGCATGCAAGCAAATTGGAACATTCAGAAGCTGAAAAATTAAGTTCACCCAATGTGTCAGTAAAGAAAATTAATTACAAACAAGACTCCCAATTGCGAAGGAGATAACATTCTACAAGTACCTGGTCTATAGAATATACCAATATGCATACAAACTCCATTAAGATCGGAATGGATAGCTCTGTCGGCGTCACAGGTTTATTGCAAGCATCTTATATGTTTTTTTCATTGTAACCTTTAATTCCTTAATTACCAAATCGCGCCTTATTGCTTCGCTATCTATCTCAGTTCATCAACTCAGATCGATTGCATCTCAATCATATTTTATAAAAGTTATCCAAATCTATATTATTATATAATAAAGAAAAGTTGAGTCTTTACGTAAAAGTTTTATTTCAAAAAATATTTTTATCTATGTGTATTAATTAAAATTATTCATTTTTAACATGAATAATTAGTTAATTGAGTATAAGGAAAAAATTAAGAGAGGTTGTTGTTTGTTCTTTTCGAGTGGTAAAAAGAATTAAGAAGATAATATTTGTTCTTCGCAAGTAATAAAATATTAAAAATTATTGTTTGTTCTTTTCAATTAGTATGAGATACCTGCAACACATGTACATATATACTCGTTATATTTGATTAAAATTCTAATTGAAGTTAACCTGCAAGAGATCGAGGATGCATGTGACCCCCGGGACCAATCCACAACAAGGGTCAAGGTGCCATCAAAATAAACTCCGGCTCGAGCAACCCAAATTTTCGGGCCAACTCTGAATATAGTCTTATCTTTAAGTAAAAAAATTTACGTGTAATAAAAAATAGTCATGTATAAATACATGTGTATATATAGAGGATATATAGAAAAGTATGGAAGATACATAAACTAGAGAGAAGTATTAAATTTACAACAAGGTTGACTCAAGTTTAAGAGTTTTAAGCTCTGTTATAGTATTATAGTAAAGTAATAAAGTTTTTTCATTTTTGGCCGTTGAGTTGGACAATATTTGAACCACATCTCTCTGTGTATAGTATTTGTCATTTTTTTTTATTTTAGGTGTCCGACGATACGTACGAAACTTAGTGCACGTTATATTGTATATCTGTTGGATCAACTGTTCCCAACTTCCATAAAATAAATATGGCTAATTAGAGTTGAGATCCTGGATTTTATACCAGCTTAGAATTTAAGCCCTAACATATCCAATTAGAAAATTTAGGCCCTAGATTTTATTTATTTTTTCAATCTTTTCCATTATACCCTCCATTTTATATTAAAAAATTATTCTCATGCATTGGGAGGAAGGGTATAATGGGAAAGAAAAAAATATTCAGGGTTCAAACTCTCCAATTAGACATGTTAGGACTTAAACTCTAAGGATCTGCTTGGTAGCGGTGTTTTCACCAGTTTTGGAGTATTTTTGAACCGACCGTTTATGGAAACTCCTGCTTGTTAATTTTTTTGAGGCATCAGTTTTGGTCGGCTCAAGAACCTCCAAAACCGGTGTAATGTATTTTTGGGTGGCTTTATAAGCACCCCAAATCGGTGGGTTTTGAGCGACTATATTTTTTATTCTATTTATATCCTTACAAAAATATATATAATTATAACTACTGATATCCTTCCCTATTTAATTTATTCGTGTAAAAAAAATTCAGAACCGCTCGTTAGTGAATTACCAAGCATGGATTGGACTGGTTTAAAAGCCGTTACTTAAAAACCATCCAAAATCGGACCCCTCATAATCGTTCATAACCGGTATTCTAAAAATATCTCATAACTGCTATCTCCACAATTGTCAAACAGACCCTAAATTGATATAAAATCCATAATCTAAACACTAATTAGCCCAAATAAATAGAAAAAATAATACGTTTTCTCTATAACAACAAAAACCATTCGAGTTATTGCAATCGTTTTTGTTTCTTCTTTTTGTTCAACAGTTCAACAGTATGATGATGATCTCAAGAAATTCATCATTCTGGATGTGACGTGTACCTAACTGGAGCTCTTTTTTTTTTTTTAATTATGCCTAACTTTCCAAACTTCATACGAGTGTCCAACTTGACTGTCATCACATGTACCTGGTCACTATACATAGGTCTTGTTCCGTAAGTTGTTTTCTGAAACAACAGGATTGCGTTTCTCGTGGGTTCAATGGAAGGGAAGAGAGAAGAGGAAGCACCATTGGCATCTATGGAGGAAAGACAGCGGAGATGGTCCCTACGGGGAACCACAGCGTTAGTCACTGGAGGAAGCAAAGGAATTGGGTATCCTACACTTTTTTTTCCCCTTCTATATTGTATATATATGTTTTTTTTAATATTTCGTAAGGACACTGGTATTTGTTCTGTCCTTTTGGGCATTACCGTCATGGATTCACACTATGTGACGACCATCCATTGACTCCCGATCCAAATTTTAAGGAGGTGGATTCTGTGCTAGTTGGAGGCCAATGAGCCACTGCCACATAGACGCGGTCAAGTGGCGGACATGTCCAAAGGTGGATCAAATATTATTTTCTATTTCATAACTCTAATTGATGTACCTAGTACTAAGTTCTCTCATTCCAAGTTCTAACAGTTAGTTCTATTGATCCTAGACTTTTTGTTTTCCATTTCCTACCGTCATCCTAGGTTGAGTGATTATGCCCCTGATTATACCTAATAGAGTTATATTTAGATTACCCTACTGCAGCTAGTTATTCATATAGAGAAAAGATTACTGAATTCAGAGAATCGTCCTTACACAAAATCTCCATCGTATAGGAAGCTTTTTTCTTCTGTCTACGATATTCTTGTTATTTTTACTAATATTTTAATTTCTATAAAAACAAAAATAAGTAATTTAATTGACATGATCCACGGTTTCATCTTATATAGACGTCAAAAAGTGCACAAATTATGAAAAAAAGAGAGAAGATTTACTTTTGACTTTGATATTGTACGATATAATCTTTGTATCCGTCCAATCAAATATGTTTTCTTTTATTGGATGATTCAACTTTGTGATGAATTGTAAAAGACAATTATTTTTTTAAATATGTTATTATTATTGGGAAAAAACGAAGTTAGCTTTATTTAGAGTTTGGAATGTTGAAAGTGAACTTTGGAAATGTGAAACTCCATTTAGAAAATTGGAGTTACAATTTTGAGTTAGTTAAGTATTTAGGAAGTTGAAAGTAGTTTGGAGTTTTGCAAAAGAGTAATACGCTAGATTACAACCTTCCTACAACCAAATGCCACGTGACCGGCTTCCAATGAAATGGTTTTCACTCAGAGTCCAAGCAGATTGTAGCTTTCCAAAGAGGGTTTAATCTTTATTACTATATAATGAGACATTTTAGGTTCATCCGTCTAGGTTCATCGTGGAATATTTTTTTAAATATCATTGTATATATATGTTTACCAATTAAAATTATTTATTAAAGTTAACAAGGGCAAGTAGTGAATTACGGAAGTTGTTTTTTTTTGTCCTAACTAAATATTCTTACAGAAAGATATATATATATATATATAATAATAATAATAATAAATTTAGAATAATTAAGATAATATTTTTTTAATATTCCTAACTAGTCTTAATAAAAGTTGAAGTAATGACAGTAACTATCTTTCAACCTTCTTAATAATTTATGAAATATTTACATTGCAAAATATATATATATATATATATATATATATATATATATATATATATATATATATATATTCTAGTTTGGAGTTAAAATGGGGACACACCAAAGAGAATAATATTGTGAAGCCGGCTCACACAAAAATTTCTCCACACCAAAGCTCTCTCTTCGGTAACCTCGTTCCCAAGCAAAGCCATTAATTAAACTTGTCCTTTACTAAGGGTCTGTCTAAGGAACAGATCTGCTGTCTCATTTAATTCTGTCCAATTCTGTCCCTTTTCTATTACATGTGGTCAAGGCCGGCCCTGGGGTAAGCCTGACAAGACTTCGGGCTTGGACAACCCCCCTCTATAGGGCAACCCCCCAGGCCATTTAGTTTTCTTAGGACCGGTCCAACAAAAATTTAAATTAAACATTTATCTTTCAATAGGGGTAAAGGGCAACAAAAATTAGATCCTGCTAAGGCAACCCAAACCGCGGGGCCGGCCCTGCATGTGGTCACCATCTATATATCTACTTCCATGGTCCACATGTAATAGGGAGGGGGACAAAAATGAACATGATTAAATGGGACAGCAGATCTGCTCCCGTCTGTCTATAGATGCTTAAGTAGTTATTATTATTATTATTATTATTATTATTATTATTATTATGTTTTTTCGTAACATAGATGCGTATGTTACTAGTAATATTCAGGATGGTATATAATATTTTAAGGGTTCTGTATAATTACTAAAAAAAAATTTAATCAATCTAAAATAAAAGAGGTCTTTTTTTGACATTTTAATAATCAATATTACTGTAGTTTCTAAAAAGATAAAAAAAAAAATACAAATATCGAAATTTAAAAATGAAGATTTCAATCGAACTCGAGTGGCTCTTGTGGTTACCGAGAAAAGTTACAAGACCCTAGCTGGGTGGCAGAAGATCAGTGGATCGAGCCACGGAGACGTATTATTTCTTCCTTTTATTTTGTGGGAATTGGGAGATAGTGGGGCACAACTGGTATGCAATGCAATACGCACAAAGTTCCACGCGTATCGCATAGCTTACGTGTCCTCAGAAACGGTATGATAATAACATTGTTGGTCTTGTACATTTTCTGATTTATAAGGACATTTTTTGTTTTTCGGCCATTTCTCTCTAATGCACTTTGCAATGCACTTTGCTGGTGCCAAAAATTGTAGGCATGCCATTGTTGAAGAGTTGGCTGCGCTCGGTGCCATAGTTCATACTTGTTCTCGGGATGAAGCAGAGCTAAACAAATGCCTGAAAGAATGGGAAAAAGTTGGGTTCAGTGTGACAGGCTCAGTGTGCGACATGTCATCTCGATCCAAGCGAGAAAAGCTGATGGAGACGGTGTCTTCTACATTCCAGGGAAAGCTTAACATACTTGTAAGTTATTAGGCATTCCTTGATTCTAAGTGACTGTAGAAAATAATAGATTGATAATTTTATTGATGGACTACTTCACTATATATAGGGAGTCTAGCTCCTCTACATACTACATATTTCGATGTGGGACTAAAAGTCCCTTATTGATTCTCAACACTCCCCCTCAAGATGGGCGATAGATATTGATCATCCCCATCTTGTTACATAGCTTCGACAGACTTAATGAACTAAGACCCTTAGTCAGACAGTCTGCAACTTGTTCTTTTGAGCGGACATGGTCAATCTTCAGTATCCCTTGTTCCAGCTTTTCCTTGATGAAGAATCGATCAATCTCGATGTGCTTCGTTCTGTCGTGCTGAACTGGATTGTTAGCTATACTTATTGCAGCTTGACTATCGCTCAGAAGACGCAATGGTGCTCCCTTATCCAGCTTCAACTCTGTCAGCAATGCTTTCACCCATAGCAACTCTGACACTCCCAGAGCCATTGCTCTGTATTCTGCTTCAGCTGTCGACCGTGCTACCACAGACTGTTTCTTGCTTCTCCATGAGACCAGATTTTCTCCTACAAAAACACAGTATCCCGTGATATACCTTCTGTCGTCTATGCAGCTCGCCCAGTCTGCATCACAGTATCCCTCAACTTCTATGCGTCCATTCTTATTGAACCATAGCCCATTTTTCGGCGTTCCTTTCAGATACCTCAAGATCTGAAATACTGCTTCCATATGACCCTTTCTTGGATCATGCATGTAGCAACTCACTACACTCACCGCAAATGAGATATCAGGGCGAGTGTGTCCCAGATAAATCAATCTCCCTACAAGTCGTTGATATCTTTCACGATCAACGGGCTCTCCTGCTTCTGCTCCCAACTTGCACTTCTGGTCAATTGGAGTGACCGTTGCTTTGCATCCCAGCATCCCTGTCTCCTTCAGCAGATCTAGTGTGTATTTTCACTGTGAGAGAACAATTCCTTGTTCGCCTTCACACACCTCGATACCTAGAAAGTACCTCATCGCTCCTAGATCTTTCACTTCAAACTCCTTCGCGAGTTTTGACTTCAGTTTAGTGATCTCTACTTCATCATCACCTGTGATCACTATATCATCCACATATACAGCAAGTATAGTGATGTGGCCTCTTGCATGCTGAAGGAAGACCGTATGATCTGCATTTGTTTGACGGTATCCCATGCCTGTAACAGCCTTTCTGAATCTGTCAAACCAGACTCGAGAGGATTGCTTGAGCCCGTATAGTGACTTCTTCAGTTTACACACCTTTCCTTGCGACGTCCCTCCGTTTGATTCCGTCGCATAGCACCCAGGCGGGAGCTCCATGTATACTTCTTCTTGCAGGTCCCCATGAAGAAAGACATTCTTCACATCCAACTGGTACAGCTTCCACCCATAGTTCGCTGCAATGGAGACCAGAGTTCTTACTGTGCTCATTTTTGCTACTGGGGCAAAAGTCTCATCATAGTCTATTCCATATGACTGTGTGAATCCTTTTGCAACCAACCTCGCCTTGTACCGCTCTACTTTTTCTTCTGGCGTCTCTTTCACTGTGTACACCCATTTGCATCCCACAGCTTTCTTCCCTTTGGGTAATGGAACCAGCTCCCATGTCTTATTTTTCTCCAGTGCTCCAAGTTCTTCCATCATTGCAGCTTTTCACCTTGGATCTTTCTTTGCTTCCTGCCAACACCTGGGCAACGAAGTAGAGTCTAACGATGCAATGAAGGCTCGATAATTCGAAGAAATGTCAGAATAAGACAAGAAGTTGGCAATGTCATGTTCGTAATCATCAAAACGAGCAGGAGCCTTACCCGCATTGATGCGAGAAGATCTCCTTAAGGGAGCAATAGGTGGTGGAGAGATCGTACCATCCGAGTCGGAGAGATCCGCATCTGAATCCGAGTGATTCAGTGCGGGGGCAACATCTTCAAGAGTTGGAACAGGAGTAGACAAGGGACTTGGTACAGTAGGCACAGGACATGGCATAGGCACAGTACTGGACTTCTGTTGTCTTCTTTTGTAGACTTGGAGCTCCTTTTCCCTTGTCTGCTGCTCCCCCTGCGTAACATATGGATCTTCTTCTTCATTTTCTGTATCTGAGTCACTATGCTCTTCCCCTTTCGTCCAGTTTTCTACAACCGGACACGGAACCGAACCGACGACCACATTTGGGCTTATTATCTCCCCCTCACATCGAACACCATCTGTGTTAGGTGTGTCACCAAATGCGGAACCTTCATCCGAACCATAGTTTGGTTCGAGTTCTCTGAAAGTAACGTCCATGCTGACAAACATCTTCCGCTCGACTGGACTCCAACAGGCATAACCCTTCTGAGTCGTCGTGTAACCGACAAAGACACATTTAACTGCCCGAGGATCCAGTTTGCCAACGCCTGGCCGATTATCCTGGATAAAGCATACACATCCAAAAACTTTTGGTGGAACAGTGTATGTATTAGCTCCAGTAAGCATCTCCAACGATGTCTTCCAGTCCAATACCTGAGATGGCATTCTGTTGATAAGATAAGAGGCCGTCAATATAGCCTGCCCCCATAAGTGCTTCGGGACATTCATAGCCAGCATCATCGTCCGTACAACTTCCAGCAAGTGTCTGTTCTTTCGTTCTGCCACACCATTGTGAGCCGGAGTATAAGCACACGAAGTTTGATGAAGTATTCCATGAGTTAAAAAATACTCAGCAACCCGCTTATTCGTATACTCCGTCCCATTGTCGGATCGGAAACACTTAATTTTAGCGCCATATTGTGTTTCCACTCGTCGATGAAAGTCCTGAAAGGCCTCAAGGACGTCACTTTTATTCTTCAGAAGGTAGACCCATGTCACACGGGTATAACAATCAATAAAGGTGACGAACCATCGAAAGCCGTTAATCCCGGTTGTAGGACAAGGGCCCCAAACGTCTGAATGTATCATGTCAAAAGCAGCTGAACTCCTATTACCTGTGCTCACATACGAGCTTCTGGTATATTTTCCCAAAGCACAAGCATTACAAAATAACTTCTCTTTATTAGCCCTTTGATATAAGGACGGATACATGCGACCAATAACCGAAAAAAGAGGAATGACCGACACGCTGGTGGTGGAGTAGCAAGTCGGCTTCAACACTGCGACAGGAAGCTTCTGGTGGTGCGTCTGCTACCAAGGATGCCAATGCTTTGTCCAGTCCAGTCCTGTCTAAATACCACAGCCCCTTATGCCATGTGCCAGTCCCAAGTCGTCGTCCTGTCCCTTTCTCCTGAAAAGTCACCTGAGGAATGTCAAAGGAAACAGTACAGTTAAGATCAAGTATAATGGCACTAATGGATAGAAGATTGACAGGAAAAGATGGAGCATGAAGGACATTGGTTAGAGTGATGGAAGAGGTGCATGCGACAGTGCCTTTACCCACTACAGGGTTAGATG
Organism: Iris pallida; assembly: GCA_029216955.1. Lineage (NCBI taxonomy): Eukaryota > Viridiplantae > Streptophyta > Magnoliopsida > Asparagales > Iridaceae > Iris > Iris pallida. The sequence continues at coordinate 4,647,875 of JANAVB010015800.1, forward strand.
TACCATCAGCGGTCTGAATACTCTCCGGCAATGGTAGGGGAGTATATTCCCGAAACGCACCACGGGACCCCGTGACATGGCGAGATGCCCCAGAGTCCACAATCCATCCTGGCTGATGGATAGATGCAAGAGCACGGGCAGAATCATCGGTGCTGGTTTGGGCAAAGCAAGTGAAGTGATCTCCCGAGGTTGAAGACGCCCCAGGACCGCCGGCCGAACCCAGCTTCGTGCCACGCAACTTCTCAAGAAACTCCCGCTCAAGCGGGGTTATTTCAGCCAGGTGATGCTCTCCCCCTTCTTCCGCCAGATTTGCTTTGTGGCCGTCCCTTCGACCAGCATATCCTCCTCTACCACCACGTCGGCCTCTACGACCCCGTCCTCGATCAGTGGACTGAGTGCGCAAGGGTTTTGGACAAAATCGGATGTAATGTTCGGAGTCACCACAATTGTGACAAACACCACCCATAGATGGAGGTTGATTGAAGGCAGCAAGGGCAGACTTTTCAACCGCGGCTGGCTCCCCCTGGGAGGAGCCCTTGTTGGGCATCAACTTCAGTCGAGCTTCTTCCTGTGTTATGATAGCTATAGCTTCTTCCAAGGTCGGGAGCGTGGGTTGGGAAAGGAGGATATTCCGTCGCTGCTCAAATACAGGGTGTAGTCCCTTCAGGAATTTCATCATACGCTGCCGGGAAATATAAGCCAGGAACGTCTGAAAGTACTTTGCGAAGGCTGGTTCGACTTGTGCATCTTCCATCCCAAGAGGATCATAATGATCCAGATCAGACCAATACGTCTTCAACAGGGCCGCGTACTCAGAGATGGTACGGTCGTCCTGGGCCATCCTATCGAGTTCATCTTGCAGTTGAAAGACTCGCATAGGGTTGCCGGAGCCGGAGTACATATCTTTGAGAGTCTGCCATATATCAGCAGCAGCCTCCATAGCCTCGACATTGCCCGACACCTGGTCGGTTAAAGAGGCAGTCAACCACCCAGCCACGACGTTGTTGACAATCTCCCACACAGCAAACTCCTTGGTGGAGTGATCGGCTGGCGCCTTGGCTTGGCCAGTGACATAGCCAACCAAGCCACGTCCCTTCAGTGTCCGCATCGCCTGCTGCGACCACTTCAAGTAATTGGAAGTGCCTTCCAACTTTGTCTCCAGCTTCTCCAGCTTCCCCATTTTGTAAGGCGACGGATCCACATCAGTATGGATCACACGTGGGGTTACCTCGGTTAATCTCTTGGACAAGATATTATCAACCAAGGCCTTCATCTCTTCGGCCGTCAGTTTGCCACTGATCGAATCCATGGCGTCTTTAACTGTGAACTCAAGTCGTCGTCTTCTTCGTCGTCGGAGTCTGCAACTGACCCAACGTCGTCGTCTTCGTTGTCTTCGGCGTCAACGTCGTCTTCTTCAACGCCAGAGACTTTACTAATGCGCTACTAACTTGGCCAGCACCGGCGCGCGCATGTAAAGTGAACACGTCAGGACACCAGAGAAGACATGATCAGTCTCTGCATAGATCCCGATGTGAAGAAGGAATAACAAATAAAGCATTTGTTAGTTCCAAACGGCGTAAGCACGGAACAGAGTTGGTGCAAATAAAGATTTGACAGCCGTCCCTATTCGAAATACGCCATTTTTTTTTATTTATTTTTTTATGTTAAAAGCTAGGGTTAGGGTTTGAAGGGGCTGCTAGGTCTAGGGTTAGGGTTTCCATTGCAAAAATCTAGGGTTAGGATTAGGGTTTGATGTGCTGTTGGTGGGGGGGGGTGGGGGGCGTCTGCGGGATAGGGGGGGCATTTTGCTGCTGGAGAGGGGGGTCGGCGGGGGTCTGGTCGGGGTGGGATCTGGTCGGGGTGGGTCGGGGGGGTGGGGGGGGGGTCGGGGCGGGGGGGTCTGATCCGGGGGGGGGGTTCTGATCGGGGTGGGGGGGGTCGGGGGGGGGGGGGGGGGTTCGGGGAGGGTCTGGTCGGAGTGGGTCGGGGGGGTTCTGGTCGGGGGGGGGGGGGGTTCTGATCGGGGGGGTCGGGGGGGGGGGTCTGATCGGGGGCGGTAGAAGCTGCAGGGGTCGGGAGGGTGGTTAGCCGGTGGGAGGGGGGGCAGTAGAAGCAGCGTAGGGTCGGCGGCTGGGGGTGGGAGAAATTTTTTTTTTGTTTTTGTGGAGAGAGAGAGAGAGAGAGAGAGAGAGAGAGAGTTATGGCTCTGATACCATGTAGAAAATAATAGATTGATAATTTTATTGATGGACTACTTCACTATATATAGGGAGTCTAGCTCCTCTACATACTACATATTCCGATGTGGGACTAAAAGTCCCTTATTGATTCTCAACAGTGACATAATCAGGCGTATTTTAACCTTCTATTTTAAAAAAAATAAGGAAAGGATTAAAATTTTGGAGTCTTACGATATTTAGAACCATATGCAATCGTATAATTTGCACATGCTCAAAAACGATCTTGGACATAATCCAATCAATATTCTGCTAGCTTCGACGTATCTACCAAGATATAATGTTTTTGTTGGCAAACATATATGAAAGCAAGTACAGTACAAGTTCACCTACAGACCTTTGTGTATGTACTTGATCGAGTATATGAGCTCCAAATTCAAGTTCACGTAGTATCGACCAATACCGATTTGATACAGCCGATAACGATACGGTTTGGCATGTTCCGATCCGATACCGATCGATACCCGATACTGAACGATCCCGACAATGGAGCTCTCTTTTCCGGTCAATTCGATAAAGAAAAATGAATGAAAAAGGACCAATAAGCAATGGTGTAAAGCATAGTAAGGTTGTAAAAGCATGTAAAAGAAGAAAACTTATCTATCGCATGTAAACCAATCGGCAAGGGTGAGTACTATTTCCTTTAATTTCAAAACTACTAAGAAACAACACTAAAAATACTTAAAATTATCCATAAATGTATAAAATATATTTCCTAAAATGCTAATAAGTTATTAATAACTATTTGTTTTTCGATACCAAAAAATCTGATACCCCGATCCGAAACCGACGATACTGCCGATACCACCGATCCCAATGCTTACAGGAATAGTCCGATACCGATTCCGATACCGATACTGTGAACCTTGCTACATGCTCCTACATGCCATTGTGTGTGTACTTGATCTAGTATATGAGCTCCAAATTGCTTGAATTTTTGTTTGTAAAATATTTCAAACGGTTTTATTTCATTATGGACTATATGGACTTTCCTATACAGTAGAAGAATATTGAGCTCCAAATTCCACCCCTATGACAACATATCTTTGCAGAAACCTGATAGTGAATATATTACCATTTGGTTTTCCAACCTTTTCATAGTTTGCTTCTCCAAAAGGACATGTTGTAACTTGTAAGTTCTACAATTGCATCATAAGTTTCAAAAGGAAAATTTGAAACATGACATGCAGTCAGGCCGTTTTTGATATTATAAGAATTCTGTGCAAATACTAAAAAGAGTATTTTTAACCATTCTAAAAAAATGTCATTTTTCTGACATTCTAAGTACGTTAGTGTAGTTTCGAAAAAAAAAAAAAAGGAAGGCATAAGTCTAAATCATGGAGATTTTAAATTAGTAATATATGTAGAAGTTAAAAAATTTAACATGTTTCGGTTTTTTGGGTCATATGTGATCCAAAATTTGCACATGTGCAGAAATGGCTTGTATGCTGTGATAAGAAGCGGAGTTATTTATATTTGTGTTACTCTTTTGTAGGTTAATAATGTAGGTACAGCGTTTTGGAAGGCATCTGTGGACTACAGCTCCGAGGACTACTCATTCATCATGGCCACGAACTTCGAATCTGCGTTCCATATGAGCCAACTTGCCCATCCTCTTCTCAAGGCGTCGAGCGCTGGCAGCGTCGTGTTCGTCTCCTCCATAGCCGGTGTTGTAGGTTTGGAACATCTATCCCTTTATGGAGCGAGCAAAGGTTCGATTTCTTGTAATTTTGTACGTACAGATTTTTTAAACAAATGAACTTAGAAACAGTACTACTCAGAGACCTCTATTTGTATATATAAGAGGAAATTACAACTATTGTCCCTTTGGTTACTCAATGTCGAAGGAGCAATGAACCAATTGACGAAGAATTTGGCTTGCGAGTGGGCAAAGGACAACATCCGGGCCAATTCCATCGCACCGGGATACATCAACACCCCGCTTGTCGCGTCGGTAAAGCCTCCTCTCCGATCTTTCCTCTTCTTCCTACTGACAATGACATCAGTGTGCATTATGTACGTATATGAATCAACCAAGTTTTTCTAAGACATGCATGTGTGTGTTGATAGAGTCTGGCTGATGAGGATTTTCTGGCCAAACAAATCTCTCCAACTCCTCTCAGACGGCTCGGCAGGCCTGAGGAAGTGGCATCGCTGGCAGCATTCCTCTGCATGCCGGTGGCTTCTTACATTACCGGTCAGATCATTTGTGTCGATGGAGGGCGTACAGTGAATGGCTGAGAAAAGAGAGCTGGAGATTGCCATAGAGAAATAGTTTCAATTTCTCAACTATATGTCATGAACTGCTTGCTGTGGGAATAATCATCATGTATATGTATCATTACTAGTTATTGTAAACATAACTTTGTAAGAATAAGTGGGGGAACATAAATACCATGATATGGACTATATAACTCCTCTCAAGGAGTCATGGCGGCCCAGAGTTTTTGGGTGCCAGGACAAAAATAAAATTTGTGGGCCTTGGATCCAAGTGAAAACCGACTTTGTAGAATAAATCATTATGTCATGTTTTACGAGCAATCATTACTTAAAATACTAACAAATATTTTGTATATCGTCTCGGCCAAACCCTCCAACACATTTGGAGGCTCTAGCAGTCGAGCATCAAGCTATGAAACGTGAACCATTTGAATAGTCAGAAATTAGCTTTTTGAATAAACATGAGTTTATGGTTTATAACACAAGGTACTCATACTTTTAAACTAATTACATTGGCCATCCTCTATTTAGAAATAAAATTAAAGATAGCAGTAGCTAGCGTTATGATTTTTATCTTAAAGTAAGGTTACCCCGTGTAATAAACACAAAACATGAGGGTGGTCAGTGTAATTAGTTTAAAAGTAGGAGTACCTATATTATAAATTCCTAAAACTTAGAGGTAGTTAGTGTAAATAACCCAATAAACTCCCATCTCGGCATCTCCCAAACTATAACCGGAATTAGCTTTACTCATGTAAAAACAATCAGCTTGTATATAAAAGATCTCATCACAGTATTTCTTGATATAACTTGGTATCTTTATAATATATGTTTCTAGATGCAATTTGGTTGCATTTTCAAACAATAAATTTATATTTTATAAATCGTCAATGTAGTCCAAAAATTTTAGTCGACGACTGTGGATGATTATCATGTGTCTAATTCACTACAAAAGTCACTGAGCGGACCAATAAACCTTAAAAATCCGTCACAAAAAAGTTGTTGGTAAACACCATATCACTCTCAAACAATCGTTGTCCCTTGGCAAAGGATTGGTGACTTCATATTAGCGATGGAAAGTGAGACGCGCGCACTAGCAACACTCATACATTAATGACACACTTAGCGACAATGTTGCCACAGCTTTTTGTCGACAAAGTGTTCAGCAACAAACCAATCAACAACTAACCGAGACGAATATAACAACTAAGTGGTGACGGATTTGGCTATTAATATATTTTTGATACGCAGTTTTTGAGTATTTGATATTCTACTCAGCGACGGATATCTACGTCGTTGGTCGTCGTTGATCAGTCATCCGTTGCTTGTTACTCATTGGTCTGACGTTAAATTGTTTCCAAAAAAAATGAAAAAATGGATTGAAAAGCACGTATACGTAATAACATAAACGAAAGCATAATATAACATTCAGAAATATTATAATGTATAAATGGTCAAACGTTAATGTTGTAGTTATCCAATAATTAGCTGCCACACATGTAAAATTAATTGTGTTGTGCTATCTAATAATTAAGCCAAAATAAAGTGATCTAATTGAACAAATATACTTAAGGGCATAATTGTCATGGAGATAATGTTTAGATTTTTTTAGACCATCTCCAACCATACTCCTCAAACCTCAAATTGAGATTTTTTCTCTCTCAAAAATCTTCTCCAACCAAGCCTCAAATTGAGGGGATTCCCTCAAATTTTTTGAGGGAAGGAGGATGGATCCTCAAATTTGAGGGAAGAGAGAAAATCCTCAAATTTGAGGATCCACTATTCTTGACCATTAAACTTAATTAACTTACCATATTTTCTAATTTATAATTATAAATAATAAAATAATTATACTATCCAGATTGGCCATTTTCGCGAAAAAAGATCCCATGCTCTTAAATTCTCCACTATTTATTTTTTGTTGCAAAAAACCCTCAAATGATAATTTTATTCCTCCCCCCTCCTTCCTCGGCCGTTGGGGGAGGGGATGGGTGGCCAGCGATGCCACGGGGAGGGCTGCGTGGGGTCGGGGCGAGGGCGGAGGAGGACCGCGGGGGACCGACGAGTGCGGGGGAGGGCCCTGCAGGGCCGACGAGGTCGGGGGGAGGCTCGCGGGGGACAGGCGGGGCTTGAGGCTCACCGCCGGGGGGAGAGCCGCCGGGTGGAGGGCAGGGCGGGAGGAAGGAATGGGGGGCAAGGCCGGTGGAGGGAGGGCAGGGGGGGTCGGGCGGGGCTAGGGGTCGTCGCCGCCACTGGGGGGAAGAGGGAGGTAGGGGCATTTTCGGAATTAAAATTTTTAATTTTGACTGGAGGAACCTTATTGAGCGAATTTGTAATCTAAGGAGGGACAAATTGCTAAAAATGACTAATATGTCTTGATTTGCAAAAGTCGGGTATCTAATGAGGGTTTTATTGTCATTTGCCCTTAAAATATTCTTGTTGAGATTTTCAAATAGAATCTAATATTTAATATATTTGTTATTAGTATTTTTTTTATTAGATTCATTTGATTAATAAAATAATATTTAAATATCTTCGCAGAAGTTAATAGAATAACATCAAACTTTCTAAAATTAAAATGCATGGACTTAATAATTTGGCAGAAATTAATAGAATAAAATCAGACTTTCTAACATCATAAGAGCTAGATGAAGGTAGCATATGCTATGGACCGGCTCCAAAGTTCATTGTTGAAGAAAGATGGTATGAAAATTATGGCAAAAAAATTGGATGAGGAAGTGGATGGTGAATTAACTCATGAATTAACTGGTAAAATCTAACAATTTTATTTCATCAACGAAATAGCTAAACATCAAAAGTGTACAAAATATAAAACGCAATAAGCATATATCATGAAACAAATTCCCATTAATCTTTTAAACATGAGCAACATGAACCTTTATATATTGATTCTCTAACACAAATATCAATAAACTGCTAAACAAGAAATGATAAACAAACAAACTCTTATACATATAAAGAATAAACGATACATTTTTTTGAGAATAAGGAGCTTTTATTACTAGTCAACAAAAGGATCAAAAGAGGGACAGTCATCAGCTAGATGCTGAGAAATACAACTAGGAAAAATTGAAAAAGAATAGCTCAATTTATTTTCTAGGGCGTAACCTGCCAGAGCATGAGCAGCTTGATTCCCCGATCTCCTCACAAATAAATATGAGAGATTGATTTACTGAAGCTTCACCTTTGATAGTGGCAATTAGACCAGATAATTTCCATGGTATCAAGGAAGAGTCACCATTGAATATCCTATTCGCAATCCATGAATCCCCTTCTATCGAAATAGGTGTGTCAATGAATTGTCGAGCACGAAGAATGCCAGAATGTATGGCCTCAATCTCTGCCTCGATACTTTGGTCGATAGAACTGATACAGTCATAAAACTTTGTTTCTGCGCCCACTAGCCATCCTCTGGAGTCCCTCGCGACTGCTGCGGATGCAAAGGATGATGATGTCGTCGCCCCATCCACATTGATCTTGATGGCTCCCTCCTCCGGTGGCCGCCAAGGGATGTTCGTAGTGACAGCATGTTGCTATTTTTGAATTTCCTCCAACATATTATTGCACTCCCCGTCATAGCTCGAGAGGACGTTTGCAACTTGCTTAAGGATATCCTGTATACATGGAGCTTTGTGTCGAAAGACACAATCTCCTCTTGCTTTCCATATTGCCCATAGGAAGCGCCTCTTGTACAGTTGTGTCGTTTATCCAGCTTTGAATGGGGATTTTTAAGTTAGGAATGTTATCCGTTCGTAGCCCCATCAGACTTGCAAACCAAATTTCCTTAGCTGTCTGGCAGTGCAAAAAGAGGTGACTTTCATCTTCCTCATGTCCTAAACAAAAGGGACACATCTGGGCTGATGTATGGTATCCAATCTTGCTGAGAGACAAGAGAAGTGGAAGGGCATTGTGTCGTAGTCTCCATATAAACATTTGCATTCGAGGAGCTATATTAGCCATTTTCCAAAGCTTATCCCATTTGATATATGATGATGAGGATGTCAAATAGCTAGGGGATTGCAGACGTATAGACTCATAAAGGGACTTGGAAGAGAACACCCCCATTCTGACGTCAGTCCAGATCAATCTGTCATGCCCATCACCTTCACAGAGATTGATGTCAATTATAGCTTTTGCTTCAAAAGGAGAAAACAAAGATTGTATGAGCGGTATATTCCATCTTCTGGTTTGAGGCTCCATGAGTTCCCTAACTAATCTAGGACCCATGTGGTCAGGACTACTGTTAGTCACTTTGAACCCAGGGATCCCAGGCACCCAATGTCACGATCCGCACCCGTTTTTCGGATGCGAGAGCGTGAGCCAGCCAGCTACGTATCAAGGGGACTCCAGTCCAACTCAAATATGTATAAGCTGTCCAGAATAGGGTATTATGTCTAATCTAAACTATATCTCAATTCACAAGAATCATGTAAGACAAGAATGAACAATTATGGGTCATGGTCTGTAGCCCATTAGCATATTGTCCGATTAAACTTCAAGAATGATATGAGTCTATAAAATAAGTAGAATATATTATGACATAGAATATAAAGCACGAGAGGATAATAGAGAAACACCACAAGCAAATACCTGTATCCCTGCAGGTATAATCACTACCATCATGAGCCGCTAACTAACTCCATGCAATTAGCTACCTGAAGAGATCATCAGGTCCTCAGGGGACGTAGCAAGATACATAAAAACATGCCTATCTAACAGTTTAATCATGCAATAATATAAATAGGGTATAAACAGGAACTAGACATGAGAATGACATGTGGCTACTGACAGGTAACTATGAACACGGATACGGGATTAACTATGCATAAGTGAACTACTGGAAAAAACAAGAAATTAATGGAATACCAAACCCTCGCCCCAAGTGTGGACTCGCAGGTTTGAACTAATCACTAACCCTCGCCCCGAGTATGGACTCGCAGGTTAGTTCACGACAAACACCCTCGCCCCGAGTGTGGACTCGCAGGTGCAAACAGATCAAGAAAAATACCCTCGCTCCGAATGTGGACTCGCAGGTGCAAACGGTCAACCCTCGCCCCGATTATGGACTCGCAGGTTGTGGAAAACGATACAAGAATAGCAGTTCAATTACACATACTTGTAGACACAACTCAGTCAAGGTATAGGTGACGGCACGGTACAACTCAATCATGATACAGGTAAGGGAAACTCTAGCATGAACTATAATATGGACGAGCCAGGTGTAACTACGCTATCAAGTCAGAAAATACTGATATACAAGCAAGACAATAAACTAGTAAATATGGTATCATATAAATCTATAGCAACTAAGGTAACTAAAGATAACATACTGAAACAGATGAACTATAACCATGAAAATGAACTGTAGAGGGAGGCAAGGTATCTTGCCTGGAGGTTGTATGCAGATCCAACTAAATATAGCCAACTGCTAAGCCATAAAGTCAAAATCATCACAAGTGTATCCGAAAGCTGAAATAAACATTACCAACATTTTTAGAATAGTCAGATTAGCTAGAATTGTCTGTCCTTAAGTCCAATTCTGGACACAGGGGTAAAACGGTAATTTTGGGCCAAAACGGTGTCCGCCGTTGGACCCGCTTTGCACCAAAAAGCGTGCCAGAGTCAGTGGTCTCTAAAGTCGTCAAACTACATGTCTACGGATTTATTTTGACGAGACGAACCCAATGGTATGTCCAAAGTTGGATTCTGGTGGACTGTGCACAAAATCGCCCGTTGAATCGGATCGTGGGACCCGCAAAACGGTGATCCAAATAACTGTCTCAGAATTGGACCAAACTTGGCATACAGGACCAGAAAAATGATACGGTCCTGTTGGCACAAGTTTTGTCTCGATCTGAAGAACGTACACAAAGTAATTAGGAAATTTGCACAGAGACCGATACGGTAAATTTTGACGGATACGTATCAAATTCGTCGCGCACACGCGACCAATTTAAATTTCGTCAAAGCCCACACGTCCGCAATATCCGTACGCACCTTTCGATGCTTACGGTGCGTGACCACGTCGCCCGAATTGGCGGGACGCACGTCGTATCGAAGGTTTTCTAGTTTCCGAAAACAGGTTTTTGCTAAACTTCAAAATCCGATCTCTCGGCACGTAGTCGACGAAATCAAATTTTATAAAAAGGGATTCGAAGCCCTATAGGTTGTCTAGGACTGTCATTAAGTAGTTTCTAAATGTTGTGCACGAGTTGATCGAAACCGATCCTCGAACAGGGCATCTAAACTGTTTTATCAACGATTTTTTGTTGATTTTGGATCGATTTTCAGGAAAATCTAATCGAGTATTTTTGAATCTATTTAAAGGGTCACATAGATGGTTATATCGGCTACGCATAGGTTTTCGTAGCTCACAAAACAATGAAACGATAAGGGCGGAAAGGGAAAGAGAACGGGGTTACCTGGGCCTATGCTGTTGCTGTTGCAGTCGGAACCCCGCACGCGCGTGCGGTTCAGCCGCCGACTCCGGCCGTGCGCGATGGTGCTGCGGTGGCCGGGTGTGCGCGCAGAGGGGGGTCGCGGCCAGGGTCGTTGGTTGGAGATGTAGAGTTAGGGTTTATCGCTCCTCCTCCATCGATCTTTCTATATATATAGCGCTCGTCTATATATGTTATAGTTCTGCTGTAACAGAACCGTGTGGGAGATTTCGTTGGGCTGGACTGCCTTTTCAGTTTTGGGCCCGGGATGACTTGGTTGGGCTGGGATTCTACTGCTTCATTGTTTTTCCTATTAGCACAAATATATATATATATATATATATATATATATATATATATATATATATTCACACACATATACCTATATTTTTATCTATACATGCACATATATATTTATATATTCACACACGTATACCTGTATATTTATCTGTACATACACATATATTTATGTATTTATTTATATAACTCTTTATATATTTATAACTATCTTCTATGCATACCTACCACTACAACAACAAATATTCACAGTAGCCAAATAATATCCTAATAATATATATATTCATAATATAGTGTCTTATTTATAGAAATATATATACACACATATATATACATATCATTTATATAATAAATGATTTAATGAATATAAATCGTTATCATTTAATAACAATAAAGTAATATTAATGATAATAAAAATCCTAATAACAATTAAAATTGCCCAAAAGTCGTTTCTGATGGGTATAACATGCACACTACTTATCTGGCTCCAGAAGATCATACAAATTTGTAAAACACTATTTAACAATGATAATACCTATAATCTACCTATAACAAATATTTAGAAAATAATTGCCAATTCCTAAAATATATACAAAAATATTTGCATTTACCAAATATGTCTACAAGGCCGTATTTGGTCCCACTACATGCCTACATGGGCTTGGATTTGACTTGGGCCCAATCTGGACAGGTTCGGTACAACCGGGTTCCCTAAAACTCAATAATATGATTAAATAATAAATAAAATCTTCGGTACGGGTTAAGTCGCAACTTGGCCTGGTTTTTCTAGTTAGGACGTCACTATGGCTCGGCCTTCCCTACTACGGCTAATACACTAGTCAAAGCAAGCCATTGCACTATCCGTGCCACGATTTCTAATCACCTGATACTTCAAAACTCAACCATGGCTAAAGTCATCTACCGAAATAATTAACTAAATAATTATTTATAAAATCCTAAAAATAACCATTTAAATCAAATAAATAATAGAAAAAATGATTCAAAAATTTCTGGGAAGTGGAGCTACACCCAAGGTTCATTGTAGATATCAATCCATCCTCCCAAAATCTTCCAAACTACCTTCCCCTCCATGTACTGCCTAACATCAAGAACGCTTGCCCATATGTTGGAGATGCGCCTTCGCTTTGGCTTATGCCATATTGACCCGTTTTGCAAGTAGATTCCTCTGAGGAAGCGCGCCCAGAACTGGTGTAGTTCGGAGAGAAAATTCCATAATAATCTGTCGATCAAGGATTCATTTACCCAAATTGGATTCCTGAATCCAAGACCTCCCTCTTTCTTTGGTTTAGTGTAGCTATCCCATGCCAGAAAATGAATTTTCCTCTCGCTTGATTTATGCCCCCACCAAAACTCTCTGCTATGGCACTCCAACATTCTACATATAGATTTAGGGACTTTTTACGTAGACATCCAATAAACTGGAATGGATCCCAAGCTGGACTTGATAAGCACAATTCTTCCTGCGTGAGAAAGAGTGGTCGACTTCCAACTATGAAGTCTAGACTGCATCTTGTCAAGCAGTCCTTTGTACGTGAGTATCCTACCATTCGACAGTAGTAGGGGATGTCCCAAGTACTTGTCATTATTGCCCATGTCTGACAGCTGCAGTATAGAGGATAGTTCATTCTTGTCTTGGGGAGAGACTAGTTTGCTATAATGTATGCACGACTTCGCATAATTAATATCCTGTCTAGACCATGAACAAAATAGATGTAGAATGCCTTGTACCATCAAAAAAGCCGATGGGGCTGCCTGACCAAAAATAAGGATATCGTCTGCAAAAAGTAAATGGGATATAGAAGGGGTGTAACTCCATCTTCCTATTTTTCAAAAAAAATATTTTAGTTACTAAATACATAATAAGTTTGTTTTAAACCATTTCGAATAATAATTCTTGATTTATTATTTTATAAATATTTCATGATTGTTTTTGGAGGGAGAATTGAATTTTTTGGCAAATAACTAATTTTCAAAATTATTTGGAGTGGTCCCCACTCCCTAACAACTTGTAACTACCTATCTAACAGATTTTTGAGTGATTGTGCAATTTATGAAAAAGAAAGGGGGCTCCCTGCTTAAAACCTATTTTGCGGAGGGGCTTTATTGAAAATTTCCTTCTATTATATCTTGTGAATGGAGAGAGAGAGAGCCATTTATTTTCTCTCAGCCAACTCTGTTCTTCCAATAGCTCGAAATCTTGAGCTCTTTTCCCCAAACTTCGTCCCCAGCCGGAACCCTAACCCTAGGGTTTCAACAATTTCGACGGGTGGCATTGATCTCTTCTGGCGACCGACGACGGAGACGACCCCACTTTACTCGGCGATACCAACTTCGACGGGCGACGAACTCAACGAAGAAGAGGACCTACTTCCGGCGGTGATCTTCTTCCCGACGTGGATACACTCAGATCTAGAAGATCTTGATCTCCTCTCTGATGGACGAGCGGCAGCGCCACCAGATCTGAACGAGACTTTGGAGTTCGGGAGCTCGTTTCCATCTCCGAGTTCGACGAGAACTCGATCTCAACCATCGTAAGTAGATCGATCCAATTCTTTTCCTCTTATTGTGGGTTCTGTCTCCGTTTCATTGAACGTCTTTCTTAAATCGGTAAATTGGTTCTGGAGTTGATTGATCAATGGGGTTTGGCATTTGATCAAGCTAACTCCCAGTTTTGCGAGTGAGCATTTGATTTTTCTTCTCAATTTCATTTTTGAGGGATCTGTGTTGTTGTGTTTACTGGTTCAGAAATTTCCTCTGTTGAATTTGTATTCAGAATCTAGCGGGGCTGATCATTTGGATATTGATTTTTCAAGTTTCAGTCATAGCATCACTTCGGACCAGGTGAGGATTCTTGATTCGTTTAATTATAAACTCAGATCATTCTATGCTTGCAGTTCTTATAATTGTAATCTTTTGATCTCCGCTTGTGGTTCATTCTAGGAATCGTTTTGATTACAATTTTTGTTTGGATCAACGACTGGAGTATTGGGACCGTGTTCAAGTTGTGGATCGAGACTTCGATTCCTGATCTGATTTCTCCCAGGTAAATTGGTTTACTTACATGATTTCCTTCCTTTTACAGTTATACTAGTGTTTTAGCTGTGATACCAAGTGTGTTTGTGTTCGTTTCATGTGTCGGGATTGTGTCTCGCTCGTGTTTGATGGAGACTCATGTTCGTTGTTTGGTGCGTACCCGAGGTTGGACTAAGTTACAGCCTCAGTTTGGCTTGGGTCGACCGCAGCTCGTGTCCAGATTTTTTACTCGAATACCTTTGCGTTTGACCAAGTTTTGTGTATCCGAGTGTCGCTGAGTTCGAGTGCCAGTGCGATAGCCGTGTCCAGAAGTCTGATGCAGTGTGCGTGTGAAGGGTTGGACTCAGCAGGATTTTGTCTATTCGATTCTACATTGATGGCATAACTTGCTATATTTAGCTTTGATTGTATAATTTCTATCGAGTTGATTGCAAGATGATAAGCTATGATTAGTCATGCATATTTCTGTATAATTTTTGGTGTTTCTTTTTTGGTTTGGAAATTTGGTGATTTGAATGTGTTGCTACTTTTCTTTTCTTTTTTTCAAATTATGAATTACGGGGTGACCGTTGGTTGAATTTTAGCTTAAATGCTGATTTATGATTTTTGTCATGAGAGTTAGAATACGTAACGGTATTCTGGATTGCTTGTTGTCCCAAAAAACTTCCATGCTGGAATATTTCTTCTTAAAGTAGCAACCTGCAAACAGTATTTAATACATGTTAGTTAATGACTAAACCTTAAATCAACTTGTACTTAATTAAACAGGAGGACATCCAGCTCCATTCATTACCCGTACTTTCTCGGAGCAAGGCAAGTACTTTTCTATGGTCTTGTATATTTACATATCTTGTACTTTTCTCGTGATACGTCATGACACGATATTCTGTACTCTCGTACTTTCTTATTCTTGTACTTACTTGTGTCGGTAGGGAAAATACATTAGCTATGTGACCAAATCCCGGTTACTATATTCATGTAGATAGATTAGGCCTTGCATCGTGCACGCGGGTCCTAAGCTGTACCGATATTCATGTACTCCTGTACATGTTCCTGTACTCACCTCAGCCGGTCACATAGGCTAGTTGTATTTCAAACATTGAGCACAATGTCATGTCTTGTATTTCAGGTTCATAGTTACATTCTTGTACTTTATTTCCTGTACTTACATTCCTGTACTTTCATGTTTATTTTCTGTATTTCATATTTCATGTTCTCCTGTACTCATTTTTATATCATGATGTTCTTGTTCATTACCTAGAACTGTACTTTGCTCCGCTCCTGACTAGGATATATTGTAGGTGAGATGGAGGTATTGTGTGACACTTACTATGGCCGAGAGCCTGTAGATACAATAGAGCCAGCTGGAGTTGCTCTGGACTTAGAGGCTGAGGAAGCTTAGTATCTTATCCGTAGCAGTTTATATTCTATTGTATTTGAGACAGTCAGACTTTATTTTACCTGGATGAATGTAATAACTTTTAGACATGTACTTTGATTCTGGGATTCGTTTATAGATGCTGTAATTTGTACTTATTCATGTTTATCTGGTTAGATTTTCCTTGTTTGGTACAGCTTACTTCGTCGTGTCTAATGACAAAGGCTGGACGTGTCCGACTCATCCGACTCGTGTTCGATTATTCGGGAGCGGCTCGTGACATATTTTTAGTGGTGGCCCATAAAGATCTTTCCTAATAGTACCTAGATATTAGTATACTATTGGGGGACTTGATTAAACTAGGGAAACTGAATCACAGCATAGAAAATCGGGTACATCGGGTATATGGATATTATATAAACATTTACATTTACTTGTAGGATAGGTTTTTATTAATCATGAAGATTTTTTTTGTTGCAGGATGGTCACTACGAGTAAGACCGCAGATCAGCCTAGAGTTGTCGACAGTTCGGGACAATCTGCACCAGACGTTCCGGTAGAGCAGCTTCTGCCACCGCCTTCTATCTTTCCTATGCTACCCACGACGATGTCGTTCGACGGCGCTTAGGTGATGGCCATGTTCCAGCAGTTCATGGCGACTCAGAACCATCAGGCCGTACAGTTTCGGAAGACAGTTGTAGATGCACTCAGGACTCGAGAGACGGCAGCACCAGCACTGGTAGCACCTCCAGCACCAGCAGCACCGAGACCGAGGACTGCTAGAGACTACCAGAACCTCTGTCCGATGGATTTCTGTGGCCACGAGGGGATTATATATGCAGATGAGTGGATGGAAAATATTGAGCGGACACTGAAGATGGCGAGGATCTCGGATGACCTGAAGGTGGAAGTTGCGAGTATGCGACTTTTTGATCTTGTTAGAGCTGGGTATCGGGAGGAGCCCCAGTTAGCTGAGCCATAGGTTCTTTGGGCAGATTTTAAAACTCTGTTCAAGGAGAAATTTTTCCTCGACCTGGAGCGAAATGAGCTTCGGATGTAGTTCGAGGCATTACATTAGGGGAACATGACAGTGGCGGAGTACATATCAGAGTTCACCCGACTCAGCAGGTTCGCAGAGAACCTAGTCAGAGCACCGGAGGATAGAGCTTGGAGGTTCAAGAAGGGCCTTACCAGAGAGTTGCAGCATGCAGTGGCAATCAGCCAAGCGACGACTTATGCGAGCATCCTCAAGATTGCTCAGGCTGTGGAGAAAGAGGCAGATCCGAAGCTAATGAGTGACCGGGACATCGGCAGCAGCAGCTTTCAGACACCAGCGAAGAGGACTCAGACTCAGATTCAGGTGAGGCCATAGCAGCTAGCACAGCAGCATCACCGTCCAGCCAGAGTTTCTGTACATCAGCAGCAGAGACAGCCGTAGGCAGCTACTTGCGCTTTCTGTTATCGGCCAGGACACCACTTTGACGAATACCGTAAGAGGCTCGGGCTCTGCTTATTTTGTGGATTAGATGCACATCAGATGAGGGACTGCCCACAGGCTGCAGCTCAACTGACAGGAGGACCTCGAAGAGCTGGAGGACTACTACCTGCACCACCCAGAGCACTACCAGATGTACCACAGAAAGTTCAGGCTTTACCTACTTAGCAGCTGTATTTTGCACAGCATCAGCAACAGAGGGGACCACTACAGCAGGGACGTGCTTACGTCATGGACGCAGTTGAGGAAGATGAGGCAGTACCAGATGTGATTACAGGTTCTATCCTTTTACATTCATTTTCTGCTATTACATTATTTGATTCTGGAGCTACACATAGCTTTGTATTATATGAGTTTTTGTATAGACACAGCTTCACACCTAAGCCCACTAGGAGGAATTGTCGAATTATGACAAGAGGAGGGGTAGTGCCAGTTAGTGAGATGGTGGATTGCCCTATCACTATAGCTAGAAGGGAGCTTAGGGCTCGACTTCTAGTGATGCTATTGCCCGGATTTGATATAGTCCTCGGCATCGACTGGATGAGTGAGCAGTTTGCGATAATAGACTGCCATGAGGGGAAGGTTATTTTCAGCCCGCCTGGAGTTCCATCGTTCAAGATTAGCAGACGAATTGCAGAGAGGCCAGAAGGAGTCTAATTCGGAGCAGTTGCAGAAGACCAGAAGTTGCCACACCCGCTGATTACAGAGTTTCTCGACGTCTTCTCCGAGGAGTTGCCAGAATTGCTGCCAGATCGAGATGTGGAGTTTAGCATCGACCTAGTACCCGGATCAGCGCTGAAGTCCCAGCATTGCTACAAGATCAACCCGAAGGAAGCTGCAGAGTTGATGGCTCATATTGATGAGTTGGAAGGCAAGGGTTTTATTCGGTCCAGTGCTTCACCCTGTGGAGCACCGATACTCTTCGTGCCGAAGAAAGATGGGACTGTTAGAATGTGTATCGATTATCGTGCACTTAATAACATCACCATTAAGAATAAATACCTTTTACTGTGGATTGATGAGCTGTTTGACCAGCTTAGTGGAGTGAAGGTCTTTTCCAAGATTGACCTTCGGTCGGGATATCATCAGATGAAGGTTCGGGAGCAGGATATTCTGAAGACAGCTTTCAATACCCGCTACGGCCAGTACAAATTCTTGGTAATGTCGTTCGGACTTACCAATGCCCCAGCAGTGTTTATGAACTTGATAAATAAAGTTTTCCATAAGTATTTGGTCATGTTTGTCGTAGTCTTTAATGATGGCATCTTGATATATTCGAAGACCGAGGAGGAGCATGTGGAGCACCTGCGGATTGTGTTGGAGATTCTACGGAAGGAGAAGCTGTACGGGAAGCTCTCAAAGTGCGAGTTCTTCTTAGACAGAGTGGAGTTCTTGGGCATGTGGTGACTGGAGAGGGGATTTCTATAGATCCCAAGAAGATTAAAGCTGTGGAAGCATGGGCACCTCCCAAGTCAGTGGCAGAGATTCGTAGTTTTCTGGGGCTAGCAGGTTACTATAGGAAGTTTGTGAAAGATTTTGCCAAGATAGCAGAGCCAATGACCAAGCTTACGTGGAAGGATAAGGAGTTCATCTGGAGCGACGCCTGCCAGTCAGCATTTGAAGAATTGAAGAGAAGACTCACCACAGTGCCAGTTTTAGATTTGCCATCAGGATCTGGAGGATTTGTCATCTACAGCGATGCATCAGAGAAAGGCTTAGGATGTGTGCTTGAGCAGAACAAGGGGGTCATTTCTTATGCTTCTAGACAGTTGAGGACTCATGAGAAGAATAATCCGACACATGATTTGGAGCTTGCAGCAGTCATTTTTGCCTTGAAACTATGGAAGCACTATTTGTATGGAAAGAGAGTGGACATCTTCATGGACCACAAAAGCCTGAAGTATGTCTTTACTCAGAAGGAACTGAATATGAGGGAGCGAAGGTGGATGGAACTCATGAAGGATTTCGACATCAATCTGCAGTACCATCCTGGAAAGGCAAATGTGGTAGCAGATGCTCTCAGTCGATATCCTGTTGCTATGTTTCTCACTATGGACCGACATCTTCTAGAGGATCTCGAGAGTCTGGGGATCGAGATAGTTCTTCCGGGAGTTGGAGGGCAGCTGATGCACATGCAGATACAGTCAGGACTGTTAGAGAAGATCAAGGAGTCCCAGTTTCTTGATGAGGGACTCCGATGTCTTAGAGGCCAGGCAGAGACATGATTGCTTGATGACTTCACTATTACAGATGATGGATCCCTGAGGCACGAAAACCAGTTGTGTGTGCCCAAGGAGTTACGGGAGGAGGTTATGTAGGAGGCCCACCAGTCGCAGTATTCTATTCATCCTGGATCTACCAAGATGTATAAGGATCTATGGGAGTATGTTTGGTGGTATGGGATGAAACGAGAGGTTGCCAAATTCGTTTCCAGATGCCTTGTATGCCAGCAAGTCAAGGCAGAGCGCCAGAGACCAGCATGATTACTCCAGCCTTTACCTATTCCGGAATGGAAGTGGGAACAGATCACCATGGACTTTGTCTCTGGTTTACCATGTACGCCCAGTGGCAATGATGCTATTTGGGTTATCGTGGACAGATTGACGAAATTCGCTCACTTTATTCCGTTTAAAGTAGGGCTGTCGACCGAGAAGCTTGCAGACCTCTATATACGACAGATCGTGCGGATTCACAGAGTACCAGTAAGCATCATTTCAGAAAGGGACAGCCGCTTCACGTCATACTTCTGAAGGAGTCTACAGCTGAGCTTGGGTTCACAGTTGAAGTTCAGCACCGCCTATCATCCACAGACGGACGGGCAGTCCGAGGGGACCATTCAGACATTAGAGGACATGTTGCGAGTTTGCGCACTCGACTTCGACGGTTCGTGGGAGGATCACTTGCATCTTGTGGAGGTTGCCTATAACAACAGTTATCAGGCTAGCATCGAGATGACCCCATTCGAGGCACTATATGGACGGAGATGTAGTACACCTCTATCTTGGGATGACATTGGCGAGAGAATTTTGCTTGGGCCAGAGATGGTGGTAGACTCAATCGAGAAGGTCAGACTGATCATAGAATGTCTCAGAGTTGCACAGGATCGGCAGAAGCACTGGGCGGATATTAGCAGACGGCCACTGGAATTCACAGTTGGGGATAGAGTGTTCCTATAGATCTCGTCGACCAGGGGCATCATTCATTTTGGCAGAGGCGGGAAGCTCAGTCCGAGGTACATCGGGCCTTTCGATGTGACGGCACGGATTGGCGAGGTGGCATATGGACTAGCGCTTCCAGCTAGCTTGGAGGGAGTGCACGACGTTTTTCACGTGTCTCATCTTCGACGCTACATTCCGGATCCGATCCATGTGGTGGATTATTGAGAGCTAGAGGTGGGTCCGAGCTTGACCTACGAGGAGCAGCCAGTAGAGTTCCTTGATCGAAAGAAGAAGCAACTACGAAATCAGACTATTCCACTTGTCTACGTCATGTGGAAACACCACTCTCCGGGAAAGTCCACATCGGAGCACGGGAGCGCTATCCTAGTTTGTTTGCTTGATTGTATTCTAGGTTTCAAAAAAATTTAAATTCAATAAATGAATAGTATTAAAACAATTAATTGTGATTTTGTTTTGTTCTCTTGAATTTCAAGGACGAAATTATTTTAAGGGGGAGAGATTTGTAACTCCACCTTCCTATTTTTCACAAAAATATTTTAGTTACTAAATACACAATAAGTTTGTTTTAAACCATTTCGAATAATAATTCTTGATTTGTTATTTTATAAATATTTCATGATTATTTTTGGGGGGAGAATTGAATTTTTTGGCAAATAACTAATTTTTAAAATTATTTGGAGTGGTCCCCACTCCCTAACAACTTATAACTACATATCTAACAGATTTTTGAGTGATTGTGCAATTTATGAAAAGGAAAGGGGGCTTCCTGCTTAAAATCCATTTTGCGGAGGGGCTTTATTAAAATTTTCCTTCTATCATATATTGTGAATGAAGAGAGAGACAGCCATTTATTTTCTCTCAGCCAACTCTGTTCTCCCGAAAGCTCGAAATCTCGAGCTCATTTCCCCAAACTTCATCCCCAGCCGAAACCCTAACCTAGAGTTTCGACAATTTCGATGGGTGGCGTTGATCTCTTCTGGCGACCGACGACAGAGACGACCCTACTTTACTCGACGACACAAACTTCGACGGGCGGCGAACTCAACGGAGAAGAGGACCTACTTCCGGCGGTGAGCTACTTCCCGATGCGAACACGCTCAGATCTAGAAGATCATGATCTCCTCTCTGATGGCCGAGCGGTAGCGCCACCAGATCTGAACAAGACTTTGGAGTTCGGGAGCTCGTTTCCTTCTCCGAGTTCGACGAGAACTCGATCTCAACCATCGTAAGTAGATCGATCCAATTCTTTTCCTCTCATTGCGTGTTCTGTCTCCGTTTCATTGAACGTTTTTCTTAAATCGGTAAATAGGTTCTGGAGTTGATTGATCGATGGGGTTTGGCGTTTGATCAAGCTAACTTCCAATTTGCGAGTGAGCATTTGATTTTTCTTCTCAATTTCATTTTTGAGGGATCTGTGTTGTTGTGTTTACTGGTTCAGAAATTTTTTCTGTTGAATTTGTATTCAGAATCTAGCGAGGCTGATCATTTGGATATTGATTTATCAAGTTTCAGTCGTAGAATCACTTCGGACCAGGTGAGGATTCTTGATTCATTTAATTATAAACTCAGATCATTCTATGGTTGGAGTTCTTATAATTGTAATCTTTTGATCTCCGCTCGTGGTTTATTCTAGGAATCGTTTTGATTACTATTTGTGTTTGGATCGACGATTGGAGTATGGGGACCGTGTTCAAGTTGTGGATTGAGACATCGATTCCTGATCTGATTTCTCCCAGGTAAATTGGTTTACTCACCTGATTTTCTTCCTTTTACAGTTATACTAGTTGTTCTGGCTGTGATACCAAGTGTGTTTGTGTTCGTTTCATGTGTCGGGATTGTGTCTCGCTCGTGTTTGATGGAGACTCGTGTTCGTTGTTTGGTGCGTACCCGAGGTTGGACTAAGTTGCAGCCTTAGTTTGGCTTGGGTCGGCCGTAGCTCGTGTCCAAAGTTTTTACTCGAATACCTTTGCGTTTTACCAAGTTTTACGTATCCGAGTGTCGCTGAGTTCGAGTGCCAGTACGATGGCAGTGTCCAAAAGTCTAGTGCAGTATGCGTGTGAAGGGTTGAACTCAGCAGGATTTTGTCTATTCGATTCTACATTGATGGCATAACTTGCTATACTTAGCTTTGATTGTATAATTTCTATCGAGTTGATTGCAAGATGATAAGCTGTGATTAGTCATGTATATTTCTGTATAATTTTTGGTGTTTCTTTTCTGGATTGGAATGGTTGGTGATTTGAATGTGTTGCTACTTTTTTTTCAAATTATGAATTAAGGGGTGACCGTTGGTTGAATTTTAGCTTAAATGCTGAGTTACAATTTTTTTCATGAGAGTTAGAATACGTAATGGTATTCTGGATTGCTTGTTGTCCCAAAAAAATTCTATGCTGGAATATTTCTTCTTAAAGTAGCAACCTGCAAACAATATTTAATACATGTTAGTCAATGACTAAACCTTAAATCAACTTGTACTTAATTAAACATGAGGACATCCACCTCCATTCATTACCTGTACTTTCCCGGAACAAGACAAGTACTTTTCTATGGTCTTGTACATTTACATATCTTGTACTTTTCTCGTGACACGTCATGACACGATATCCTGTACTTTCGTACTTTCCTGTTCTTGTACTTACTTGTGTCGGAAGGAAAAATACACTAGCTATGTGACCAAACTCCGATTACTATATTCATGTAGATAGCTTAGGTCTCGCATCGTGCATGCGGGTCCTAAGCCGTACTGATATTCATGTACTCCTGTACAAGTTCCTGTACTCACATGAGCCAGTCTCATAGGCTAGTTATATTTTAAATATTGAGCACAATGTCATGTCTTGTATTTCAGGTTCATGGTTACATTTATGTACTTTATTTCCTGTACTTACATTCCTGTACTTTCATGTTTATTTTCTATATTTTATATTTTATGTTCTCCTGTACTCATTTTCATATCATGATGTTCTTGTTCATTACCTAGAACTGTACTTTGCTCCGCTCCTGACTAGGTTATGTTGCAGGTGAGATGGAGGCATTATGTGACACTTACTATGGCCGAGAGCCTGTAGATGCAGTAGAGCCAGCAGGAGTTGCTCTGGACTTAGAGGCTGAGGAAGCCTAGTATCTTACCCGTAGCAGTTTATATTCTATTGTACTTGAGACAGTCAGACTTTATTTTAGCTGGATGAATGTAATAACTTTTAGACATATACTTTGATTCTGGAATTCGTTTATAGATGCTGTGATTTGTACTTATTCATGTTTATCTGGTTAGATTTTCCTAGTTTGGTAGAGCTTACTTCGTCCTGTCTAACGACGAAGGCTGGGCGTGTCCGACTCGTGTTCGATTATTCGGGAGCGGGTCGTGACAGGGGTGTATCGATTGATCCGAATTCCTTGATAGAGATCCTCCTGCTCATATTTGTAGAAAAATCTAGATACGACTTCAGTGCATAGTATGAAGATGTATGGGGAGATAGGACATCCCTGTCTAATACCTCTTTTGGGCTTAAACATTCCTTCCGGCACACCATTATTAATCACTGAGAAGGAAGAAGAAGAAATACATTTCATGATGAGTGCGTTAGTATAATTTTAGATCCCCATACCGTTCAGCACCGATCTGATAAACGGCCAAGTTAACCTATCATAAGCCTTTGCCATGTCAATCTTCAAAGCGATTGAGTTTTTCTTTCTGGGGAAGTATTTCATAGCATGGAATACTTCGTGTACGATGATAACATTATCAGATATTCATCTTCCCGGGACAAAAGCATTCTGAAAAGGAGATATAAGTTTACCAATCAGAGGCCTGAGTCGAGTAGCCAAAATTTTTGATATATTTTTGTAGGAGACATTGCACAGAGCGATGGGACGAAAATCTGTTGGGGTTGCCGGTGCTGCACACTTTGGGATAAGGGCCAGGTGAGTATGGTTTAGAGGACCACTGAACTCTCCTTTTGTGAAGAAATCCTGGACAGTCTTGACAAGTGAATCTCCAACCAACCTCCAATACTTCTGATAAAATAAGGCTGGATATCCGTCCGCTCCTGGAGCTTTCAGAGCCCCCATCTTCCTGATCGTTTGCTCGATCTTTATAGCATCTGGTACCTCCCCCAATGCTGCATTCTCTTCATCTGTCACCGGGTTGGGCATGACAGAGAAATAGGGATCCATGGGGATGTACTCGTCCGTACAGAAGAGGTTTTTGAAGTGATCAACAATAACCATTGCAATTTTTTCCTGATCCGAAGTCCATGATGTTTGCCATTAAAAAATCAAAGACAGGTATTACAGGAACACTGAAATTGATTACAAACTCGCTTGTACAAAGAAAAGCCTAGAAAGAAATCCTAGGAAACAATCTAAGTACAATTGTTTAGTTTTGATTCTGGAGGGTGACAGTAGAGGCTCGAGAAAGTGTTATCAACTCTGCCTTACTCCTTGGACTATCTGACACAGTCCTTAGCTCTTGAAGAAATTGCTTTTCGAAGGTTTCCAGCCTTGGATTGCCAACCATCTTGCAGGGGTGTGGCACCCTGCTATTTATAGTAATTTCGGGATGAAGGATATTTTGAGCCGCATAGATGACCACGTGGCAAATCCTTGGACCACTTGGCCGTAATCATGCCTCGAGACTCGGTCTGTGACTGATAGCTGGGGATTTGTTAGGACTTGTTGTGATTTGTCGTTGTAGCAAATCTGAGCAGTTGAGACCTGGTCAACTTGTCACGTGCATCAACTAATCTTCTGTGGCGAGCCGCATGAAGGATGTCTCCTTGCCGAGGCGCATGAGGAATGTCTCATGGCTGAGCCGCATGAAAGAATGTCTCATGATCGAGCCGCATGAAGGAATGTCTCATGATCGAGCCGCATGAAGGAATGTCTCATGACCGAGCCGCATGAAGGAATGTCTCATGACCGAACCGCATGAAGGACGTCTCATGACCGAGCCGCATGAGGGAATGTCTCATGACCGAGCCGCATGAAGGACGTCTCATGACCGAGCTGCATGAGAAATGTCTCATGACCGAGCCGCATGAAGGACGTCTCATGACCGAGCCGCCACTACCAGAATAGGTCATATTAGCGACGCCAGAAAATGTCGCTAAAATGACAAAAAGCGTCGCTAATCGTATTTACCGACGTTTTTAGCGACGTTTTCTTGTGGTCACAAAAAGCCATGTCACTGACAGGCAAAACGTCGGTAACCGTCGCTATTACCGACGCTTACCGACTCTAAATAAACGTCGCTAATCACCGACGTTCACCGACACTACGTCGGGAAAATGGCGACGTCTCTCTGATGTCGGTCAACGTCGGTGATTTTAGCGACGTATGCTACTTTTTACCGACGTTTACCGACCCTGCAGAAGAGGGAAGCTGGGTCGGTAAACGTCGCTATACCTGGTAATTTAGCGACGTTTACTGATGTTTACCGACGCAGGTAGACGTCAGTAAACGTCGCTAAAATGCAAAAAAAAATAAAAAAATAAATAACAGAATGTCCACAGAATCACATTTTCTTCCTGCAGTTTAATAAATTATAATAAATACACAGAAGCACATTTTTATCCTGGGTTCGCCGACCCCTTCGATGGAACACTCAACACCGGTACATCACAATATACATATGTTTCAACACAAACAAGAGAAAGTCTAAAAAAGTAAAATATCCAAAGTCTGTAATCGTCGATCCAAAGTATACAACCAATATCCACATAAAAAACAGCCAATAATGAAAGTCTACACAAACAAATAATCCACCACCAATACTGAAACAACATAAACAAACACTAAAAAAATAGTCCTAACTCGGACTACTGCGGATCTGGAGGAGGCGCACCGCCGCGCCTCAAGGATAGGAACATCTCGTACTCCTCTTATGAAATCGTCACCGATGCAGAAGGTAGTGACGTCGGTGGAGTCGGAGGTAGTGAAGTCTCATTTCTTGTTCTAATGCTTCGTCTGTTAGGTAAATGACCGAGTTGCTTACATATTCGCTCAACCAAGAAGAAAAATGACGTCTCATTTCTTGTTCTAATGCTTCGTCTGTTAGGTAGGGTCTAACCGACCTCAACTCATCATTATATGTGCTGCAAGTTCTCTGTCCAATCTACCTATTGTAAGTTCACTGTTCCCTGAACAATCTAACCAATGTTCTTATCTGTTAAGCAATTTATGACCAAAATCAACTTGTTAACTAAGCATTAAGTTAAGGAATTCAAGCTTACTTATAAAGTAGAGTTAATATAAGTATGGCATAACTGATATGTAATAGAGTATCAAAGGCTGTAACCTGACATAGGAAACCTTTCCTTTCTGATACTTATTCCTAGTATCTGAATAGCTCAATCTTAAGATAACTTGTTATCTCCACAACCATTCGTATCAATAAATATTGATACTCTATTTCCCAGGTAAGGTCATTACAACCAATTGGTGTTAACTCTCAACTTTAGCCCTTTCTAAACTACTGTTCTTCCCCTCGAATTATCCTTCACCACCAAGGACGTATATACTAAAGCATATATCAACCTGAGCAAATCACCATCACTAACCTGGTATGAATTTCTAGACTGTAGAAACACAATCCTCAAACCATTCAAGCTCAGTTATTTAGTCAAAAATTTATATATATCCACTGCAGTCAAGTTAGAGGTTTACTAAACAAGTAATCAAAAATTCCCATTACTATAAACTAGTAAGCTGATCCCTGTACCTGAGCCGGAGGGGGTTGGGGCAGCGGCTCGACGGGGAGGGGTCACCGGGGCAACAGCTCGACGGAGTGGGAGTTGCCGGTAGGAGAGGGGCAGGGAGTCGCCGGTGGGAGCGGGGCACCGAGGGGGTCGCCGAGGGGGAGTGGAGGCACCGACGGGGTCGCCGAGGGGGGATGGGTCGGGTCACCGAGGGGGGAGTGGGTCTCCGAGGGGTGAGGGGTCGCCGAGGGCCGGAGGGAGGGATACGGGAGGGACAGGGGATCGAGAGAATTTGGGAGAGAGGGAGTTAGAAATTTGGGAGGGGGGAGGAAAAATGAAAAGTCGAAACAGGGAGCCCTATTTGACGAAATTCAGCAACGTCATCAAAGGACGTCGCTGAATGTCGCTAATATCCTAAACATTAGCGACGTTCAGCAACGTCTAGCGACGTAACTTTCTAATACGCTTTTAAGTAGTCATTATAGGTCGCTGAACGTCGCTAATTTTTTTTTCTGGTGACGTTCAGCGACGTTAATAAAACACGTCGCTAATATACTAAATATTAGTGACGTTTTTACATGGAGTCGCTAAAAACGTCGCTAAATTGACTAATTTTGGTAGTGCGCATGAGGAATGTCTCATGACCGAGCCGTATGAGGAATGTCTCGTGACCGAGCCGCATAAGGAATGCCTTCTGACCGAGCCGCATGAACGACGTCTCATGACCGAGCCGCATGAGAAATATTTCATGACTAAGCCGCATGAAGGATATCTTCTGGCTGGATGGGTATGAGGGCCCTAGGAGAAGGTGTTGTGCCAAATGTTACGATTTGAGAGAGTTTCGTTTGTCTTCCTCTTGACTGATCTCCTTGTTCGAAGAAGATTTGACGGTAGACTTCTTCAGAAGATTGTGATGCGCTTAACGGAGACGATGCGCCTGACTGAGAGATCTGAGTAATGCATCTAGTTGAGTGCAGGCCGTTACTGTAATGCCCCGCTCCGCACGGTGCATTATGCTGAGTCGTTGACTCGAAGAGTTGCGTTGACCCGATTAAGTATCGATGCGAATTGATACGAGAGTTACGTTGTCCCGAGCAACGCATCGAACTAAGTCGATGCGAAGAGTTGCCTTGTCCCGAAAGAATGCACCGAGTGAATCGATACGAAGCGCCGCGTTGCCCCAAAGGATGAGTGCCTTGAATCGGCTCGAAGATTCTGAGAAATAGAATCGACCAAGGCGCAAGTCCGAATCGATGCAAGTATTGATTTTAGTTGGTTTCGTGTGCAGGTTATACTTTGACACGAAAATATTAGAGGTCGATCTTCGGCAATATTTAGTAAGGGGTCTGCGGAACCAAATTGACGCCTTGCGACGGACGGAAGCGTTGGCACGCTAAGGCAAATCGGACGTACAAACTCAATAAGCACGAAGTGCTCGAATGGCTAAGTCAGGAGAGTGGCCGTGCAACAAAGTTATGAAATCGAGCCGCATCGGCTCGGCGAAACGACAAAGGCAAATCGATACAAGGTGGGAGGATTGACTTCTTTTTACTCCTTCATTCGATAAGTCAAATGTATCATTGTATGCTAAAAGTTAACCCATCGACGCCACGGGCGTGGTCCGATCGGAAGTAAATCATAACGTGTGTCGAACACTAAGTTAGTACAATTGAAATGAAACGTGCATCAAATGCACAAGTCGCTACGGAATATTGGATATCGCTAAGGCGAGCGCCTCGGTGCGCAAGCCGCAATAACATGGGATAACTGTACTCGGCGAGTGCCTTAGTGCACGAACCATACCGTGCCTTCGCGCACGAGTTAGAACGGCTAGAACATTGAAAGACAATAGGCGAGCGCCATATCGCGCAAGCCCCGAACATTGAATGCTAAGTTATAGAACATTTCGAAATACGGTAGAAACGTGCCTACGTGTACGAGATCACAAAAGACGGCAAATGCGTACAGCTGCACAATACTTATCAAAGATGGCGTCGTTGCGACGAGAAGAACAGTTGTGGCACGGATATGGCATAACTGTCGACGCGGCATGGTGCCCTTCGAAATGTTCATGGCCTTAGGGCGTTCGTTGAGGACATTGGGGGCGTTGTGCCAATTGAAATAGCGATAAGCAAACTTGCTTGGTTGTATGAAATATAAGATTCGTTGCATGGTTAAATGGTCAAATGGACTTAAAGAATATAAAAGCTCGTGCATGGGCATCCCTCGAACGCGACGCGCCAGGGCGCTGGGACTGTTCGGCCTAGGAGGGATTTCGTTTTCGGCATTGTTGGTGCACTTCATTTAGACGGGTAGCGACCTTCTAGTGAATGTGATAAGCCACTTGCGCGCGATTATTTCGGTGGCCTCTGATTGTTGGTTAGCAACCGCACAGAGTTACCATCGTCTTATGTTTTCGATTCGATGAGTATAAGTCCATTCTAGCTGTGACAAGCTAGTGACCTTCATATAGTTAAGGGCGATGGGTTGGAAGTACAAGGTATACGTATATCCTGCATGGACGGATCCTGGGTCAAAAGCGCAAGGTACACTCATATCGTGCGTGTGTAGATCCGCATAAAGAGCACTATAACATGACAGGGAAATCTGATAGGCGTATTCACCTTGCGTCGGTGCAAGGGCAAGTGCGTCGGCTTGGTAAGTCGTGCCACGAATCAAACACGGGATTGCTTGCTTGCCTATTCAATTCGATAACATGCTGCTATGCTAACATGCTTTACGCTTTCGAATTATGCCATGAAATTGACCCTAAGGAGAACATAGCAAGATCATAAGCTAAGTTGCATGATTCAACATAAATATTACAAATGTCGGTTTGGAAAGATGATCTTTGATTCAGTACATGCGAGGACGATCGTACTGATCCCCCACCAGCTTCATGCAGGGTGCAGGAAATGGATGGCTCGAGGCGAAGTGTTGCTTGAATGCGTTGAGGCTCGGAAATGCCGAAGCGTATTGAAGCGTGCGATCGCTTGACGCTCGGACTCGCGACAGGATTGATGCGGCCGAGATATAGAAGGCATGATGTATGGAACGGTGAAATCCTTTGTGGGCAAGAGAGAACCTGAGTGTTGTAGCCAATCTGGCATATATTGTTAGGCTATCGAAAGCCTTGTAATCTGATTTCGAATATCAATAAAAAGATTTGTTTCGTATACTCTATTTTCCTTTCGTTGTGAATATCAACTCAAAAGATAACCATTTGAGAACTTGTCATCTTGCCTTGCACGAGCGCAACTCCAGGCTCGTGCGGCATCACGCCCCAGCGAGGACGATGATTCGGGTAATTCCGGGTCGGGGCGTGACAAATTGGTATCAGAGCTCTAGGCTCAATTTCCTCTGGACGCTTGCTTCATTTCAGTTCTAAAAGTTGCCCACCACCAATCGAAATCACTCTTGACTCTACTCGATGCCGCACTGGATGTTCCATACAATAAGTCTAATACAAACCATGTAATTTTGCCGCGTGTTGTTTGGAAATTACATGGTGTTCGTGGGAAAGTCGGAAAATGTTTGTTACTGTAAGTGCAACAAGTTGCGAGATGTGAATTCAAAGATTTGTTGCCGCGGGATGCAACACGTCGTAAATCGTAATTCGAGATATTCGTTGGTTGTAACGAACGATACGAGAAATGTTGGTTGCATCAATACGATGATAGTCGTGGAATGTTGCTGCAGCAATTGCCACGCGTTGATTGTAAATGATGCGTTGAAAAGAAAATGAAAAATTGATATTGAATGTGTCGAACGGATTCACATATCGATTTCGAATGTGCGTTGCGAGGAAAAGCGATAAGTCAATATCGAATGTGTTGAACGGATTTGAGCATTGACTTTGAAATGTCGGAAATAAAATATTGCACAAGGTGCAATGCGTATCGAAAATGAAATTGTTGCACGGGATGCAATACGTATCGAAAGTAAAACTTTGCACGAGATGCAACGGAAGAAAACAAAAGTTATAAATCGAGAAACGAAATTGGTTCGGTTGCGTGTCGAGCTTGTGTTGGCAAATGAATGCATTGGCTGAGTTGTATCGGATTTGAATTAATCAAAGTTACGGTTGTGATCAAGCACGATCACTGCGGAAATCGTGAGTCGGAAGAGATCGTTAGTTCGTAAAGAGTACATTGCGACGGAAGTAACTTGAATTCTGGGTGGTATATGGCATACCACCGATGCAATGAATGGCTCGATTCCGAGTGGTATATGTAATACCATTTGTGCGATGAATTGCATCGACGTATTGTGAGAATTACGGAAGGTTGTCCGCAAAGGACGGGGTAGCACCGAGACTCGATTGAGGATTTGTATGACGACATGTTGATGCAAGTGTTCTTCGATGATCGGTTAGAACGGTAAGGCGGGACTTGTAACATTGAACGATTACGTCGATTGAAAATTTATGTGTCAGTCGAATGACGGGAACTAGCGAAACGATTATGCCTTGAGGCAACAATCGGATCGACGGGATAGGAAATTCGAAACGTTGAAATCGAACCGCACGACTTGCGAGCTCGATGAAAATGTTGGGCGAGGTGAATCGAATCGCACGACTTGCGATCTCGATAGGAATGTTCGGCTAGGCGAATCGAATCGCACAATTTGCAATTTCGATAGAAATGTGGGGCGAGGCAAATTGTAATCGAATCGCACGATATGCGACTTCGGTGAAGAGTTGGTTGACGGGAGTAATCGTGCCTAAGAAATAGTTGGTTACGTTACGGCAAAACTCATTTGAGTACGACTGAAAACACGCGAAACTTAGAGGGCGAGATCGTATGACTTGAGGGTTCGATGTTGGATAATCGGTAACTCAGTTACGCGATCGAAGTATAGCGGGATGCGGCAAAATCGGAGAACGAGTCGATGCGTATGGAAAAGTTCGTTGCGAACTTGGATGTATGCGATGCGAACTAAGTTGACGTTGAAACGGATTCAAAGTTGACCCTTACGTTATCGAAATGGATACGGCGTATCGAGATCGATACGTAAGGAAACGTAAGCGATGTGAGAATGCAAAATAGAGTGTGCCTCGTGCTATGGAATTTTGTAAGTAACAATACGAGAAAGAACGGACTGGTTGATCGTGAACTTTGCGATTGATCGAGACGAGACTATAAGTCATCGATGATTGCTCGATGCGTATAGCATCTCGTATGTCGACCCGCGAATAAGATAGACTCGAATTCGATACGAGTAGACGTTTCGTAAATTGCGGAATCATCGACGGCAGTGCATGACTTGACTCGGAGGATAGTTGTGCATCAAGTTGCGCCGATAGAAATGATTGTATCCGAAATTGGGTATTCGTATAGAATCGTCGGAACGTGATTTGGCTTCGAAATAAGATATAGCATGGTTCGTATTAAACTGTCCTTCGTTAATGATCCACAATTATCGAGCGTAGCTTCGGGGCAGCTGATCCTTGAAGACTTGACCGCCAAATCAAATTGAATGCTGCAGACCGTAAGATGACCCATGCGATATCGCATATGAGATTGCACCGATAACAAATATAACACGGTGCATGTTGATGATAAGTCTAGGCGATTGAGAGGAACGTGCTATACACGAGAGGGAATGATAAGGGAATATCTTACGAGTTATGTCGTTAGATTCGGATTCACCTTGCAATTGAGCTTGCGTGAAATCGAAATTATGTTCGATGTTGCGAGACGGATAAGTTAGGAATTTGGCTAGTGAATTCCTACTCATTAGGAAATTGAATGTAAGACGCATCGTTAAGACATTCGTGTCAAGGCGATCGTTGCCTTGAGCACCATCGCCTTGATGTAAACTTTCGTGTCGGATAGATTGTGGCCTTTGTGCAATGTCAATTTAAACTTGCGTGGAAGGATTTGAGCACGGTGTCTAGGTAAGTCACCTAGCGGACGTAGTCCGAATGTTGATGCTTTTGCAAGTCAACAAAAGAAAACCATGTCGAGATAGGATACGAAGTAAAATATCAGAAATCGTTGGATAGTGACGCCGAGCGCACGGCGTTGCGGAGACTCGTTGTGATCGGATGCGCGACGGCTTTATGCGACGCATAGAATTGATAGTCCCGATAAACATACAAAGTGAGAAATACGATTTTTGAATCACATCATGTGCCTTGATTTTGTTGGATGATCACGCATGTATCAATATGCATGTGCGCTAGAATTGCGAGAACAAGTAATAGAGCCAAGTCCGATTGAGAATACGAGATGGTAAGTGATTGAGAATGAGAAGTTACATGTTAGCGTTGTTCCGATATCTTACAACTGAGCTTGGCTGAAATACGTATATTGGTGGGACGCCTAAAATATGTGTTTGATTCCAAACTAAGTTGTACGATCCAAATGATGGTGAGACGAGATCGTGGAACGATCTAATGAAACCCTTGGAAAATTTAGTATTGGTTTCGGTTCGGGACGAACCTTGTTTTGAGTGGTATATTCTGTAATGCCCCGCTCCGCACGGTGCATTATGCTGAGTCGTTGACTCGAAGAGTTGCGTTGACCCGATTAAGTATCGATGCGAATCGATACGAGAGTTACGTTGTCCCGAGCAACACATCGAACTAAGTCGATGCGAAGAGTTGCCTTGTCCCGAAAGAATGTATCGAGTGAATCGATGCGAAGCGCCGCGTTGCCCCAAAGGATGAGTGCCTTGAATCGGCTCGAAGATTCTGAGAAATCGAATCGACCAAGGCGCAAGTTCGAATCGATGCAAGTATTGATTTTAGTTGGTTTCGTGTGCAGGTTATACTTTGACACGAAAATATTAGAGGTCGATCTTCGGCAATATTTAGTAAGGGGTCTGCGGAACCAAATCGACGCCTTGCGACGGACGGAAGCGTTGGCACGCTAAGGCAAATCGGACGTACAAACTCAATAAGCACGAAGTGCTCGAATGGCTAAGTCAGGAGAGTGGCCGTGCAACAAAGTTATGAAATCAAGCCGCATCGGCTCGGCGAAACGACAAAGGCAAATCGATTCAAGGTGGGAGGATTGACTTCTTTTTACTCCTTCATTCGATAAGTCAAATGTATCATTGTATGCTAAAAGTTAACCTATCGACGCCACGGGCGTGGTCCGATCGGAAGTAAATCATAACGTGTGTCGAACACTAAGTTAGTACAATTGAAATAAAACGTGCATCAAATGCACAAGTCGCTACGGAATATTGGATATCGCTAAGGCGAGCGCCTCGGTGCGCAAGCCACAATAACATGGGATAACTGTACTCGGCGAGTGCCTTAGTACACGAACCATACCGTGCCTTCGCGCATGAGTTAGAACGGCTAGAACATTAAAAGACAATAGGCGAGCGCCATATCGCGCAAGCCCCGAACATTGAATGCTAAGTTATAGAACATTTCGAAATACGGTAGAAACGTGCCTACGTGTACGATATCACAAAAGACGGCGAATGCGTGCAGCTGCACAATACTTATCAAAGATGGCGTCGTTGCGACGAGAAGAACAGTTGTGGCACGGATATGGCATAACTGTCGACGCGGCATGGTGCCCTTTGAAATGTTCATCGCCTTAGGGCGTTCGTTGAGGACATTGGGGGCGTTGTGCCAATTGAAATAGCGATAAGCGAACTTGCTTGGTTGTATGAAATATAAGATTCGTTGCATGGTTAAATGGTCAAATGGACTTAAAGAATATAAAAGCCCGTGCATGGGCATCCCTCGAACGCGACGCGCCAGGGCGCTGGGACCGTTCGGCCTAGGAGGGATTTCGTTTTCGGCATTGTTGGTGCACTTCATTTAGACGGGTAGCGACCTTCTAGTGAATGTGATAAGCCACTTGCGTGCGATTATTTCGGTGGCCTCTGATTGTTGGTTAGCAACCGCACAGAGTTACCATCGTCTTATGTTTTCGATTCGATGAGTATAAGTCCATTCTAGCTGTGACAAGCTAGTGACCTTCATATAGTTAAGGGCGATGGGTTGGAAGTGTAAGGTATACGTATATCCTGCATGGACGGATTCTGGGTCAAAAGTGCAAGGTACACTCATATCGTACGTGTGTAGATCTGCATAGAGAGCACTATAACATGACATGGAAATCTGATAGGCGTATTCACCTTGCGTCGGTACAAGGGCGAGTGCGTCGGCTTGGTAAGTCGCGCCACGAATCAAACACTGGATTGCTTGCTTGCCTATTCAATTCGATAACATGCTGCTATGCTAACATGCTTTACGCTTTCGAATTATGCCATGAAATTGACGCTAAGGAGAACATAGCAAGATCATAAGCTAAGTTGCATGATTCAACATAAATATTACAAATGTCGGTTTGGAAAGATGATCTTTGATTCAGTACATGCGAGGACGATCGTACTGATCCCCCACCAGCTTCATGCAGGGTACAGGAAATGGATGGCTCGAGGCGAAGTGTTGCTTGAACGCGTTGAGGCTCGGAAATGCCGAAGCGTATTGAAGCGTACGATCGCTTGACGCTCGGACTCGCGACAGGATTGATGCGGCCGAGATATAGAAGGCATGATGTATGGAACGGTGAAATCCTTTGTGGGCAAGAGAGAACCTGAGTGTTGTAGCCAATCTGGCATATATTGTTAGGCTATCGAAAGCCTTGTAATCTGATTTCGAATATCAATAAAAAGATTTGTTTCGTATACTCTGTTTTCCTTTCGTTGTGAATATCAACTCAAAAGATAACAATTTGAGAACTTGTCATCTTGCCTTGCACGAGCGCAACTCCAGGCTCGTGCGGCATCACACCCCAGCGAGGACGATGATTCGGGTGATTCCGGGTCGGGGCGTGACAGTTACAACGTCTTCAATTGGCATCATGTTTCCGAGATGATGTTGGAAAGGCGCAGTAGGTCGCAGTCGCTGGAACACAGACTGTCTTGATAGTGGAGCCACTATCTTATGGCAGCGATAGTTGATGATGGCTTGGGTGAAGTGATGTCCTGGAAGGGGCTCATCGCACGCCAAGGTTGCTTCTCTCTTCTTGCGTTTCTGAATAATTACCTCTCGCAGGTTGATAGCAGATTGATCTACCTTCGTATCCATTTTGTGGGCCCGGATATCCTGAGTGCCTGGGTACGTAGGTATCATATTTGCTCCCTGATCACTAGCTAGTAAAGCTCTGCATTCGATCGTTGTAGGAAGACTTTTTGGGATCATCGTATTTGCTCCCTGATCACCGTCTAGTAAAGCACTGCGCTCGACCATTGTAGGGAGACTTTTGGGACCATCATATTGGCTCCCTGGTCTGAGGCTAGTAAAGCACTGTGAGGCAGGACGAGCTATGACAGGCCCGTACATAAAATATGCGATCTGGCCCTAGACTTCTTCAACTTAGCACCCGAAGGTGCGTAGTAGGAAGTGTCCATGTTGGAAGCTTCGACATTCTCAATGGGCCGCATAGGGTCTGGCCCGTAAGAGATTTTCCCCCGACTTAGTTCAAGCGCAATAGCTACACCCAAGTGGAAGGGGGACTTTAAGAGTCGGCTCATATCTAGTACAAACACACCCGAGACGATTCTGTACAGTTTACCATCGTAGTGCGCATGGTTTTTGTGCGCGTATCTCTGGTTTACTGTTGGCATAGCACGTTTGAAGTGCATGGCCCGTGCCGTCTTGGATTTTTTATACTAGCCCGTGAAGACGCCTAGTACTCAGAACCCAACTCATCCTCGCCATGATAGCGAGTGACTCAATTGAGTGATTCTTTTTTTTTGTGCGCGTATCTCTGGTTTACTGTTGGCATAGCACGTTTGAAGTGCATGGCCCGTGCCGTCTTGGATTTTTTATACTAGCCCGTGAAGACGCCTAGTACTCAGAACCCAACTCATCCTCGCCATGACAGCGAGTGACTCAATTGAGTGATTCTT
The DNA here is from genome assembly GCA_029216955.1 of Iris pallida. Classification (NCBI taxonomy): domain Eukaryota; kingdom Viridiplantae; phylum Streptophyta; class Magnoliopsida; order Asparagales; family Iridaceae; genus Iris; species Iris pallida. The sequence continues at coordinate 4,684,776 of JANAVB010015800.1, forward strand.
TTCTTTTTTATTTTTGTGCCCTTTTCAAAGGAGGAAAGCGGGCTCTATATATAGAATGGAGTGAGCCCTTTCTTTTTCTCCTTTCCGATGTGGGACTAAAAGCAATATTTTCTATACTTCTACACATGAGCCATCCAATAATTGTAAAGATTGGATCTCGTTTCGTCTCTTTCGTATAGAAGCCTTTACATGAAAGTATTTTGTGCATTTATCTCCTCCCTTGATCCACCGGCATTTGGCACGTTGTTACCAATAAGTCTCTTCGATGAGAAGGAGATTATTGATCTCCTCTGTAATATCCTTCTATAAACGCAATGTTTTAAATGTGGAAACACCCTATTGAAGAGACAAGATGATCTTGAAGTGATTTAATTTGAGACTTTATGTTTCCATACCTGGATCGACTCCAATTGTGGAGGTATATAAGAGTGGATTTCAGATTGGTCAGAAGACTAGCGTCAGGTTTGGAGCTTGTCGCCTTCCAAGTCGGATCAAGAGTCTCGTCGAAGGAAGCGTTGGACAGCCAGTAGCTTTCAAAGTGAAGAGGTCTTTTCTTCCATTTGATCTGATTGTTGGTATTGAGTAGAATAGGAGCATGACACTGTTATCGCAGGGGAGCGTGTGTACAGTTGAGTGGGGATGGATGCTACACCACTCTGCATCATCTAGTGCCCTGTCAAGCCTTTCTTTAATGAGATATGTTGGGTTACGACCATTCGACCATGTGTACGCCAGCCCAATGCAACCAAGGTCAATGATCCCGTATTGGTTGACCATTTGCAGAAATGATGAGTTTGTGTTAAAGTCGAACCCTCGCCCACCTGCCTTCTCCTCTGGATTAGTGATGGCATTGAGATCACCGATACAATACCAAGGTACGGTAAATGTATCAGACAGTCTTATGATAGATTCCCAGAGTTGTGCTCGATCCTTTCTCTTTGGGCACCCATATATGTATAGTAGATTCCACGCAGGTATATTGTCATTATTGTTTATGGAAAGAAGAATGAGGTGTGGGGATGAGAAGTGAACAGAAGTGTGAACAGAATCGATCCAGTCCAGCCAGAGGCCGCCAAAGCGTCCAACCGAGGGGACTGAGAAGGTATTAGGAAATCCTAGGTTGGGAAGGCCATGGGATGAGTAGAGTAGGGATGAGAGGGTTTCAGAGATGAAGAAGATGGTGGGGCGGATGACGGAGAGGAATGATCGGAGGGTTTGGACTGTCGAGGCATTCCTCATTCCTCAACAGTTCCAAGAGAATACTAACATCGAAGTTGCGGTTGTTGAAGGTCAGCCGCCACGACCGTTGAGGAGAGTATGTTGGAGTCAGTTGAAATAGACTTTCTCTTAGGGATACGAGGGTTAGAGATGGGCAATGGATTATGTTTTTTCCATTGTGAGGAGCAGCGGAGGCTAATATGGAATGAAGATGGGACATGCAAGCTCTTCTCTTCCAGGTTAGCTTACGGTATTGTAGGGGGATGGTCGGAGAGAGTGGAGGGGAGGGGGAGCTCGATGATGGGAATGTTGTCATATTATGTGAGAGAGTTCTCTTGCCCAGATGGACATAGTTTTAGGAACTGGTGTGGGGAGTCTTGAGTTGAAGAGTGAGTCCCAGAATAAAAGGGAGTGACCTCTATGGTTTGCTCATGCTGGGTACCTCCATCATGGTTTAGATCTGGGGAGAACTTAATTGGCTCAGATATACCGCATAAAATTTCATCATTGAAACCAAGGATGTTATCATTAAAGTTAGGATGTAACTCAAAGTTTACCCCGATTTGACTTTTGTCTATCTCCATAAAAGCTATTTGGTCCCCACGTAATAATGACTCCCGTTGTTCAAGGAGCATCTATTGGATAATTGATTGTAACAGTAGGTGCAAGCATAGCCAAAGGCGAACATAAACAGGTAGCCCCCTCAATCTCAATCCCAGCTTCCTGATTGGTCGTTATATCACAAGGTCCAGGGACCCTTCTATCACGACCCGCACCCATTGTGAGGGTACGAGAACGTAACAACGCCCAGCCTACGCTGCAGTGTTGGCGGTAGAACATTGTCCTAGGTCAACAATCAACTAGCAATATATCTCTAAACAGTTTATACTCCCCGAATGGGGGTGACATAGCAGTAAAACTCAATCACAACTAAGGAAGAGATAGCACGATATGAAATAGAACTCAAGAAAATAAATAGATGAAAAGTAGTCTAAGATAATCCCAGCAATATCCAGAAGTACATGGTCTCAGATACAGAATGAAAGAATATATACAACTCTGAACTCCAAATAAAGTCTAGCTAAACATGTCTCATGACTACATAAACGATAGATAAGCCTAACTAATCTAGTCTAGGCAATCGGGGTGATATCCTCAGCTAGAGCTGGGTCCTCCTGAGGGTCCAGCTCGCAGGTGTCATCTAAGGCTGCCCTGTAGTAAGTATCCAGACGAGCCTCCTCCTCGTCCTCTGTAATATTTTCAACAGGTCCAGTCAGTACAAGAGCGAGTACAGTACATCTCAACAGTTCATAGTAGGTTAGAAGATATAATCATGCAGTAAAGTAAGATACATGTACTGAAAGAAGTGCAGTATGTAAACAGAGAGAGAAAGCTGTAATAGAAATATCTACTATAAATAGAGAGCTAACATGTGACTAGTGAGTCAGAGTACAATATAGACATGTAAATGGCATAGGAGATTCTGATGCTACACTATGGAAAAGATTCTGATACTACACTACTTGGATAGTATTCACATGTCTATTTCTACTCCCCTGTACCCCCAATCAGTACACAAGGATCCAACCAGGTTATGTTATGATACTATGTAAGGCCCCCGAAGGGTGATAAGCCCCTGAAGGGTGGTAAGCCTCCCAAAGGTGATAAGCCTCCGAAAGGTGATAAGCCTCCGAAAGGTGATAAGCCCCCGAAGGGTGATACATAGTAGACCCATAAATGGGATAAGGATTCCAGGAAGACTCTGTGATCATAAGAGTATATGTCACAAGTGATCGAAGAATCAACGAAGCATAGTGATACGCTATGTAAGTGAAACGCACAGAACATAGAGTACCCGATGCTCCCTAAGGATAACATCTCAAGAAGGGATCCATATAGTACCAATCCGTGTGACCAACGTGACAGTACAAGTAAAGTAATCTACTGCACGAAATAGTTCTAAGTAGGATATGAAATGATCAGAGAATGTACTCGCCTGGTATCTGAGTGTCTAATATAAAAGTACTGTCCGAGGAGTGGTGTCTGGCTCCTAATCAGAACAGCACAAGTCACAACAAGTCCAAAATGGTAAAATGAAGTCCTACTATGCATTCTACATGATTCTAGGTCAATCTAGGCCAAAGTCAACTCTTGGTCAACTCTGGTCAACCCTAGAAGTCAAACTAGGTCAACCAAGTCTAAATAGTCTATTCTAGGCCTAACTAGTCCATACTAGTCTAAACAAGGCTAAACTAGCCTATGCTAGCATACCAAATCCTTACAACCTATATAACACAAGTCAAACCAACTTCACACAACTTATATAACATCTAGGCCTACACATGGAAATCACATAGTAAATATATATATATATATATATATATATATATATATATATATATATATATATATATATATTTTTTTTTTTTTTTTTTAATATATATATATATATATATATATATATATATATATATATATATATATATATATATATATATATATATATATATATACATATACATATGGCTACCCATAGGTACACCACACATAACATCATATATGATTCCCATATATATGTATCCTCATATATACATAATACATTGCATAGGTATATAGGTATACATCCCTATACATTACACTCACATACATATACATATCTGAATACATATCACTAATTATAATACATATATATTATAATATATAGGATACATATATGCATCTCCTACATATGTAAATACATTTATATACAAGTGTAACGCCCCAGTCCCAAAATACGTAGGACTAGGAACGTAGACATGCCAGCTGTATTCATACGAAGTATACTCCAATATATGGAAGCCTCGTATAAATACATAAGCTGTAAAATGCAGTAGAACCATAACTAATCTCATCCACACAGAATAAATGAATAAAAGATCATATAATGAGAATAAATTTATCTTGATACAATATGTTGGGCGGAGACAAATCTACTACCAACAAAATAAAGAAAAGTACATAGAAAATGAAATAAGTGGCGAGCGAAGCGAAGACGATCCAAATGCAATCATCCTCGAAGAAGTAGCGAAGATCACGGCTAGAGCTAGAGCACCTGCGAAAGACAATAGCACACACCTGGCAAGACAACCAGGTCCTCAGAGGGACGTAACAAGACACATAATATCATGCCATATAAACTGAATAAATATTGCTCAAATAAATAAGTAAATCGAATTATAACATGTTCTAATACGCACCTACTGAACGAGCGTACCATCCCCCCAACCAAACAAGGACAGGAGATGGTAAACTAATTCACGGTAACGTATCTTTCCATGCTAAGAATCCGATATGGTATCCGGACCCCAACAAGGTTCAATACCTTCTCATCGAAGTAGTAAGTCACACCTAAAACCAAACAAGGACAAGATGTGACGAACTAATCCGCGACAAGTTATTGTTCCAAGCCACGGTCAGATACAAGTACCCAAACCAAAAGTACTCGTACCTAACGGATAGGATAGCCTACCGTTCTATGTGAAATATAGTTAAGAACAATCCTTCCTACGCATGGGCCCTGGCTGAATAGGATCGGCGTAGTCCCCCTTTGGGCACCAGAGGCCCCATCAGAATGAGCATGACGTTCCGCAGAATCGTCAGTGGCCGTCAGTAATCATGGGTCATCAATCCCGTATCTCCAGCAGAGAGTCCGGGTCACAAGGGAAGTGCATCGAAGCCCATACGCTAAGGAATTGTCCTCCCCGTCCAATACCTACTTTGTTGTATCCACAACATAAACCACTATAACCGCTAAGTCAAACTAACATGCAACCTCTATTAGCGGTTATTCCTATCGTACGGCTTGTACGTACTGGTGGCCAGCCAATCACGTACTTCCGTGTTCTATATGCGACACACAACTTCGTGTTACAACGTGTCAAGGCCAATGAATGCAACACACATGGTGGTCCCTTAAATCTAGGTTTAATTTGTAAGAAATAATACACAGCAGAAAATATAATGAACGATAAGTTCTAACAGTTATGCCATGTATCACAATTTATTTTGCATAAAGAAAATAAATAATGCATGAAATATGAGCTAAAATAAATAAACAGCTAATGGCAACGTGTCTTGCCTGGTAGAGTGCCTGGTGTGCTGCGATAATCATGGTGGCATGAACTACGACTTTGGTGCAACCACTGTACAAGGGAACCTCGGATAGTGGCACGGACAGTTCTAATGGGTCCGGGACGGTCCAATTAGTTAGGGTCAATAGGTGGGAGGAATGAATTGGCAAAGAATAGGAAGATTGGGATTAGTCATGGACACGAGAAAAATTGAAAGAAATTTGATAAATAATATAATCCTTGAAAATATATTTCTATTACTCCAAAATATTTATAGTTGTTATAGGAAAAATTCATTTTAAAAAAAAACTATATCTTAGTTAGTAAAAATATTTATTACTTGAAAATATATACGATAATTCAGAAGCTGACCATACGAAAATACGGAGAATCATAATTTTGGCTAAACATAACTCACTTATATATATTTAATAACTTTGCAGAATCTAGAAAATATTTTAACTGAAAATCCAGTACGGTTAAGTTAAAAATTTAGGTCAAAAATGCTATATAAAAAATAATCCTCAATAATGATAATTTTTAGTAATCATAATGTATACATATAAAACAATAATTTGCATGTAAATATAGTATAGTATAGCACTATATACTACTCAAAAGAAAACAAAATTTATACTATTAATAATAATCATAAATAATGATAATAATAATAATAATAATAATGATGGTAACAGATGCTAAAACAAACAAAAAAATAATAACAAAGCAAAAAGCGAAACCAAAAAATAAAAAAAAAGAATAAATTCCTAGCAGCTCATGAGCTGTCTCTATCTCCCAAAAAGCAAAGAAAGCAAGAGAATGGAAGAGAGAGAAGACGAGAGGACGGCGGGGCGATCGGCGCGGCGATCCGACGGGAAGAGAGAAAGGGAAGGCCGCAGGGATGGAGGAAGCAGGGCGGAGCACTGGGCTCGGTCGGGAGAGTGTGGGCCGGAGGCACGACGGAGGAAGAAAGAGAGGGGGCGGATTGACCGACGGTGAGAGGGTTAATCGCGGCGGTCGGGTTCGTCGAAGGGGAAGCTCGCGCGGGTGCTCGCCGGCGGCTTGCGGAGGAGAAGGAAGAGGGACGACGGAGAGTCGGTGGTTCGCGCGGCGGCTCGTCGACGGGCAAGCGACGGAGGGGAGTACGGGGGTTAGTCGGTCGGGGAGGTCGGGTGCGGCCCAGGCGGGCGACGCGGCGAGGGAGGAGAGCGGGGCTAGGTTCGGCGCGCGGCGGCTCCAGATCTGGCCGACGGCCACGGGTGGGGCGGTTCACGACACGGCGAGGCGCTCGAGGAGACGGCCGGAGAGGTAAATAGAGGTGGTTGGTTTGTTTTTCCTTCTGTTTCTTTTGGTTGTGGGTTTTGGAGTCGCGGATGGTGGTAGCCGGACGGCTGGGCGTGGTGGCGGTGGTGTTTGGGCTGGTGTCGCTGGTGGTTATGGAGATGTCGGGTCGGGATGGAGTTCTATGACGTTGGAGACGGGGGTGGTCTGGGTGGTGTCGGGTGGCGGTCGTGACGGCTGGCTGGGTTGGGATTTTGATGGTGGTGGTGGTATGGGAGTTGGCCGGAGTTGGCCCGGCGGGGTTGGCAGATGGTAGCAGGTGGCGTCGAGGAGGTTGGAGAGATGCTGGGCATGGCGAGGTGGAGGTCGTCGTGGCGGTAGCTTATTCGGCTAGATTAGAATTAGGGTTAGGGTTAGGAATTTGATATATATTGTCGGGTTGTCGACAGAAAAAAATAAATGTATGTGTAAAAAGATGGAATAAGAAGGTCACCGGGGTCGAACCCGAGGCTGTCACGGCCGACACGGAAAGATGTTGGGCATGGACATGAGGCACGCACATTAAGGATGGTGGAAATAATTTGTGGATGAATAATGTGGAGGAGTACCTGCCTATTTATAGGATGTGGGAATTCCCAATTTGGATAGGATTAGGAATAGATTTAAAACCCCAATTTAGATAATTCCCAACTTAGTTTAAATCAATCAATCCAAATACAATTCCAAATCTAATTTAAATCAAATTAATTTCTAGTATAAAATCCATGAGATAAATAAATTTCAAATATTTAACTATTTAAATAAATCCAAAACATTTTTAAATCAAGATTTAAATGTCCCAATAATTTAAAATATGTTTTCCAAAAAATACCATAATAATTAATTTCGAAAATACATTATTATTTACAATATAAACTTAATAAAATATTTATGAAATAAATATTTTTGCACGAAAATTTTTATTATTAATAACTGCTAAAAACGAAAAGGTTTTCATAATTAAATCTTAAACTTGAAATTAATAGCTAGAAATAATTATTGTCTATATTTACTTGAAACTATAAAATAATAAATAAAATATTTTTTCTAAAGTATGTACGCTCGCACATATTCGCACTCGTCGAGCAAAAATAAAAGTTCGTGCGCGACGTAAAATACGATTACGTGAAGTACAATACAAAATTTTAAATCGGTACAAATTTTATTAAAAAAAATTTAATAGTAGAAATTTAGGGGTTTTACAACAAGAACATAGGAATTAAGATATGGCAATGTGTGTGAACATGGATGTATACATGGAGAGGGAAACTCAATTTCAGAAATTTGTGTGTGTGCATGTGTGGCTGATGTAGGGGTGTTAGGACTAACCTGTGTGCTAGAGTGTGTGTGAGTGATGTGGGAACATGTGATGGAAAGTAAAATAGTATGCTGTTGTGTGGGGTGTCAGTGAGAGAGTGATGTGAGAGTGTATTAAACTGTGTGTGTGTTACGGGCTGTGCTAGCCTCACAGGAAGAAAGGGAAAGGAAACCAATTCATTACAATGAGTCCCTAAACAGTTCAGACTTGACAGAAAAAGGAAAAGAAAGAATCAATACAGTTCAGTTGGAGTAAAAGGAAGGAAAGGAAACCATTTCATGAACATTCACAACAGTTTAGTTATGACAGTTTGGGCCTACTATTTCAAAACCCCATTTCGAAATCAACAAGACACCAATCAACACAAAAATTGAGCCACAGTTAGATAACATATAGGAGTGTAGTATTAGGGACTTAAACCAAACATTCAACAGTATTAAATAGGTTTAATTAGATGCCAAAGTTCGAATTAGAAAACTGGAAAAAAAAACTGGGAAATGTATATGATATCAGGTTTTAGGGGAAAATGCAAAAATATAATCAAAACATGTTAATCATGCAATTCACTAGTTGGTAATTAAAATATACTATGTGAGTGTGTCCCAGGATCCACACGTGTCCACCCTTATGACACAATCGTGTCCAAACAGAAAACAAACACCTACAGTGCATATAGGCACTGTGCAGTGTGCACAGGCTCGTGCGTGTGTGCACGCGTGTCGTGCACACGACACAGGCAAAACTAGGCCTCGTGCTTGTACACACGTGTACCCCTATACTAGGGCTAGGTCTAGGTCAATCTGCACAGTGTCCTAGTGTGTCGTGTCCGACGCTACAACGCCGTATCAGTGCGTGTTTTCAACAGTGCGACGTGTAGTGTGAAATCGGTGCAGGTGGGATTTCTCCCAATCCGCTCGATAAGATGAGCTAAAAATTGGTCTGTGTCATGACAGTCATGTGTCCTAAGTGTCACCAAAATTTTATCCTAAATAGTGTCGTGTCGTGTCCGCTAGGACACCCGAGTGGCAGAGGAACACTGTAGCGCACGCGCGAGCTTGTGCGGCACGTGTCCACTCTACGAATCCGACACAAGTAGACACGAAAATCACATCAGAAGAGCTGGAACCAATAAACAATGATAAAACTAAAATTCCTATTTAAAAACATTTCGAAAATAACACCAACAGTCCCTTTGTGACATTTTCACAAACACCAGAACCTAGGTCCTGATACGTGTCCAGAACGGACACAAAACCTAGGGTACCCGACACAAAACCTATACTGGTACTTAGGGGACTCCTAGGGCTCCCTAATCATGAAGACAAATTGAAAATCCATGAAGAAATGACAAAGTTACCTATTGATGAACTTTCAATGAAAAATCCCCTTTGTGAGCTCCTTTCTTGGTATCCCAATCCAAATCAAAACAACCTCAAACTGAAACAAATTTCCAATAACAGCAAGAACAATAATATTAGGATCTAATGCAACTAGTTTGGAAGAAAAAGGACCTACAATGGATTTTCTATAGTTTTTTAAACATGGAGACTCACCTCTTTCTTTTCTTGAAATAATTTCCTAGGGAAGGAGGCTAGCCCTAGATTTTAGGAGGGTACTTATATGGTGGTGATCCCTAGGCAATAAGTGGCCGGCCAGCATCTCTTAGGGATTAGGGTTAGGTTGATTTTTGGGCTTTGGGCCAAGTTACATAGGCTATGTTTGATTTGATTAATAAGGACTCTAAATCATAAGCCATGACTTATGGCTTTCTAATTTCTATTACTAATTAGGTTCTAATGACCAAACCAAAGATTAGGCTAGGTTAGACTAGAGTCATAAATCCTAACCAAGCTCATACTAACTAGGGTTAGCTCCTAGGTTGGTCTACATGGGTCCAAACTAGCCAAAATCAATCTAGTCCAAACAATTCCAAAATAATTCCTAAAAATTCCCATAAATTCAAATTAATTCTAATAAATTTAAATTACCCCAAAAATAAAAAAATACCCTCACACTAGAAATGTGGTAGTGACACCTTCTTTATGCGGTGGATGATATTTTGATAACTACAGATTCGGAAGCTGGTTATCAATATTGCCACGTGTCGAGTAAATCATTGGTAATGCGGGATCGTGGGTGATCTTATTCGTGACTGGAGATGGTGTGATTGGGAGACTCACATCCCCGTCCGTTTCGTCGTTGAGAGACGAAGCATCTTGGATTTTGCCTTGCTTTGTCATGGAGCGCCTGTTCATAAAACGGTACGGAGATGCCCTATAGTCGTCCTCCTTGATCTGAGGTTGCATCATTTCCAACACCCTGGTTTTTTCCTCTTCAGTCCAATCTTCCCTAATGAGCGATTGAAAAAGTTCTCTTTCTTTACAGCCATTGAACGAGTGACCAACTTTTGCACAAAAGACACAAAGACGAGGAAGATGTCCATATTTGATGATCACCCTTGCCAACGAATAGCCATGTATCATAGTGGATATACTTTTCTTCAGAGGTTTGGAGATGTCAACTAATATCTTGATCCGAGCAAACATCTTCCATTTGAGTTCTTCTTCCTTCGAGCACTCTCTGGGTGTTCCAATAGCTTTGGCTATTCTTGAGACGATGACCTTATTCAAGAACTTCGGAGGTAATCGTTGAAGTTGGATCCAAATATCTGCGTATTTGAACTAATACTCTTCAGGGAGTTTCCCAGGGTTACATCTCTCAATGGCAAGAAGTTCGTCGTTAATGCTCCACGGTGCCTGTCACAACCCGCACCCGGTTTTCGGATGCGGGCTCGTGAGCAAGCCAGCTACGTATCGAACGGACTCCAGTCCGACTCGAATACATAAATGCTGTCAAGGCGTATACTGCCAAATCATGGCAACAACTCTAAATCTCAATCCACAATAAGAATATAAAACATGAATGAACACTATGGGTCGTGGTCTGCAGCCCACTAGCATATATGTCCGATCAGACTCTAAAGAAAGTAACAAGAGACTAAACTGAATCAGAAAATATGATAAAGTAAGAAAGTACGAAAGGATAACAACGTAATAATGATACCTGAATCCCACAAGCGGATCATCGCATCCGAAATCCATAAGAATCGCAAATCCTCCGCCACCCAGAACTACTAGCTAACTCCATACAACCGCTAAACCTGAGGAGATCATCAGGTCCTCAGAGGACATAGCAAGATACATAATATACATGCCTATCTAGCAGTTTTATCATGCGCAGGAAATAAACAAGAAAGAACAAATACAAGACAAATGACTACGAACACGAACACGAACATGAACACGAATACGAACACGAACACGAATACGAACACGAGAACGAACATGAACACGAATACGAACACGAACACTAGAACAACTACGTATAAATGAACTGCCGGATGAACGATACACGAGATCAAAGGAAGAACCAAACCCTCGTCCCGAGTGTGGACTCTCTGGTTTGAACTAAGCACTAACCCTCGTCCCGAGTGTGGACTCTCTGGTTAGCTCACGACAAGACACCCTCGTTCCTTGTGTGGACTCTCTGGTGTAATTGGTCAACCCTCGTCCCGAGTGTGGACTCTCTGGTGCCAATGATCACGACAAACACCCTCGTCCCGTGTGTGGACTCTCTGGTGTACCAAACAACCCTCGTCCCGAGTGTGGACTCTCTGGTTGTGTAAAACGATAATAAAGGCTATGGCAGTTCTCTACACGCACTTGTTCTATGATACGACTCAAGCAAGGTACTGACGAGAAACTCCAAATGTGAACCACAAGACCAAACAAGAACACGGCTATATGCAATGAAAACAACCCAAAAGAATATAATACGAAAAGCACATATCCATAAACAATCAAACTGGAAAATGAAATACAATGCATGTAAATAAAACTGTAGAGGGAGGCAAGGTATACTTGCCTGGAGGTTGCACACAGATCCCATAAAATATAGTCAACTAGTAAGCCATAAAGTCCAAATCATCATACTGTCTCCGAAAGCTGAAACAGACATTGCCAATATTCTCAGAATAGTCAAATTAGCTAGGATTGCCTGTCCTTAAGTCCAATTCTGGACACAAGGGCAAAACGATAATTTCGGGCAAAAACGGTATCCGCCGTTGGATCCGCTTTGCACCGAAAAATGTGCCAGAGTCAATGGTCTCTAAAGTCGTCAAACTATATGTCTATGGATTCTTTTTGATGATACGAACCCAACGGTATGTCTAATTTTGAATTCTGGCGGACCGTGCACAAAATCGCCCGTTGAATCGGACCGTTGGGCCCGCAAAACGGTATTTCGATTCAACTATCTCATAATTGGACCAAACTTGGCATACATGACCAAAAAAATGATACGGTTCTGTTGGCATAAGTTTCGTCTCGATCTGACGAGCGTACACAAAGTAATTGGGGAATTTGCACAGAGGCCGATGCGATAAATTTTGACGGATATGCATCAAATTTATCGCACACACGCGACCAATTTGAATTCCGTCAAAGCCCACACGACCACGAAGCCGTTACGCACCTTTCGATGCCTTCGGTTCACGACCACGTCGCCCAGATTGGCGGGACGCACGTCGTATCGAAGGATTTTCAAGTTTTCAAAACTATTTTAGTAGGTTTTTTCTGATTTTCAATCTGATTTATATCGCTGCCTAAACAACTAGAATTAAAAATAATAATTGGGTTTTTTTATCATGGTTAGGTTGTCTTTGAATATGTTTTAATGGGTTTCAAAAATTTGCCATGGATTGGTGGCAATCTGCCTTCCAACATAGCGGAGAAGTCGTCAAAACAGGACACGTGTTCTATGGGTTTTCTCCGACTTTCAGGAAAGTATTTCGTCGCAGATTTAATAATCGCTCTAAAACCAATAGATGGATCTCCTAGTCGGTGATGTCTACTAGGCGTAGGACTTTACGGATCGAAAATAATGGTTCCTACGTCGAGAGGGGTGTATGCGAAGTACCTTACTTGAAGTGCTGTCGCTGCACCGCTGCTGCCGGTGTTGCGGTTGCCTCCGCGTGCTCCGGCGATCTTCGACGCCTCGCGCGGCGGCGTGGGCGGCCGTAGAGGTCATCTGGATAGGGTGGCACTGGGTTTATTTAGGGTTTAGAGTTTTTTCTTTGCTTCCCCTCCCTTGCTGTTTCGTAAAGTATACGGATGCTTTGTATATGTAACCAAGCTGATGGGGGTCTCGGCCTGTGGATATCGGGCTTTGCTGTTGCTGGGGGTGTCCAACTGGGTCGGGTCTGGGCTGGCATGGCTTGGGCCGGGCTGGCCTGGCTGCTACTTCTTCTCTTTATTCTTCTATTCCCTTTTTTTTTCTTTTTTATATTTATATATAACTAATACATATGTATATATATATATATTATATATATATATATATATATATATATATATATATATATATATATATATATATATATATATTTATATATATATATATATAATATATATATAATATATATATATATTATATATATATATACGTATACACATACATGTATACATTCTACTATACCTATATATATATATATATACACATACGCACATATTACCATATATATTTATATATACACACCAATACATATGTATATTTATACACATACACACCTATACATATATATATTTATATATTTATATATAAATACACATAAGCACGTATATAATATATATTTATATATACACATACGCACATATACAATATATATCTATATTTATATACATATATATATATATATATATATATATATATATATATATATATATATATATATATATATATATATATATATATATATATATATATATATATTTACACACATCCATATACATATATACCTCATATATTTATATACCAATAAATACTCAATTAACAAATAATAATATCTAATAGCAATAATATATTTATTTAATCCCCACAGAATAATAAAATAATACTAAAATAATTAAATGGTGGTTTGGTGAATCTATACTATTTACCTTTGTCTGGGTCCAGAAAATTGTACAATCTTTGTAAAATAATATTTAATAATAAAATACCAGTTTTGTACAAATATTCAAATAGTTAAAATGTACTTCAATACCTAAAATATTTTTAGGAATATTTGTACACACATAAAATATGACTACAAAGCCGTCCCTGGTCTCACTGCATGCCCACATAGTCTTGAATTCGGTTCGGGCTCAGCTCGGGCTAAATCGACACAAACGGGTCTCCTACAAGTCAATAAATATAATAATAATTAATTAAACTTATTTATATGGTCATGCTATAACTTGACCTGGTTTTCCTAGTTAGGACACTCCTATGGCTCGGCATTCCCCTACCATAGCTAAATACTAGTCAAAGCATGCCACTGCACTATCTGTACCATAATTCCTAGTCGTCTGGTACTTCAAAACTCAACCATGGCTAAAATCATCTACCGTAAAACTAACAAAATAATTATTTATAAAAAATTCTAAAATCACTATTTAAATCAAATAAATAATAAAAATTATTTTAAAAAAATTTCGGAAAGGGAGGCTACAAATCTACCCACCTTAAAAATAATTTCGTCCTCGAAATTCTAATTCATAACTATTTCTTAAAATTTTAAAGTCCACTATTACCTTAATCTCCTCAATTTAATCCCTCAAAATATCTTATAACCTTCTCTAATCATTTTGTAACTACGAAACTTCGAGGACTTCTACCCACCTTTGGTCACACTACTCCTCATAACACAGGTCACTAAACTTTATAACCTTCCAACTAGTTGCAAATAGTTCTACCAAAATACCTAGGACATATGGATCTATAATCCTTATATCTATAAACAACCAAATATTCAATAGTCAAACAATATTATACTATAATTTAAGAATTTCTGATGAATCCTAGATAGCACGATCGTTCGTCACCTCGAAATAAAAAGGGACGAGAATTAATGGTACGAAAAGCAAGGAAGTAAATCAAGAGTAAACATGGAGTTTCCAAGGACGTAGAGAAATTTCTAGGAGAATTTTCAAGGCATAGTGGATTGAGATTTCTAAGGTTTAGTCATTGTCGCAGGCTCGTATCAGTACAGTTACGTAACCGATACGATATGCTCTGACCTGCATGAGCCACCATAAAAACTTGTCACGACCCGCACCCGGTTTTCGGACGCGAACTCGTGAGCAAGCCAGCTACGTATCGAACGGACTCCAGCCCGACTCGAATACGTAAACGCTGTCAAGGCGTATACTGCCAAATCATGGTAACAACTCTAAATCTCAATCCATAATAAGAATATAAAACATGAATGAACACTATGGGTCGTGGTCTGCAGCCCACTAGCATATATGTCCGATCAGACTCTAAAGAAAGTAATAAGAGTCTAAACTGAATCAGAAAACATGATAAAGTAAGAAAGCACGAAAGGATAACAATGTAATAATGATACCTGAATCCCACAAACGGATCATCGCATCCGAAACCCACAAGAATCGTAAATCCTCCGCCACCCAGAACTACTAGCTAACTCCATACAACCGCTAAACCGAAGGAGATCATCAGGTCCTTAGAGGACATAGCAAGATACATAATATACAGGCCTATCTAGCAGTTTTATCATGCGCAGGAAATAAACAAGAAAGAATAAATACAAGACAAATGACTACGAATACGAACATGAACACGAATACGAACACAAACACGAATATGAACACAAGCACGAACACGAACATAAATACGAACACGAACACTAGAACAACTACGTATAAATGAACTACCGGATGAACGATACACGAGATCAAAGGAAGAACCAAACCCTCATCCCGAGTGTGGACTCTCTGGTTTGAACTAAGCACTACCCTTGTCCCGAGTGTGGACTCTCTGGTTAGCTCACGGCAAGACACCCTCGTCCCGTGTGTGGCCTCTCTAGTGTAATTGATCAACCCTTGTCCCGAATGTGGACTCTCTGGTGCCAATGATCACGACAAACACCCTCGTCCCGTGTGTGGACTCTCTGGTGCACCAAACAACCCTCGTCCCGAGTGTGGACTCTCTGGTTGTGTAAAACGATAATCAAGGCTATGGCAGTTCACTACACACACTCGTTCTATGACACGACTCAAGCAAGGTACTGACGAGTAACTCCAAATGTGAACCACAAGACCAAACATGAACACGACTATATGCAATGAAAACAACCCAAAAGAATATAATACGAAAAGCACATGTCCATAAACAATCAAACTGAAAAATGAAATACAATACATGTAAATAAAACTATTGAGGGAGGCAAGGTATACTTGCCTGGAGGTTGTACGCAGATCCCACAAAATATAGTCAACTAGTGAGCCATAAAGTCCAAATCATCATACTGTCTCCGAAAGCTGAAACAGATATTGCCAACATTCTCAGAATAGTCAAATTAACTACATGTCTACAGATTCATTTTGACGATACGAACCCAACTATATCTCCAATTTTGGATTCCGACGGGCCGTGCACAAAATCGCCCGTTGAATCGGACCGTGGGGCCCGCAAAACGGCGTTCCGATTCAACTGTCTCAGAATTAGACCAAACTTGGCATACACGACCAGAAAAATGATACGGTTCTGTTGGCGCAAGTTTCGTCTCAATCTGAAGAGCGTACACAAAGTAATTGGAGAATTTGCACAAAGGCCGATACGGTGAATTTTGACGGATACGTATCAAATTCGTCGCGCACACGCGACCAATTTGAATTTCGTCAAGGCCCACACGACCACGAAGCCGTTATGCACCTTTCGATGCCTTCAGTTCGCGACCATGTTGCCCGGATTGGCGAAACGCACGTCGTATCGAAGGATTTTTAAGTTTTTTAAAACTGTTTTCGTAGGTTTTTTCTGATTTTCAATCTGATTTATATCGCTGCCTAAACAACTAGAATTAAAAATAATAATTGGGTTTTATCACGGTTAGGTTGTCTTTGAATCTGTTTTAATGGGTTTCAAAAATTCGCCATGGATTGGTGGCAATCTGCCTTCCAACATAGCGGAGAAGTCGTCAAAACAGGACACGTGTTCTATGGGAGACCACCATGCTGTCAGGAACCTCTCACTCGAGCTCTACACGAAGGATGTCCACTTGAGCTCCGGGGCAAAGTTTTGGCTCAGAGCAAGAATCTGTTGAGGGAGCACATCCACCATGTCGTCAGAAAAAAATATTAACGGTGAGAGACCCATATGAGTAGGACGTATACTCTGATAATATCTCCTCCAGCACTCAATCCCACTACTGCTATCATTCTTGTAAAGGTGATCTCTCAGAGTATACGTCCTACTCAGATGGATCTCTCAGAGTATCCTCTCTGGTTGGTTATCGTATTATTATTGCCGAGGGATGAGGGTCGGAGGATAGTCAACTTTATCTACGGTTACATAGTTTCTGCCTCGCCAGTCGAATGGCTGCAGAAACTATGTCCTGATCACCATGTTGTACCGTAGATTAATGCAAATGGAGCTGGAGCTGGAGCCAAAATACAGAAACCAAAATACAAAATACAGAATCTAAAATACAAAATACAAAATACAAAATACAGAAACCAAAATACAAAATACAGAAACTAAAATACAAAATACAGAATCCAATCCCTGGGTTCGCAGAAAATACAAAACACTGTGAGAACGGATGGCTCAGAACACAACCCAACCAGAGAGGATACTCTGAGAGATCCATCTGAGTAGGACGTATACTCTGAGAGATCACCTTTACAAGAATGATATTAGTAGTGGGATTGAGTGTTGGAGGAGATATTATCAGAGTATATGTCCTACTCAGATGGGTCTCTCACCGTTACTATTTTTTTCTGACGGCATGGTGGATGTTCTTCCTCAACATATTCTTGCTTCGAGCCAAAACTTTGCCCCAGAGCTCAAGTGGATATCCTTCGTGTAGAGCTCGAGTGAGAGGTTCCTGACAGCATGGTGGTCTCCTTTGTTAAAGTATCCGTGCTCGTCCCACAACCAATGTGGGATGAGCACGGATACTTTGACAAAGAAGACCACCATGATGTCAGGAACCTCTCACTCGAGCTCTACACGAAGGATGTCCACTTGAGCTCCGGGGCAAAGTTTTAGCTCGGAGCAAGAATCTGTTGAGGGAGCACATCCACCATGCCGTCAGAAAAAAATATTAACGGTGAGAGACCCATCTGAGTAGGACGTATACTCTGATAATATTTCCTCCAACACTCAATCCCACTACTGATTTCTTGTAAAGGTGATCTCTCAGAGTATACGTCCTACTCAAATGGATCTCTCAGAGTATCCTCTCTGGTTGGTTGTCGTATCATCATTGCCGAGGGATGAGGGTCGTAGGACATTCAACTTTATCTATGGCTACATAATTTCTGCCTCGCCAGTCGAATGGCTGCAGGGACTATGTCCTGATCACCATGTCGTAGTCCAATACAATTCAGAGATTGACACAGTACTAATTCATATATGTAGTCCAATACAAATAGTCTAATACAAAAACAACCCAATACAAATAGTCCAATACAAATAAGTACTAATAGCTAATGAGAACCACGCTGCTCACGCAAACGCTCAGTGATACGATCATGCAACCACCTCAAAAAAGCGAGATCTTTGGCGTGAGGAGAGATGTCGTCCCTTGCAAGTGTTGCATGAATAGAACTCCCGGTCTCACTAGCTACCGGTGCTGGATGAATAGAACTCCCGGTCTCATTAGCAACCGGTACCACTTCCTTCTTAACTGTAGGAGGAGCCACCTCAGCATTCACTGTTTCCCTCAAACGATGTGCCGCTCCTCGGGTCATGGGTGCCATCTGGTAAGATCGATAGTCACAAATAATATAATTGTAACATAAGCAAGCTAAAGAAACCATCATGTAATTTGAGTACATTTTCGAAAGCAGAGGGATGAGGGTCGGATGACAGTCAACTTTATCTATGACTACATAGTTTCTGCTTCGCTAGTCGAATGGCTGCAAGGACTATGTCCTGATCACCATGTCGTACCATAGATTAATGCAAATAGAGCTGGAGCTGGAGCCAAAATACAGTTGGTACTAACCTCAATAGAACAAACACTCTCACACCTCAAAATACTAACACATGCTCACGCCTTACTCTTGTGACACTCCCTTTCAAACACAAACACACACTTATATGTTCCCTTATACATGTTGCCATGTTACCTGTAAAAATAGGAAACCCTTGTTGTCTAAAATAAGACACAATTCTACAAAGAGAACCATACTGTAGAACTCACACTTTAAGACAATAGATGAAGGAAGACTTGTATGGAGGATCGATAGGGTTGAGCGATGTCATTTTATTCTACAAAGAGAACCATACTGTAGAACTCATATTGTAGAACTCACACTTTAATACAATTCTACAAAGAGTTGTCATAGGGTGTTGAGCGATGTCATTTTTTTCTTTTCTTCTTCTTCTTCTTGGGATTTTTGAGTATTGGATCTTGAGACATATATAGCTAGAACTTACGAAGAATGGAGTACCATACTTCAACAAATAGATGTTGACTAATTGGTTCATATACTTGTTGTCTAAAATAAGTGTAGGAATGTTGCAAGGTGAAACACTGTATCAAACACTATATCGAAACCCAAACCCAATATGCAAATCCAAATTAATACAAAAATACACAAGTGTATGTAGGGGATTAAGTGTACAGAGGTGAAATACATATATATGCATGCTTGGGGGTATCCATGTATCCAACAAATGGACACAGTGTCCAAAACCTCACGAACATACTGTATCAGTGAACACATGGTCGTAATGTGTCTCTGTGTCCATTTTGGACACAAAAAACACCTCAATTAGGGTTAGGGTTTACCTTCAGTCTCCTCGCGATGGTGGAGGAAGAGGAGGAGGACAAGTTCGATGGTGGAGGAGGAGGGGATTAAGTGTACAGAGGTGAAATACATATATATGCATGCTTGGGGGTGTCCACGTGTCCAACAAATGGACACAAAGTGTCCAAAACCTCACGAACACACTGTATCAGTGAACACATGGTCGTAATGTGTCTCTGTGTCCATTTTGGACACGAAAAACTCCTCAATTAGGGTTAGGGTTTACCTTCAGTCTCCTCGCGGTGGTGGAGGAGGAGGAGGACAAGTTCGGTGGTGGAGGAGGAGGATCTCGCGGTGGAGGAGGAGAAAGGGCTCGCGGTGGAGGAGAAAGAGGAGAAAGGGCTCGCCGGAGGGAGGAGAAGGGGCTCGTGGTGGAGGAGGAGGATGAGAGGCGCCAGAGGAAAGGGGGTCGGGCTGTCGTCGAAGTCGGGGGAAGAGGGGCGGGAACAAAAAATTTGGGGAGAGAGAGAAATGAAAAGTCGAACCAAGAAAACCCTATTTAGCAGAAGTTTGCGACGTCTGTAAATACGTCGCAAAACGTCGACTATCCTTTAATATTCGGCGATGCCTTTAGTCATTGCGACGCTAAACGTCGCTGAACTAATAAAACTGGCGACGTTTTCCGATAAATCAACGACGTTGGTTTTTATTACACTAAATATAGTCGCAATATGTCGCTGTTTGTCGCTATCAGCGACGTATTATGACGCATACTTTTGGAGTCGCTAAATCCAAAAATATTAGCGACGTTTTAAGTCGGCGTTGCTATTTTCGTCGCTGATATGACTTATTTTGGTAGTGTCTTGTGACAAAATTTCGCAACCATATTTCCTGAATAGATGCCCCACAACATATTATAAATCTTGCTGCCATGGTGGAAGAAATTATGAGCACATGTTTGATACTCATCCAAAATATCTCTCCATTAGTCAACATAACCTGATGTGGATCTCCTGCTATGTCGGGATCCAACAAAATCGGAGTCGGAATACCTTATGATCTCCAGAATTATCCGATCTCCTACAAAGAGCATATAATTTCTTGTTGTCTATTAATTACTTAAGTAGTTTGGCTGCTACCCAATGATCTATCCATATTTGCTGAAATATCTGCCTAACATCCTAATATGTACGCAATATTATGACGCGTACATACTTGAGCATACATTAGACTCCCTATAACTGATCATGAAGAAAAATCTATTATATTTTCTTAAATTTAAGGCTAACCTTAGGACACTTGATTAAGACCGAATTTGTCTCCTTTAACGAGAGGTGTCACCTGGTTTGCATTGAATACTTTAATCAATATACAAAACCAAAAAATTATTCCTACTCCCACTGAACTTGTGATACGCACAATCCTCAACAGTGTTCATTTCAAAACCAAACGAGATAATCACTTGAAGTACCTTTGACGAGAAGCTTGCTTAAGTTCATAAATAGATTTTGTCAATTTGCAAACCATATTCTTTGGGTCTTTCTACACAAAGTTTTCTGGTTGCACCATATAAACTGTTTCATCAATGTTACCATTGAAAAATGTCGTTTTGACATCCATTTAATGTAATTCCAGATCAAAATGTGCAACATGTGCTATGATTGTTTTAAAGAAGTTTTTCAAAGATACTGAAGAGAAAAACTCTTTAAAATCAATTCCAAAATTTTGAGTAAAGTCACTAGCTACAAGACGTACTTTATACCTCTTCACATGACCCTTCGAATCCTTCTTGGTTCTAAATGTCCATTTACAACCAATGGACTTCATAACTTTTGGTAATGGGACAAGTTCTTAAACTTTATTGTCTTGCATAGACTTATACTCCTTATTTATTGTATCAATCCACTTTAAGAACTGAAACTTTCCATGGCCTGACGGAAGTTGATTAGATCATCTTTCAGTATCCACAGTCTTCCTCACGATCCTAGAGAAATATGACAATATTATCCAAAATTATATTTCTCATTTCTCTGGTGGACCATCTTAATATTAACGGTTCTTGAGGTTGTTGAGTTTGTTCCTTAGGAATAATTACCTTATCTTGAATGGGGTGCCGCTACGTTGTCGTCGTTAAGGTATCTCAACAATGACTTATAGAGATAATTTGACATTGTCTTATTGAGGCTTCGAATTCACTTCTTGATCATGACATGTATAGATTCCTGCACATCGTCAAAAGTAATAGTAGGAATCGTAATTGATTCCTTCTCAAAGATAATAATCTTGACTTTATTTCTCTCCCAAACTCAACGTCCTCAAAAAATTTTATACCTCTCGTCTCAAAATTTTTTATTAGTGTGGGATTGTATAATTATCAACCCCTTGATCTGTAGCATAACCAATAAAGTAGCTGCTTATAATTGAATATTGGTCTGTATTTCCTTTACACACTAATATAGACATTAAAGTCTATAGAGTCAATAAAATCCAAATCTCATTAGACACAAGTCGTTCAACTCTATTTCTAGAGATGTGACCAAATCGCTTATGTCATAATGAGGCTAAATTTTTTATTATTGTTAATTTTGTGTTTAGTACCACATGACTCCACTTACAAGGTTTCCTTTAGGCTGCAATAGTTTCAACTGAATATAGGTGATCATAAACACTAAAGGAACCGTTACCAATAATATTTGGATTTAAAGATAGACTAAACTTATTATTTCTAAATGAACAATGATAACCAGATTTGTCCATTAAGGAAACTGAAACTGAATTTCGTCTAAAAGACGATACATTAAAAGTGTCTATCAAATCCAAATAATAATCGGTTCCTAAAAATAAACTAAAATGTCCTATTGCTTCCACTTTTACCGAATTTTTGTCACCCACATTGATGTATCTTTCAACATCAATTGTCTTTTGGTAGCTCAGGCAACCTTGTCTATAACACTAATGTGGATAGTCACACCAGAATCTAACCACCATGAGTTTCTTGGTACTAAAGCTAAATTAACATCAGAACAGACCAAATTTAAAAATATATTTTTTCTTATATACCATGTGTGGTACATTGTACATTTCTTCCTTATGTGTCCTCGTTTGTCACAAAAGAAACAACCCTTAGTTTTATATTGATATTTTTTTTGAGCTAGACCCTTAGCAGCTTCTGTATTTCTTTTCTTTTTGCCCTTAAAATTTATCCCATTAAGCATGGAAATTGAATTCGTATTAGCAGATATTATAGCAACATTAGCTGAAAAGAGAACATAAAATAAATAAACAAATATGCTCTAATTATTAACCAAGGAATAAAACATAGTCAAACAAATTCAAATAATGGTGAACCCCATCTCAAGATACCTAGTACATCATTAATATCAAGTCTTTGGATAGTGATATTAACTGCAAGTGGTGCTCTTGGTGTAGTGATCAAACGTTGACAATAAGTCATGTCAAATAATAAGCCTATCTTTGGATTGGGTTATTATTCACATGTAAACCATATAATTGCAACACATTTATCACCACAAGTATGTGTGCAATTCGGCCAAATATTAACCTTCCTTTGGGCTGGCTAATACACGCATGAATGTGTAGGAACGAAATAGTAAAGCTTAATACTCTAGAGGGGGGGGTGAATAGAGTTGGCAGCGGAATAATGCTAATTAAAAAATGTTAGCATCACAATCACAGAATATTAATCACAACTGAAATAAAGTAAAGACAGAGTTAAGAGAGCAAACGCAAAGACAGCGATGTATACTGGTTTCCCTCTGTTGAGGACTAATCCAGTCGGTAGAACTCTTGCTACCAGTTGAATCCACTATTGGAAAAACTGCAAGTTTTCTTACGAAGTCCTTGCAACTTCTACAACGCGAGCTTTGATACGAAGAACTCGTCCAACTTCAAATGTGAAGAGGTATTCTTCTATCAAGCCTTCTGATTACAATCTCTCAGAAACTTCTAGACCGTACCGCACTGGCAAATTGACTAGAGGATTGTAACTGGCTTGGGATCTGAAATTGAAAGCTCTAGAAAACTCTTTCGAAGACTGAAAGCTTTAGATAGAGAGAAGATTGAAAGTGAATGAGTGAGTTGAAATGATCGAAATCCTTGTCTATTTATAGGAATTCCAAAGGCAGACTTCTGACAGAATTCGGGCAGAATTCGGGCAGAACTCTATGAGCAAATCTCGGTCAAATCCGTAACTGCAGGAGGACCAAGTAACAAGGATTCAAAATCACAACGGCCACCAACCGAATTCTGGCCGAACTCGGTCTGAGTTCTATCAGGGTTTAGTCAGGGTTTAGTTAGGGTTTTAAAAAGCTTTTTGGTGATTTTTGAAAAACCTTTTTGAAACCTTTTTCTAAACCTTTTTGAGAGGTCATTTTAAAAATATTTTGAACTCATTTAAGGGTAGCCTATTTGCCAGTACGACTCGGTGTACAACATATTCGTAGACTCAAATAAAATGAAAATATATTGCATAAGGAATTACAGACTCGAGTAGGCAAACAGATCTTCGGTCTTGAATACAGTGGATAGCCATTCTTGATCATGTTCAAGAGTCCGAGATGTCCCGACTAGCTTCGTATATCCAGATAGAGTTTAATCAATTATTAAAATCAGGTTGACCATATGACCAATGGGCCAACAATCTCTACCATTTTGATAATTGACAAACTATGAATGACATAACATTAAACTTGTTCAAAATATCAAAAAGTAGAATTGTTCATATCCTGTATTATCTCAAAAAAATGTTAGATCTTTAATTTTCTCCCCCTTTGTCACTTAGCAAAATAATTGCAAAAGATAAAGCTCCCCCGCAATCAATGCACAAGTAACAAATAGTGAAAAAACACATATAAAAGAAATAAGGCAGAAATAAAAGAGAAATGTCACAGGTATGTATTGTCTAAAAAATAATCATCACAGGCATGTAATTTCACAGGCAGTTTATAAAGAATGAAGCAATATAAGAAATAGTGCTATCATAAACTGAAACTGAAACATAGTGCTGAAATAAACTGGAATGCCATAAACTGAGGCATAATAAACATGTCCATGAAAATAAAAGAGTACTGAAGCAAACTAGAAAGTGCTAATAATAATCAAAAAGTACTGATAATAACTTGGAATGTCGGAGTATTTCCAAGTGCACAATAAAATATCACTCAAAATCATATAGTCACATCTCCTCATCATCATCCTTGACTCATTTCAAAAATTTAATTCAAAGATTAGTAATTTTAACTTCAATTAACATAATTAATATTATTTTATAGATTAAATATCGTTACACAGCGACTGTTTCAGATTAGCTGTATGATTACTGTTCCAGCTGGCGGAGGTTCACCGGGGAACTCTTAAGTACCGTTTCGCTTCAACCGTAGTTGTGGTGACAGACAGACTCTTTATTGGCTTGTCTCTAATACAGTTTTTGCGTAATGATATATAATCATAAAACAGAATTAATTAATATTATTGATGTCCAAAATTCCTAATTCTCAACGTAAATAATTGAAACGATCTTCCGCTAGAGGTTTAGTGAAGATGTCAGCTAGTTAATTTTCAGTATCTATGTACACAAGGTTTATATCTCTATTTTGATGATGATCTCTAAGAAAGTGATATCGAATCTCGATATGTTTAGTACGAGAGTGACATACTGGATTCTTAGTCAAATTAATAGTGCTCGTGTTATCACAGAAAATGGGAATATGTGTGTAAAATAAATCATAGTCTTCTAGGGTTTGTTTCATCCACAAAATCTGAGCACAACAACGTCTTACGGCGATGTACTCAGCCTCTGTTGTTGATAGGGCTACAAAATTTTGCTTTTTACTAAACCATGAGACTAAAGCCTTGCCTAAGAAATGACATGTGCCACTGGTACTTTTTTTTATCAACTTTGCATCCAGCAAAATCTGCATCCGAATAACCAATAAGGTCAAAGAACTTAGTTTTGGGATACCACAAGCCAACAGAAGAAGTGTCCTTAAGGTATCAAAAGATACGCTTAACTGCGGACATATGTGATTCCTTTGGGTTAGCTTGAAAACGTGCACACAGGAAAACACTAAACATTATATCTGGACGACTAGCAGTTAAATAAAGTAAACTACCAATCATACCTCGATACTTACGTGTGTCGACTGGCTTGCCTTGTTCATCTGAATCAAGCTTTGTTGAAGTTGCCATTGGAGTGCCAATAGGTTTGACATTGTCCAGATCAAACTTCTTTAGCAGGTCTTTTGTGTACTTGACTTGATTTATAAATGTCCCATTATCAGTTTGTTTGATTTGCAATCCGAGAAAGAATTTCAGCTCTCCCATCATGCTCATCTCAAACTCATTCTGCATACACTTAGAAAATTCTTGACACAGAGATTCATCAGTAGATCCAAATATAATATCATCAACATAGATTTGAATTAAAAGAAGTTTGCCATTAAAAGACTTAATAAACAGTGTAGTGTCAACCTTGCCTTTTGAAAAATCGTTGTCAAATAGAAAAGAGCTTAGACGATCATACCAAGCACGAGGGACTTGTTTTAAACCGTATAAGGCTTTCTTAAACTTGAAAACATGATCAGGATTTTTAAAATCCGTAAAACCTGGAGGTTGTGCTACAAAAACTTCTTCTTTTATAAAACCATTTAAAAAAGCACTCTTGACATCCATTTGAAATAGTTTGAAATCATGAAAACATGCAAATGCACATAACATGCGAATGGATTCTAATCTCGCAACTGGGGCATAAGTCTCATCGTAGTCGATACCTTCTTCTTAATTGTATCCTTGAGCTACGAGTCGAGCCTTATTACGAGTCACTAAACCATTCTTATTTAGTTTATTTCGGAATACCCAATGGGTGCCAATGACCGGATGATCAATAGGCCTGGAAATAAGTTCCCAAACTTGATTCCGTTCAAATTGGTTTAATTCCTCTTGCATAGCATCTATCCAAAAACTATCACTACATGCTTCATCAATAGTTTTGGGTTCTAGCTGTGAAATAAATGCAACACTAGAAACAATATCTTTACTAGATGTACGAGTACTTACTCTTTTGGTAATATCACCAATTACCAAATCTTTTGGATGATCAGCTGTAAATTTCAACCTTTTCGGTAGATTCTGAAGTTAGCTGATTCCTGGATCTTCTCTAGGAGGTTCAGCTAGTGCAGAGCTTGGTTGAGGATCAGCTGATGTTGAGCTTGATGCAGTCAGATCTTCATCACTGTCATCGATAGTCATTTGATTTAGTTCATCAAAAGTGACGTTGATTGACTCTTCGATGATCATGGTTCGTTTGTTGAAGACTCTGTTTCCTTTGCTCTTGGCCGCATAACCTAAAAATATACCTTCATCGGCCTTTTTATCAAATTTTCCCAAATTGTCTTTTGTATTAAGAATAAAACATTTACAACCAAATATTCTAAAGTATGAAACAGATGGAATTCTATCAAACAATAACTCAAATGGAGTCTTCTTCGATTTGGGTCGAATTAGAACTCTATTGAGAACAAAACAAGCTGTATTGATAGCTTCAGCCCAGAAATATTTGGGTAGACTAAACTGGTTTAACATCACTCTGGCCATTTCGGTTAGAGTTCTGTTCTTACGTTCTACAACTCCATTTTGTTGTGGAGTCCTAGGGCAGGAGAACTCGTGTACAAAACCGTGTGTGTCACAAAATTGCTCAAAATCAGCATTCTCGAATTTGCCTCCATGATCACTTCTGATTCGAGTGATCATGTAACCTTTTTCATTCTTTATTTTCTTGCAAAAGGCGACAAATTTGGATAATGCATCATTCTTGCGTGTCAAGAAATATACCCACGTGTATCTAGAGAAATCATCTACAATTATGAAAGCATAAAGCTTACCTCCGAGGCTAGCAACTCTGCTAGGACCAAATAAGTCCATATGAAGCAATTATAGAGGTCTAGTAGTACATACTGCGTTTACTGACTTGAATGTGGATCTGGTAGCTTTGTTCTTTTTACATTGGCTGCATACCGAATCCTTCTTGAATGTAATGTCCGGTAAACCGCGTACTAGCTTCTTTGTGGATAATCTTGAGATCGTATCCATATTAGCGTGACCGAGTCTCATATGCCACAGATGACTCTCATCACTCTTGGCCATTAAGCATCTACCTGAAATGTTAGTTTCTTCCAACAAATAGAAAACATATATGTTGTCTTCCCTGATACCTTCAAATATAGTACTACCAGTTGAGCTATCAACTATAGTATATTTATCTTTGCCAAAGTTGATGCCATAACCATGATCAGCTAGATGACTTATGCTGAGTAGATTATGTTTCAACTCGGTAACCAGACAGACATCCTTAATCCCAGGATAGGGAGACTTACCAACATCACCGATGTCAATGATATACCCTTTCAAGTTATTATCGAAGGAGACATAGCCTTCCTTCTTTTTCTTCGACAGTGTTGTAAATAGGGTAGCGTCACCGGTCATATGCCGTGAGCAACCGCTGTCGAGGATCTATTTGCTTCTAGCATGTGAAAGGTGTTCCACCTATAAAATAGTTTGCAGATGAAACTTTTGGTACCCATTTCTTGTAGGGTCCTGAATTGTTAGCTTTTGGTATCCAAGCATAAACATTTAAATCAACAAGCTTTCTTATTCTACATGCAGATAAAATATGACCAATGAGGCCACAATAATGACATTGTGTATGTCGAGTGTTGAAAGCTGAGTGGTGTGCATGGTTGGTAGGTTTAGGTTTTCTAGTATAGAAGAAAGCATACCTATAATCTTGTTTGGGCTTAACCTTTTGGGGTAAAGGTTTGATAGGGTTAGGTTTGACAGTGTTTGGCTTGGGAATGTTCCGATTTTTCGGTAAGTGACACGTGTTAGGGTAGGAAGCAGCAGGCTCAGGCTGTTTTCCTAACCTAATTTCCAATCTTTTGGAAGTGTCATACAACTTAGTATAATCAGAAGTGAGTGATTCCATTCTGATTTGTGCACATCGAAGACTTTTCTTCTCTATAGAAAGTTCTTCCTTGAGTTGGTCAATAATTTTGTCTTTCTCTTCAGATGACTTGGTAGTCTCGTGTAATAAGAGCTTTGTTGAAGAAAGCTCACCAGACTCACTAACATTATTTCTAACCTCAGCTAGTAGGTCGGTAAGTCTACCTATTTCACCTTTGTACTCTTTGAGTTCCTTCTTAGAGGTCTGATACTTGCTACGCAGTTTCCTGTAATCAGTCATCAGGTCACTGAAGGCATCTCCTAATTGCTCAAAGGTGAAGTCATCATAAGTATCAACTACAGGTTTAGTAGGTACCTGATCGGATGCTATAAAGCATACGTTTGCAGCGTCTTCTGATTGTTCGTCTTCTGAGTCGCTGGCTTCACTTTCATGCCATATGCTGGTATTGGCATATCTCCTAGATGTTGATTTCTTCAGGTTCCCTTTTTTATACCTGTTGCTCTTCTTGCTTGATGATGAGTTTGTGGGACAATCCTTCTTCATGTGTCCCTTCTTCTTGCAACCATAACAGACAGCATCTTCTTGATACCAGTTGTTGTTGTTGTTCTCTTTGACTCTCTTCTCATGTCTCATGAATCTTTTGAACTTCCTTGCTAGGAGTGCTTGATCTTCAGCGTCAGATCCACTACTGTCTGAATCACCTTCAGCAGCTTTTCTGTGCTGAGCCTTGAAAGCAATCGTCTTCTCCTTTGGTGCAGGCTCTTCAAAATCTTGTAGCTCCAGTTCATGAGTGAGTAGTTTACCCATGAGTACTTCGAGGGACATAGTTGTGAGATCGTTCCCTTCAATAATTGCAGTAGCCTTCGGAATCCAGTTCTTGGTAAGTGCTCGCAGGAGTTTGCGAATCTTTTCATGGTTACTGTAATCTTTGCCTAAGGAGGACAAAGGATTTACAATATCCAAGAATCTCTCGAACATTTGTGTAACTGTTTCGTTGGGCTTCATCTTGAACGCCTCGTACTCTTGAGTAAGTCTGCTGACTTTAGATTCTTTGACTTGAGTCGTGCCTTTATGTGTGACTTCAAGTAGCATCCACACTTCATTGGCCGTTGTGCAGATAGACACCCTGTTAAATTCAGTTCTGTCTAAAGCACAAAAAAGAGCATTAATGGCAGTGCGTCAAGACTGGCCCTTTTCTTTTCTTCCTCTGTATATCTGCTATGGGATTTTTCAACTAAAACTCCATCAACATTTATACGAGGTGGCTTTTGATAGCCATCAAGAACAATGGACCAT
The DNA here is from genome assembly GCA_029216955.1 of Iris pallida. Classification (NCBI taxonomy): domain Eukaryota; kingdom Viridiplantae; phylum Streptophyta; class Magnoliopsida; order Asparagales; family Iridaceae; genus Iris; species Iris pallida. Next base: position 4,714,830 of record JANAVB010015800.1, read on the forward strand.
AAATCAAAGTCAAGTAATTTCAAGAAAAAACTCATCCGTGTTTTCCAATAGGTATAGTTCGTACCATCAAACAGTGGGGGTCTATTTGTGGCCTGGCCTTCACTTGTGAATTTTACAGTTGCCATGTGTTATGCTGTGATCTATATAACAGTTAATTAAAATAAATAAATAATTGCACTGTTACCTTTGCTTTACCTGTAACATCCGCTCTGATACCAATTGTAGGAACAAAATAGTAAAGCGTAATACTCTAGAGGGGGGGGGGGGGTGAATAGAGTTGGCAGCGGAATAATGGTAATTAAAAAATGTTAGCAGCACAATCACAGAATATTAATCACAACTGAAATAAAGTAAAGACAGAGTTAAGAGAGCAAACGCAAAGACAGCGATGTATACTGGTTTCCCTCTGTTGAGGACTAATCCAGTCGGTAGAACTCTTGCTGCCAGTTGAATCCACTATTGGAAAAACCGTAAGTTTTCTTACGAAGTCCTTGCAACTTCTACAACGCGAGCTTTGATACGAAGAACTTGTCCAACTTCAAATGTGAAGAGGTATTCTTCAATCAAGCCTTCTGATTACAATCTCTCAGAAACTTCTAGACCGTACCGCACTGGCAAATTGACTAGAGGATTGTAACTGGCTTGGGATCTGAAATTGAAAGCTCTAGAAAACTCTTTGGAAGACTGAAAGCTTTAGATAGAGAGAAGATTGAAAATGAATGAGTGAGTTGAAATGATCGAAATCCTTCTCTATTTATAGGAATTCCAAAGGCAGACTTCTGACAGAATTCGGGCAGAATTCGGGCAGAACTCTATGATCAAATCTTGGTCAAATCCGCAACTGTAGGAGGACCAAGTAACAAGGATTCAAAATCACAACGGCCACCAACCGAACTCTGGCCGAACTCTGGCCGAACTCGGTCCGAGTTCTGTCAGGGTTTAGTCAGGGTTTAGTTAGGGTTTTAAAAAGCTTTTTGGTGATTTTTGAAAAACTTTTTTGAAAACCTTTTTGTAAACCTTTTTGAGAGGTCATTTTAAAAACATTTTGAACTCATTTAAGGGTAGCCTATTTGCCAGTACGACTCGGTGTACAACATATTCCTAGACTCAAATAAAATGAAAATACATTGCATAAGGAATTACAGACTCGAGTAGGCAAACAGATCTTCGGTCTTGAATACAGTGGATCGCCATTCTTGATCATGTTTATGAGTCCGAGATGTCCCGACTAGCTTCGTATATCCAGACAGAGTTTAATCAATTATTAAAATCAGGTTGACCATATGACCAATGGGCCAACAGAATATACACACATAAACATCCAACATCCTTCATAGACTATCTACGCAAGAGAGGCCACTTTGGCGACATCATGTTTCAATGAGTCTATTTAGAATATTAGACAACTATTGCTAGTCACAAAAAGGCACCAAAAAAATTTGAATGTTGACTAAATTTTACAAAATCGAATCATGTCCGAAAACCTTATGTACATGCATATTTATAAGATTATTACTCAAATAAAGTAATCAAAAGCAGCATGAATTCTAATTTGACAAAATTGGATATTATCAATATAACAAAATTCATGTAATAATCTACTTAGGATATGCATCCAAGAAAAAGTCATAGACATTAACTGAAAATGATACCTCCAAAATATATATCCAAACTGGACAATTTTGTCTAAACTGTGCATTATCAGCACCTCCTTCCTCTTTAAGTATCCAAATATCTAAAGAAAATATTTTTAAAGAAGCTTTAGACCAAATAAAAAAAAATGAAATCGTTACCAAATTCCAAAAATTTCATATACCAAGGTGCAATATGTCCAGAAAATGTCAACATGTTAGTACGTTCCAAATTAAACTTGTGTATCTTGGACACAGTCAAACCTTTCCTTATACATATAGAAACCATTATGCTTAATAATTTAGTACGGAAGAGATTTCTTTAAATTTACACTTGCTAAAATTTTCTAAATATATATATATACATGTACATATATGCAAGCATGTGATTAAGAAAGAAAGGAATAGAAAGTACTCCAATGCTTTAATAAATAACATATATTACATGTAATCCTAAGGTCTGCAATCTTTAAAAAAAAATTGTAATTTATTCTATACAAATTGGTCAGGAATCCTAAGGAATCCTAAGGCAGCTTTGACCCTAAAGAAACTCATATACCATTTATTCCGTAGTGCTCCATATGCATGTTCTATTCTATGTAACAAACATATTTTAAGATAATCTCAAAAGATTTAGTCATTGACTTGATCATTGACTCAATCATTTAGAAGAGTACTTATAAAATCAGTGATGGATATAGATAAGTAAATGAGACGTACATTAAGTCATTTTAATATCCCTACTGTATAAACTTTAGAACTTATTGTTGTCCGTATAATGGATTCATTTTCTTGGAGATCAACAAATAAAGGTCCATAAAGGACGATCACCAATCAACATTCTCTTATTCATATAGCAGTCCAAAAAAAAAGGATAAATAATTAACCATATGAATTGGAGAGTTCAACATAAGTTACATCAGTATGTGCTTTCGGATGATTATATGAAGAAAAAAAAATTGATCTTACAATTGAAACCCTAAATTAAATAAGATCAAATATACAATAAAAATTGAACATAAAATCTTCAAACTCCTGAATCAAATACGGGAGGCTCTGATACCACTTGTTATTGACTTATTGTACCCTGTCGATTCATGAGATGAAAAACATAAATTAAATTGCGGAAGCGTACCTGAATCCATTGCTGGGCTTGATGGATCTTGAAGCGGTCGTCCTTTTAATGGGGTTCGATCTTCCAACATGATACGACCCTTAATGAAAAAGGTGAATCCGAACCTTTGTCCCTCTCTTTCTGTTGATGGGGATGCAGAAGAAAAAAAAAGAGAAAACCTCTCTTTTGGTAGCCGTATAAGTTGGGGACCATAACCCTAATGAATACACATATATATATGTGTTTTGATATTTCTAATTTGGCCCCTCATCAAATTAGATTTATCTCCGGTATCTATACATTAATTCCATGACAATTATACCCTTAAGCCAATTTTCTAAATAGACCACTTTAATTTGGCTTAATTATTTAAATAGCCAAACACAATTAATTTTACATGTGTGGCCCATATTATTGAATAATTCTAACATAAATACGTGTATATATAGAGGATATATAGAAAAGTATGAAAGATATAGAAAATAGAGTGAAGTTTTAAATTTACAACAAAAAGGTTGATTCAAGTTTAAGAGTTTTTAGCTCTATTACAGTATTATAGTAAAGTAATAAAGTTTTTCATTTTTGGTCGTTGATCTGGACAATATTTGAACCACATATCTTTATTGAACCACATATCTTTGTGTACAGTGCTTGTTATCCTTTTGGTTCCTTGTTTTTGTTCTTGTTTCCAAACCTCATACAAGAAAAAGAGCAAATATAGGTCACTGGATATTGGTCTTGTTTTTGTTCTTGTTCTGAAACAGCAGGACCGTGTTTCTCGTGGGTTCAATGGAAGGGAAGAGAGAAGCGGAAACACCATTGGCATCCATGGAGGAAAGACGATGGAGATGGTCCCTACGGGGAACTACATCGTTAGTCACTGGAGGAAGCAGAGGAATTGGGTATCCTACACTTTTTCCCCCTTCTATATTGTATATATATGTTTTTTTTAATATTTCATAAGGACACTGCTATTTGTCCCGTCCTTTTGGGCATTACCATCAGAAATCCACACCACTTGGACGACTACCCATTGGCTCCCGGTCCAGATTTTAAGGAGGTGGGTTTCGTGCTAGCAGGGGGCCAATGAGCCGCTGCCACATAGGCACGGTCAAGTGGCGGACATGTCCAAAGGCGGACCAAATATTATTTTCTATTTCATAACTCTAATTGATGTACCTAGTACTAAGTTCTCTCATTCCAAGTTCTACAAATTAGTTCTATTGATCCTAGTCATTTTGTTTTCCATTTCCTACCATCATCCTAGGTTGAGTGATTAAGCACCTGATTATACCTAATCGAGTAATATTTAGATTACTCTACTGCAACTAGTTATTCAGATAGAGAAAAGATTATTGAATTCAGAGAATCGTCCTTACACAAAAACTCCATTGTATAGGAAGCTTTTTTCTTCTATCTACGAAGATCTTGTTATTTTTACTAATATTTTCATTTTTATAAAAACAAGAATAAGTAATTTAATTGACATGATCCACGGTTTCATCTTATAGACGTCAAAAAGTGCACAAATTATGAAAAATAATAATTTACTTTTGACTTTGATATTGTACGATATAATCTTTGTAACCATCCAATCAAATATATTTTCTTTTATTGGATGAATCAACTTTGTGATGAATTGTAAAAGACAACTTTTTTTTTCAAATATGTTATTATTATTGGGAAAAAACGAAGTTAGCTTTATTTAGAGTTTGGACTGTTGAAAGTGAACGTTGGAAATATGAAACTCCATTTAGAAAATTGGAGTTACAATTTTGAGTTAGGTGAGTATTTAGGAAGTTGAAAGTAGTTTGGAGTTTTGCAAAAGAGTAATGTTTGGATTACAACCTTCCTACAACCAAATGCCACGTGACCGGCTTCCAATGAAATGGTGTTTCACTCAGAGTCCAAGCAGATTGTAGCTTTCCAAAGAAGGTTTAATCTATATTACTATATAATGAGACAATTTAGGTTCATCCGTCTAGGTTCATCGTGAAATATTTTTTTTAAATATATCATTGTATATATATATATGTTTACCAATTAAAATTATTTATTAAAGTTAACAATGGAAAGTAGTGAATTGCGGAAGCTGTTTTTTTTTCCTAACTAAATAGTCTTATAGAAAGATATGAAATAATATATATAATAATATAATATAATAATAAATTTAGAATAATTAAGATAATATTTTATTATTATTCCTAACTAGTCTTAATAAAAATTGAAATAATGACAGTAACTATCTTTCAACCTTCTTAATAATAATTTATGAAATATTTACATTGCAATATATATATATATATATATATATATATATATATATATATATATATATATATATATATATATATATATATATATATATATATATTCTAGTTTGGAGTTAAAATAAAATTTAATCTAACTTACAAACCTATGGGTACACACCAAAGAGAATAATATTGTGAAGCCGGCTCACACAAAAATTTCTCCACACCAAAGCTCTCTTTGAAACCTTGTTCCCGAGCAAAGCCATTAATTAAACTTGTCCTTTTCTAAGGGTCTGTCTAAGGAGCAGATCTGCTCTCCCATTTAATTCTGTCCAATTATGTCTCCTTCCTATTACATGTGGGTCACCATTTATTTATCTACTTCCATGACCCACATGATATAGTGAGGGGGACAGAAATGGACATGATTAATGGGACAACAGATCTGCTCCCGTCTGTCTATAGATGCTTAAGTAGTTATTATTATTATTATTATTATTTTCATAACATAGATGCGTATGTTATTAGTAATATTCAGGGTGGTATCTAATATTTTAAGGGTTCTTCATAAATACTAAAAATAATTTTTTTAATCAATCTAAAATAAAAGCGGTCTTTTTCTGACATTCTAATAATCAATATTATTGTAGTTTCAAAAAAAAAAATACAAATATCAAAATTTAAAAATGAAGATTTCAATCGAACTCGATTGGCTCTTGTGGTTATCGAGGAGAGGTACAAGACCTTGGCTGGGTGGCGAAAGATCTGTGGATCGAGCCACGTGGGCGTATTATTTTTTCTATTTATTTGGTAGAAGTTGGGGGATAGTGGGGCCCAACTGGCATGCAATGCAACACGCACAAAGTTCCACGCGTATCGCATAACTTACGTGTCCTCGGAAACGGCATGATAAAAACATTGTTGGTCTTGTACATTTTCTGATTTATACGGACATTTTTTGTTTTTCGGCCATGTCTCTCTCACAATGCACTTTACTAGTGCCAAAATTTTTAGGCATGCCATTGTTGAAGAGTTGGCTGCACTCGGTGTAATTCCCCGCTCCGTACGGCACATTACGCTGAGACGTTGACTCAAAGAGTCGTGTTGACCAAATGAAATGTATCGATGCGAATTGATACGAGAGTTACGTTGTCCCGAGCAATGCATTGAACTAAGTCGATACGAAGAGTTGCATTGTCCTAAAGAATGCATCGAGTTGAATCGATACGAAGCGCTGCATTGTCCCGAAGGATAAGTGCGTTGAGTCGGCTCGAAGATTCTAAGAAATCGAATCGGCCTAAGTTGCAAGTCTGAATCGATGCAAGTATTGATTTTAGTTTGTTTCATGTGCAGGCTATCCGTTTACGCTGAAATGTTAGAGATCGTCATTTTGCCTCATTCGCAATGAGTCCGCAAAACCCAAATCACTGCCTCACAACGGGCTGGGACTTGGGCACAGTAGGCCAAAATCGATCGAGTAGTTCAATGAAACAAGAAGTGCTCGAATGGCTAAGTCAGAAGATTTGGTTGTACAACAAAGTTATAAAATTGAGCCGTATCGACTCGGCAAAAAACAAGGCGTATCGGCTTAAGGTGGGAGGACTGACTCTTCTTTTTACTCCATGCATAAGTAAAAATGTATCATTGTTTGCTAGGTTAACCTATCGACGCCACGGGCGTGGTCCTATCGGAAGATAAATTATAGTGTGTGTCGAACACTATTTAGAACAATTGAAATAAAATGTACATCAAATGCACAAGTCATTATGGTACATTGGATATCGCAAAGGCGAGCGCCTCGCTGCGCAAGCCACAAGAACATGGGATAACTGTATTCGACGAGTGCCTTCGTGCACGAGCTATTCCGTGCCTTCGCGTACGAGTTAGAAAGGCTAGCACGTTGAAAGATTATGAAGGCGAACGCCCTAGCGTGCAAGCCACGAACATTGAATATTAAGGCTAAGAACATAGAATTACGGTATCGAGGCATGTATCGCATGCACGACTCAAAGAAATAAGAACAATCATTTCAAAGCGTGCCTACGTGCACGAGAATCATAAAAGATGGCTTCGTTGCGAAGAGAACAGTTGTGACATGAAGGTGACGGAACTGTCAGATGTAACATGATGCCTCGAAAAGTGTTCGGAACCTTCGGGTCGTTCGGTTGACGAACATTGAGTTGAGGCATGATGCCATTGAACATTTAAACGAAGTATGGAATGTGAGAACATAGAAAGTTAATAGAAGAAATACGAGATGATTAAGTCTGAGTCTCGAACTCAAGACTATGTTTGGTTGTTTGAATAATAGTGCATTGCATGGTCGAATGGACTTGAGAAAATTGAGATAATCTTCCATGCACGGGTGTTCCCTTCGAACGGGTGCGCCGGGGCACCGGGACCATTCGGCCTAGGAGGGATATAATCTTTGAGGGGCGCACATCCATAAGACGATTAGCGACCGCTTAGCGAGATGTGAAAAGTCGCAAATGATGGTATGCAACGGAAGGTCTCCGTAATTGGGATAGCAACCCGCTACGAGAGGCGCCGGGCTACCCAATTTGAGAAAAGAAAAGAGGGAAAGGAAAGAAAGAAAATAAAGAAAGAAAATAAAGAAATGAAAGAAAAAGATAAACACCTTCAGTCTATTCTGGCGCGGATACGCCAATGACCTTCATATAGTTAAGGAATGACGGATTAAAAGTACAGGCACGTATGTATCCAGTACACATAGATCCTGCATAGAGAGCACTTATAACATGATAAGGAAGGAATACGGCATATTCACCTTGCGTTGGTACAAGGACGGGTGCGTCTATGCTGGTAAGAAGTTGTACCCCGAAACAAATACGAAATTGCTTGCCTGCTTGTCTACTCAATTCGAATAACATGCTTGCCATGATAACATGCTTTACCGCTTTCGAATATGCCATAAAATTGATCCTAAGGAGAACATAGCAAGATCATAAGCTAAGTTGCCTGATTCAACATAAATACTAAATATCGGTTTAGAAAGTGGATCTTTTCATCAGTACATGCGAGGACGAACATACAGATCCTCCACAAGCTTTCATGCAGGGTGCAGGAAATGGATTGCTCGCGGCGAAGCTTCGCTTGATCGTGCAGCGGCATAGAATGTCGTAGCGTTTGAAGCATGCGATCGCATTGACGCTCAGACTTGCAACAGGATTGATGCGGCCGAGATATAGAAGGCATGTTGTATGGAACGGTAAAATCCTTTATGGACAAGAGAGAACTTGAGTGTTGTATCAAATCTGGCAAATTCAGTTGGGCTATTGAAAGCCTTTGTAATCTCAGTTCATTATCAATAAAGAGAATTATTTTGTATACTCTGTTTTCTTCTGTTTGCTAATATCAAATCAAAGATAACCATTTTGAGAACTTGTCATCTTGCCTTGCATGAGCGCAACTCCAAGCTCGTGCGGCATCATGCCTTCTGCGAGGACGATGATACGGTGATTCCGGGTCGGGGCGTGACACTCGGTGCCATAGTTCATACTTGTTCTCGGGATAAAGCAGAGCTAAACAAATGCCTGAAAGAATGGGAAAAAGTTGGGTTCAGTGTGACAGGCTCAGTGTGCAACCTATCATCTCGATCCGAGCGAGAAAAGCTGATGGAGACGGTGTCTTCTACATTCCAGGGAAAGCTTAACATACTTGTAAGTTATTAGGCATTCCTTGATTCTAAGTGACATAATTAGGCATTTTTTAACCTTCTATTTTTAAAAAAATAAGGAAAGGATTAAAATTTTGGAGTCTTACGATATTTAGAACCATGTGCAATCGTATAATTTGCACATGCTCAAAAATGATCTTGGACATAATCCAATCAATATTCTGCTAGCTTCGACGTATCTACTAAGATATAATTTTTTTGTTGGCAAACATATATGAAAGCAAGTACAGTACAAGTTCACCTACAGACCTTTGTGTGTGTACTTGATTAAGTATATGAGCTCCAAATTCAAGTTCACGTAGTATCGGCCGATACCGATTCGATACAGCCGATAACGATACGGTTTGGCATGTTCCGATCCGATACCGACCAATACCCGATACTGACCGGTCCTGACATTGGAGCTCTCTTTTTCGGTCAATTTGATAAAGAAAAAGGAATGAAAAAAGACCAATAAGCAATGGTGTAAAGGATAGTAAGGTTGTAAAAGCATGTAAAAGAAGAAAACTTATCTATCGCATGTAAACCAATCGGCAAGGGTGAGTACTATTTATCACGCCCCGACCCGAAATCACCCGAATCATCGTCCTCGTAGGGGCATGATGCCGCACGAGCCTGGAGTTGCACTCGTGCAAGGCAATATGACAAATTCTTAAATGGTTATCTTTGAATTGATTTTAGCAATGAAAGGAAAACAGAGTATACGAAATAATCCTCTTTATTGATAATCGAAATGAGATTACAAAGGCTTTCGATAGCCCAACAATATATGCCAGATTGGCTACAACACTCAGGTTCTCTCTTGCCCACAAAGGATTTTACCTTTCCATACAACATGCCTTCTATATCTCGGCCGCATCAATCCTATTGCATGTCCGAGCGTCAATACGAACGCATGCCTCAATACGCTTTGGCATTCCAAGCCTCAACGCGTTCAAACGAAGCTCCACCGCGAGCAGAATAATCCTTGAACCTGCTAGCAAACTAGTAGGGGATTAGTACTTTTGTCCTCGCTGTACTGATCAAAAATCTACTTAACAAATCGACATTTAGTATTTTATTGATTTATGCAAACATACAATTTAGTTCTCTTTCTATGTTCTCCTTAGGATGAGTTCATGGCATATTTGAATACTGTAAAGCATGTTATCATGGAAAGCATGTTATTCGATTCGCATAAGGAAACAGGCAAGCAATCTTGTGTTATTCCGTGACTTCTTACCAACATCGACGCACTCGTCCTTGCACCGACGCAAGGTGAATACGCCCATCAGCTTTCCCTGTTCTGTTATAAGTGCTCTCTATATGGAACTATATGTGCACGATATGAGTGTACCTTGCACTTTCGACCCAGGATCCATCCATACAGGATATATGTATATCTTGCACTTCCAACCCATCGCCCTTAACTATATGAAGGTCACTAGCTTTTCGGGCTAGAATGGACTTATATTTATCGAATCGAATATGTAAGACGATGATCACTCTGTTGTGGTTGCTAACCCAAACAATCAGAGGACCCCTGAAATACTCGTGTAAGTGGCTTATCACATTCACTTGAAGGTCTCTACCCGTCTAGATGAAGTGCACCAACAATAGCGATTATCGTAGTCCCTCCTAGGCCGAACGGTCCCAGCACCCTGGTGCGCCACGTTCGAGGGATTACCCGTGCACGGGCTATACGTCTTTAAGTCCATTTGACCATGCAACGTATCTTATCTTTCATACAACCAAGCAAGTTCGCTTATCTCTATTTCAATTGGCACAACGTCCCAATGTCCTCACGAACGCCTCGAAGGCCATAGACATTTCAAAGGCATCATGCCACATCGACAGTTATGTCACATCCAGGCCACAACTGTTCTCTTCTTCACAACGATGCCATCTTTGTAAGTATTGTGCAGCTGCGCACATTTGCCGTCTTTCCTTGCATCGTGCATTCCATGCACGCCTCGAAGCCGTGTTTCCTTATTCTATGCCTTAGCATTCAACGCGTTATACTTATGTTCCATCCTTCCGACTCATGCAACTGAGGCACGCCTCGATAAGGTATTCAATCTTCTATCGCTCGTGCGCTGAGGCACTCGCACCGATATAGTCTTTCAATGTTCTAGCATGCTAACTCGTGTACGGGGGCACGAAATGACTTATGCATTGGGGCACTCGTCGATAAAGTTATTCCATTTCTTATGGCTTGCGTACTGAGGCGCTCGCCTTTGCGATATTCAATATTCCGTAGCGACTCGTATACTTGCTGTACGATTCATTTCAATTGTTCTATCTAGTGTTCGACACGCACTATGTTTATCTCTCTATCGAGCTACGCCCGTGGCGTTGATAGGTTAACTCAGCATACAATGATATATATTTTACTTAGATATGAAGGTGTAGGAAAGAGAGTCAATGTCCCCCTACCTTGAGTCGATATGCCTTGTCGTTTCGCCGAGCCGTTGCGGCTCGATTTTATAACTTTGTTGCATGACCAACTCTCTTGACTTAGCCATTCGAGCACTTCGTGCTTCATTGCATTATACGTCCGATTTGGCTTACCGTGCCCAAGTATTAGCCCGTCGCAAGACGACGATTTGGTTTCGCGCCCTTACTGAATAAGGCAGAATACCGACCTCTAATATTCCAGCGTAAACGTATAGTCTACACATTAAACCAACTAAAATCAATACTTGCATTGATTCAGACTTGCGCCTTGGTCGATTCAATTTTTTAGAATCTTCGAGCCGATTCAACGCACTTATCCTTCGGGGCAACGCGGCGCTTCGCATCGATTCAACTTGATGCAATTCTTTGGGACAAGAAAACTCTTCGTATCGACTTAGTTTGATGCATTGCTCGGGACAACGTTGTCACGCCCCGATTCGGGGAGTCGCTCGCTTTGCTTCGATTCACGCCAAATCGATCGTCCTCGCTAAGGCGTGATGCCGTACAAGTCTGGAGTTGCACTTGTACAAGGCTAGAACATGCACATTTATATCATTTCATCACATTTGAAAAATAAGCCACAGTTGCGGAAACATTGAGTAAGCGGAATAGGAAGAATAATATTCATTTTATTGATGATTGTAGTCAGAATACAACTTTTTTCGATAATATTTGAAATGCCCTTTCGGCTACATTGATTCATAAAAAGAAGTACAAATGATAGGCTGCCATGAAATAATTTCCCGTTCATACATCATGCCCCTTTAGTACTTCGAAATATAAGCAGCTATCTTTGAAATCTCCGCAATACTTTGTGCGTCTTTAGAGAAAATAACTTGAAAGGAAACAACAGTTCAAAAAGCTTTAGTTGCGATGTGCGCCCGAGCCTTCTCCAGTACCTGTGGAGGAGGGGTCAGCACATTATAACAATGCGTTGGTGAGCCCCGTTGGCCCACTCAGCTAAACCAACATTTTATTAATGATAAACATTTTAAAGATATGAACTTGTTAGGGACAGGCAACATTTAGAGTAAATCACAATTCAAATGACATGGTAGTTCATGAAACCATGTTTACTTTACCATTGGCCGAATCCAGCTTTCCTGCATAAGATACAGGATAATAATAATATACTTACCGCCCCTGCATAAGACATTGATTAGTATACATTCCCACAATGTGACCACTGGTGTTGTTAAACCATATGGACTCTTTTCATTCATTCATTTGCATTTGGGACTTCAAGTTAATGAGATGACAGCACAGTAGGGAGCTAGCCTCTATGATGCCTCGTATTACTCATGTTTCCCAAAGCACTTCATTATTTCCTCCTAGGCCGAATCGGTCCCGGTGCCCCGGTACCGTTCTCGGAAATTATTGCTCAATCCTTGTATACAAGTTGTCCATGGTCAGGCAAATATGTGTCTGACTCGATATACACAGTGTGCATAGAATATTTGAAGTAATAGGCATCATGATCATTCTTAGCATTCATAATCATCATTCTAGGCATCAATTCATTTCAGTTCATTACAGTAATATTAATTCATTTCAATGTTCGATCTCTAGATTCTTAGTGGTATTGACTTGTGGCATTAGCATCTTGATATCGATCAACGGATGTTGCAAGACAATTATTTAGTTGGCATGAAGGAATAGCGAGAGGGACAATACCACCACAGAGATCCACACTCACAAATTAGAGAATCGTCGAGAGAGAGAGGAACACTTGTACGCTTAGCCTTCCGTCATGCGTCAGTCTGCATTGGCACCAAAAGTTTAGTTAATAATCCATCTCGTTGTGTTCTCTTCTCTCAGAATTCTCAAGAATGAATGCTATACAAATCGATGAAAACGGACAAGAATCAAATCATCGAAAATCATTCAGAAAAGCATCAATCAAAATCAAGCAACAAAACCAGTAGCAAAACATCCAGAGAAAACTCTTGGACGCATTTCAAGAGAAACCGATCCATTAGTTGGAAAGGTTCTTATGCACTTATCCGTGATCGATTCGATGCCGACGGTAAGTTTCCCAATACTCGGTTCCGACCAAGTTAGCCAAGCCACAAGCCTTACATAGTGAACCGCTAGGAGCGGGACACTACATAATATACCACTAAGAAAAAGTTTCGTCCTCGAAACTTAAAGCAAAGGTCCTACTATAGAAGCATGGAATTTCAGGACCAGAAATCCTATGCGCCAAACCCTACATGCGCCAGAGAGCTTGGACAAAGTACTTCACACAACAAAAACAACAAATATAGACATTGAAAGAAGACTTTTTGTTACATATAAAAGTCTATTACATGTCTAGAAAAGGTTGTACAAAGGAGATCTTCTACAAAGAAAAAATCCTAAGTCTACAGCCAGCAGCCATCATGTGCCCTCAAATAGGCGCAGCGACCACCATGCGCCCCCAGTTAGGCGCATCTTACCATGCGCCCTCAGCAAGGCGCATCCTTTTCAACAGCTCAGTTATGTGCATCCCAGTAATGTGCATCCCTTCAGCAGCCCAGTTATGTGTCGCTCCTCCAGCCAGGCTCACCGCCGTCGAAATGCTTCGACTAATGAAGCATTTATTAAGCAGGACGAGGGTGGAAATCAACCCTCTAGCCGAGGAAAAGAAAAGAACCACAAGCCAACCTGTGGCCAAGGGAGGCTTCGAAAGAGCCTCCAAAGACCAAGGAAGACCGTGATCGAAACCGCGGCTAAAGGAGCAGTTTTCAACACAATCAGAATGGGCTACACCCATTTTGAAGGAAGAAAGAGCCACCAAAGTCGCAGCACCGCCATTCCGATCTACAGCTCTTCCTGTACAACGAAGACGAGGCTCGAGCATCCCTATCTTTGGATGCAACAGGCACCTTCCGCCTGCCTCGGAAGCCCTCGACTCCGACTTTTGGATGTAACAGTTACCTTCAAGTGCATCAATGAAAACATTGCGTCGCATCTTTACCCTCGGAAGCATCTCGTCAACAGAATGCATCCGAGTAAACAAGTTCATGTTGGAAGAATGTGAGAGAACGAGAAGCAAACTCTCTCCATGCCACTATTTATAGGCCGGGCAAATCAAACCCATGCGCCAAGTGGATGGCTCTCCGAATTCTGTGCAATGAATTTGCATTAAATGGATGAACTGGACGCTTCGAATTCAGCTAAGTCAAGACAGCTATTTAACGCACTCGAAGATCGTAACAGTCGCACCATTAAAGACGTGTCATGAAGCAGATGCGCTGGCCAGACCGCGCATCACACAGACGCGTCCTTCAACATCAAGCGCATCACACAGACGTGCCCTTCAGTACTAAGCACATCACAGGGATGCGCCCCCCATGCGTCCCCATACGCCTAGTGGAACGCCAACCGACGCGCCCACTCAGCTGTCCATCGAATGTCACAAACATTAAATGCTGAACTGACAGAGTTGGCAGCACGCCTCCCGAAGTCTGAACAGTTCAGAAGACGAAGCGTCGCCAACGTCAGCATCATCATTACTTTCCTCCGACGGCTACTGCCACGTGGCCACCCAACTGCTTGCATGCGCCTCTACAGCCATGCACCCAAATCTGCATGTGCCTCAAAAGCCATGCGTCTCAGACTTTTCACTGATCCCTAAAGACAGAAGGAAAGTCACCATTAAAGCTCTGCATGCGCCTCAAAAGCCATGCGCCTCAGACTGCTCTCTGATCCCGAAAGACAGGAGTTAAGTCACTTCTGAAGCCTTGTATGCGCCTCAAAAGCCATGCTCCCCGAATGGTTCGTGACTCCTAAAGGTTACGAGCCAAAGCCTCCTCATGCGCCAAATCCTAGGCGCATCCTACCAGATCATTCCCCACCAAATCAGAGATCTCCGAGCCATGGGTCGATGACACGTGTCCTTTGACTCGACTCACCCAAGATCTCAGCAACAAAAAGATCTTCTCCTCTGCTACGTGCCGGTCCACAACAGCAGTATGAAGAATTCAACCCCTCGATCAGGGTGCATCATTCATGTGCCGCCATCAGCAATCAACACGTGGCGTCCCCGCGTACAGGCGAATCCTACATGCACGCATGAGCAGCCAGCCAGCAAAGCTATAAATAGAGGGATCATTTCCTTCTTCCAGACGGACACACCTACCTACCTACACACGGACAGAACACACAACCACCAGAGAGGCAGATATAGACACTCAACATCTTCCTCCTCTCAGCAAGCTCCAGCACCCAGAGCAATCCAGACCTTCAGAGAACCGATAACCGTCGTCAGATCGTCAACGGAGTCAACGCATTACCACTCACTCTATTGGCACAAGGGACCCAGATAAACAAAAGTGTACTCCTAGGACTACGTCTAAGTCCTATATTGTAACACTGTTCTATTTGTATTAAAATTTACAATAAAAGAATTTTAATGGCAAACAAGCTGGCGACTCTGCTGGGGACCTCTTTCTCCTCTACCGAGAAAGCTGTATTGTAATCCGAAGACGTGAAGGTGGGCTCCTCCCACAAGACGCTGGTCGTACGCCTCAAACAACAGGTGTATGAGGAGTTCATCTCTGAAGGCAGTACGAGTCCTTCGAATCGGCTGCCGAAGCAGAAGAAGACCCGCCGAGTCTGGGTACGCAAGGTCGACGCCTCGGGCACCACCACCGAAGGGGATGTGCCGATCCAGCCTTCCCTTCCTGCTGACGTCCTCAGCAACTAAGATGCTCCCGCTGGTGCAGCGCATCTCTCGGGGAAACGTGCGTCTAACCACGTTCCCCAACCATCTTTCTCTCAGGCAAGGAAGATGCGTCGACGGAGCAGGGGCACAGCCAATACCCCACACATCACCAGTGATGCACCACAGAAGGTCTCTGTCTTTGACAGACTCACTCGCTGTAATAGCGAGGAGAATTTGGATTCTGAGTACTATGCTCCCCAGTGGACTGGTACGAAGAAATCTAAGACAGCACGGGCCATGCGCCCCAAACGTGCTATGCCAGCAGCAAGCCAGAAGCATGCGCTCATAATCATGTGTGCTGCTGATGGTAAGCTGTACAAGGTCGACTCGAGTGCTGCGGTGCCAGAAACGAGCCGGCCTCCAAAGTCCTTATCTCACTTGGGTGCATCTATTGCGTGCACAACCAAGTCGAGTAAGGCGAATACAGTGGTCTTGAACTCCTGTGTCGCCTCTGGTTGTGCGTTTGAGGTCCGTTCAAGTCACTTCAAATGCTGTGGTTCCCCCACTACTGATCGGGATGCCAATTGGGTATTAGATCAGGGGGTGCAGCACTCACTGGACCACCCCGGCGCTTGGCCTTGCCATGCGCCTAAAGGGGGTATGAAGGTGGCACTCTCCTCCAACGATCTGCGTAACGTGATCACTCACAAGCGCCGATCAGGAGAGTCGACTGACAAGCACGATGCGTCTCTCACGGGGCATACTTGTGCTGTGGTCACCATCAACTGCTGTTGCAAAGCGGCAGTCCCACCAAGGCAGTCGGTGTTCCAGCGGCTGCAATCTTTGACACCCCTCCGACGTCGCCTCGGAAAGAAGGTGTCAACAGAAGATGAGCCAAGGGTTGCTTCATGCAACGTGATCTCCAACTCCTCGTCAGTCCGAAAGGCGACTGGCAGTTCCTCTTCCTCGTCCAAAAGCCAGCCGAGGAAAACCAAAACAGCTGTCACGTCCTCCGGAGTGTTCGAAGGCACTCGGGGGATGTCATGCCCCGCTGCCGTAGGAGCGATCGTCCTCGCTAAGGCGTGATGCCGCACGAGCCTAGATTGCGCTCGTGCAAGGCAGTTCCATAATGGCCGATTACATCGGCGGCGACGGGGTCATCGCACAGAAGTTCCAAGCAGAAACATTGAATACGTTGCAGCAAAATTTAAAGAAGAACACATGAACATAAGTCATTCAAAAGAAACTCTTTTATTGATATTGAATCCAAGATTACATTTGTGGGCGCAAGGCCGAATTACAAGTCTCTCGTGCTCACTTTTCTCTCAATTACAATTCACTCTCTGCTCTCTCTCTTGATTACAATGCTTGAGTCAGCGGAAGCTTCGGAAGGCGATGTCCATACATTATGCCCTGTATAAGTCTTCAGATCATGCGGCCGTACGCTTCGACTCGCCAAGGAACTCCGTGCCTCGACGCATCCAAGCGAGTTCTGCGCCACGAACTTCTACCTGTGCCTGCACATGAAATACTGTGTGGGTGTCAGTACCACTGTACTGGTGGAATGAGCTTCTCGCCCACCCATACAGAACCGACACATTTCATTTACTTTTGTGCAGCTTAAACCCTTTTAATTGTCTTTCTAGTCTTGCCTTAGGATCAATTTTAAGACTTGACGTCTAACCAACTTGACGTGCAACGACATGGTCGTGCTATAATACTGACGTGTGTTCCGATCGAGGCAATGCCTCATCGCTTAGGTACTTGATCGAACTTCAAGTCGGGACGGCAAGGTCGTGCCACATTCTATTCGCAACTTAGATATATTCAAGACGATGCTTTGTCGAGGGGCAATTCATGTGAACTCGGCCGTGCCAAGACCGTTGCTTAAACTCAAGTCGCTAGACCAATTCTCGTGCTAACGATTCAAGTGCAAAGGAACGGCAACGGGATGACTCGTGCAGGTCGTGCCTCTATACTTTGCTTAGACTTGTTTACGCATTCAAGACTGAGGCCGTGCCTCGCTATCAAGACTTATCCATACGACCGCCTTGCGACCATTCTTTTCGACTCATGAACCAAGCTTAGACAAGACTTATGAACCGTAGAGACGAATCCATGAACATTTCCGATGCCATCTATCGTGCTAAGCATGGTGCCTATGCTGCAGCCCAGTCTTAGGCCCAGACATTGTGTTCCCGACTAGACAAGCATTCAAGCTCTAGACTCAATCCAAAGGCATACACGCGGTGTGCCGCTATTGTCGACACATCTACATGAGGTGGTCACTAGCAATTTCAAGCTATCTTGGACTGGCTCGACGGGGGTATCGGTCCGCCCTTCTAAGGGTAGCTAGCCCCGGAAGCGCCGATACTCCCATACGGTTATCCGGCATGCAGGTTGAGCCACACTCGCTTCCCCCGGGCCGAGTGATTCCGACGCCCCGGTAATCACTCGAGAAGACTACACCTTGTCGACAAGTTGTCCAATGACCATGCAAGACTCGATCTATCCAGTCTATCCAGTCTTTCCTTAACATGACCATGCATTCCTTCTTTCTATCGAGACTCCCAAGCCGCGGGACCGATCTCGTGTGCGGGACTTATCAAGACGTTGCGAGACTCCCAAGTGCGAGACTTATCAAGAATTCAGGCAGGACATGACCGGGCAGGACCGGCATGCTTATTCAAGTATTCCGGCAGGACATGACCGGACGGGACCGGCATGCTTAATCAAGTATTCGGCCGTGGCTTGTGCCTTAGACATGTCTGGTTCTCTAGGCGACGCTAACGCTCAAGTCATAACTTGACTTGACAACCGCAGCTAGAGTGGGACAGTGCTAGAATTGGCTTCGATAGCCTAGTACAACTCTTGTCCAACTTATACGGGCAATAACTCGACGAGCGGTGGCTACGCCGTGCTACGCATCGCAGGAAACGTGCTAGGCACGGGGTCGACTTAACAACCAAGTCTTGGGTGCCTAGACTTAAGCCAACAAGCCGTACAAAGACGACTTAACTTGCGGGACGTGCGAAGGCTATGCCAAGCCTTGCGGGACCGGACCGTGCATGCTTTGTTAAGCATTCGTGCGGGCGACGCCTATGACTTAGGCTTATTCAAGTATCGGGACAAGTCGACAGGACCGTGCATGCTTGGTTAAGCATTCACGCAGGCGACGTCTATGACTTAGGCTTATTCGAGTGTCGGGACCAAACGACGGGACCGTGCATACTTTGTAAGCACTTCGAGCAGGCGACGCCTAAGACTTAGGCTATTTCAAGTGTCGGGGCAATTTAGCAACTTAGACCAACTTCCTTCTCCCAAGCCACAGGTTCGAAGGATCGAGTGTCATTTTAAAGCACGCTGAGCCGACTTCTATACAAACCGTGGGACCATTTTCCATATTCTAGGACATTCCGAACCGACGGGATTACTCCCTTAGCTATGTGCGTTCGTAGCTTTTAGATTAGCCTACTTGTGCAAGTTGAAAGCAAGCGAGTTATTAAGTGAAGGCTAAGATGAAGCAAGTTCACCGAAACTCCCCCACCTGTGCGAGGAGTCGTCTCGGACGAGCGAGCCTTCGAGCAGCCGTTGCAAGGCTAAGTTCCAACGCCGTCGGCGTTTCGATTCCTCCGATAAACTTTGCGGGACGGGGCACTACAACATACACCACTCAGAACAAGTCTCGTCCTCGAGACTTTCCTGAAGGCAAGCCATCCTACCATTTCTAGGGCCAAGACTTAATCGAGCACACTCCGCCTATGCGTTTCCTTTGATTCCGAGCCACGCTCACACGACTATCAATCCTTCCGTTAACATGATTTCAAGATCTCGACACTCTTCCATCTTTCAAGTCTTGCTTGAACTCATTGTATCACTTGGCTGGATCGTGCACGTATTCCAAGCGTCCCTAAAATATATGCATTCAGCCAAGCCGTATGATAGAGAATTTGTCATTCTCACTCGAGTCGCTTCGTGCACATACCCAGGTGTCCCTGAAATATATGCATGTCAGCCGAGTCTCGTGAGCAGGGTTTCCTACGTTCGTGATTCATGCTATCCATTCTAACCAATCCTCAAGATCAATTCTTCGATTGATAACTCTGCAACAGGGACGTTTCGCGTAACCGCTAGGCCAATCTTTGCGAGGCTAAGTCAATGTCAGGATTGGAATCATAGTTCCCCAACAATAATGCCAACACTGACCCCAATCCTAGGGTCAAACCAAAGTCGGTAGTACGGGATTTTCTACCCAAGCTTGCGTCACTCAGATTTCTAAACATCGAGCACGATCACCTATTCGCATCAACGCTTTTCGTTGCGCGTATTCGAATCCAAATCACCAACTCTAACCAATTCGTGCATTCGATCATGAGGTCATCTAGCTCGATAATACGTTGTGCCCCAATCTTACGCGAGTCCGATTATCCACGGTGGTTCGTGAATCACCACGCAACGCACCCGCAGAATAATCATTCTTATCGGGGCGTAACTCTTGTTTGAGTTTTAGACTAACTCATTCTCGATACGCGGATTGGACCTACTCAATCCTCAAATTCAATCCTTCAAGCACCCAAATTTATTCTCGAGTCACCTCCGCGTCAAACCACAAGTCGAAGCAATCAGATTGCCATGCCATCCAAGTTCAATCACTCCCGCTGTATGAATCACCATACCAGCGCTCACGCGGAGTGATCGCCCTAATCGGCGCGACGCATATACGAGACTGGGGTTGCGCTCGTATAAGACAAGAATGTCGAAGTTGTGGTTATCGACGAAGCAAATCCAACCATTTCATTTTCATTTAAGCCAAGATTTCAATTTGATAGTCCGACCGTCATTCATTCAACCAGAAAACCCTCGAGCCAAGTTTTATCTTTTCCTCGACACGTTTCAATATCCCGAGTATAGCATCCATCGGAACAATGACATCTATACGATCGTC
Source organism: Iris pallida (assembly GCA_029216955.1). Taxonomy (NCBI): domain Eukaryota; kingdom Viridiplantae; phylum Streptophyta; class Magnoliopsida; order Asparagales; family Iridaceae; genus Iris; species Iris pallida. The sequence goes on from JANAVB010015800.1 coordinate 4,735,553, forward strand.
ATTCGCTGAGTCAGAGTACCCCCGAGTTATCGCATATCGATCTTTGATACGCCTCAATACCATCGACGATATGCGTAACCTGACGATCTTCCTTTGCAACCAATTTCGAGTCGTGCGACTGATGCTATTGCCCGAGTTGGATATTCCATAATTTTCCTCGATATTCAAGATCAAGTTCAGTCGCTATTCCTCAAGCTCGTTTCAAGATCGTTGTTCGAAACTCAAGTCACATTTCATTTGCATCAATCCGATATCGTACGCGCGATCCTCTAAGTTTCCTCGATCAAGACCATTCATTTTCATTCATCGTTCCGAATCATTTTTCCAACACGTATTGCCTATTCGCAAGTCGTTCGAACAAGATGCTCGTTCGGGACATTCGAAGTCACGACCAACTAAGCGTGACGCGTTCTAAGGCTTTGTGCGATCGCATCGCCTCATCGACATACTCGCCGTTACTCGTAATCCTCAATATTTGCTCGAATGATTTCTAAGAAAATCCATACACCACTCGGATTCGAGCCATCCGATCTAGCCTACATTCACGTTCGCGTCATGCGCTAAGACATCCTTTGGATTCGTTCGACGAATCCCTAGCGTAATCGCTCACGTCGCATCGACGTACTAAGTCGTTCGTACTATTTCCTTAAAATCCAAGTCAATCTTTCGTGTACGTCTAAGCGTTAACTCGATAGCATTCCTATCGATAGACACTCTAAGTGTAATTCCTTCCCGACCGAGCGGTACTTGATATCACTCGTAACTTGTTTGCGCCAAAAGTCGAGGTGCGCGATACGCGACGCAACTTAGCCGAAAGGCCGTGCGCATGGCTATCCCGTGCGGACTATATTCGAGTTTGCACGCTGAATTGCTAGGGTCAACGCGGGACTAGTTAGGCACGCACGCAACTTTGCCAACTTAGCATGTGTTCTCTATCGAGTCAAGTTTAACATCGTTCGGCACAAAGGCCAACCGATGCATTCAACGATAGCCTACCGATGCGTTTGGTTGAACGCTTGAACGAGCTTTTGAAAATATTTAGACTTATTGTATGGACATGTCGAGGGACAATCGAGAGAGAGCACATACTTATTTTCCAACGACGAGCTTTCAAAACTGAGAAATTCGACGTGAAGTCCAAGGACGTAAAGCCGTGCTCTGATACCATTATGTCACGCCCTGCTCCCGTAGGAGCGATCGTCTTCGCTAAGGCGTGATGCCGCACGAGCCTAGATTGTGCTCGTGTAAGGCAGTTCCATAATGGTCGATTACATCGGCGGCGACGGGGTCGTCGCACAGAAGTCCCAAGCAGAAACATTGAATACGTTGCAGCGGAATTTAAAGAAGAACACATGAACACAAGTCATTTAAAAGAAACTCTTTTATTGATATTGAATCCAAGATTACATTTGTGGGCGCAAGGCCGAATTACAAGTCTCTCGTGCTCACTTTTCTCTCAATTATAATTCACTCTCTGCTCTCTCTCTTGATTACAATGCTTGAGTCAGCGGAAGCTTCGGAAGGCGATGTCCATACATTATGCCCTGTATAAGTCTTCAGATCACACGGCCGCACGCTTCGACTCGCCAAGGAACTCCGTGCCTCGATGCATCCAAGCGAGTTCCGCGCCACGAGCTTCTACCTGTGCCTGCACATGAAATACTGTGTGGGTGTCAGTACCACTGTACTGGTGGAGTGAGCTTCTCGCCCACCCATACAGAACCGACACGTTTTATTTACTTTTGTGCAGCTTAAACCCTTTCAATTGTCTTTCTAGTCTTGCCTTAGGATCAGTTTTAAGACTTGACGTCTAACCAACTCAACGTGCAACGACATGGTCGTGCTATAATACTGACGTGTGTTCCGATCGAGGCAATGCCTCATCGCTTAGGTACTTGACCGAACTTCAAGTTGGGACAGCAAGGTCGTGCCACATTCTATTCGCAACTTAGACATATTCAAGACGATGCTTTGCCGAGGGGCAATTCACGTGAACTCGGCCGTGCCAAGACCGTTGCTTAAACTCAAGTCGCTAGACCAATTCTCGTGCTAACGATTCAAGTGCAAAGGAACGGCAACGGGACGACTCGTGCAGGTCGTGCCTCTATACTTTGCTTAGACTTGTTTACGCATTCAAGACTGAGGCCGTGCCTCGCTATCAAGACTTATCCATGCGACCGCCTTGCGACCATTCTGTTCGACTCATGAACCAAGCTTAGACAAGACTTATGAACCGTAAAGACGAATCCATGAACATTTCCGATGCCATCTATCGTGCTAAGCATGGTGCCTATGCTGCAGCCTAGTCTTAGGCCCAGACATTGTGTTCCCGACTAGACAAGCATTCAAGCTCTAGACTCAATCCAAAGGCATACACGCGGTGTGCTGCTATTGTCGACACATCTACATGAGGTGGTCACTAGCAATTTTAAGCTATCTTGGACTGGCTCGGCGGGGGTATCGGTCCGCCCTTCTAAGGGTAGCTAGCCACGGAAGCGCCGATACTCCCATGCGGTTATCCGGCATGCAGGTTGAGCCACACTCGCTTCCCCCGGGCCGAGTGATTCCGGCGCCCCGGTAATCACTCGAGAAGACTACACCTTGTCGACAAGTTGTCAATGACCATGCAAGACTCGATCTATCCAGTCTATCCAGTCTTTCCTTAACATGACCATGCATTCCTTCTTTCTATCGAGACTCCCAAGCCGCGGGACCGATCTCGTGTGCGGGACTTATCAAGACGTTGCGAGACTCCCAAGTGCGGGACTTATCAAGAATTCTGGCAGGACATGACCGGGCAGGACCGGCATGCTTAATCAAGTATTCGGCCGTGGCTCGTGCCTTAGACATGTCTGGTTCTCTAGGCGACGCTAACGCTCAAGTCATAACTTGACTTGACAACCGCAGCTAGAGCGGGACAGTACTAGAATTGGCTTCGATAGCCTAGTACAACTCTTGTCCAACTTATACGGGCAATAACTCGACGAGCGGTGGCTACGCCGAGCTACGCATCGCAGGAAACGTGCTAGGCACGGGGTCGACTTAACAACCAAGTCTTGGGTGCCTAGACTTAAGCCAACAAGCCGTACAAAGATGACTTAACTTGCGGGACGTGCGAAGGCTATGCCAAGCCTCGCGGGACCGGACCGTGCATGCTTTGTTAAGCATTCGTGCGGGCGACGCCTATGACTTAGGCTTATTCAAGTATCGGGACAAGTCGACAGGACCGTGCATGCTTGGTTAAGCATTCACGCAGGCGACGTCTATGACTTAGGCTTATTCGAGTGTCGGGACCAAACGATGGGACCGTGCATACTTTGCAAGCACTTCGAGCAGGCGACGCCTAAGACTTAGGCTATTTCAAGTGTCGGGGCAATTTAGCAACTTAGGCCAACTTTCTTCTCCCAAGCCACAGGTTTGAAGGATCGAGTGTCATTTTAAAGCACGCTGAGCCGACTTCTATACAGACCATGGGACCATTTTCCATGTTCTAGGACATTCCGAACCGACGGGATTACTCCCTTAGCTATGTGCGTTCGTAGCTTTTAGATTAGCCTACTTGTGCAAGTTGAAAGCAAGCGAGTTATTAAGTGAAGGCTAAGATGAAGCAAGTTCACCGAAACTCCCCCACCTGTGCGAGGAGTCGCCTCGGACGAGCGAGCCTTCGAGCAGCCGTTGCAAGGCTAAGTTCCAACGCCGTCGGCGTTTCGATTCCTCCGATAGACTTTGCGGGACGGGGCACTACAGGGGAGGAAAAAGATCTTGGAAGAAGCTGGGGGTAGTCAGACCCTTGTCGAGTCCGAAGACGAGGGTGTCCAAAGCACATCTGGGGCAGATCCTGTCAGCCTCCCAGAAGATGAGGATATCCCCCAGAACATAGCTGGGGGTAGTCTAGCATCTGCGGACCCGAGTTCCGGAGACGCAAAGGCCCTTCAAGACGGAGCTGAGGGTAATCAGGCCCTTGTCGACGATGCGCCCATGGTGAATGTTCTCCCGAACATAGCCGAGGGTAGCCAAGACGAGGCTCCAGGAGAGGCAACTCCCCCATAAGAGAGTGAGGCCAAGAGTGAAGCCTCAACCCATCCATCCACTCCCGGCCGCGTTGTAACGCCCCAGTCCTAAAATACGTAGGACTAGAAACGTAGACATGCCAGCTGTATTCATACGAAATATACTCTAATATATGGAAGCCTCGTATAAATACATAAGCTGTAAAATGCAGTAGAACCATAACTAATCTCATCTACACAAGATAAATGAATAAAAATATCATATAATGAGAATAAATTTGTCTTGATACAATATGTTGGGCGGAGACAAATCCACTACCAACAAAATAAGGAAAAGTACATAGAAAATGAAATGAGTGGCGAGCGAAGCGAAGACGATCCAAGTGCAATCATCCTCGAGAAATAGCAATGAACACGGCTAGAGCTAAAGCACCTGCGAAAGACAATAGCACACACCTGGGAAGATAACCAGGTCCTCAGAGGGACGTAACAAGACACATAATATCATGCCATATAAACTGAATAAATACTGCTCAAATAAATAAGTAAATCGAATTATAACATGTTCCAATACGCACCTACTGAACGAGCGTACCATCCCCCCAACCAAACAAGGACAGGAGATGGTAAACTAATTCACGGTAACGTATTTTCCCATGCTATAAATCCAATATGGTATCCGGACCCCAACAAGGTTCAATACCTTCTCATCGAAGTAGTAAGTCACACCTACAACCAAACAAGGACAAGATGTGACGAACTAATCCGCGATAAGTTATTATTCCAAGTCACGGTCAGATACAACTACCCAAACCAAAGGTACTCGTACCTAACGGATAAGGGCGCCTAACCAAATCTAGGTGAATGCATTTTAAGAACAGTTTATGGTCGCATGACTACCCAGTCAAGTCGAGAAAATACCAATACAGTACCTCAGTAGCGAGTCACAACACTATATACTATTCCTCAGTATCGAGCAAGTCTATAGCATATAGTCTACCTATCGTTCCTCAGTAGCGAGCGAGTCTACGGTAGATAGGTTGGTAGTCAACTTCCAATCATGTTCTTTCCGCCCAATGCTAACTCTATAACCGCTAAGTCAAACTAGCATGCAACCTCCATTAGCGGTTATTCCTATCGCACGGCTTGTACGTACTGGTGGCCAGCCAATCACGCACTTCCGAGTTCTACATGCGACACACAACTTCGTGGTACAACGTGTCAAGGCCATGAATGCAACACACAAAGGTGGTCCCTTAAATCTAGGTTTAATGCGTAAGAAAATAATACATAGCAAGAAACTGAACAGTAAATACTAACAGGTTATGCCATGTATCACAGTTTATTTTGCATAAAGAAAATAATGAACATGCATGAAATATGAGCTAAAATAATTTAAACAGCTAATGGCAAGGTGTCTTACATGGTAGGGCGCCTGGTGTGCTGCGAATATCACGGTGGCACGAACTGCGACTTCGGTGCAACAACTGTGCACGGGGACCTCTGATGGTGGCACGGACAGTTCCATTGGGTCCAGAAGGGTCAAATTGGTTAGGATGGACATAAGGTAGTCTCGAAATGGACGAAAGAATAGGAACAGTAGGACTTGGATACGGACAGGAGAAAATCAAAGAAAATAAATATTTATATATATACGAATTTTAGAAAATATTTATAATACTTTTAAAAATATATTACACTAGTCGAAAGAAGTTTTAGGTAAATACATTAAAATAGAAATCACTTTAGGCTAAAACACTAAGTTTGTGAACATGAATTTATAGGTAGAAAACTATATTGGAATTTCAATTATAAATAAAACTATATTTAAAAATCACTTATAGGTAAAACTATATATTTCTTGTATTCAAAATACTAAGTAATTACTTGAAAATATAGGAAAACAAATTTGTTTTATGATAACAACTAACTTTTATCGAATATAACTTTTTAGACTAAAAAAAAAACATAATAATATAAAATAATATAGCAATATTTTAGGGCTTATAAACCCAATTTGAAAATCAGTGTAGGGCTCAAGCCCTCAACCATATATTTTGTTACTAAATAATTTTGGAAAAATAGTATAGATATATATTATCAAAACAATAATAACACTAATGATAGTAAATACAGTAATATATCAATCTACTACTATTTCCCAAAATATGCATCATATAAATTAATAATAATAACAAAAACATTAACAATAATAATAATAATATTATTATTATTAAATTTTCAAATAGTTTTTAACAATACTAGTCATAATAATGAGTATATATATAAACATAAAATAAAAATAAACTAATAAAAATCCTAAACTAATGTACTTACTGTATAATAATAATAATAATAATAATAATAATAATAATAATAATAATAATAATACCCGAAACATAAAATAATCAAAAACAACAAATACAACTTAAATAAAAACAGAAATATTACTAAACAAAATATCAACACAACAGCAATAAGCTTACTGCTGCCATTCGTTGGTATCAACAAAAAGAAAAGAAAGGGAGTGAGAGGAGCGGAGAACGAGAGGTGAGAGAGAGAGAGGGATTAGAAAGAAAAAAACGAAAAAAAAAAGAGAAAGAGGAGGGGAGATTGGAGAAGGAGAGCGGGGACGAGAGAGTGGCGATCGGTGCTAGGCTCGAGAGAGGGAGGCGGCGGCGAGCAGAGCGGCGACGGGAGCGGTGGTCCGGTGGAGGGAAGGAAGCGGGTGAAGGTTTCAACGGCGAGAAGGGGTTCGCTCGTAGGGGGGTTTCGGCCGGCGGTGGGGGCAATTTGGTCGGCGGGGTTTTACGGGAGCCGCCGGTCGGGCGGAGCTCCGTCGGAGGGGCCGGTGAAGAGCTGCGGGCGGTGGTCGGTCGAGAGATGGAGGAGTCGATCGGGCACGGGGAGTCGGAGAGGGCGCGGATGGCTTGTCGGCCGGTGGCGCTTGGGGAGGCGCCGATCCGGTGGTGGCGTAGTCTCGGCGGAGGGACTGCGAGGGGAACGGCGACGTGGGCTGGCAAGGTGGAGGCGGAGGCGGCACTTACGCCGGCGGCGGCGATCGCAGGCGGGGATCCGCCGGAGGTAAGTGGTGGCTGGTGGGGGTGTGTGTTTTAATTTACTGTTCTCCTTTAATTCTGTGATGCGGGTGTTTTTGGTGGCGGCGGTCAGGAATTTGTCGGAGATTTATGGTAGTGTGGTGTTGGCTGCCGTGGCAGTAGCCGTGGTGGTGGTGCGGTGATGATGGTTTGGTGGCTGGTCTGGGACGATGTGCTGCGGTGGCAGGGTTTGGGTCGGGGTGGTGATGGTTGTGTTTGTTGGTGTGGCCAGGTCTGTGGTGGGCCTAAGGGGGCGACGGCACCAGCGGGTGGCCGAGATCAAGGTGGACAGGAGGTGGTTGGAAGGAGTTGACGTTGGTGGATGTGGTGTACAGCATCGGAAGGTCGGCCGGAGTGGCCAGGCCGGGTCGGATGATGGTTGGCCGATGATTGGGACGGTGTCGGGTGGCAGCGGGTGATGGTTGTGTATTTTCTAGAGTTTAGGTTTGTGGAGTCGGGGGTAGGTATTTGCCGGGTAGCGAGGAGACGGTGGTCGGGACAGATAGGGTTAGGGATTTGATGATGTCGGGGTGTGTCCGACACGGGGGAGAGGATCTGTATTTTGTAAAATATGGAATAAAAAATTGGATGGGAGACACAGACACGATGCAAGATTTGGGTTGAGGAATTTGTGGAGGAATATTGAATTGGAGGAGTACATGTCTATTTATAGGATGTGGGAATTCCCAATTAGATAAGGATTAGGATATTTAAAACCCAATTTAGATAAATCAATCTATTAAATTGAAATCAATCAAATCAAATCAAATCAAATCAAATCCAATCCAAATCCAATTAAATCTAATTTAATTCCCTTAGTTTAAAATCAAATCAATAATTCAAATTCCAATATTAACTATTTAAATAAATACATAAATTCAAATCAATATTTAAATCTCCACAATAAATTCAAAATATATTTTCCAAAAATACTGATAATAATTAATTTCGAAAATTACATTATTTACAATAAACAAATAAATAATTACGAAAATATATGTTTGTACAATTAATATTTACATAGATATACTTTTCTAATTTACCATTTTATAGGAAAAATTTATTATTATAACTATATAAATGAAAGGCTTTTCATAAAAGTCATAACTAGAAAATAATAGCTAGAATAATTAAAATACTAAAAATAATGTTTTTCCAAAAATATGTACGCTCGCACATATTCGCACTCGACGAGCAAAAAAAAAAATTTCGTGCGCGACGTACAATACGACTGCGCGACGTACAATACAAAATTTTAAATCGGTACCAAATTTAATAAAAATAAATAGTAGAAATTTAGGGATTTTACATCCTACCCAACTTAAAAGAATTTCGTCCTCGAAATTAAGAATTGGTAGGGGGTAAGAAGACACGAGGGGTATCGATGTGGAACAATCGATAACAAAATCATGCTGTAAGAATCGCGATCTAGATTATAGAAAAATAATACAGTACGGTCGGAATGAATGAGGGTCACGATTAAGAGAACGAAATAGATTCGATTTAATTAAGCGATTTGAGGGTTTTGATAGAGTCGAGTAGTTTGATGAAGATATAACAACATCGAGTGAGAATGGTCATAGTAGATAGAAGGTTCTAGTATAACGCCTTCGTTCTTCTAAAATAGGTGAAGGCGAAAGCAATATAGAGTTCGAAGGAGGCGCTATCGAATACGAATACGTGATTCAAAGGCGTTCGTATAGATTTCAAAAGAATCGTCAAGGCAGTCGTGGATGGAATTTTTGAGGACAAGTTTAATTATGTTCCGTTCACGAAGAATAATAGACAAAGGCGAACCAAAGTGCACTCGGTTGATCAGACCATCATGCACCGGTTCTGATTAGACAATATGTTAGTGAGCGCGCTCAATAGCATAAGTCATGAACAAACTCGATAAATGGATGAGTTTGCAAAACTAGATTATAGTTGTAACATTAGTCAAAGTGGTAAAAACATAGGCACGAGAAATTTAGATTAAAAGAAGGTAGAATGATTCTAAGTCATACAGTCGTCCTATAGTCTTCTTGTCCATGTCCTTGGTTGGCTTAGACGGGTTAGGTCCTCTAGATTCTAGGATCTAAATAAGCTTGCTAATATGGGTCACTAGGTCAAAGGGGTTGCTAGGACATAAGGTATTCTACCCAACTTAAAGAATTAAACTAATGCTGTTTTGGGACAACTAACTAGTATGGTCAATCTCTAGCAAGCACGAAGGGAAGATAAGAATAGGGATGGAAGGAAGCAAGCAATCAAGATGCAATTGATGAGTCAAACGGTAGATAAAATTGAAGAAAGTGGTCAAGTATGTGGATGAGATCCTAGACTTCTAATCCTATACGCAGGCTTGCATGGTACGGTAAAGTAACCAAACAATTTATCTAGACCTGCATGGGCCACCACAAAAACATGTAACGCTCCAGTCCCAAAATACGTAGGACTAGAAACGTAGACATGCCAGCTGTATTCATACGAAATATACTCCAATATATGGAAGCCTCGTATAAATACATAAGCTATAAAATGCAGTAGAACCATAACTAATCTCATCCACACAAGATAAATGAATAAAAATATCATATAATGAGAATAAATTTGTCTTAATACAATATGTTGGGCGGAGACAAATCCACTACCAACAAAATAAGGAAAAGTACATAGAAAATGAAATGAGTGGCGAGCGAAGCGAAGACGATCCAAGTGCAATCATCCTCGAGAAATAGCAATGACCACGGCTAGAGCTAAAGCACCTGCGAAAGACAATAGCACACACCTGAAAAGATAACCAGGTCCTCAGAGGGACGTAACAAGACACATAATATCATGCCATATAAATTGAATAAATACTGCTCAAATAAATAAGTAAATCGAATTATAACATGTTCCAATACGCACCTACTGAACGAGCGTACCATCCCCCCAACCAAACAAAGACAGGAGATGGTAAACTAATTCACGGTAACGTATCTTCCCATGCTATGAATCCAATATGGTATCCGGACCCCAACAAGGTTCAATACCTTCTCATCGAAGTAGTAAGTCACACCTACAACCAAACAAGGACAAGATGTGACGAACTAATCTGCGATAAGTTATTGTTCCAAGTCACGGTCAGATACAAGTACCCAAACCAAAGGTACTCGTACCTAACAGATAAGGGCGCCTAACCAAATCTAGGTGAATGCATTTTAAGAACAGTTCATGGTCGCATGACTACCCAGTCAAGTCGAGAAAATACTAATGCAGTACCTCAGTAGCGAGTCACAACACCATATACTATTCCTCAGTATCGAGCGAGTCTATAGCATATAGTCTACCTATCGTTCCTCAGTAGCGAGCGAGTCTACGGTAGATAGGGTGGTAGTCAACTTTCAATCATGTTCTTCCCGCCCAATGCTAACTCTATAACCGCTAAGTCAAACTAGCATACAACCTCTATTAGCGGTTATTCCTATCGCACGACTTGTACGTACTGGTGGCCAGCCAATCACGCACTTCCGAGTTCTACATGCGACACACAACTTCGTAGTACAACGTGTCAAGGCCATGAATGCAACACACAAAGGTGGTCCCTTAAATCTAGGTTTAATGCGTAAGAAAATAATACATAGCAAGAAACTGAACAGTAAATACTAACAGATTATGCTATGTATCATAGTTTATTTTGCATAAAGAAAATAATGAACATGCATAAAATATGAGCTAAAATAATTTAAACAGCTAATGGCAAGGTGTCTTGCCTGGTAGGGCGCCTGGTGTGCTGCGAATATCACGGTGGCACGAACTGCGACTTCGGTGCAACAACTGTGCACGGGGACCTCTGATGGTGGCACGGACAGTTCCATTGGGTCCAGAAGGGTCAAATTGGTTAGGATGGACATAAGGTAGTCTCGAAATGGACGGAGGAATAGGAACAGTAGGACTTGGATACGGACAGGAGAAAATCAAAGAAAATAAATATTTATATATATACGAATTTTAGAAAATATTTATAATAATTTTAAAAATATATTACACTAGTCAAAAGAAGTTTTAGGTAAATACATTAAAATAGAAATCACTTTAGGCTAAAACACTAAGTTTGTGAACATGAATTTATAGGTAGAAAACTATATTGGAATTTCAATTATAAATAAAACTATATTTAAAAATCACTTATAGGTAAAACTATATATTTCTTGTATTCAAAATACTAAGTAATTACTTGAAAATATAGGAAAACAAATTTGTTTTATGATAACAACTAACTTTTATCGAATATAACTTTTTAGACTAAAAAAAAACATAATAATATAAAATAATATAGCAATATTTTAGGGCTTATAAACCCAATTTGAAAATCAGTGTAGGGCTCAAGCCCTCAACCATATATTTTGTTACTAAATAATTTTGGAAAAATAGTATAGATATATATTATCAAAACAATAATAACACTAATGATAGTAAATACAGTAATATATCAATCTACTACTATTTCCCAAAATATGCATCATATAAATTAATAATAATAACAAAAACATTAACAATAATAATAATAATATTATTATTATTAAATTTTCAAATAGTTTTTAACAATACTAGTCATAATAATGAGTATATATATAAACATAAAATAAAAATAAACTAATAAAAATCCTAAACTAATGTACTTACTGTATAATAATAATAATAATAATAATAATAATAATAATAATAATAATAATAATAATAATAATAATAATAATAATAATAATAATAATAATAATACCCGAAACATAAAATAATCAAAAACAACAAATACAACTTAAATAAAAACAGAAATATTACTAAACAAAATATCAACACAACAGCAATAAGCTTACTGCTGCCATTCGTTGGTATCAACAAAAAGAAAAGAAAGGGAGTGAGAGGAGCGGAGAACGAGAGGTGAGAGAGAGAGAGAGAGGGATTAGAAAGAAAAAAACGAAAAAAAAAGAGAAAGAGGAGGGGAGATTGGAGAAGGAGAGCGGGGACGAGAGAGTGGCGATCGGTGCTAGGCTCGAGAGAGGGAGGCGGCGGCGAGCAGAGCGGCGACGGGAGCGGTGGTCCGGTGGAGGGAAGGAAGCGGGTGAAGGTTTCAACGGCGAGAAGGGGTTCGCTCGTAGGGGGGTTTCGGCCGGCGGTGGGGGCAATTTGGTCGGCGGGGTTTTACGGGAGCCGCCGGTCGGGCGGAGCTCCGTCGGAGGGGCCGGTGAAGAGCTGCGGGCGGTGGTCGGTCGAGAGATGGAGGAGTCGATCGGGCGCGGGGAGTCGGAGAGGGCGCGGATGGCTTGTCGGCCGGTGGCGCTTGGGGAGGCGCCGATCCGGTGGTGGCGTAGTCTCGGCGGAGGGACTGCGAGGGGAACGGCGGTGTGGGCTGGCAAGGTGGAGGCGGAGGCGGCACTTACGCCGGCGGCGGCGATCGCAGGCGGGGATCCGCTGGAGGTAAGTGGTGGCTGGTGGGGGTGTGTGTTTTAATTTACTGCTCTCCTTTAATTCTGTGATATGTGTGTTTTTGGTGGCGGCGGTCGAGAATTTACCGGAGATTTGTGGTAGTATGGTGTTGGCTGCCGTGGCAGTAGCCGTGGTGGTGGTGCGGTGATGATGGTTTGGTAGCTGGTCGGGGACGATGTGCTGCGGTGGCAGGGTTTGGGTCGGGGTGGTGATGGTTGTGTTTATTGGTGTGGCCAGGTCTGTGGTGGGCCTAAGGGGGCGACGGCACCAGCGGGTGGCCGAGATCAAGGTGGACAGGAGGTGGTTGGAAGGAGTTGACATTGGTGGATGTGGTGTACTGTAACGACCCGCTCCGCCCTAGCGGAACGTCGATCCAAACGGCAAGTGCAACGACTCAAACGAGCCGTCGACCCGAAGAGTTGGCATCGACCGGATGAAGAATCGATGCAAGGCTTACATTGGCCCGTCAAGATGAATCCAGACTTAGACTTTCAAAGGCGCGCTCGGAGTATCGCTCGGCCGATGCGAACATCGCTAATGTGGGTGGCTCCGATGAACCCGTCTTTGCTTAGCCTAGACACACATCAATGCGGACACTATCACGAGAATCGCTAGGCGATAACCCCGTGCATGCTAATAAATGACTCAACACACCTTGCTAAGGGAATAATCCCATCTTGCATGCTTGTATAGAATATGGAAAGAAACATGGAAAATATGAGAACTCTCGTACCGTGCTCCACGCTCGTGCTACGGCACAAGCTTACGTTCAAGTCCCGTACGCGTTCAACAATAAAATAATGAATGGGTTACAACAATGAAATGGGAAGACTATCAACATAGTCGTTCCGAGTAGAGTATAGAAACATTGAAAGGCTATGGGACCGATGGATCGCCAAGGCGACTCCCGTACTGGGAGTTGCGTAAAGCGCGAATGAATGAATCAACGAATGAATGAACGGATGAATAAATACGTGAAAATGAATGAACGAACGAACAAGTGAAAGAAAGAAATGAAAGAAAGAATACATGAAAGATAAGACATGAAAGACGTTAGCGAAAGGTGTTACGGGCACGTGCAACGGGGCTCGCTACCCGTGCTGTACGGACGCCAACCTGGTCGATAACGCATTATGGCTAAGGGTTAGCCTACGGCTCAGAAACAGCCGTTATGTTAAATGACAAGTAAAATACGAAATGGTCGTGGACAAACGGCACGGACGATGGGGGGAATACCGTGGCCGTCATAAGGAAGGATTCTGCGGCACGATCGATGGAGGGTAATCGTGGCTGGCCTAGGCTGAATCAATACAGGGCTTACGGTCTGCCTGGGTGCGGGCTTGGGCACCAGGGGACGTAAGTGCAGGGTATATTCAAGAGACTTAACGGGGTGTACCAGCCATCACCCTATGCTAAGTTGAGAATTACCAAGGGAAATGTCCAAAATGGCTTGTAAAGCCAGCGAGCCATGCATGTAGATTAAGTGGACTATGCTGGTGGCAATCCACGTGCAAGTTCATGCATTGAAACAAGTAGTCTAAGTAAACTAATGAAGTGTCTCCAGAACATGCTTGAATTTAATATCCTGAACATGCTTGAATGTATAATCCTGAACATGCTCGAAACGTAACTCTCTGAACATGCTTGAAATGTAACACTCTGAAACGTGCCTACGACGTGCTAGAACATGCCCACGACGTGCTAGAACCCGAGACATGGACTCGCCAGTAACATTGAATGTTTACATAAATCACGTCATGTTACTTCATGTTAATGTTGACTAACTTGGTTTACTTTGGACAGGGAAGGCCGGACGGTAAGTATGGGTAAGTCGTGCATGTATTTTCCATGCGACATTTGAAATCAGCAACACGAGATAGGTCATGATATGTGCCATGAAATTGACCCTAAGGCAAGATTAGAAAGATAATGAACGATAGACGGTGCACAAAAGTAAATGCAACGTGTTTGGTAATGATAGCATTGTGGGCGAGCTAGCCTCCCCACCAGTGCATAACAATGTACTGATAACTCCACAGTCTGCTTGCAGGAAGCAGGAGACACCGGCTGGTGCGGAGCTTCCATCGAACGTGTTAAGGCGCGGAACCAACTCCGGGGCCTTGGGACGTTGCAGAAGCTGAAGCACCCTATACAGGACATAATGTATTGGAACATCGACATATATCATTCCATCTTGTAAGCCACTTGGCACGCCTTTTATGTTTCAGAGAGAGAGCTTGAGCGATTTGTAATATCGGCCTAGCGCCGCTTGTAACCTTCGTGAATATCAATAAAGAGATCGAATTTGCTTCTACTTGTGTTTATTTACTTTCTGCTACAATGGGGACACTCTGTGCGACTCTGTGGCCTAGCTCAAATCGGCCGTTTCTGGACTTGGCCTTGTACGGGCGCAACCTAGGCCCGTGCGGCATCACGCCTTAGCGAGGACGATCGCTCCTACGGGAGCAGGGCGTGATATATTGGTATCAAAGCACGACTTTACGTCCTTGGACTTTATTTTGATTATCTCAGTTTTGAAAGCTCAGTTGGAAACAAAAGATGGGTACGCTCTCTCTCATTGTGTCTTGGGATGTTCCATACAATAAGTCTAATATTTTCAAAAGCTCGTACGAGTACTCGGTTGGACGGGATCGATAGGCGAAGGCCTTTGTGCCACCATGACGGACTTGAGTTGGAAGGAACAGATGCTAAGAGTTAGCAAACGTAGTGCGTGTTTGAATGAGCTTACGCTGGCAGCAAACGAGTACACGAGACCAAAGTATAGTTCGAACGGGATGGTTATGCACGTAGCCTTTTGGCTAAGTTGTGTAGAGTATCGCACACCTAGAACTTTTGGTGCAAACGAGTTGCGAGTGAAATCGATTATCGCTCGAACGAGGATAAGTGAGCATGCGAACTCGAATATAGTCCGCACGGAATAGCTATGCACACGGCCTTTTGGCTAAGTTGTGCCGTGTGTCGTGCACCTCGACTTCTGGTGCAATCGAGTTGCGAGCGATATCAAGTACCGCTCGGTCGGGAACGGAGATACACTTAGAGTGTATATCGATAGGAATGCTATCAAACTAACGCTTAGGCATGCACGAAAGATTGGCTTGAATTTTGAGGATTGCCTGAACGACTTAGTACGTCGAGGCGACGTGAGCGATTATGCTAGAGATTCATCGAACGAATCTGAAGGATGTCTTAGCGCATGATGCAAACATGATTGAGGACTAGATCATATGGCTTGAATTCGAGTGGTGTATGTGATAGGTTTGGAAGAAGAATAAGAATGAGTGACGACGACTAGTCGAGTGGCTCGAACCCTGAGTGGTGTATGGACGTTATAGAAATTATTCAAGCGAGACTACAAGATATACGGATAGAACGGGTATGTCGACGAGGCGATGCGATCGCACAAAGCCTTAGAACGTGTCACGCTTAGTTGATCGTGACTTCGAATGTCCCGAACGAGATATCGTTCAGACAACTTGTGAATATGCAACGCATGTTAGAAAACGATATGGAACGATGAATGAAAGTGAATAGTCTTGATCGAGGAAACTTAGAGGATCGCGCGTACGATTTGGGATTGATTCAAATGAAATGTGACTTGAGTTTTGAACAACGATCTTGAAACGAGCTTGAGGAATAGCGATCGAACTTGATCTTGAATATCGAAGAAATGGTGGATTATCCAACTCGGACAACAGCATCAACGCACGACTCGAAATCTGTTACAAAGGAAGATCGTCAGGTTACGCATATCGTCGATGGTATTGAGGCATATCAAAGATCGATATGCGATAACTCGGGGGTACTCTGACTCAGCGAATGGCGATCGTACAAATGTCATTGTTCTGTTGGATGCTATACTTGAGATGTAAAAAGAATGTGTCGAAGAAAATATAGACTTGGCTCGAGGATTTTCTAGTTGAATGCATGACGGTCGGACTATCGAGTAGAGATCTCGGCTTGGATGAAAATGAAATGTTTGGATTGCTTCGACGATAACCCCAACGTCGACATTCTTGTCTTATGCGAGCGCAACTCCAGCCTCGCACATGCGTCGCGCCGATAGGACGATCACTCCGCGTGAGCGCTGGTATGGTGATTCATACAGCGGAGGTGATTGAACTAGTATGGCGTGGCAATTTGTGTGCTTCGACTTGTGGTTTGCTGCGAAGGTGACTTGAAAATGATTCAGTGTGCTTGATGATTAAGCTTGAGGATTGCGTAGGTCCAATCCGCGTATCGAGAATGAATTAGTCTGGACCCAAATAAGAGTTACGTTCCGATGAGAATGATTATTCCACGGGAGCGTTGTATGGTGATTCATGAACCACCGTGGATAATCGGACTCGCGTGAGATTGGGGCGCAACATATTGTCAAGTTAGATGAACTCGTGATCGAATACGTGAATTGGTTAGAATGGATATGTGAAGTGTGTCAATTTAGTGATTTGAATGGATTTGAATTCGTTGCGGTGTGCGACGAATACATTGATGCGAATAGGTGATCGTGCTCGATGTTTAGAAATCTGAGTGACACGAGCTTGGGTAGAAAACTTTGTACTACCGACTTTGGTTTGACCCAAGGATTGGGGTCAGTGTTGGCATTATTGTTGGGGAACTATGATTCCAATCCTGACATTGACTTAGCCTCGAAAAGATGGCCTAGCGGGTAGGCAAGATGCCCTGTTTCATGAGTTATCAATCGAAGGATTGATCTTGAGGATTGGCATGGATGGATAGTGCGAATCACAAATATAGGAATACCCCTCACGAGATTCGGCTGACATGCATATATTCAGGGACACTTGAGTATGTACACGATGCGACTCGAGTGAGAATAATAAATTTCTAGATCATACGGCTTGGCTGAATGCATGTATTTTGGGGACGCTTGGAATGCGTGCACGATCCAGCCAAGTGATACATTGAGTTCAAGCAAGACTTGAGGAATAGGAGAGTGTCGAAGATCTTCAAATTGCGTTAAGTAATGGATCGATACTAGTACAAGCGTGGCTCGGAATCAAAAGAAACGTGTAAGCGGAGTGTGCGTGAACGACAACGAGATTGGCCCTAAACAAGTGAATGATATGGAATCGATATCGTGCAAATAAAAGTTGGTATAACGAATTAGACCATTGATAGGAAGATATACTCGAGGATAGTACAATACTTAGTCTTGAATCGGACGAAAATTACATAGACTTGGTCGACCCCGCTAAGTAGAAATCATACTAATTTTGTGGACACGAACGCTTGAGAAGCGAATCGGGTCATCTCGATGATCGAGATAAACGAAAGTGAGTTTGCCTCAGCCTATGACCCTCGTATTTGACGAATTACAATGTGCCTCGTGCGAATATTTCCGTCCCATGACACACAGAAATAGCAATCAAGACGAAGAAACACTTGAATTGAATAAGTACAATCAACTATAAAATGAATGAAAGGCTATTCAATAAAATCGACCAAACGCGTGCGACACGAAACTTAGAAAGATATCAAGTATGGTTCGATTCCATCGAACGATAGAGCCGTTCGATGAAATTGTCTAAGAAAAACGACGACACGAGTTAAGGAATGATAGGATGACCTGCACTCAAGAAGTCTCGAGGACGAGACTTATTTTGGGTGGTGTATTATGTAACGACCCGCTCCGCCCTAGTGGAACGCCGATCCAAACGGCAAGTGCAACGACTCAAACGAGACGTCGACCCGAAGAGTTGGCATAGATCGGATGAAGAATCGATGCAAGGCTTACATTGGCCCGTCAAGATGAATCCAGACTTAGACTTTCAAAGGCGCGCTCGGAGTATCGCTCGGCCGATGCGAACATCGCTAATGTGGGTGGCTCCGATGAACCCGTCTTTGCTTAGCCTAGACACACATCAGTGCAGACACTATCACGAGAATCGCTAGGCGATAACCCCGCGCATGCTAATAAATGTCTCAACACACCTAGCTAAGGGAATAATCCCATCTTGCATGCTTGTATAGAATATGGAAAGAAACATGGAAAATATGAGAACTCTCGTACCGCGCTCCACGCTCGTGCTATGGCACAAGCTTACGTTCAAGTCCCGTACGCGTTCAACAATGAAACAATGAATGGGTTACAACATTGAAATGGGAAGACTATCAACATAGTCGTTCCGAGTAGAGTATAGCAACATTGAAAGGCTATGGGACCGATGGGTCGCCAAGGCGACTCCCGTACTGGGAGTTGCGTAATGCGCGAATGAATGAATCAACGAACGAATGAACGGATGAATAAATACGTGAAAATGAATGAACGAACGAACAAATAAAAGAAAGAAATGAAAGAAAGAATACATGAAAGATAAGACATGAAAGACGTTAGCGACAGGTGTGACGGGCACGTGCAATAGGGCTCGCTACCCGCGCTGCACGGACGCCAACCTGGTCGATAACGCATTATGGCTAAGGGTTAGCCTACGGCTCGGAGACAGCCGTTATGTTAAACGACAAGTAAAATACGAAATAGTCGTGGACAAACGGCACGGGCGATGGGGGGGAATATCGTGGCCGTCATGAGGAAGGATTCCGCGGCACGATCGATGGAGGGTAATCGTGGCCGGCCTAGGTGGAATCAATACGGGGCTTACGGTCTGCCTGGATGCGGGCTTGGGCACCAGGGGACGTAAGTGCAGGGTATATTCAAGAGACTTAACGGGGTGTACTAGCCATCACCCTATGCTAAGTTGAGAATTACCAAGGGGAATGTCCAAAATGGCTTGTAAAGCCAGCGACCCATGCATGTAGATTAAGTGGACTATGCTGGTGGCAATCCACGTACAAGTTCTTGCATTGAAACAAGTAGTCTAAGTAAACTAATGAAGTGTCTCCAGAACATGCTTGAATTTAATATCCTGAACATGCTTGAATGTATAATCCTAAACATGCTCGAAACGTAACTCTCTGAACATGCTTGAAATGTAACACTCTGAAACGTGCCTACGACGTGCTAGAACATGCCCACGACGTGCTAGAACCCGAGACATGGACTCGCCAGTAATATTGAATGTTTACATAAATTACGTCATGTTACTTTATGTTAATGTTGACTAACTTGGTTTACTTTGGACAGGGAAGGCCGGACGGTAAGTATGGGTAAGTTGTGCATGCATTTTTCATGCGACACTTGAAATCAGCAACACGAGATAGGTCATGATATGTGCCATAAAATTGACCCTAAGGCAAGATTAGAAAGACAATGAACGATAGACGGTGCACAAAAGTAAATACAACGTGTTTGGTAATGATAGCATTGTGGGCGAGCTAGCCTCCCCACCAGTGCATAACAATGTACTGATAACCCCACAGTCTGCTTGCAGGAAGCAGGAGACGTCGGCTGGTGCGGAGCTTCCATCGAACGTGTTAAGGCGCGGAACCAACTCTGGGGCCTTGGGACGTTGCAGAAGCTGAAGCACCCTATACAGGACATAATGTATTGGAACATCGCCATGTATCATTCCATCTTGTAAGCCACTGCGCACGCCTTTTATGTTTCAGAGAGAGAGCTTGAGCGATTTGTAATATCGGCCTAGCGCCGCTTGTAACCTTCGTGAATATCAATAAAGAGATCGAATTTGCTTCTACTTGTGTTTATTTACTTTCCGCTGCAATGGAGACACTCTGTGCGACTCTGTGGCCTAGCTCAAATCGGCCGTTTCTGGACTTGGCCTTGCAAGGGCGCAACCTAGGCCCGTGCGGCATCACGCCTTAGCGAGGACGATCGCTCCTACGGGAGCGGGGCGTGGCATGTACGGCATCGGGAGGTCGGCCGGAGTAGCCAGACGGGGTCGGATGATGGTTGGCCGATGATTGGGATGGTGTCGGGTGGCAGCGGGTGATGGTTGTGTATTTTCTAGAGTTTAGGTTTGTGGAGTCGGGGGTAGGTATTTGGCCGGGTAGCGAGGAGACAGTGGTCGGGACAGATAGGGTTTAGGGATTTGATGATGTCGGGGTGTGTCCGACACGGGGGAGAGGATCTGTATTTTGTAAAATATGGAATAAGAAATTGGATGGAAGACACAGACACGATGTACGATTTGGGTTGAGGAATTTGTGGAGGAATATTGAATTGGAGGAGTACCTGCCTATTTATAGGATGTGGGAATTTCCAATTAGATAAGGATTAGGATATTTAAAACCCAATTTAGATAAATCAATCTATTAAATTAAAATCAATCAAATCAAATCAAATCCAATCTAAATCCAATTAAATCTAATTTAATTTCCTTAGTTTAAAATCAAATCAATAATTCAAATTCCAATATTAACTATTTAAATAAATACATAAATTCAAATCAATATTTAAATCTCCACAATAAATTCAAAATATATTTTCCAAAAATACTGATAATAATTAATTTCAAAAATTAAATTATTTATAATAAACAAATAAATAATTACGAAAATATATGTTTGTACAATTAATATTTACATAGATATACTTTTCTAATTTACCATTTTATAGGAAAAATTTATTATTATAACTATATAAATGAAAGGCTTTTCATAAAAGTCATAACTAGAAAATAATAGCTAGAATAATTAAAATACTACAAATAATGTTTTTCCAAAAATATGTACGCTCGCACATATTCGCACTCGACGAGCAAAAAAAAAAATTTCGTGCGCGACGTACAATACGACTGCGCAACGTACAATACAAAATTTTAAATCGGTACCAAATTTAATAAAAATAAATAGTAGAAATTTAGGGGTTTTACACGCGCCATGACAGTAAACGTGACTGGGGCTGATATCGAGTCTGATACGTCGCCAACAGACCTCGTCTAGCGCATGGATACCCTAGAAGGAGGACTCAAAACCCTCTCTGCCTCCATGCAAACACTGACTCAAGCAGTGTTTGAGATACGGTATGCTTTGGCGAAGACACGTTCTACCGGTCCCGACCCAGGGGCCAATGGAGAATCGAGTGTACCCCTTCAACGGGTATCCTCGGACATAGATCGCCGCGAAGCACCTCGGATGTCGGAGCCCTCAAATGCTCAACTCCCGGTGGTACCACATCCTCCGACTCCCAACTCCACAGAAGACGTGGTCGAGATGATCAGGGACTTGCGCGAGCGCTTTGAGTCCAAGACAAGACAAGAGGAGCGCCAAAAGATGGGCATCCCCCAACCTTATCCCCTTGAATAGAATAAGGTGGTTTATGCTCCTAAGTATATACCACAAACACTGACGCCATACGACGGGAAGGACTCTCCGCATCACTATCTGACGTATTTCCAGTCTCAGATGGGACATCTTCCGAAGGAGGACGCACTACTTACCAGCATATTTGTTGGGGTACTGAAAGGAGTGGCGTACGACTGGTACTGCAGCCTCCCCGATAATTCAATATCTTTCTTCGACGACCTGACACGTCTTTTTCTCGACCGTTTCTACGACGGCGGAAAGGACATGACAATGGCATCCCTTATAGAGATACGCCAGAAGGAGAAGGAAACAGTTCGAGTGTTCATCAAACGCTTCCGACAGGCCTGCTTCAGACTGCCCCCGGGCATGCCAGAACATGCGCTTCTCTCCTCCTGCAGTATGAACATGCTGCCTGCAGTCAAACTCTGGCTTAACTCTACTCCTCCTCCCGACTGGAGCTCCTTGATCATTGAAGCAGAAGCCACAGAAAAGAAGGCGGCCAATGCTCATCTTCTGGGAGTCAGTTTCCCCACCTTTGAAGATAAGAGGAAACGGCCTGCAGCCAACAACCCCGGACGAGAGACACAGGCATTGACTGTCAATGCCTCCAAAGGTGCGTCAGCACCTGCTCAGAAACCTCCACTTGTACCAAGGCCGAAGAAGGTTTATTCGTTCAACGACGAAGACACCCTACAACTCTTTCAGATACTGAAGCAGGGTGACAAGATCAAGCTTCCAGACCCTAAGCGTCCCGATGAGGTTGGGAAAGTGGACAACCCGAGGTACTGTCACTACCATCGGTTTGTCGGATACCCAACCAAGGACTGCTATGTCCTCAAGAATTACATCCAGCGCATGATCAATGCGGATGTAATCTCCGTCGACTACGAAGAGAAGACAGTGTCAGCCAACGTGGTGTCACTCCAGTTTGGCACCCTGTCGCCGACTACAACACAAGATGGCGTCGTCCCCATCCCTAAGGCGACAATGGAGGTGGTTAACCGACCACCTACCCATGACAACGTGAGTGGACTCATCCCACTCACCATATCTCGGAGAGAGATCCTATGGGTTTACCCCGATCTTGTCTCGAGGTGACTCAACCGGAGGTACGCCCTACCTCCAAATCCAAAGGCAGGAAGATCAAGTCTTGCCACATGGTCTCTTCTTCAGCAGAAGAGGCACTTCCTGTGCAGACGCGTTCACAACAGAACGTCCAACCCGACGAAGCTGCCGTCGAGGTGGTGCCTCCTGGCACCGTCCCTGCTGTCCAGGACGAGGGCCCGTCTAAGCCCCCAGCAGCCAATAAGCAGAAACAGATAGAGGCCCGCTTCGACAGGCCTCTACGAAAGGAGAATGCTTCGGGGCTAGCTAAGCCCCACAATTTTGACATACTGGCACAATTGGCCAGTACTCCTGCCCGCCTATCTCTGTTCGAACTCCTTCGTCTTTCCAATGACTCCCGAGAAGCTCTCTGTGAAGCTCTGAAGGATGCTGAATCCTTTCTCAGTCAGGTCAAGCAACCTGAAGATCTTCCGACTGTATGCACGCACAGTCATTGTGCGGATGAGGTTATCCATAATATAACCTTCACCCAACAAGACATGCTGCTCAAACACAACCGACACAATAGGCCACTGTACTATATAGGGTATATCGGTTCAGTTAAGGTGAAGCGGATTCAGATCGATCCGGGGTCTTCCCTTAGCATCATCTCGAAGACGCTGCTCTCAACACTGGGGATCCCAATGTACCGACTGGCGCCCTCCAACACAACAATCAGTGGCTTCAACGCCAGCAAAAGAGAACCACTGGGCAAAATACGACTAAAGTGCCACATCGGTAACCTCAGAACTGAGGTCACTTGTTATGTCGTGGATGCTGAAGTCAACTACAACCTTCTGTTGGGTCGCCCATGGCTGCATGAGTACATGGTGGTGCCGTCCACGCTCCACCAATGTATAAAGTACGTGTCCACCAACAACGTCATCCGTACGGAGTTCGCGGACATCGACCCTTTCAAAGCGATTGAAGCCTACTTCACCGATGCTGACTTATACAAATCACTTGACGGGGAGGAAGCCAATGATGCTGACGACGAAGCAGAAACGACAGCAGAGCTGGACATGGAGCCTGAGGTCACTCCCGATGCTCCTTTGAAGATCCGACTCAAAGGCAAACCGCCTCAGAAGTTGCCTCCCATGAGCATTAAACTGTCCGGGAAAGCACCAGCTGCTCCTGAAGCTCCCATGAAGATACGGCTCAAGGGAAAGCCGCCTCAAACATCGGCTCCCCTTGTGGCAAAACTACAGGGGAAGGCACAATCACCGGAAGCACAGCGGAGGCACCTCTGAAGGTGCGTCTTAAGGGCAAGCCACCGCCATCTCAGTCGCCAGAAAAGGCCCACGTAGTCCTTTCGAACTCCAAAGCCAACGCTGTGGTGGGCTCTCCCGATCTCACTCCAGTGCTTACAGATAAAAAGTTGGGGGAATATATCTCGGCTGATGTAGATGC
This sequence comes from Iris pallida, assembly GCA_029216955.1. Classification (NCBI taxonomy): domain Eukaryota; kingdom Viridiplantae; phylum Streptophyta; class Magnoliopsida; order Asparagales; family Iridaceae; genus Iris; species Iris pallida. The sequence continues at coordinate 4,759,827 of JANAVB010015800.1, forward strand.
CCCTTCTCTAGACAATGTAATCCTGCGGGATAAAATCTCATATTTCATCAATAACAGAGTGTCTTTTAATTATTCTAGTCTTCCACATTAGAATGCCATGTATACATTAGATAACGCTCTATGGTCGTTGCAAACACAAATAACGACCGTCCATCATGTAAATCGAGTAGTCCCGTTCCAAGGGGTCTGTTACATAGTCCCACCATAGAGTCGAGACGAAGAATCCGTCATCCTCGGCAAGGTTGAGCGTCATCAAGACCTCCCGCCACTCGAGCCAGAACCAGATGCCTGCAGAATGCAACTCTATCGGTACACGGACAAGGCAAAGTACCTCATCCAAAAAATGGTTTCGACCTAAAAAGCGACAAAGGCCTAAACTACGGCAAGGGTCGACGTCTCCCTCTTCGGCTTCCGACACCTAAAGGAAAGCCCCAGGACTACTACAACAAAACTCGACGGGGGGTAGGCTATGTCACGCCACCGCCAACTCCAGAGAGTTCAGACGCGGAAGAGGTAGAACATTCTCACTCGTCCGAAGCATTAATGTGGGACTCCGATACCAGTATCAGCTCAGTCTTCAAGAGGGTGCTTTCAGCCAATATGACGTCTGCACAATCTCAAGAAGAAGAAGGCGAAGACCAAGCACCGGAATTCTTCGAAGAAGAATCCTGGGCTCAACGCCTAGGACAACAATAGGAGTCTCATTTTGAATTACGTGAACCTCCCACCGAAGACGAAGTCGAGCAGATCGACCTTGGGGATGGATCTTCTTCCAAACCCATCTTCATCAGCAAAAGCCTAAAAGGAGAAGACCGAGAATTTTTAATCCAGCTGGCTAAAGAGTATATCGACGTCTTTGTCTGGAGTTACGAAGATATGCCGGGACTTGATCCCCAGATCGCGATGCATAGTCTGAACATCTTACCTGATGCTAAGCCTATCAAACAACAACAGCGACGCTTCCGTCTGGACATCATGAACGCCATCGATCAGGAGGTGGACAAGCTCTTGACCAGCGGCTTCATCCGTGAAGAACAACACCCAGATTGGGTAGCCAACGTTATCCCTGTCACCAAGAAGAATGGGAAGATACGAGTTTGTATCGACTTCAGGGACCTCAACTCTGCCTGCCCGAAGGACGATCACCGACGTGATGATCGACAACACATGTGGCTTCGAGCGCATGTCTTTCATGGACGGGTATTCGGGCTACAATCAGATCAAGATGTTCCCCGATGACACAAAACACGCGTCATTCAGGACTCCAAAAGGTGTTTTTTGCTACACAGTGATGCCCTTCGGCTTGAAGAACGCTGGTGTGACATACCAACGAGTGATGAGCACCATTTTCTGTCAACATCTTCGCAAAACAGTCGAATGCTATGTTGACGACTTCGCAGTCAAGAGCCGTCTCAAAGGAGATCACCTGCAAGACCTGAAGACAGTCTTCGATCTCATGCGGGCGCACCAGCTCAAGATGAACCCCGCTAAATCCTTTCTAGGGGTTTCTAGCAAAAAGTTTTTGGGCTTCATCATCACGGCGAAAGGCATTCATGTCGATCCCGAGAAGACCAAAGCCATCCTCGATATGGACCCTCCGAAAAACCTTCGAGAACTTCGAGGCCTACAGGGGCGTCTGGCATACATCCGAAGGTTTATAGCAAACCTTTCCGGCAAATGTCGACCCTTCACTCAGCTCATGAAGAAGGAAGTCTCTTACGTCTGGACAGAGGAATGCCAAAAAGCTTTCGATGACATCAAAGCTTACTTGACGAGCCCGCCAGTCCTGGTGGCACAGTCGCCGGCAAACCATTCCTCCTCTACGTCCGTGCCATGGATCATTCCCTCGGCGTCCTGCTAGCTCCGAACAGCGACACAGGCTACGAGCAAGCAATTTACTACCTCAGTCGAACTCTGATCGGGGCCGAACACCGGTACAACCCCGTTGAAAAGGAGTGCTTAGCTTTGGTATTTGCCATCCAAAAGACTCAACATTATGTCTCGGGGCAGACAATTCATGTCGTTTCCCGAGTCAATCCGCTCAGGGTCCTCATGACGAAGCCAGGATTATTGAACTCCCGGCTAGCCACATGGGCGATCTTGCTAACACCATACAACATGGTGTTCGTTCCGCAAAAAGCTGTTAAGGGTCAAGCTCTGGCCGACTTTTTAGCTGCACACCCCATCCCAGAGTCCTCAAGACTCTATGAAGACATCTCGGATGAGGTCCAAGAATCAAACGTCACCGAAGAAGGCCCCGTCTGGCGGATATTTTTCGATGGCACTTCAAGAACAGGCCCCAAAGGCCAAATCATCGCTAGAGTGGGGGTGGTATTAGTCTCCCCCGATCAGCTGGTCATCCAGCGTGCTTACTTCCTTTCGAAGTCGTGCTCCAACAATGTTGCCGAGTACAACGCGCTCATTATGGGACTCCAGCTGGCGCAACAGCTGGGGGTAAATCATCTGGAAGCCTACGGCGACTCAAAACTCGTCGTAAACCAGATCAGAGGGCAATACGAGGTTCGCCATGAAGATCTGATCCCCTACCATGAAGTTGCATTGAACATCATTTCAATCTTCACCGGGTTCTTCATCGAACATGAACCTCATCTACAAAATCTGGAGGCTGATGCTCTGGCCGACCTCACAGCCTCATTAGCGGTAGCCCTCGGGACTCAACACTATGTCACGGTGGTGGGTCGAGACCTGGTCTGCCCTAAAAATAACCTGTGCTCACAAGTGGCCCATGCCATGTCAACGAGTGCTGGTGTTAATGTCCGAGACTGGAGATCCCCGTTCATCGACTTCGTTGTCTACGGAATTCTCCCAGAGGACCCGAAAGAAGCCGTCTCAGTCAGGAGGCGCTTCCTTCGATTCAACTATGATACGGCTACTAAAATATTGTACCGACGCTCCTACGATGGACTTCTCCTTCGATGTTTGTCCAACGAAGAAGCAGCCGAAGCCCTTCGAGAAGCTCACGATGGAACCTGCGGGGCCCATCAACCTGGCCCTAAGTTGCAGGACCGACTGCGACGCATGGGCTACTACTGGCCAACCATAGCCACTGACGCTGTCGAATATGCTAAGAAGTGCCATGCGTGCCAGCTTCACGCAGACTTCATTCATACACCGTCAGAACCACTACATCCTACAGTCGCCTCCTGGCCCTTCGAAGCTTGGGGCATGGACATTGTGGGACCGATCACCCCTCCTTCATCGAGAGGACACCGCTTCATCCTAGCAATCACCGACTACTTCTCCAAATGGGCAGAAGGAGTTCCCTTGGCAGAAGTGAAAAGCTCTAGGGTGATCAGCTTCATCAAGTACCACGTCATCTACCGTTTCAGAGTACCCCGGAGGATCATCCACGACAATGCTCCTCAGTTCATTATCCATGTTTTCAGCAGATTCCGTAACAAGAATCGTATTCAAAACGTGGCATCGACCGCCTACAATCCGGCAGCAAACGGATTGGCCGAGGCGTTCAACAAAACTATCGTCAGGCTACTCAAAAAGGTTGTGTCATCTAACAAACGCGACTGGGACGAAAAGCTCGGAAAATGCCTTTGGGCCTACCGTACAACGGTACGGACCCCGACAGGCAACACACCATTCTTCTTGGTCTACGGGAGCGAAGCGGTACTGCCTCTCGAGATCCAGATACTCTCACTCCGCGTAGCAATCATAAACCAACTCACAGAAGAGGACAATCAACGTCGTCGTCTGCGGGAACTGGAGGCACTTGACGAAAAGCGTCTCCTAGCTCAACAGCGCATCGAACTCTACCAAGCCCGTATATCACAGGCTTTCAACAAGAAGGTCAAGCAGAGGACTTTCCAAGTTGGCGACCTGGTTCTGGCAGTCAGGAGGCGAATGGTGTTGACTCACAAGACACCCGGAAAGTTCGAACCCAAGTGGGAAGGACCTTTCATCATAGAGACGGTATACTCAAACGGTGCTTACCGCCTCGCCAAATCCAATGGGGACTTGTTCATGATGTCCATCAACGGCAAGTTCCTAAAGAAGTACTACTCTTGACATCTTTCAGACATGTGCTTCCACCCGGAGATCTGTGGACCCAATCATCAGGACTCACAGACAATTCCCGTTCACAAAATCATACGCTTCCGGAACCCAGCTGTTCCGTAGCATCCTCCAGTAGAAGGACAACCACGTCCACATCACCTCTGAGTTGCCCTCCTATACCCTACAAAGCAGAATCTTACATCCCATAAGACTACGCTACCCACCATATTTACCACGTCCACATTACCTCTGAGTAAACATCCTGTACAGACAACCCTTGCGTTGTCGTACATTGATCGCAGAACTTTCACGTCCACATTACCTCTGAGTAGTTTTGCGTGTCCCCCATGATCATTCCTACCACGTCCATAACACCTCTGAGTAGGGAGATTCCACCACTTGAATCCCATATTTGCCATGTCCATATCATCTCTGAGCAAACATGAGGGTTCTATCAAACTTATTATCTGTACCTAAAACCCAAGGTGCGCAAAAGATAATAGGTCCACACAAATCATCAAGTTCATGACAGCAAAAATGAACACATCACAAAAAACTTTATATTCTTTATTTTTAATAGAGAGTAAAAGTTTACAACCCCAGCAAGAGTTGCAAAAATACAAAAAAGAAGAGACTACAATCCCTAAACATCCCCAGGGTTGGCTGAAAGCTCTTCAATCCGACGCCTCAAGTCTGCCGCTCGAGTCTCCACAGTCGCCAGGATGCGAAGTTCAGCTTCTTGATGCATCGCTTCAATAGCCTCAGGAGAAGTATCATTTTCATGCTTCTCATCCAGCTGCTGCCGCTGCTGAGCCAAAATAAGAGCCCGGTGGGTGAAAGCTGCCTCCTCCTTCTTGAATGCTACGTGTTCAGCCTGGACACGTTCGGTGTCTAATAGAAGTCGGGCCCGTTGGTCCTCAAGGCGGCGGATCTGGGCATCAATTTATGCGATACTAGTATCCAACACAGCTCGTGCCTCCACCGTCTCCTGTGTAGACTGAGACAACCGCTCCACTGCAGCTTCAGTCTCAGCCACTTCACGTTCCCAGACACTCACAGTGGCCTGGTAAGAAGACTCAATCTCGGCGATCAGCTTCTCCTTCTCCGCATCTATCAGGACGGAGAGGTCATTTCGTTGGATGCGCTGTAATTCGGAAAGCTGCTGGTCCAACTCAGCCACCGTGGCTTCCAGAATGTCGACCATATGATCGTGGCCCTGGTGAATATGGATCAGGTTGATATGAGGCAATGCCAGAGTTCTTGCCGTCGCAAAGCTCCCGTTGGCATCAATCACTGCCGATACCCCCCTCTGCAGCATTTTATACACTGCCTCGACGATGAATTTCACGTATTTATATGCATCCACCAGCACCTGCAGCGTCATGGCAGGAGTCGGGAGAGCTGCTCTAGTTAGCGGACCAGAAGAAGGCCCGCCTGCTTCAATTCGCGAGGCTGGACCCTCGGTATCGACAGGCTCTTCATCAACAGGGACTTGACTACTAGCCCGAGGAGCCGCAGGAACAGAAGAAGCCGAAACAGGCGTCGAGATAATACCCCAAGTAGAAGGAGCAACAGAGGGTTCTATCAAACCCTTACCCTTCCCAAACTCGGAAGAACCACCGACTTCAGCGGCCACCTCTTCAGTCCCCAACATCCTATCAACAACCTGTACTTCCCCTAATAGAACGGGGAGATCAACACTCGACTCCTGACCCGCACCAGGAGTCAGGACCGGCAGACGAGTCTCCTCATCAAATCCCTCTAGAGGGACAGGATCTGTTACTACCCCCTGATCGGTAGCCACCTCAGCTTTCGCCGCTGAGTTTGGAGTAGGGCTCGACAATGATGCAGCCGACCTTCCCTCATCATGATAAGGAGGGAAATCAACCCTCTCATCCGTTCCAATCACATCTGTTGCCCCCGTAACAGACTCTTGCAACTCTGGAGCGACGTCATCTGAAGACGATGAACTCCACCCCACTTCATCACCAGGAAGCCTCGTGTCTGCTAGACCCTCGGCATCCAAGGCCCCCGCTGCGGCCTTTATCATCTCGGAAGCTGCTGCATCCTCAGCTTCCCTTCTGACATAACCAAATTATGTGGGACAACATCCTCTGGATTCTCCTCCATGGGGATGCTGGAATCTCTACGACAACAACATCCTCGGGATTCTTCTCCATGCGAGACATCATAATCGGCGGGATGCGCACTTCAGACGAGCCCGCCATCTCCTTTGACCTGCTCCTACCAGATTTTGGAGTACGGGGCCTCCTATTTAGCGGCTCCTACAAAAAGAAAGCATTGGTTACATGAAAATGTTGAATCTAAACTAGATTATGTGGGACATCCTTACCTCTGCAGATGCCGAGTCTGATGACATAGTCAGTGACGATGTCTTCTTCTGCCTCTTTGACGCAGAAGAGCCAATCTCTGTACCCGTACGTCGTTTCGGTTGATCAACCGGAGGTTCGGCCTGACCCCCTGGAAGTGCGGCAGGGGCACCTTGATGACCCATCCCTGGTGGACGGTACGATCGAGCCCTAGCCGATACATGCCCGGTCACCGTTAACGGGGTGCCTGCAATAAGACTTGTCTCCCTATCATAGCAGGGAGGCGCGGCAGCCATAACACAGTAAAACTTGGCGGCCGAGTAAAGAATGGGCGACCGCGGATTCTGGACGGGCAGCGTAAACCGAGCTCCGGTATATCCAGCATTGTAGTATTGCCAAGCTCGTGTACCATCCAACAAACTTCCAGCATACCCCAGGGTGATACTGGGATTATCCAACATCAGCTGCGCATAACTAAATTGCCGTGCAAAGCGGCTCGGTAAGTACGGTTCTAGATAGTACTGATTCCTGTTCCGGTACACCAGATGGGATGGCCGAATACTCTGCAACCAGCGGAATCTCCATGGAGGCAGAGTGGTGGCGTCTTCACCCGAATCCGTCAAATCCTCGTCGGCCTCAAAACCCGAGAAGACAGGTCCTACTTTAGTGATCTCCCACCCCTGAAGGTGGGATAAAACCTTCCTGCAAATAGGGACGCCAGAATGCAACCAGCTCCTCTGGCGGAAATGATGAAGGAATGCATCTCCGGCCCTATGGTCTTCTTTCTAACCCGGGCTCATTACATTTGGATGGTGTAAAATCAACCACCCCATTAGATAGTGAAATGGCAGTTCGGCACGTGGGAAGTTGTCATTCCTACCGCGATCATGGACTACGTTTCCCGCAAACTCTCGTAAACCTCGTAGCAGGTTACACACCATCGCGGGAAGAAGAGCCAAACGTCGGCCGAAAACCAACTTCACTGCTGGCAGGATTAAGTTTCGGGTTACCCTCTCTACGGAGCCTGACCCGTCCGAGAAAACGTAATCTCGAAGCCAAACCATCAGATATGCAGCTAATACTGCTTTCGACGACATCCGATGAGTTAGGTGCCAGAAACAGCTGTAGGAGCGTTCATCCGATTGCTGGTCCTCGTTCTTCCGGGGATTCTTCTCACCTAACCTGCTCATTTCAGAAAGCACTTCGCTACGGGAAAGCGCTGGCGGAGTGGTAAATAGAGAGGGATCCTCCTTGTCTTGACTGAAGACGTAATCTCTCCAGGCGGTCACATGAGGCTGCGATCCGCTCTTATCCCTCTTCTGCATATAGTAATGATGACTAGCCACTTCCTTAAAGACGGCCATCATTTCTTCAGCTTTATCCCCCAGGGCTTGGAACTCCTCGTTCATCGGAAAGTACTCCTCATAGGGTTCTGATCCCCAAGGGAGCTTTGATACCTCGTGTATTTCATGAAGTGCAAGGCCTAGCTCCACCACCGGAGTACAGAAGGTCCCGGTATGGATATCAAACATCTCCAGGAGCGTAAAGAATATATGCCGGTTGATGTCAACACCTGCCTGAGTAGCACGGATCGCAGCAGTCAGCCCCATCTCTTGGAATTCGATTTAAAACTGTGACAACATCCAGAGTGTCAGCTTGTCCCATTTGGCAACATAATGACACCAACCTTTTACCCGAAATTCACCTTTCGGGTACGATCGCTCCATCAAAAGCATGCGATTGGCAAAAGTCGAGACACCAAAGGCAAATGTATTTACGGGAATATCACTATAAATGCTTCCAGGGCGTAGAGTCCTCCAGATGAAAGAAGGCCCAGCCCGTACGGCGGTCAAAGTATCCCTTTGATCTGACGTAGAGTCGATCTTTAGGATGCCTGCCACCGCTCCCCCCTGAGATGGGGTTAGATCCCAAGACATCCTCCTCTTGGAAGCAAGACGACAGAAGGCCGTCAGAGGCCATTGGCGTTCGAGCTGCTTAACGGTCATGTACACTCCCCTTGCTGTAAAGAACCAGTCTTCCTTGACCTTCAACACCTTTGCTTCAGTAGAGGTAAGGCGGTCCCCAAACAGGAACTCAGGCTTCAAGAAGGTCACTTTATCAGATGTGGCAGACTTCAAAACACCACTCTCCATCATCCGTTTGAGGAACCTATATGATTGTTCTTGGATTTGAGTCATTCTCTCGGGAGGCTGATCTAGCATGATAGCAGTTCGAGCAGGATTTATCACCTCCTTATCATAATCTTCTCCTATCTGGCAGAGGGCAGCATCCAGAAGCACCTCGTTCAGGAGTGGGACAGTCATCGACACTGGTGTTCAAACAAAGAAGGCAAAGATTCAGCACAACAAAAAAAGAAAAAAAAATCTAAGCCCCGTTTCTCACCAAAGAGCGCATCAAGCCCATGCGCGCCAGCGGTAGAGCTTCGGCGCATCTTCAGGGCTTAAACCCATGCGCGTCAGTAGTAGAGCTTCGGCGCATCATCAGGGCTTAAACCCATGCGCGTCCGCAGTAGAGCCTCGGCGTACCTTCAGGGTTTAAACCCATGCGCGTCGGCGAACCTCAGCACATCATCAAGACTCAAGGTCCATGCGCGTCGGCGTATGTATGATACAAGAATGGGATGATAAAACGCACCAACCACCGATGGCCGAACTTCAACAGGTGGACGGGGAACATCAGCCACGACAGACTCTACAGGCTCTTTCCCTTTGCCTCATTCAGCACCGCCGCGAGGAGCCTTGGGAGCCATTCTTTGGGAGAAGAAAGTTAGGGTTTTAAGGAAGAACTGTAAAAAGCAAAAACAAGGAGAAGAAGAACTCTCTCTCTCCATCTCTTGCCTATTTATAGGCATGGTCGCACGCGTGAACCGATGAAGTGTGACCTCAGCCGTCGCCTCGGGTTTGTGAAGAGATAACCGCAAATAAAACCAAAAAGATCATCATTAATCTTTTTTGGTTATCGAGGCGTTATTATTTGCATTAACTGAGCGGAGCATGTGCCCCGTCACTGATGTGCAGAGTATCTATGTACCCCGACAGTCATGCGCCCCAACCACCATGCTTCTTATTCAAAATATTCCAAAACTTGTCCAAAAGTTTTGAAAACTTTGAAGGGGGTCTTGTAGAAGCATAGAATTTCAGGACCAGAAATCCTATGCGCCAAACCCTACATGCACCAGAGAGCTTGGACAAAGTACTTCACACAGCAAAAACAACAAATATAGACATTGAAAGAAGACTTTTTATTACATATAAAAGTCTATTACATGTCTAGAAAAGGTTGTACAAAGGAGAACTTCTACAAAAAAAATCCTAAGTCTACAGCCAGCAGCCATCATGCACCCTTAAATAGGTGCAGCAATTACCAAGTGCCCCCAGTTAGGCGCATCCCACCATGCGCCCTCAGCAAGGCGCATCCTTTTCAGCAGCTCAGTTATGTGCGTCCCAGTTATGTGATCCCTTCAGCAGCCCAGTTATGTGCCGCTCTTCCAGCCAGGCTCACCGCCGTCGAAATGCTTCGACTAATGAAGCATTTACTGAGCAGGACGAGGGTGGCAATCAACCCTCTAGCCGAGGAAGAGAAAAGAATCACAAGCCAACCTGTGGCTAGGGGAGGCTTCGAAAGAGCCTCCAAAGGCCAAGGAAGACCGTGATCGAAACCGCGGCTAAAGGAGCAGCTTTCAACACAACCAGAATGGGCACACCCATTTTGAAGGAAGAAAGAGCCACCAAAGCTGCAGCAACGCCATTCCGATCTACGGCTCTTCCTGCACAACGAAGACGAGGCTCGAGCATCCCTATCTTTGGATGCAATAGGCACCTTCCGTCTGCCTCGAAAGCCCTCGACTCCGAATTTTGGATGTAACAGTCACCTTCAAGTGCATCAATGAAGACATTGTGTCGCATCTTCACCCTCGGGAGCATCTCGTCAACAGAATGCATTCGAGTAAACAAGTTTATGTTGGAAGAACGTGAGAAAACGAGAAGCAAACTCTCTCCATACCACTATTTATAGGTCGGGCAAATCAAACCCATGCGCCAAGTGGATGGCTCACCGAATTCCGTGCAATGAATTTACATTAAATGGATGAACCGGACGCTTCGAATTCAGCTAAGTCAAGACAGCTATTTAAAGCACTCGAAGATCGTAACCGTCGCACCATTAAAGACGTGTCACGAAGCAGATGCGCCGGCCAGACCGCGTATCACACAGACGCGCCCTTCAACATCAAGCGTATCACACAGACGCGCCCTTCAGTACCAAGCACATCACAAGGATGCGTCCTCCATGCGTCCCCATATGCCTAGTGGAACGCCAACCGATGCGCCCACTTAGCTATCCATCGAGTGTCACAAATATTAAATGCTGAACTGACAGAGTTGGCAGCACGCCTCCCGAAGTCTGAACAGTTCAGAAGACGAAGCGTCGCCAACGTCAGCATCATTATTACTTTCCTTCGACGGCTACTGCCACGTGGCCACCTAACTGCTTGCATGTGCCTCTGCAGCCATGCGCCCAAATCTGCATGTGCCTCAAAAGCCATTCATCTCAGACTTTTCACTGATCCCTAAAGACAGAAGAAAAGTCACCATTAAAGCTCTGCATGCGCCTCAAAAGCCATGCGCCTCAGACTGCTCTCTGATCCCGAAAGACAGGAGTTAAGTCACTTCTGAAGCCTCGTATGCCCCTCATAAGCCATGCGCCCCGAATGGTTCGTGACTCCTAAAGGTTACGAGCCAAAGCCTCCTCATGCGCCAAATCCTAGGTGCATCCTAGCAGATCATTCCCCACCAAATCAGAGATCTCCGAGCCATGGGTCGATGACACGTGTCCTTTGACTCGACTCACCCAAGATCTCAGCAACAGAAAGATCCTCTCCTCTGCTACGTGCCGGTCCACAACAGCAGTATGAAGAATTCAACCCCTCGATCAGGGCGCATCGTTCATGCACCTCCATCAGCAATCAACACGTGGCGTCCCCGCGTACAGGCGCATCCTACATGCACGCATGAGCAGCCAGCCTGTAAAGCTATAAATAGAGGGATCATTTTTTTCTTTCAGACGGACACACCTACCTACCTACATACGGACAGAACACACAACCACCAGAGAGACAGATACAGACACTCAACGTCTTCCTCCTCTCAGCAAGCTCCAATACCCAGAGCAATCCAGACCTTCAGAGAACCGATAACCGTCGTCAGATCGTCAACAGAGTCAACGTATTACCACTCACTCCATCGGCACAAGGGACCCAGATAAACAAAAGTGTACTCCTAAGACTACGTCTAAGTCCTATATTGTAACACTGTTCTGTTTGTATTGAAATTTGCAATAAAAGAATTTTAATGGCAAACACCTACCTCAAAATTATCAAACAGCGAGGGGTATTTCACCCGCATCTCCTCTTCTAATTCCTACGTCGACTCCTCGACAGCATGGTTCCGCCACAGCACGTTGACTAAAGACACTGTCCGATTCTGCAAAACTTTCTCTTTTCTGTCCAAAATTTGGATATGCTCTTCAGTATATGATAGGTCAGCGCTCAGCTATAGCTGATCGAAGTTCACTACGTGACTTGGATCATACTCGTACTTCTGTAGTTGGGATACATGGAAGACATCGTGCACATCAGCCAGAGCCGGAGGTAGTGCAAGTCGATAAGCCACTGAGGCTACCTTCTCCAAAATCTTGAATGGTCCAACAAATCTCGGGCTCAGCTTTCCTTTCATCCCAAACCGCATCACACCTCGTATGGGTGTGACCTTCAAGAATACATGATCACCTATCGCGAATTCCAAAGGTCGTCGATGTACGTCCGTATAACTCTTCTTTCGACTTTGAGCAACTCTAAGTCTTTCTCGAATTAGGCGAACCCTCTCGACGACCTGTTCCACAAGTTCTGGTCCGAGCACTTATCGTTCACCGACTTCATTCCAGCATATTGGTGATCGACATTTCCGTCCATACAAGGCTTCGTACGGAGCCATCTGGATACTTGCCTGATAACTATTGTTATAGGCAAATTCTGCTAAAGCGAGATGTGTGTCCCAATTTGTCTTCGAATCGAGCACGCACAATCTTAACATATCTTCAAGAATTTGATTTACTCTCTCTGTCTGACCATCAGTCTGCGGATGGTATGCCGTACCGAAGTTCAACTTTGTACCCATTGTTGAGTGCAGACTTATCCAAAATTGTGACAAGAATCTCCCGTCTCTATCCGACACTATCGAAGCTGGCATCCTATGTAATCGGACTATTTTATTTATGTAGATCTGAGCCAATCATTCTACGCCCCACGTAACTTTTATTGGAATGAAATGTGCCGACTTGGTTAATCTATCCAAGATAACCCAAATTGCGTCATTCCCCTTCTGAGTTCTTGGCAATCCGACTATAAAATCCATACAGATATTATCCCACTTCCACAGTAGAATAGCCAAATTTTGTAGTTCTCCGCCTAGCCGTTGGTGTTTGGCCTTTACACGCTGACAAGCCATGCATTGTGACACAAAAAGGGCCACATCCTTCTTCATACCATGCCACTAAAATGTTGTGCGCATATCCTTATACATTTTTATGGTTCCTAGATGCAAGAAATACTTCGCAAAATGAGCCTCGGTCAGTATTTCCTTCCTGATATTCTCATCCTTAGGGATGCACAATCTCCCCTTGGCACGAATAGTGTCATCTTCAACGGTAAAGTCCGACGCCTTTCCTGCTAGAATCAACTCGCGTATCTTCTGCAGAAACGGGTCATCCTTCTGAGCAATCTTAATTCTTCCCTGGAGACTCGGCTCAAGTTGTAACTGAGCCAACTGCACATTCTGTGGACGGATCCTGAACTTGATGCCTATCTCTTCAAGATCTCGTAGTACCTCTTTTGCTATTATTAGGGACCCAACAAATTTTTGACTCAAGGCATCAGCTACCATGTTTCCTTTACCCGGGTGTAGGAGATTGTCAAGTCATAGTCCTTGATCAATTCTAACCAACGTCGCTGCCTCAAATTCAATTCCTTCTGCGTGAATATGTACTTCAGGCTTTTGTGATCCGTGAAGATCTCGCAGGACACACCATAGAGATAGTGTCGCCACAATTTCAATGCGAACACAATCGCCGCTAGTTCCAAATCATGTGTAGGGTAATTCTTCTTATGATGTTTGAGTTATCTCGACGCATAAGATATTATCTTCCCACGCTACATGAGAACACATCCCAATCCAAGTCCCGATGCGTCACTGTAGATCTGAAATCCCTCAGAGCCCTCTGGAAGTGCTAAAATTGGAGCCTTGACGAGTCGCTGCTTGAGTTCCTGAAAACTATTCTCGCAGTCGTTGGTCCACTTAAATATGACTCCCTTCTGTGTGAGGCGAGTCAAAGGCGATGCGATTCTTGAAAAGTCTTTCATAAACCTACGGTAGTATCCGGCTAAACCAAGGAAACTCCGTATCTCACTAGCTGATGCAGGCTGCTTCCAGTCTACAACTGCCTCAATCTTCTTTGGGTCAACGACAACACCTTCTGCCGAAACAATATGTCCTAGAAACGACACGATATTCATCCAAAATTCATACTTACTTAGTTTTGCATACAGCTGGTTGTCCCGCAGCGTCTGAAGTACTTCTCTCAAGTGCTCGACATGAGTCTCCCTGTCCTTTGAGTAGATTAAGATGTCATCGATGAACACAACAACAAACTTGTCTAAGAACGGTCGAAACACTCTATTCATTAAATCCATAAAGGCTGCTGGAGCATTAGTCAAGCCAAATGGCATGACCAAAAACTTATAGTGTTCGTATCTCGTACGAAATGCTGACATAGGAACATCTTCAGGTCTGATCTTCAAATGATGGTATCCTGAACGAAGATCGATTTTAGAAAACACGGTCGCCCCTTGTAGCTGATCGAACAGATCATCTATCCTTGGTAAGGGATACTTGTTACGGATGGTTGCCTTATTTAGTTCTCTGTAATCGATGCACAGCTACATCGTCCCATCCTTCTTCTTTACAAATAATACTGGAGCTCCCCATGGAGATACACTTGGGCGAATGTATCCCCGGTCTAGCAATTCTTGTAGCTGTACCTTTAATTCCTTTAATTCTGTCAAGCCATCCTGTACGTCACCTTTGATATCGGACGAGTATCCAAAAATGTATCAATTATGAATTCAATTTCTCTATCCGGCGGCATTCTAGGTATCTCGTCCGGAAACACATCGGAGAACTCTGCCACAATTTTGGTCTGATTCGAATCTACACCCTTTATTCGAGTGTCATGAACAGAAGCGAGGAATCCTTTGCACCCTGAGTACAGCATGTGCCTTGCTGTAACTGTCGATATTACCATAGGTCCTTGGAACACCGAGCCGTACGAGTAAGAGAACTCTGTTTCTCCATGTAGGCAAAACACAACTCTCTTATCCGCATAGTCGATTGTTGCATGACAGGCGCTGAGCCAGTCCATTCCCAAGATGATATCGTACTCTTTGATGTCGAGTACAATTGCGTCCAGAGATAAAGTCTTGCCCCCAATTTTAATATAGCCGTCCCTGCAAACCAAAGTTGCAGGCATATCTACTCCCGAAGGAGTGCTAACACAGAAAGCTGTCTTTAGTTGAGTCATACAAAATTTATTTTCCATTGCAAAATCAGACGAGATAAAGCAATGAGTAGCACCGGAATCAAAAAGTACTCTTGCAGGTGTGCCTTTGTATAGCAACGTACCTGTTATTACATTTTCTGCGGTCTGGGCCTCTTCTTGAGGCAAGGCATAAACTCTTGCTTGTGCACCTTGTTATTGATTCGGTACATTCCCAACTGGAGCCGGTAAGGCTGATGGCGCTTGGCCACGATGCTGGTTGTTATATAGGCCCCGGTTATGATTGTTGTTATGCCCACGATACTGATTGTTGTTATTCTGCCCACGAGAAGGATATTGATTCCCTCCTCTATTTCTGCAGTCAGCTTCTTTATGGCCCTGTTCGCCACATTTTAAACACTTAACCCGACAATCTTCAGATCGATGTCCCCAACGGTTGTATAATTTACAACGTTTTGCATGTTGAGATCCCCTATTGTCTCCAGTATTGTGACGCTTAGGTGCGTCGTTCCTGCTAGCAGACCAAGGTCATTTCTGATTATTGAGTCCTTGGTTGCTCTTCGTTGTCTCACGACTAGCCGATGGATGAAATCTCTCTATCTCGAGAGCTGTCTCGTACGCCTCCCGGTAAGACATACATGTTCGACTTAGCACATCCTGCTGCAGGCCCTCATTCAAGCCTTGCACGAATCTTTCTCGCTTAGCGTCATCATTCGGTACCATGTACCCAGCGAATGTGACTCTCTTCAAAAATTTTGTCTCGTAGTCATCTACTGACATACTGTCCTGCTTGAGTGCTATGAACTTATCTTCTTTCTGTTGACGGACAGCTGGCAGAATAAATTGTGCAGTAAAAGCCTGCTTGAAGGTCTCCCAAAAGATCTTCATATCCTGATTATTCTCGCAAAGTGCCTGTCTCTGCGAGGTCCACCATTCCTGGGCCTTGAGACGAAGTTGTACAGCGGTACACTCCACTCTCTTGCTGTCCTGTATATCCAATATTCGGAAATAGCCCTCAAGTGTGTTCAAGAAGCCCATCACCTCATCTGGCTACTCTCTCCCTTTAAACTCAGGCGGGTCGCAGCTCTTAAACTCGAAGAACTTGAAGCTCGTTCTCTTTCGTATCGGCATTTCAGGTTTCTCTGCCGACACTTCTACGGTCTCGGTTGTTGCAGCCTTTGCAGAAACATTGGAATCGGCCGTCAGCTTGGTGACAATCTGAGATAGATTATCCACTTGTTTTTGTTGAGCATCTAGTTGCTCCTGAAACTGATACTGAAGCTGCTCTTGAAGCGCACGATGTTGAGCTTCGCTCTGCTTCCTCTGAGCTTCCATTTGTTTAATCAGTTTCTCAATTGGGTCAGACGATGAATTTGTCTTTGCGCTGTCACCCTTGGTTATTCTACAACAAAAATATAATTCTATTAGCACTCATAAAATATTTATAGGCTTATTGTATGGAACATTATTTCATGCCAGCGCTATCGACACCATCAATCGAGAAAATTTGTATCAAGACTTTCTTTTTTTTGAAAATATTTTTGAAATTCGAGGAAGTGAAACCGTGCTCTGATACCAACTTGTCACGCCCCAATTTGGGGAATCGCTCGCTTTGCTTCGATTCACGCCGAATCGATCGTCCTCGCTAAGGCGTGATGCCGTACAAGTCTGGAGTTGCACTTGTACAAGGCTAGAACATGCACATTTATATCATTTCATTACATTTGAAAAATAAGCCACAGTTGCGGAAACATTGAGTAAGCAAAATAGGAAAAAAAATATTCATTTTATTGATGATTGTAGTCAGAATACAACTTTTCTCTATAATATTTGAAATGCCCTTTCGGATATATTAATTCATAAAAAGAAGTACAACTGATAGGCTGCCGTAAAATAATTTTTCGTTCCATACATCATACCCCTTTAGTACTTTGAAATATAAGCAGCTATCTTTGAAATCTCCGCAATACTTTGTGCGTCTTTAGGGAAAATAACTTGAAAGGAAACAGCAGTTCAGAAAGCTTTAGTTGCGATGTGCGCCCGAGCCTTCTCCAGTACCTATGGAGGAGGGGTCAGCACATTATAACAATACATTGGTGAGCCCTGTTGGCCCACTCAGCTAAACCAACATTTTATTAATGACAAGCATTTTAAAGATATGAACTTGTTTGGGACAGGCAACATTTAGAGTAAATCACAATTCAAATGACATGGTAGTTCATGAAACCATGTTTACTTTACCATTGGCCGAATCGAGCTTTCCTGTATGTCACTACCACATTTCTAGTATAAGGGTATTTTGGTCATTTTTGAATTTTTGGGATTTATTTGGAATTATTGTGAATTATTGAGATTTATTAGAATTTATATAATTTTTGGTGTAATTTAATTAGGGGCTATTCTAGACTTTGACTAGTGTTGACTTTGGAGCCTAAACTAGAAGCTAATCCTAGTTTTAGTGACTTGGGTAGATCATGTGAACCTAGCCTAACTTAATTTTAACCCATGTTTGGTCTTTTAGAATTTAAATTAGAATAGAGAGGCTTTTAGTCATAAGCCATGACTTATGGTTTTGAAACCATTAATTAACAACTTAAGCCCGTAGAGGCCCAAAGCCCAACCCATTAGCTAACCCTAACCCTAATTCTATGGCTGGCCATACCCATATAGGAATCCCCACCTATTTATACTCTCTTCCATTAGGTTAGCCTCCCTTTAGAAAGAGTTGCAAAGTTGGAAAGAAAGGTTAGTTCTAAACTTTCTAAAACCCTAGAAATTCTATTTTAATTCCTTTTCTTCCCAAACTAATTGCATTAGGTTCTAATTAGCTTCCTCTTACTGTTCATGGAGGCCAATCCCAGTTGGAGAGCAATTTGGAGGAGCTAGCTAGCAAGAAGAACACCCCCCTTGGAGCTTTTTGAGGAGATTGATACCAATAGGTAATCCCACCAAATCTTGTTGTAATTGCTGTTATTATTGCATGGAGACCTAGATCTAGGTGTCCCCTAGCTAACCCTAGAATTTTGTGGCATATTGTGTCCATTTTGTGTCCTAAATGGACACGTATCAGTCCCATAGGCTAAGTGTTTGTAGAAATGCCTCTTAGAAATTTATTTTGTTATTTTTCGAATCTTTTTGAACAGCTTTGTAGATATAGGGTTCCTCTAGAATTCTTGTGAAGATACATAGGTGTTTTGAGTTGTGTCGTGTCCACACGAGGGACACGAACTCACTGTTTTGGCACTGACACATTCCCCTGCTGCTCGTGGCCTCGTGCTCGTTGCACAGGCCACGTGGCGAGCTAGGATTGGACGAGGGGTGGGGGTAGTGACTGACACGAGGGCTCCTAAGCCTCGAGTCGTCTCGTGTCATGTCGGACACGCGCGAGACTCTGCACTGGTCTTGACTGATGGTTCAGTCGAGTTTTAATAGGTTCGGATACAAGCTATTCAGTAGGACACGTGGGTACAAGTCAGGGTGACACAGCCCTAGGTCTACCCTAGGTGCACCCCCTTGCACGAGCACGAGCCCTAACCCGTGTCGTGTCGTGTACACGACACGTGGGAACTCGTGCTATTCACTGTGTGTTGTTTGTGTCTGAGAAGTGTTTGATTGTATATGGACACGTCTGTGTCATGTGTGGTGGACATGAATTGGACCCTAAGATACATGCACAAGTTTGTTTACATTTACCAACCAATAAACCATGATATTAACTTGATTTCGAAGGCTAATTTCCATTTACCCTATTTTGGACTGATACATAATATTTTACCATTTTCCATATTTTGAAATCGAATTTTGGTTGATTAATTAACCCATTTAAATGTTATTAAATCACTGTTAGATCCCTAATATAGTTCACCTATATGTAATCTACATGTATGCCAATTTTGGGGTTGTTTGGTTGATTTTGGATTCGAATTTAAGAGTATAACTATGGACTGAAACATGTGGACTGAAAATGTAGTTTAGATGAACTGTTTTCCTTTACTTGAAGTCTGAGATTTGTCAATGAGTTGAATGGTGTTTACATTGAATGGTTCTTCTTTATGATGTCTGAGTTTGTAATGACTGATGTGTATAATCCTGATGATGCATTTGAGGTAAAAATCTGAAACTGGTTCCCTTTCCTATTTGCTAACTGTCAACTTAATCTAAGAACACATCTATGTCACTCACATCTTGACACCCACA
Organism: Iris pallida; assembly: GCA_029216955.1. Lineage (NCBI taxonomy): Eukaryota > Viridiplantae > Streptophyta > Magnoliopsida > Asparagales > Iridaceae > Iris > Iris pallida. The sequence goes on from JANAVB010015800.1 coordinate 4,779,011, forward strand.
CATTACTAGTTAACTGAACTTATTTTCAGGTTCTGAGTTGGTTTCTTTCTTCATGTTGATTGTACACAGTGTTTCACTGTCCAGTTTTGGACCTCACTGTCCTATGGACTGTTCACACACTTAGCCTATACACCACTCACTTGATCACGCACACTTGCACCCTCACTTGCCATGTACACTGTGACACCTATACACTATGTACCACACACTTGACACCTAGTTCCTATCTCACTACCTCTCTATGTATCTATGTATATCTATATATGTAATAAATGTATGTGTAATGTATAGTGTATGTATATCTAATAATGTATATATGTATTTAAGCCTATATGTATGTATGATATATACATATACATATGCTTGTATATATAGGTATAATGTATATGAGTATTCATGTCTAAATGTATAGGCCTATTAGGTATGTAAATATATGCTTATATATGTAGATATATATATATATATATGCTAAGTAATGTGTGCCTATAGGTAATGTGTAATGACTTGGACAGTTTGTATAGATTGTATGGACTTGGTAGACTAGTATAGGCTAGTTTAGTCTTGACTAGACTAGTATAGACTTGATAGGCTTGGTTTAGGCTTGTATGGTCTTGTGGACTTGTTTAAACCTAGAATAACTTGTTTGACCTAATTTAGACTTGTTTGACCTAGTTTGACCAGAGTTGACCAAGAGTTGACTTTGGCCTAGATTGGCCTAGATTTATTTAAAATGCATTGAATTGCATCTTGTTATAATTTTAGACTTGTTGTGACTTGTGCTATTCTGATTAGGAGCCAGACACCTCTCCTCGGACAGTACATTTCATCCGGACACTCAGATACCAGGCGAGTACATTCTCTGATCATTTTATATCCTGTTTAGAATTATTCTCCTGCTTTAAATTACTTTACTTGATACTGTCAAGTTGGTCACACGGATTAGTACTATATGGATCCCTTCTTGAGATGTTATCCCCTCAGGGAGCATCGGATACTAAATGTTCTGTGCGTTTCACTTACATTGCGTATCACTATGCTTCATGGTTCATTGATCACTTGTGACATGTACTCTCAAGATCACAGAGTCTTTCTTGAATCACCCATTTATGGGCATTCCTAGAATCACCCATTTTTGGGCCTACCATGTATCACCCCTTGTGGGCCGTTGCATGGATCATAACATAACCTGGCTGGATCCTTGTGTATTGATTGGAGGTACGGGAGAGTAGAAGTAGACATGTGAATAATATCCAAGTAGTATCTCATCTGATCACCTCCGTAGTGTCTCATCAGAATCTCATATGCCATTCACATGTTTATATTGTACTCTGACTCACGAGCCACTGTTAGTTCTCTACTTATAGTAGATATTTCTATTACAGTTCTCTCTCGGTTTACATTCTGTACTTTCTTTCAGTTCCTGTATCTTACTTTACTGCATGATTATATTTTCTAACCTGCTATGATCTGTTGAGATGTATTATGCTCGCTCCTGTCCTGACTGGACCTGTTAAAAATATTACAGAGGACGAGGAGGAGGCCTGTGTGGATACCTACTACGGGACAGCTCTAGATGACACCAGTGATCCGGATTTCCAGCCGGATCCATTAGCTATAGAGACTGAGGCTCCCTAGTCTATGCTTTACTATTACTGTCATTTGGGATCTGGATTGTATATATTCTTTCATATTCAGTAGTTGAGACTTGTATTTCTGGATGTTTGCTGAGATGTTAACTTAGACACTTAGACTCTTCTGATCTTCTGTATTTCATTTTGAGTTTTATATCATATCATACATCTTCTTTCTTAGTTGTGATTGAGTTTACATTCTGCTATGTTACCCCCATTCGGGGAGTATAAACTGTTTAGCATTACATTGTTAGATGTTGTGACCTAGGACAGCGTTCTACCGTCGACACTGCGACGTAGGCTGGACGTACCCACTTTTCGTACCCTTACTCTAGGGTGCGGGTCGTGATATTGCATAAGATACAGGATAATAATAATATACTTATCGCCCCTGCATAAGACATTGATTAGCATACATTCCCACAATGTGACCACTGGTGTTGTTAAACCATATGGACTCTTTTTATTCATTCATTTGCATTTGGGACTTCAAGATAATGAGATGACAGCACAGTTGGGAGCTAGCCTCTATGATGCCTCGTATTACTCATGTTCCCCAAAGTACTTCATTATTTCTTCCTAGGCCGAATCGGTCCCGGTGCTCCGGTACCGTTCGAGGAAATTATTGCTCAATCCTTGTATACAAGTTGTCCATGGTCAGGTGAATGTGTGTCCGACTTGATATACACAGTGTGCATAGAATATTTGAAGTAATAGGCATCATGATCATTCTTAGCATTCATAACCATCATTCTAGGCATCAATTCATTTCAGTTCATTGCAGTAATATCAATTCATTTTAATGTTCGATCTCTAGCTTCTTAGTGGTATTGACTTATGGCATTAGCATCTTGATATCGATCAACGGATATTACAAGACAATTATTTAGTTGGCATGAAGGAATAGCGAGAGGGACAATACCACCACAGAGATCCACACTCACCAAATTAGAGAATCGCCGAGAGAGAGAGAGGAACACTTGCACGCTTAGCCTTCCGTCACGCGTCAATCTGCATTGGCACCAAAAGTTTGGTTAATAATCCATCTCGTTGTGTTCTTTTCTCTCAGAATTCTCAAGAATGAATGCTATACAAATCGATAAAAATGGCCAAGAATCAAATCATCGAAAATCATTCAGAAAAGTATCCATCAAAACCAAGCAACAAAACCAGCAGCAAAACATCCAGAGAAAACTCTTGGACGCATTTCAAGAGAAACCGATCCATTAGTTGGAAAGGTTCTTATGCACTTGTCCGTGATCGATTCGATGCCGACGGTAAGTTTTCCCAATACTCGGTTCCGACCGAGTTAGCCAAGCCACAAGCCTTACATAGTAAACCGATAGGAGCGGGATACTACAAATGTAACTCTTGTATCGATTCGCATCGATACGCAATCGGGTCAACGCATCTCTTCGAGTCAACAACTCAGCATAATGCACCATGCGGAGCGGGGCATTACATAATATACTACTCAAAACAAGGTTCGTCCTCGAACCGAAACTAATACTAAATTTCCAAGGGTTTCACTAGATCATTCCACGATCTCGTCTCATTATCGTTTGGATCATACAACTTAGTTTAGAATCGTACACAAATTTTAGGCATCCCACCAATAAATACATTTCAGCCAAGCTCAGTTGTAGGATATCGGAACAACGCAAACATGTAACTTCTTATTCTCAATTATTTGCTACCTCGTACTCTCGATCGGACTTAGGCTCTAGCATAAGTTCTCACAATTCTTTTGCATATGCATATTGATACATATGCGATCCTCCAACAAAAGTCAAGGCACACGGTGCGATTCAAAAATCGTATTTCTCATTTTGTAAGTTTCATCGGGACTATTACTTCTATGCGTCGCGTCAAGCCGTCGCGCATTCGATCACAACGAGTCTTCGCAACGCCTTGCGTTTGACGTCGCCACCCAACTATTTTCGAAGTCTGGCTATGCAACTTATCTCGATACAATTTCCTTTGTTGACTTGCAATTGCATCAACATTCAGGACTACGCCCGCTAGGTTACTTACCTAGACACCGTGCTTAAATTCTTCCGACGCAACTTTAAATTGATATTGCACAAAGGCCACAATCTATCTGACACAGTTAAATTCAAGTCGACGATGCTCAAGGCAACGATCGCCTTGACACGAAGGTCTTTACGACGCGTCTTACATTCAATTCCTAACGAGTAGGAATTCACTAGCCAAATTCCCAACTTATCCGTCTCACAACATCGAATATAAGTTCGATTAACGCAAGCTCAATTGCAAGGTGAATCCGAATCTAACAACATGACTCGTCAGTCATTCCTTGATTGTTCTCTCTCGTGCATAGCACGACTCTCACAATCGCCTATCCGAATCACCAAGTCCGTTGGTGAATTTCTAGTTCGACCGTCAACCAACATAACCATTCAAGTATTCATCCGATGAATACTCAAATCTAACTATATCATTATCAATCGAAAGTTGTTCCAACAATTCTCGATCGCCTAGACTTATCGTCAACATGCATCACACTGTATTTGTTACCGATGCAATTTTATATGCGATATCGCATGGGTCATCTTACGGTCTGCAACATTCGATTTGATTTGGCGGTCAAGTCTTCTAGGGTCAGCTGCCCCGAAGCTACGCTCGATAATTATGGATCATCACCGAAGGACACTTTACTACGAACCATGATATATCTTATTTCAGAGCTGTCACTCCCCATTCCCAGAATGCGTATTTTAATACGTATATTGCTTAAACGTAATTATTTAGTATTTATCATATATCATCCTGTATTTAAATTCTTATAATTTATTATCTGTATTTATCATGTTTTATATTAATTAATTAGCTGCTCTTTAATTTTCATGCTAATTAATTTCCTGCAATTATTCTTTTCTGCTTTTTACCTCTTTTGCCTGGCTTTCGGGTTGGCCTTGGATGAGCCCCCTTAAACCCGGCCCATTAGCTCCCACCTACCACCACCCTTCCTATTTTAGGCTTCCTTCTCCTTCTCTCTCTTCATTACTCATTCTCACCATTACTTCTTCTTCCTCTCATCACTCTCCACCTACCAGCAGCAGGAGAAGGCAAGTGCAATCTTGCTTCTCCATTATCCATTCTTATGGATCATTACTCTTCCTCTCATGATCCTAAGAGAGTTTAGTGCTTGGCATTTTTGGTTTCTGTGGCTTGTTTTCTCTAGATCTAAGTTTGTGTATTTCGGCTGTTCATGGGTTTTGGTCCACCAACTTAGCGTGTATTTCTGGCACTGGAACGAAGGCTCCATAGGACTTAGATTTTGGAAGATGTTGCACGCACACGTTCTTACGTGCTCGCGTAAAACATCAGCCTAGTCACGCACACGTTCTTACGTGTCAGCGTGTATTTTTTAATCACGCTAACGTTCTCAGGAGCGTGCGTGTATTTTTAGTCACGCTAATGTTCTCAGGAGCGTGCGTGTATTTTTAGTCACGCTAACGTTCTCAGGAGCGTGCGTGTATTTTTAGTCACGCTAACGTTCTCAGGAGCATGCGTGTATTTTTAGTCACGCTAACGTTCTCAGGAGCGTGCGTGTATTTTTAGTCACGCTAACGTTCTCAGGAGCGTACGTATATTTTTAGTCACGCTAACGTTCTCAGGAGCGTGCATGTATTTTTAGTCACGCACACGTTCTTACGTGTCAGCGTGTATTTTTAGTCACGCACACGCCTGTACGTGTCTGCGTGGATTTTGAGTCACGCTCACGTCTTTGCATGCGTGCGTGGATTTTTAGTTACGATCACGCTGTACTTGCGTGCGTGACTTTTCATGCCACACTATACGTGCGTAGATTTCTCATCATGCTTTTTCACGCTCATACGCTCTTGCTTGCCAGCGTGAATCATGCTTCACGCCCATGTTGTGCATGCCAACATGAACCATTTTTACGCTCACTCCTACTAGACTTGTTGGCGTGACTTTTGGCCTTAGTCTAGACTTGTTGGCGTGACTTGTTGGCCTTAGTATAACCTACTAGACTTGGCGTGACTTTCTAACCTAGGTGTTACTATTTGTTCTATAACTTATTCATTTAAGGATGGCATGATAATTCTCCTATTATATCCTTACGCCTTTTTGCATGAACTTGATAAATCATGATATGTTAATATCATTAATACAGATTGTTATGTGGAATGTGTCATGTGTCTTGATTGATCCATGGATACCCAGTATGACTAGAAGTTAAACCCTGAGAGTTATAGGCTCGACCCCATGTAATACTAATTGATTTTCATGCATTGCCACCATCGATAATGATTGTGACATTGACTAATAATTGATCATGTGTTCCTAGTTGGAACTAAGAGACTGGCTAGTCGTCTTATTGAATTGAATGAATGAGACACGTTCATGTAATGAACTATTGTAATCGACTGGCTGATCCCGAATATTGGCATACGGGCACATGCAGGTTTCAAATTATTTATTTATTTATTTAGTATTGATTTATCTTACAAAAACAGCATATGTACTTTATGGTCAAGGCATGATTACTCCATGGTTAGATTTGATTGTTGTATTACGCTATGTAAGACCTACAACATAGCCGTACGGGTATCGTTGTAGAGTTGCGCATATCGTACCCCGTACAAAGTACTCATTTGAATGACCATGATCCACGGCATGGGATTTCGCTCAACATAGAGGCTTTAAGTTAAATAAAATAATGATGGCATGGAGAGAATGGATTTCCGAGTTCTTACATGGCAGCCCCCTTGGGACTAGTAGTACCCGACGGGCCGGCTGGTTCCCACAGATACTGTAAATCTGTCACACGGGCAGGGAACAGTATCTGCTTATATTATTATTGTACATGCTATAACGGCGGGCGTCCCGCTGGGACTCGTCTAAATACATGATTAGCGCAATTGATTGATTGGATAGACTAGTCTTGCTTGCACATAGTAAGAACTGAGGAATCTTTATTGTATTATTCCAGGATAACTTGGAACTCACACTAGCAAGCCGTAGTAGTTGATTGGCCGTTCAAGATGATTTGTTTGTGTACTGCACTACTCTGTTACCTAACTGGGATGATCAGAATGTCAGGACACGACGGGCCAACTTCTGTCTTTGTTTGGTTGGAAGATTGGTTCGAAGTGTCGTGATGTTATGTGAATCCTAGTGGAAAGCAGAGGTCTATTATTATGTTCTCTTACTTACTGGTTTAATCCTTCATATCGTCCTTCCTTGTGGTACTTGCTATTAGAGGTCTAACCTCTCTGGTTTTGCATGGCCAGATTTAGAGCCGGTCCGCGAGGATCCAGCTTACTTCTACCTCCAAGATGGTCAACACTAGAGGGATGATCGCATGAGGACTCGAGTGGGTTCCTTACTTCACCACTCGTTTTGTTACTTACTTTATACTTAGCCGTTTGGCACCGACATGTTAGTCGGATTGTCTGGCACTTACTTTTGCATAATTGTAATTAAGTCAGACTGCAGCTGATAATAATTGTGTATACTTGCTATACCATCTGGCTATGTTTTGTAAAGCCAGATCTCTAAAACATTTTGACTGAGCGTTTGGGACGCCTTACTGCTTTATCTTACATGTTCTCTATTTCTGTTTCCTTGTTCGAATGATTGAGACAATAGATGTAAAGTGACCATAGAAAGACTTTTATGTAGTATGTACCCCCTCGTCTGGTTAGATAGCATTGATCGTATTATACGGTATTCATCCTACCCGTAATACGTAGCTGGCTGAGTCATCCCCCGCTCTCCAGTATTCTGGTTCTGGGGCGTGACAAGGTTTTAGTGGTGGCCCATGCAGGTCTGATTTCAGACTTGTGGGGTGTTTTGATTTATAGGATGTCTCGATCACATGTGTTTCCCCTTGATCTCATGATTCGTTGTTCTCAACCCTTGCTTGACATTCCGGTATCCTTTGACTTCATTGATCCTTCATGTCCGGTTGTTTGATTGTTCTCTTGTCCCTTTTCGTAGGGGCACTTCGTCCGCAGCAGTCAGAGCTGGGCAACAGTAGGAGCAACATGGACAACCTAACCCTGTTGGTCAGCAACAAGGGCCAGTCTCACCTCAGGAGGCTACCAAGGAAGAAGTGATAGTGGAACCAGTAGCTGGATCGCAGTATCCGGATGTTCCGCCACCACCAACAGTTCCACCGACCCAAGTGGACACACCAGCCCTTCTGGAAATCATGAGAGGAATGATGGCTACTCAGCAACATCAGATGTTGGCCCAACAACGTATGCACACTCAGCTACAAGAGCAGAATGTGCTACTCAACCAAGGATTGCAGACAGCATTGGAAAGAGGGGCAAGGCCAGATTCTGGAGCATCAGCCAGGTTTTACAAGTACAACCCCTGCCGTTTCGAGGGCACGGAGGATGCCATCTCAGCAGATGCATGGCTTAAGGATATCGAGGCTATTCTGACAGCAGCTAAGGTACCGGCGGAAGAACGTGTGGATCTAGTGAAGTTGTTACTTCAGGATCTCGCGCGTGATTGGTAGAAATCAGAGGAAGTGGGCATCAGACGTCCTGTGGCTTGGGACGATTTCACTGCCAGATTCAAGACCAAGTACTATGGGGTTGTGGCGCAGTTTGAGCTACAACAGAAGTTTATCAGCCTCAGACAGGCCGGCAAGACTATAGATGCTTATGCAGCGGAGTTCTGCAGATTGAGTAGATTCGCCCCAGAGATGGTAGCAACAGAGCGCCAGAGGGCTATGAGGTTTCAGCAAGGGTTTCATCTTGAGCTCTTGCAATTGATAGAGGGGCACAATTACCAAACTTTTGACGAAATATTGACGGCAACTCGAAGGCATGAGATCACCATACAGAGGCTTGCAGTAAGGACTGGGGGTCAGAAGAGGTCCCACAGTCAGATTGAAGGAGGAGGGGGAGCAGCGCCACGAACAACCGCACCATCCACTGGCATTTGTATCCACGATGTGGCGATATGAGGACCAGCACCACCCAGGCAGCAGCAGCAACAGCAGCAGAGGAAGAACCAGCAACCCCCAGTGGGCTGCACTTATTATGGAAAGATGGGGCACACTAGAGATGTGTGTCGGACATTGAATGGACTGTGTCTGATATGTGGAAATCTAGACCATCGGGTTACCACATGTCCCATGAATTCGAGGTCAGGAGGACCAGGGCAGCAGTTTCCTACTCTGCCAGCCCCAGGGGCAGGCCAGTATCGAGGACCAGCAGTGGCAGTAAGGCCGTTGGCACAGCGTCCGCAGGCTTAGATGTTTCGGCAGCAGGGACCGCCGATGCAGCAACACCAGCATAGACCACCCCAGCATCATCAAGGAAGGGGACAGCAACAGCACCAGGCTAGGCCACAGCATGGGAATCAGCAAGGAGGTCGAGGGCAAGCATTCACTTTGTCCTTGGAGGAGGCATTGGCATCGAAAGATGTTGTGGCAGGTAACATTCTCGTCGCCTCATATCCTGCAGTAGCATTGTTTGATTCGGGAGCATCCCATTCATTTATATCTGCACAATTTGCGACATGACTAGGAGTGGAGTTCGAGGCATTGCCAGGGAGGTTGAATATACTCACTGGTAATGGGCTCGTAGGAGTTAATAGAGTTAGTTTAGCATGTAGTGTTGTAGTATGCGGGCATCCTTTACCCGCCCGGTTGATAGAATTTCCTATTGGAAATTTTGACGTTATCTTAGGCATGGACTGGCTGAAAGACAGTCATGTGATAATAGATTGTCGTAGAGGGAGTGTATCTTTTGATATTCCAGGCATGGAGAGGTTCACCTTAGTCAGATCAGGGGCAACTCAGTATGAGCAGGGAGTAGTAACGGCAATGGAAGAAGTTCAGATTCCGAAGGTAGTTGAAGAATTTCTAGACGTATTTCCTGAAGAACTTCCAGGTCTACCACCAGTCAGAGATATTGAGTTTAGTATAGAATTGGCACGAAGAACTAAACCGATATCAGATCGAGTTTACAGAATGGCGGATTCAGAGCAGGCCAAGGTATATCAGCATATAGAGGAACTGAAGGAGAAGAAGTTCATCCAAGCTTGCGTATCACCATGGGCAGCACCAGTGGTACTTGTGGAGAAGAAGGATGGATCATCCAGATTGTGCATTGACTACAGGAAGCTTAACGCGGCAACAGTGAAGAACAAATACCCATTACCCAGGATCGACGACTTATTTGATCAGTTGAGCAAAGCTAGAGTTTTCTCCAAGATAGATCTTCGTTCAGGGTATCATCAGGTGAGGGTTCGGAAGGAAGATATTCCCAAGACAGCATTCAGGTCGAAGTATGGGCATTATGAGTTCTTAGTAATATCGTTTGGTTTGACCAATGCTCCAGCGATATTCATGGATTTGATGAATCGTATCTTTATACCATATTTAGACCAATTTGTCGTTGTGTTTCTTGACGACATTCTCGTATACTCTGCTAGTGAAGAGGAGCATGAAGACCACCTCAGGAAAGTGTTGCAGGTTCTGAGAGAGAACCAGTTGTATGCCAAGCTCAGCAAGTATGAGTTCTGGACGGATCATATTTCATTTTTGGGTTACCTCATATCAGGAACTGGAGTAGCAGTAGATCCCAAGAAAATAGAAGCAGTAGAAAGTTGGCCAGTACCCAAGACCGTAGCAGATGTACGGAGTTTCTTGGGATTGGCAGGATATTATAGAAGGTTTGTGTCAGACTTTGCAAGGCTTTCAACACCCATGACCCGCTTGACCCGGAAGGATGTACCATTCGTTTGGTCGGCAGAATATCAGGCATCATTCGTGACTTTGAAGCAGAAGTTGATATCAGCACCTATTCTTACATTGTCAGTTGGACCCGGAGGTTTTACAGTATATTGTGATGCGTCAGGTAAAGGACTTGGATGTGTCCTTATGCAACATGGGAAGGTGATAGCGTATGCATCTAGGCAGCTTCGGGACCACGAGAAGAATTATCCAACTCATGATTTGGAGTTAGCGGCAGTAGTGTTTGCTCTGAAGCTATGGAGGCATTACTTATATGGTGACCGAGTGGAGATGTACACAGATCATAAAAGTCTGAAGTACACCTTTACTCAGAAGGAACTAAACATGAGGCAGAGAAGATGGTTGGAGTTGATCAAGGATTATGACGTGGAGCTTCAGTATCATCCAGGCAAGGCTAATATAGTAGCAGACGCTCTCAGCAGGAGAGGCGGCGCATTTATGTTGACAACGCAGAGGCATATCTTAGAAGACCTTCTGGAGATGGGCATCGAAGTTATACTTCCTAGTGATGTAGAAGTTCTAACTAGTCTGCAAGTTCAATCCGACTTGGTAGGCAGGATCAAGGCAGCTCAGGCACAGGACCCAAGAATTCAGAAGCTTAGGGCAGAATGTGAGTCAGGACTCAGGAAGGAGATGAGAATTCATGAAGATGGTGCACTTAGGTTTGGATCACGTCTATGTGTGCCTAGTAGAGATATCAGACAGGAGGTTATGGCAGAAGCTAACAGTTCTCAGTATTCTATTCACCCTGGAGGGACCAAGATGTACCATGATATCAAGCAGCATTTCTGGTGGAACGGGATGAAGAGGGAGATAGCTAGATTTGTTTCCCGTTGCTTGGTATGTCAGCAAGTGAAGACAGAACAGCAGAGGCCAGCTGGGTTATTACAAACGCTTTCCATTCCGGAATGGAAATGTGAGCATATTACAATGGACTTTGTGACCGGTTTACCGAGATCACCAAGTGGTAAGGACGCTATTTGGGTAATAGTGGACCGACTTACAAAGGTAGCGCACTTTCTTCCTTTCAGAGTAGGGCAATCTACAGAAAAGTTGGCAGAGTTATATATGCTACAGATAGTCAGGCAGCATGGAGTCCCTGTCAGTATTGTGTCGGATCGGGATACCCATTTTACATCACATTTCTGGAAGAGCTTACATCATAGTCTGGGTACCAACATATAACAATAGTTATCAAGCCAGTATTCAGATGGCGCCATTTGAAGCACTACATAGTAAGAAGTGCAGGTCACCGCTTGTATGGGATGATATCGGGAAAAGGAAGATGTTAGGCCCGGAAATGATTGTCCAGACGGTTGAAGTGGTTAAAGGAATTAGAGAGCGACTTCGTGTTGCGCAGGATCGGCATCGTCATTGGGCGGACCAGCATCGTAGGCCGCTAGAGTTTTCTGTTGGGGACCACGTATTCTTGCGGATCTTACCTACCCGTGGGATTATTAGATTTAGCGTTCGCGGGAAATTGAGTCCGCGGTACGTGGGCCCATTTGCTATCCTTGATCGGATAGGCGATGTTGCTTAACGTTTATCCCTTCCATCTTCGTTACGAGAGGTGCATGACGTGTTTCATGTATCTCAATTACGTAGGTATGTATCGGACCCAAGCCATGTCCTCGATCACTCTGAGCTGGTTGTTGGTACCAACCTGTCTTACGAGGAACAACCTGTGTCAATTTTGGACCGAAGAGAGAAGATACTCAAGAACCGAACAATTAGTCTTGTCCGTGTTGCTTGGGGTCATCACTCCTTGGGAGAGTCAACGTGGAAACGTGAGGTTGATATCCGATCACGGTATCCATACTTATTTGACTCACAAGGTATATCTTTTTCTGTATACCTTGATTGTCCTGATTCCTCATGCTTATCACCTTATGGGTAGAATTGCTTGATATCGTAGATTGATGGATTTACATATATGTTACTTGCTATGGACATTGAAAAAATGATTGCTTGATTTAATTGCTTGTACTTAGATTGGTTTAGCCCCGATGCTCTATCTTGCTTGAATTTGAAATTCTAAGGACGGAATTTTTTTAAGGTGGGTAGAGATGTCACTCCCCGTTCCCAGAATGCGTATTTTAATACGTATATTGCTTGAACGTAATTATTTAGTATTTATCATATATCATCCTGTATTTAAATTCCTATAATTCATTATCTGTATTTATCATGTTTTATATTAATTAATTAGCTGCTCTTTAATTTTCATGCTAATTAATTTCCTGCAATTATTCTTTTCTGCTTTTTACCTCTTTTGCCTGGCTTTCGGGTTGGCCTTGGATGAGCCCCTTTAAACCCGGCCCATTAGCTCCCACCTACCACCACCCTTCCTATTTTAGGCTTCCTTCTCCTTCTCTCTCTTCATTACTCATTCTCACCATTACTTCTTCTTCCTCTCATCACTCTCCACCTACCAGCAGCAGGAGGAGGCAAGTGCAATCTTGCTTCTCCATCATCTATTCTTATGGATCATTACTCTTTCTCTCATGATCCTGAGAGAGTTTAGTGCTTGGCATTTTTGGTTTCTGTGGCTTGTTTTCTCTAGATCTAAGTTTGTGTATTTCGGTTGTTCATGGGTTTTGGTCTACCAACTTAGCGTGTATTTCTGGCACTGGAATGAAGGCTCCATAGGACTTGGAGTTTGGGAGATGTTGCACGCACACGTTCTTACGTGCTCGCGTAAAACATCAGCCCAGTCACGCACACGTTCTTACGTGTCAGCGTGTATTTTTTAGTCACGCTAACGTTCTCAGGAGCGTGCGTGTATTTTTAGTCACGCTAACGTTCTCAGGAGCGTGCGTGTATTTTTAGTCACGCTAACGTTCTCAGGAGCGTGCGTGTATTTTTAGTCACGCTAACGTTCTCAGGAGCGTGCGTGTATTTTTAGTCACGCACACGTTCTTACGTGTCAGCGTGTATTTTTAGTCACGCACACGCCTGTACGTGTCTGCGTGGATTTTGAGTCACGCTCACGTCTTTGCGTGCGTGCGTGGATTTTTAGTTACGATCACGCTGTACTTGCGTGCGTGACTTTTCATGCCACACTATGCGTGCGTAAATTTCTCATCACGCTTTTTCACGCTCATACGCTCATGCTTGCCAGCGTGAATCATGCTTCACGCCCACGCTGTGCATGCCAACATGAACCATTTTCACGCTCACTCCTACTAGACTTGTTGGCGTGACTTTTGGCCTTAGTCTAGACTTGTTGGCGTGACTTGTTGGCCTTAGTATAACCTACTAGACTTGGCGTGACTTTCTAACCTAGGTGTTACTATTTGTTCTATAACTTATTCATTTAAGGATGGCATGATAATTCTCCTATTATATCCTTACGCCTTTTTGCATGAACTTGATAAATCATGATATGTTAATATCATTAATACAGATTGTTATGTGGAATGTGTCATGTGTCTTGATTGATCCATGGATATCCAGTATGACTAGAAGTTAAACCCTGAGAGTTATAGGCTCGACCCCATGTAATACTAATTGATTTTCATGCATTGCCACCATCGATAATGATTGTGACATTGACTAATAATTGATCATGTGTTCCTAGTTGGAACTAAGAGACTGGCTAGTCGTCTTATTGAATTGAATGAATGAGACACGTTCATGTAATGAACTATTGTAATCGACTGGCTGATCCCGAATATTGGCATACGGGCACATGCAGGTTTCAAATTATTTATTTATTTATTTAGTATTTATTTATCTTACAAAAATAGCATATGTACTTTATGGTCAAGGCATGATTACTCCAGGGTTAGATTTGATTGTTGCATTACGCTATGTAAGACCTACAACATAGCCGTACGGGTATCGTTGTAGAGTTGCGCATATCGTACCCCGTACAAAGTACTCATTTGAATGACCATGATCCACGGTATGAGATTTCGCTCAACATAGAGGCTTTAAGTTAAATAAAATAATGATGGCATGGAGAGAATGGATTCTCGAGTTCTTATATGGCAGCCCCCTTGGGACTAGTAGTACCCGACGGGCCGGCTGGTTCCCACAGATACTGTAAATCTGTCACACGGGCAGGAAACAGTATCTGCTTATATTATTATTGTACATGCTATAACGGCAGGCGTCCCGCTGGGACTCATCTAAATACATGATTGGCACAATTGATTGATTGGATAGACTAGCCTTGCTTGCACATAGTAAGAACAGAGGAATCTTTATTGCATTATTCTAGGATAATTTGGAACTCACACTAGCAAGCCATAGTAGTTGATTGGCCGTTCAAGACGATTTGTTTGTGTACTGCACTACTCTGTTACCTAACTGGAATGATCAGAATGTCAGGACACGACGGGCCAACTTCTGTCCTTGTTTGGTTGGGAGGTTGGTTCGAAGTGTCGTGATGTTATGTGAATCCTAGTAGAAAACAGAGGTCTATTATTATGTTCTCTTACTTACTGGTTTAATCCTTCATATCGTCCTTCCTTGTGGTACTTGCTATTAGAGGTCTAACCTCTCTGGTTTTGCATGGCCAGATTTAGAGCTGGTCCGCGAGAATCCAGCTTACTTCTACCTCCAAGATGGTCAACACTAGAGGGATGATCGTAGGAGGACTCGAGTGGGTTCCTTACTTCACCACTCGTTTTGTTATTTACTTTATACTTAGCCGTTTGGCACCGACATGTTAGTCGGATTGTCTGGCACTTACTTTTGCATAATTGTAATTAAGTCAGACTGCAGCTGATAACAATTGTGTATACTTGCTATACCATCTGGCTATGTTTTGTAAAGCCAGATCTCTAGAACATTTTGACTGAGCGTTTGGGACGCCTTACTGCTTTATCTTACAAGTTTTCTATTTCTGTTTCCTTGTTCGAATGATTGAGACAATAGATGTGAAGTGACCATAGAAAGACTTTTATGTAGTATGCACCCCTTCGTCTGGTTAGATAGCATTGATCGTATTATACGGTATTCATCCTACCCGTAATACGTAGCTGGCTGAGTCATTCCCCGCTCTCCAGTATTCTGGTTCTGGGGCGTGATAAGGTTTTAGTGGTGGCCCATGCAGGTCTGATTTCAGACTTGTGGGGTGTTTTGATTTATAGGATGTCTCGATCACATGTGTTCCCCCTTGATCTCATGATTCATTGTTCTCAACCCTTGCTTGACATTCCGGTATCCTTTGACTTCATTGATCCTTCATGTCCGATTGTTTGATTGTTCTCTTGTCCCTTTTCTTAGGGGTACTTCGTCCGCAGCAGTCTGAGCTAGGCAACAGCAGGAGCAACATGGACAACCTGACCCTGTTGGTCAGCAACAAGGGCCAGTCTCACCTCAGGAGGCTACCCAGGAAGAAGTGATAGTGGAACCAGCAGCTGGATCGCAGTATCCGGATGTTCCGCCACCACCAACAGTTCCACCTACCCAAGTGGACACACCAGCCCTTCTGGAGATCATGAGAGGAATGATGGCTACTCAGCTACATCAGATGTTGGCCCAGCAATGCATGCACACTCAGCTACAAGAGCAGAATGTGCTACTCAACCAAGGATTACAGACAGCATTGGAAAGAGGGACAAGGTCAGATTCAGGAGCATCAGCCAGGTTTTGAAAGTACAACCCCCGCCGTTTCGAGGGCACGGAGGATGCCATCTCAGCAGATGCATGGCTTAAGGATATCGAGGCTATTCTGACAGCAGCTAAGGTACCGGCAGAAGAACGTGTGGATCTAGTGAAGTTGTTACTTCAGGATCTCGCGCGTGATTGGTGGGAATCAGAGGAAGTGGGCATCAGACGTCCTGTGGCTTGGGACGATTTCATTGCCAGATTCAAGACCAAGTACTATGGGGTTGTGGCACAGTTTGAGCTACAACAGAAGTTTATCAGCATCAGACAGGCCGGCAAGACTGTAGATACTTATGCAGCGGAGTTCTGCAGATTGAGTAGATTCGCCCCAGAGATGGTAGCAACAGAGCGCCAGAAGGCTATGAGGTTTCAGGAAGGGTTTCATCTTGAGCTTTTGCAATTGATAGAGGGGCACAATTACCAAACTTTTGACGAAATATTGATGGCAACTCGAAGGCATGAGATCACCATACAGAGGCTTGCAGTAAGGACTGGGGGTCAGAAGAGGTCCCACAGTCAGATTGAAGGATGAGGGGGAGCAGCGCCACGAACAACCGTACCATCCACTGGCATTCGTATCCACGATATGGCGATACGAGGACCAGCACCACCCAGGCAGCAGCAGCAACAACAGCAGAGGAAGAACCAGCAACCCCCGGTGGACTGCACTTATTATGGAAAGATGGGGCACACTAGAGATGTGTGTTAGACATTGAATGGACTGTGTCTGATATGTGGAAATCCAGACCATCGGGTTACCACATGTCCCATGAATTCGAGGTCAGGAGGACCAGGGCAGCAGTTTCCTGCTCTGCCAGCCCCAGAAACAGGCTAGTATCGAGGACCAGCAGTGGCAGTAAGGCCGTTGGCACAGCGTCTGCAGGTTCAGATATTTCGGCAGCAGGGACCGCCGATGCAGCAACACCAGCATAGACCACCCCAGCATCATCAAGGAAGGGGCCAACAACAGCACCAGGCTAGGCCGCAGCATGGGAATCAGCAAGGAGGTCGAGGGCAAGCATTCACTTTGTCCTTGGAGGAGGCATTGGCATCGGGAGATGTTGTGGCAGGTAACATTCTCGTCGTCTCATATCCCGCAGTAGCATTGTTTGATTCGGGAGCATCCCATTCATTTATATCTGCACAATTTGCGACACGACTAGGAGTGGAGTTCGAGGCATTGCCAGGGAGGTTGAATATACTCACTGGTAATGGGCTCGTAGGAGTTAGTAGAGTTAGTTTAGCATGTAGTATTGTAGTGTGCGGGCATCCTTTACCCGTCCGGTTGATTGAATTTCCTGTTAGAAATTTCGACGTTATCTTAGGCATGGACTGACTGAAAGACAGTCATGCGACAATAGATTATCGTAGAGGGAGTGTATCTTTTGATATTCTAGGCATGGAGAGGTTCATCTTAGTCAGATCAGGGGCAACTCAGCATGAGCAGGGAGTAGTAACGGCAATGGAAGAAGTTCAGATTCCGAAGGTAGTTGAAGAATTTCTAGACGTATTTTCTGAAGAACTTTCAGGTCTACCACCAGTTAGAGATATTGAGTTTAGTATAGAATTGGCACCAGGAACTAAACCGATATCAGATCAAGTTTACAGAATGGCGGATTCAGAGCAGGCCAAGGTATATCAGCATATAGAGGAACTGAAGGAGAAGAAGTTCATCCAAGCTAGCGTATCACCATGGGCAGCACCAGTGGTACTTGTGGGGAAGAAGGATGGGTCATCCAGATTGTGTATTGACTATAGGAAGCTTAACGCGGCAACAGTGAAGAACAAA
Organism: Iris pallida; assembly: GCA_029216955.1. Taxonomy (NCBI): domain Eukaryota; kingdom Viridiplantae; phylum Streptophyta; class Magnoliopsida; order Asparagales; family Iridaceae; genus Iris; species Iris pallida. The sequence goes on from JANAVB010015800.1 coordinate 4,796,820, forward strand.
TACCCATTACCCAGGATCGATGACTTATTTGATCAGTTGAGCAAAGCTAGAGTTTTCTCCAAGATAGATCTTCGTTCAGGGTATCATCAGGTGAGGGTTCGGAAGGAAGATATTCCCAAGACAGCATTCAGGTCGAAGTATGGGCATTATGAGTTCTTAGTAATGCCGTTTGGTTTGACCAATGCTCCAGCGATATTCATGGATTTGATGAATCGCATCTTTATGCCATATTTAGACCAGTTTGTCGTTGTGTTTCTTGACGACATTCTCGTATACTCTGCTAGTGAAGAGGAGCATGAAGACCACCTCAGGAAAGTGTTGCAGGTTCTGAGAGAGAACCAGTTGTATGCCAAGCTCAGCAAGTATGAGTTCTGGACGGATCATATTTCATTTTTGGGTCACCTCATATTAGGAGCTGGAGTAGCAGTAGATCCCAAGAAAATAGAAGCAGTAGAAAGTTGGCCAGTACCCAAGACCGTAGCAGATGTATGGAGTTTCTTAGGATTGGCAGGATATTATAGAAGGTTTGTGTCAGACTTTACAAGGCTTTCAGCACCCATGACCCGCTTGACCCGGAAGGATGTACCATTCGTTTGGTCGGCAGAATGTCAGGCATCATTCGAGACTTTGAAGCAGAAGTTGATATCAGCACCTATTCTTACATTGCCAGTTGGACCCGGAGGTTTTATAGTATATTGTGATGCGTCAGGTAAAGGACTTGGATGTGTCCTTATGCAACATGGGAAGGTGATAGCGTATGCATCTAGTTAGCTTCGGGACCACGAAAAGAATTATCCAACTCATGATTTGGAGTTAGCGGCAGTAGTTTTTGCTCTGAAGCTATGGAGGCATTACTTATATGGTGACCGAGTGGAGATGTACACAGATCATAAAAGTCTGAAGTACATCTTTACTCAGAAGGAACTAAACATGAGGCAGAGAAGATGGTTGGAGTTGATCAAGGATTATGACGTGGAGCTTCAGTATCATCCAGGCAAGGCTAATATAGTAGCAGACACTCTCAGCAGGAGAGGCGGCGCATTTATGTTGACAACGCAGAGGCATATCTTAGAAGACCTTCGGGAGATGGGCATCGAAGTTATACTTCCTAGTGATGTAGGAGTTCAAACTAGTCTGCAAGTTCAATTTGACTTGGTAGGCAGGATCAAGGCAGCTCAGGCACAGGACCCAAGGATTCAGAAGCTTAGGGCAGAATGTGAGTCAGGACTCAGGAAGGAGATGAGAATTCATGAAGATGGTACACTTAGGTTTGGATCACGTCTATGTGTGCCTAGTGGAGATATCAGACAGGAGGTTATGGCAGAAGCTCACAGTTTTCAGTATTCTATTCACCCTGGAGGGACCAAGATGTACCATGATATCAAGCAGCATTTCTGGTGGAATGCGATGAAGAGGGAAATAGCTAGATTTGTTTCCCGTTGCTTGGTATGTCAGCAAGTGAAGGCAGAACAGCAGAGGCCAGCTGGGTTATTATAACCGCTTCCCATTCCGGAATAGAAATGGGAGCATATTACAATGGACTTTGTGACCGGTTTACCGAGATCACCAAGTAGTAAGGACGCTATTTGGGTAATAGTGGACCGACTTACAAAGGTAGCGCACTTTCTTCCTTTCAGAGTAGGGCAATCTACAGAAAAGTTGGCAGAGTTATATATGCTACAGATAGTCAGGCAGCATGGAGTCCCTGTTAGTATTATGTCGGATCGGGATACCCGTTTTACATCATATTTCTGGAAGAGCTTACATCATAGTCTGGGTACCAACATACAACAATAGTTATCAAGCCAGTATTCAGATGGCGCCATTTGAAGCACTACATAGTAAGAAGTGCAGGTCACCGCTTGCATGGGATGATATCGGGGAGAGGAAGATGTTAGGCCCGGAAATGATTGTCCAGACGGTTGAAGTGGTTAAAGGAATTAGAGAACGACTTCGTGTTGCGCAGGATCGGCATCGTCATTGGACGGACCAGCATCGTAGGCCGCTAGAGTTTTCTGTTGGGGACCACGTATTCTTGCGGATCTCACCTACCCGTGGGATCATTAGATTTGGCGTTCGCGAGAAATTGAGTCCGCGGTACGTGGGCCCATTTGTTATCCTTGATCGGATAGGCGATGTTGCTTATCGTTTATCCCTCCCCCTTCGTTACGAGAGGTGTATGACGTATTTCATGTATCTCAATTATGTAGGTATGTATCGGACCCAAGCCATGTCCTCGATCACTCTGAGCTGGTTGTTGGTACCAACCTGTCTTACGAGGAACAGCCTGTGTCCATTTTGGACCGAAGAGAGAAGATACTCAAGAACCGAATAATTAGTCTTGTCCGTGTTGCTTGGGGTCATCACTCCTTGGGAGAGTCAATTTGGGAACGTGAGGATGATATCCGATCACGGTATCCATACTTATTTGACTCACAAGGTATATCTTTTTCTGTATACCTTGATTGTCCTGATTTCTCATGCTTATCACCTTATAGGTAGAATTGCTTGATATCGTAGATTGATGGATTTACATATATGTTACTTGCTATAGACATTGAAAAAATGATTGCTTGATTTAATTGCTTGTACTTAGATTGGTTTAGCCCCGATGCTCTATCTTGCTTGAATTTGAAATTCCGAGGACGGAATTTTTTCAAGGTGGGTAGAGATGTCACTCCCCGTTCCCAGAATGCGTATTTTAATACGTATATTGCTTGAACGTAATTATTTAGTATTTATCATATATCATCCTGTATTTAAATTCCTATAATTTATTATCTGTATTTATCATGTTTTATATTAATTAATTAGCTGCTCTTTAATTTTTATGCTAATTAATTTCCTGCAATTATTCTTTTCTGCTTTTTACCTCTTTTGCCTGGCTTTCGGGTTGGCCTTGGATGAGCCCCCTTAAACCCGGCCCATTAGCTCCCACCTACCACCACCCTTCCTATTTTAGGCTTCCTTCTCCTTCTCTCTCTTTATTACTCATTCTCACCATTACTTCTTCTTCCTCTCATCACTCTCCACCTACCAGCAGCAGGAGAAGGCAAGTACAATCTTGCTTCTCAATATCCATTCTTATGGATCATTACTCTTCCTCTCATGATCCTGAGAGAGTTTAGTGCTTGGCATTTTTGGTTTCTGTGGCTTGTTTTCTCTAGATCTAAGTTTGTGTATTTCGGTTGTTCATGGGTTTTGGTCCACCAACTTAGCGTGTATTTCTGGCACTGGAACATAGGCTCCATAGGACTTGGAGTTCGGGAGATGTTGCACGCACACGTTCTTACGTGCTCGCGTAAAACATCAGCCCAGTCATGCACACGTTCTTACGTGTCAGCGTGTATTTTTTAGTCACGCTAACGTTCTCAGGAGCGTGCGTGTATTTTTAGTCACGCTAACGTTCTCAGGAGCGTGCGTGTATTTTTAGTCACGCTAACGTTCTCAGGAGCGTACGTGTATTTTTAGTCACGCACATGTTCTTACGTGTCAGCGTGTATTTTTAGTCACGCACACGCCTGTACGTGTCTGCGTGGATTTTGAGTCACGCTCACGTCTTTGCGTGCGTACGTGGATTTTTAGTTATGATCACGCTGTACTTACGTGCGTGACCTTTCATGCCACACTATGCGTGCGTAGATTTCTCATCACGCTTGTTCACGCTCATAGCTCATGCTTGCCAGCGTGAATCATGCTTCACGCCAACGCTGTGCATGCCAACATGAACCATTTTCACGCTCACTCCTACTAGACTTGTTGGCGTGACTTTTGGCCTTAGTCTAGACTTGTTGGCGTGACTTGTTGGCCTTAGTATAACCTACTAGACTTGGCGTGACTTTCTAACCTAGGTGTTACTATTTGTTCTATAACTTATTCATTTAAGAATGGCATGATAATTCTCCTATTATATCCTTACGCCTTTTTGCATGAACTTGATAAATCATGATATGTTAATATCATTAATACAGATTGTTATGTGGGATGTGTCATGTGTCTTGATTGATCCATGGATACCCAGTATGACTAGAAGTTAAACCCTGAGAGTTATAGGCTCGACCCCATGTAATACTAATTGATTTTTATGCCTTGCCACCATCGATAATGATTGTGACATTGACTAATAATTGATCATGCGTTCCTAGTTGGAACTAAGAGACTGGCTAGTCGTCTTATTGAATTGAATGAATGAGACACGTTCATGTAATAAACTATTGTAATCGACTGGCTGATCCCGAATATTGGCATACGGGCACATGCAGGTTTCAAATTATTTATTTATTTATTTAGTATTTATTTATCTTACAAAAACAGCAAATGTACTTTATGGTCAAGGCATGATTACTCCGTGGTTAGATTTGATTGTTGCATTACGCTATGTAAGACCTACAACATAGCCGCACGGATATCGTTGTAGAGTTGCGCATATCGTACCCCGTACAAAGTACTCATTTGAATGACCATGATCCACGGCATGGGATTTCGCTCAACATAGAGGCTTTAAGTTAAATAAAATAATGATGGCATGGAGAGAATGGATTCCCGAGTTCTTACATGGCAGCCCCCTTGGGACTAGTAGTACCCGACGGGCCGGCTGGTTTCCACAGATACTGTAAATCTGTCACATGGACAGGGAACACTATCTGCTTATATTATTATTGTACATGCTATAACGGCAGGCGTCCCGCTGGGACTCGTCTAAATACATGATTGGCGCAATTGATTGATTGGATAGACTAGCCTTGCTTGCACATAGTAAGAACTGAGGAATCTTTATTGCATTATTCCAGGATAACTTGGAACTCACACTAGCAAGCCGTAGTAGTTGATTGGCCGTTCAAGATGATTTGTTTGTGTACTGCACTACTCTGTTACCTAACTGGGATGATCAGAATGTCAGGACACGACGGGCCAACTTCTGTCCTTGTTTGGTTGGGAGGTTGGTTCGAAGTGTCGTGATGTTATGTGAATCCTAGTGGAAAGCAGAGGTCTATTATTATGTTCTCTTACTTACTGGTTTAATCCTTCATATCGTCCTTCCTTGTGGTACTTGCTATTAGAGGTCTAACCTCTCTGGTTTTGCATGGCCAGATTTAGAGCCGGTCCCCGAGGATCCAGCTTACTTCTACCTCCAAGATGGTCAACACTAGAGGGATGATCGCAGGAGGACTCGAGTGGGTTCCTTACTTCACCACTCATTTTGTTACTTACTTTATACTTAGCCGTTTGGCACCGACATGTTAGTCGGATTGTCTGGCACTTACTTTTGCATAATTGTAATTAAGTCAGACTGCAGCTGATAACAATTGTGTATACTTGCTATACCATCTGGCTATGTTTTGTAAAGCCAGATCTCTAGAACATTTTGACTGAGCGTTTGGGACGCCTTACTGCTTTATCTTACATGTTCTCTATTTCTGTTTCCTTGTTCGAATGATTGAGACAATAGATGTGAAGTGACCATAGAAAGACTTTTATGTAGTATGCACCCCCTCGTCTGGTTAGATAGCATTGATCGTATTATACGGTATTCATCCTACCCGTAATACGTAGCTGGCTGAGTCATCCCCCGCTCTCCAGTATTCTGGTTCTGGGGCGTGACAAGAGCCAAACCACGTTCCGACGATTTCTATGCGACTATCCAATTTCGGACAAAACTATTTCTATCGGCGCAACTGATGCGAAACTATCCTCCGAGTAAAGTCATGTGCTACCGTCGATGATTCCATAATTTATGAAACATCTACTCGTATCGATTTTGAGTCTATCCTATTTGTGGTCGACACACGAGATGCTATACGCATCAAGCAATCGTCGATGACTTATAGTCTCGTCTTGATCAATCACAAAGTTTATGATCAACCAGTTCGTTTCATTCTCGTATTGTTATTTACAAAAAAAATTTGATAGCGCGAGGCACACTCCATTTTGTATTCTCACATCGTGCTTACGTTTCCTTACGTATCGATCTCGATATGTCGTATCAATTTCGATAGCGTAAGGGTCAACTTTGAATCCGTTTCAACGTCAACTTAACTCGCATCGCATACATCCAAGTTCCCAACAAACTTTTTAATACGCATCAACTCGTTTTCTGATTTGCCGCATCCCGCTATACTTTGATCGCGTAACTGAGTTACCGATTATCCAACATCGAACCCTCAAGTCATACGATCTCGCCCTCTAAGTTTTGCATATTTTTTTTTCAGTCGTACTCAAATAAGTTTCGTCGCAACATAACCAATCTATCTTCATAGGCACGATTACCGCGTTAACCAACTTTTTACCGAGTCGCAATTCATGCGATCCGATTACCATTCGTATTGGCTAACATTTTTATCGAGATCGCAAGTCGTGCGATTCGATTACCATTAGCGTATTCTAACATTTTTGTTGAGATCGCAAGTCGTGCGATTCGATTCGTCTCGCCCAACATTTCTATCGAGATCGCAAGTCGTACAATTCGTTTGAAAGTTCGAGTGTTTTCCTTTCCCGTCGACCCGATTATTGCTTCAAGGCATAATCGTTTCGCTAGTTCCCGTCATTCGACCGACACATAAATTTTTAATCGATGTATCATTCCATGATACAAGTCCCGCCTTACCGTTCTAACACTACAACAAAAAACCCTTTTAATGACGGCTAAAAACCATCATTAATGACAAACCATGACGCTTTTTTTTCAAAGCAACCGTTATGAAAACGGGTGTTATAAATGTTTTTTAAAAGCGTCATAAAATAACCGTCATGAATAGTTTCTATAAAAGCGTTATGAATAGTTAATATATAGTGCACAATTCAGAACAATTTTAAAACGTCATGAATAAATAATATGTATAGGCTCAATGCAGCACATTTATAACACTTTATACTATTCAAATTAGCATATTTATAATGCTCTATACTGCACAGTATATATTACATTCCAAAAACTTAACATTATATATCACCATCTTTATTACATTTCTCAAAATAGAGTACATATCAACATCTTCATTACATTCTCAAAATAGAATATCCAAATACATATATATATTTACAACTACCAAAATTGTCCACATCAAAACTTGGCCACATAACCAATAATCTTGAAAGATCAACGATAGCAGGAACACCAGTAAAATTCTGAGAAAAAGAGAAGACAACCAAATCAGTCCATATAATTGTTAGACCTAAAAATCAAATCTAATCATGAAATATCAAAAGAAAGGAGTAAAACAACATATATGAATATATTAATGTGATATGATTCACAACCATAGCTTTGCTTCTGTACTGGAAATTGTTTGGAGGACCAACTTGGATGAATGGACAGTGAGCATGTCAAGAGCAAGCTAAGCACAAATGTTGAACTGGACATAAGCTATTAATAAATGGCTTTACATAAGAATTTGTGGAGTTACTATAAATACAAGCTGGCCCCACAATTGGAGCTTGCGCAGTGTCTTTCGGGACCTCCAATTTTTGTTCCTACTAGCAGTAGATATTATCACCTCACTTGCTATCAGTGATGTTGGTTTCAAGAACCTTCCAACTCCCCAACATAAATCATAAGACTGGCGATTTCGATATCAAGATAAAGTTGTGTCCTAATTATATTAACAAGTATAAATAGGAAAAACAGTTATAAAAGAGTATTTAATGTATCAATAATACACAGCCTTGGCGAATCAGTAAGTTCACATGCATATGGGGTATGATATGTGCAGCTCATAATGCGAACAAGTAAAGGGGACCCCCAAGTTCTTACCTATCAGTCTACCTAGTTGATTACCTATCTATCACTCACACATGAGCACACTCACACATTACACTCAACATACACACACAACTGCCAACACCTATACATACTGATCTGATACACTACTCTCTGCCAAGACATGAGCTAACCTGCATGTACAAGGAAGACCCCCCTATATCTCTGTTGTTGTGGGATTCATTACATATAATACTACAGATGCAAATCAAATAATATGGTTACAGTGTCATCCAGATAACCGAACCACAAGCATAGTAGTTTTGATAATGTGAATCTACATGCAACAAAGTTGTATTCCATTCTGAAAAACAGACTAGGAGTCGTCAAAGTGGAAATAAAGTAACTGCAGATAGCGCGTGTCAGAGAACTCTAGGGACGAATAGACAAATAAATTCAAGCATCTAAAGCAAAGATGTAAAAATCAAGACGTAGTAGTTCTAAATATAATGTAGCCACCATACCTGCTGCAGCGTAGTAATGAGGCGGAAGATACGAGCATAATTTCTCATCATTTTTCCAGCCATAACATATCTAAAAAATTGGACAACTGAGCTGTTTCCTCAAAGGAAAAAATGATATAATTATAAAGTCACAAGCAACATTTAAGAATCAAGGGTAAAGACGGTTACGCAATACAGAATCTTATTTATAAATTCTTCCAATAAAAGTTCTGAGTCAATTTTATTAGTGCAATTTGCTCACTACATGAAGAAGATGATACGCTTAAAGAAGATCATTGCATATTGTCAAAAGTATTTCTGAAATTTAGAAGATACGGAGCATAATGAGGTGCCAATTAGCTACTTTATTTGTGTAGCCATTATTAGTTCCACCCATCGCAGTTGATGGCACGCGTTGGCTCAACCATTATGTTAGCCATTGCCAACGCAACCAAGACAATAATAGAGAGTGATACATTTGCCATTTAATTAGTGAACTTGAAGATTTCTCCAGAGGTATGAAGTAGAGAATATCATGTATATGAATCAGTTGAGGTTTGCTCATGGAGTCTTGTGCTGAACAAAAAATATTTTATACTTGGTATAAAAAAATTGACAATATATGAGACAATGTCAACGGATCAAACATTCTTGTTTGATATTGACAAAAGATTAATTGTGCATACAAGAAAGACACGTTTTATTGAAGCTGAAGATTAGTTGTGCATACAAGACAGACGTTCTCTATTGAAGATTAGTTGTGCATACAATGCAGGGAACAATTCCCTCCACTTGTGTGCAATGCAGGGAACAATTTTCTGTAAATATGTATTGTTACTGTGCATCTTGTGAGAGGAAGATACGTGTATTGCTGGAAGTTTGATTCTTGTGACAAACATTAAGGCAATTTTCTTTTTCTTTTTTGTTGTTGATTTGCCATCACATCAGGTTGTAACAATTTTTCTTTAGTTTCAGTTTGATTGGAATCCTATTTTTCCTGGTCCATTTCTGATTCCACGTATGCTAAATTCACTGGAAAAATATTTCTCTTTTTTCTAATCGGTTGAGCCTTCCTCAATAAAAAAAAATGTAACTAACATTTCAATTTACTGTATTATTTTCTCGTATTCCATTTGTGCACTGCAAACTCAATTACTGGAAAAGATTAAACCTCTAGATGAACAAGTAAAGCATTTCTCAGATTGCTATATACTTTTAATCGCTGGAATCAAAACAGGAAAAAGTCCATTTTCTTACTAAACGGTGGAGTCGTCATCAAAAAAGGGGGGGAGTAGATACCTAGATGGGTTTGTGATCCAGCGTCGATGCCGACGTGTCTCCGTGCCGAGGACAACCCCGACCGGATCCCGAGCCCACGCCTTCCCGAGCCCTCCTCCGACTCCACTTCCTGTTCTCGACCGAGCGTCGTCCCTTTTAGGGAAAAATTGGAGCGTATTTCATTACAATATCATCTTGAATGCACTCAATTTATTTATTTATTTAACTTACTATTGTTGACAATCTTGCAGTGCTGTACTTGGGCTCTTCATCTTCTCTTTCAGAATCAGAACCTGAATGTAATGATGAACAAGAGCAGGTTGGCGTAGCTCGTCTCCTTGCGAGCCTGCACCATTCAGAAGGTAACAAGCCGTCTCCCCAAAGCAGTGACCAGCAATATGTTGGTCAGCGATCTCATTGACCATAAAGTAGAAGAAAATTTCGGTCAATCGATGGCACATTTTAGGGAAAGAAGTCTTTGAGATATTTTTGAAACAACCTCAAATTACAAATTGTCTTAGTGATCAACTGCATTAAACATGTTGACCCGTCATTCTTTGAGCCATTGTACAAAGTAATGATAAAAAACTAATAACAAGGAAAATAATGAAACTTAAAAGTTTCAGGAAAGGGGGTTAAATAGATGATATAAGAACTGAAATAAAATATGGCATCAACCCAACAGAACAATTCCTTTTGGTAACTCGTTACTTTTTGTTACAAGCTATACCACCAAAAAACAATGTCCACTCAATTCTATTTAGCACCAGAGAAAAATTTACCAACCTAAAAATAAAGAATCGTAGGCTTTGTACCTAAACTCGTAGTATTTTGCACCCTTCTCCATTTGCTTGCATTCCTAGAACAACAGTCACAGTAAACATCAAAAAAGGCCAAACTTGTATCTCTACACATAAAAAGAACACTGGAAGAACAAGTTGTACTTTTATCTTACGCTCCCCTGAAGTAATGAAATACGCCGCTTCCGTCGACGAGCGAGGGGTTGGGAGCTTAGGGCTTAGGGTTCGTGGGAGAAGGGGTTGGGGGCTTAGGGCTTAGAGTGAGACCTAGAGCTAGGGTTTAGAGTGAGACCTAGAGTTAGGGTTTGTGGAAGATTGAAAGGAGGAGATGGGAAATTTTAGGGTTTGGGGAGAGGAGGGAAGAGGGGGCAGAAGGAGAGCAAGGAGAGAATGAGAGTTCTTCTGAGTAAAATCGGATGGGGATAGAATATATTACAGAAAGTTTATTACAAGTTTGCCACCACTCTAAACTATTAATAACGCTTTGTTTTATAAACGTTATAAAAAGCCCAGAATTAGTCCAAACCGTCATAGAAAAAAGGTATTTTTCAACTTAATAACGCTTATGTATCAGTCGTCATTAAAACTCCTTGTCGAGCGTCATTAAAAGGGTTTTTTGTTGTAGTGTAACCGATCATCGAAGAACACTTGCATCAACATGCCGTCATACAAATTCTCAATCGAGTCTCGGTGCTATCCCGTCCGTTGCGGACAAATCTTCCGCAATTCTCATAATACGTCGATGCAATTCATCGCACAAGTGGTATACCATATACCACTCGAAATCGAGTCATTCATCGCCTACGTGGTATGGCATATACCACTCGGAAATCAAATCATTTTCCTCGCATTATACTTAGTATAAACCAACAATCTCTTCCGACTCACGATTTTTGCAGTGATCGTGCTTGATCACAACCGTAACTATGATTAAATCAAATTCGACACAACTCGGCCAATGTTTTTATTTGCCAACACAAGCTCGGTGCACAACCGAACCGATTTCGTTTCTCGATTTATAACTTTTGTTTTCTTTCGTTGCATCTTATGCAACAATCCATTCTCGATATCCGTTGCACTTCGTGCAGCAATTTCACGTACCATGTGCAATAATTTACTTCTCATACGTATTGCACATCGTGCACCGACTTATTTTTGACATTCATTGCACACGTGCAACGATCTATTTTCGATATCTATTGCACCTTGTGCAATAATCTATTTTCGATACACATTACACATCGTGCAATAATTTATTTCTGACATTCATTGCACCTTGTGCAACGATTTATTTTCCGACATTCAAAGTCAATATGTGAATCCGTTCAACACATTCGATATCAACTTTCATTTTCGTCCAATGCATCATTTGCAATCAATGCGTGGCAATTGCTGCAGCAACATTCCACGACTTTCATTGTATCGATGCAACCAACATTTCTCATATCGATCGTTGCAAACAACGAACATGTCAAATTTCAATTCATGACGTGTTGCATCCGTAGCAACAAATCTTTGAATTCACATCAAGCAACTTGTTGCACTTACAGCAACAAACCTTTTACGACTTTTCCAGCAAACATCATGTAATTTCCAAAATAACACGTGACAAAATTACATGATTTGCATTAGACTTATTCTATGGAACATCCAGTACGGCATCGAATAGAGTCAAGAGTGATTTTGAATGGTGGTGGGCAACACTTTGGAATTGAAATAAAGCAAACGTCCAGAGAAAATTGAGCCTAGAGCTCTGATACCAATTTGTCACATCCCGACCCGAAATCACCCGAATCATCATCCTCGCAGGGGACGTGATGTCGCACGAGCCTGGAGTTGCGCTTGTATAAGGCAAGATGACAAGTTCTCAAATGGTTATCTTTGAATTAATTTTAGCAACGAAAGAAAAATAGAGTATACGAAACAATCCTCTTTATTGATATTCAAAATGAGATTACAAAGGCTTTCGATAGCCCAACAATATATGCCAGATTGGCTACAACACTCAGGTTCTCTCTTGCCCACAAAGGATTTCACCATTCTATATATCATGCCTTCTATATCTCGGTCGTATCAATCCTGTTGCATGTCCGAGCGTCAATACGGTCGCATGCCTCAATACGCTTCGGCATTCCAAGCCTCAACGCGTTCAAGCGAAGCTCCGCCGCGAGCAGACCAATCCTTGAACCTGCTAGCAAACTAGTGGGAGATTAGTACTTTCGTCCTCGCTATACTGATCAAAAACCCACTTAACAAACCGACATTTAGTATTATATTGATTCATGCAAACAAACAATTTAGTTCACTTTCTATGTTCTCCTTAGGATGAGTTCATGGCATATTCAAAGACTGTAAAGCATGTTATCAAGCATGTTATTTGATTCGCAAAAGGAAACATGCAAGCAATCTCGTGTTGTTTCGTGGCTTCTTACCAACATCGACGCACTCGCCCTTGCACCGACGCAAGGTGAATACGTCCATCAGCTTTCTCTGTCATGTTATAAGTGCTGTCTATACGGATCTATATGTGCACGATATGAGTGTACCTTACACTTTCGACCCGGGATCCGTCCATGCAGGATATATGTATACCTTGCACTTCCATCCCATCGCCCTTAACTATATGAAGGTCAATAGCTTTCCGGGCTAGAATGGACTTATATTTGTCGAATCGAACATGTAAGACGATGATCACTCTGTTGCGGTTGCTAACCCAAACAATCAGAGGACCCCCGAAATACTCGTGTAAGTGGCTTATCACATTCACTAGAAGGTCGCTACACGTCTAGATGAAGTGCACAAACAATACCGATTATCGCAGTCCCTCCTAGGCCGAACGGTCCTAGCACCCTGGTACGCCACGTTCGAGGGATTACCCGTGCACGGGCTGTTGGCCCATTCCATGGTCACACCCGATTTCGATAATCAACTTATACTTTAGTCCATACACAAAATATAGAAAATGCTGCTAACCATTTCAGGATGCATGAAATCTTATTCAACGGACGATGTACTGCAATAAATCCAAGCGTCAAAGTCATCAAAATTTCTGAAGACTCTTTTCTACTTTTATTCTGTATTTTATATTTTATTGAGTCTAGGAATTTCTTTGTAAAATCAATTATGGTAATACTGGCTTAGGGTTAAAATTGTTCTCTTTCTCAAAACCTACTTTTACCCTTTCATATTTTCGTTTACAAATATTTCAAAAATATATTTCGAAAATATTCCTTTTCAAATGATTTTACAAATAACCAAAAACATGTTTGAAAACTGTTTTTACAAAAGAATTTTAAAATATCTCCTGAAAGAACTCAAAGCCGAGTTCGGCCCGAGTTCGGTCCGAACTCTGACCGAGTTCGGTCAGTTTGTATTCAAACTTTAGTTGCCTCCAAATCTGCGAGCAACGTCTATTTTGCGAGATATTTGCATCCGAACTCTGTCCGAGTTCTGCCCGAGTTCGGTTGGTAAAAACACCTATAAATAGAGAAGAATTTCTCACTTCAAATAAATCAATTCATTCTTCATTCTCTTCTCTATTCATTCAAGTGTTTTCTAGTGATCTAAAAGTTTCAAATCTCACCTATACTTCTCTTAGCCAAAAGCCAGTACTATCAGATTGATTTAGAAGTCTTTTGGTTATTCAGAGTTGTAAAGAGGTCGTCAAGTTTCAACAACAAGTTCTCGTTGTGGAGCTGGTCGTGCGCTCGTCACCAAGCACGGTGTATGTTGGAGTTGGTCGTGCACTCGTCAACAAGCACGGTGGTGTGAGAGTTGCAAGCACTCAGTTAAAGCTTGTGCCTTTAGTGGATTAACATCGAGCAAGAGTACTCGAGACTGGATTAGTCCTCTCAGAGGGATACCAGTATACATCGCTGTGTTACTGAGTTTGAATCTCCTATCTTTATTTACTGCTCTTACATCATTGCCATAGTTTAATTTTTTAATTGGTGATTTTATTTCCGCTGCACACACGCACTCTATTCACCCCCCCTCTAGAGGTGCTCAACGATCCTACAATTGGTATCAGAGCAGGTTATATTCTTATATAATATACCCTAGAGAGTATATATATGGCAGCCGTGAAATCTATATTCAACGGTGAAGGGCAATCCACAAATAGACCTCCCCTATTTGATGGAACAAACTATACATACTGGAAAACACGTATGACTTTCTTTCTAAAGTCTCTAGATTTTGATTTATGGTCAATAGTCATTGATGGGTATAAGAAACCACCACCTACTGTGGTTGAAGGTATTCTTATGGAAAAGCCGCATGACAAGTACACCGATGCTGAAAAAGCAAAGGCTAGTCTTGATGCTCGAGCCATCAATGCACTATTCTGTGCAATTGACAAAACCGAGTTCAATAGAGTTTCTACCTGTAAGACGTCTCATGAAATTTGGAAACTCCTTGAGGTAACCCATGAAGGGACTTCCCAAGTCAAGGAATCCAAAATCAGTAGACTGACTCAGGAATATGAATCTTTTAAAATGAAACCTGGTGAGTCAATTACACAGATGTTTACCTCGTTTCCTTGATATAACTAATCCCCTTCAATCTCTTGGTAAAGATTACAGCAACCATGAGAAAATCAGGAAAGTGCTGCGGGCTCTAACAAAGAACTGGAATCCAAAAGCCACAGCAATCATTGAAGGAAACGATCTCACCACGATGACTCTAGAAACACTGATGGGCAAATTGATGACTCATGAGCTCGACTTGCAAGACTTTGAAGAGGCCACTCCAAAAGAAAAGACTATCGCCTTCAAAGCTCAAGCAAGAAAATCAACATACAACAACTCAGATGAAGAATCATCAAGTGGTGATGAACGTGCCTTACTTGTGAAGAACTTCAAGAAATATCTAAAGTTCACAAGCAGAAAGAAGAAAGACATCCAAGAAAGCAATGAAGACGAGACTATATGCTTCGGATGTAAGAAATCAGGGCACATGAGGAAGGACTGTCCAGCTACCAAGAAGAGCAGTCCATATGATCGGTCAAGATCAAACAGAAGATCCACATCTGGCCGAAAGTATGCCAACACAAGCATCTGGCACGAGAGTGATGCCAGTGACTCAGAAGAAGAAGACAGACCCTGCAGCAATGCAAATGTTTGTCTTATGGCATTCGAAAAGGTATCATCTAATCCTCTGTTTGATGATTTTACTTTTGATGAACTAGAGACTGCCTTTAGCGATTTACTTGAAGATCACAAAACTGTGCTCGACAAGTATAAGCAATCTCGAAAAGAGATTAAGGCACACACAGCCGAGATAGCTAGATTGTCTAATCTACTTGAAGACATTAAAGAGACATCTACTACCGGTAACACGGAAGAGATAGCCAAACTTAAAGTAGACTATCATGAGGCTATCCTCAACATTAAGAAGAAAGAAGAGGACTATGTCAAAATACACAAACTTTATGACATAAAGAAGAAGTTGCACCTAGTAACTGAACAAAGACTCCTAGATATGACTGCAAGATACGAAGAGTCTGTAGCGATTTCTAAAAAATTAGAAATCAAGTTGGGCAAACAGGCTATACCTGTGACACAGCCCAAGATTAGTCCTAATGCAAAGCATACACCAAAGAGGACTAAAAACAAGAAAGCACAGAGGAAACACGAACACAATTATGCTTTCACTTATAGGTTTTTCAAACAGAACAAGTCTCCAAACACAGTTTATTCCACTAAACTGACTTGCACATATTGTGGTATACACGGTCATATATCACAATACTGTATGGCAAGAAAGCTTGTTGATAACCATACTCTAGTTTAGAAACCTAAAGCTAATCTGAGTGGACCCTTCAGAAAATGGGTACCAAAGGATTCATCTACTTGTTTTGTAGGTAGACCCTCAACCCTCTCATGCTAGAAGTAAGTGGATTCTCGATAGCGGATGTTCGCGACACATGACTGGTGATGCATCTTTATTTGCTACGCTATCGATGAAGAAAGAAGGATACGTCTCCTTCGGAAATAACTTGAGAGGTAATATTATAGGTAATGGTACTGTAGGTATTTCTCCTTACCCAATAATAAAGGATGTTTGTCTAGTAACTGAATTGAAACATAACCTATTAAGTATAAGTCACTTGGCAGATAATGGTTATGGTATCAATTTTGTGAAAGATAAATATACTATATATGATATGTCATCTGGTGATCCCATATATAAAGGGATTAGAGAAGACAATATTTATGTTTTCTTTTTGGAGAATACTAATAATGCAGGAAGGTGCCTAGTAGCCAATCAAGATGAAAGCTGGCTATGGCACATGAGACTAGGACATGCAAACATGGACACTATCTCACGTCTGAACACAAAGAAGTTGGTAAAAGGACTCCCAGAAATTCCATTCAAGAGAGACATGGTATGTGCTGACTGTGAAAAGAACAAAGCACATAGGTCTTCTTTTAAATCCATCAACGCTGTAAGTAATTCAAGACCTTTGCAGTTGATTCATATGGATTTATTTGGTCCTAGTAGAGTCGCTAGTCTTGGCGGTAAACTCTATGCTTTTGTCATTGTTGATGATTTCTCTCGTTTTACATGGGTTTACTTTTTATCAAACAAAAGTGATGCTATTTTTGAATTTCAGATATTTTGTAAAAAGGTACAAAACGAAAAAGGCTTCATGATTACTCGTATCCGAAGTGATCATGGCGGCGAATTCGAAAATTCTGATTTCAAAAAGTTTTGTGATGATAGTGGATATTACCACGAATTTTCTTGTCCTAGAACTCCCCAACAGAATGGTGTTATGGAGCGGAAGAATCGTACTCTAAGCGAAATGGCTAGAGTCATGCTTAATCAGTATAATCTTCCTAAATATTTTTGGGCAGAAGCTGTTAGTACAGCCTGTCATATTTTAAATAGGGTGTTGATTCGACCAATCTCGAAGAAAACACCATATGAGCTTTGGTTTGGAAGAATTCCAAACATTTCTTATTTTAAAGTTTTTGGTTGTCGCTGTTTCATCCTGAACACCAAGGATAACTTGGGTAAGTTCGACTCGAAAGCAGATGACGGGATATTTCTCGGATATGCTGCTAAGAGTAAAGGATATAGAATTTTTAATAAAAGATCTTTGATTGTTGAAGAAAGCATTAATGTTACCTTTGATGAGTTAAATAGTCATAGATCTAGCGACAGTGATGATGAAGATGCACCTACAAAGACAAAGAAGAGTTCTGAAAAAGATCCTACCCAAGAGGCAAGAACTGATAAAAGTTCCGAAGATGCAGGAACTGAGAAGAGCCTTGTGAAAGGTATGGCCCAAAGATTCGAATCATTAAGATTCAAACCGGATCATCCAGAAACTCTCATAATAGGTGATGTATCCAAAGGTGTAAGTACTCGTTCATCTCTTAGAGATTCTGAAGTAGCAGCTAATGTAGCATTTATTTCTCAAATAGAACCTAAGAATGTTGATGAGGCTTTTTCTGATGAATTTTGGATTTCTGCCATGCAAGAGGAACTTAATCAATTTGAGAGAAACCAAGTTTGGGAACTCGTTCCTAAACCTATTGGTCAATCGATAATTGGTACCAAATGGGTATTCCGAAATAAACTTAGTGAAGATGGTCAAGTTCTACGCAACAAAGCACGTCTAGTGGCACAAGGTTATAATCAAGAAGAAGGAATTGATTATGATGAGACCTATGCTCCTGTTGCTAGACTAGAAGCCATCCGCATGTTTTGCGCTTTTGCTTGTTTTAATGATTTCAAACTTTTTCAAATGGACGTAAAAAGCGCATTTTTAAATGGTTTTTTGAAAGAAGAAGTTTTTGTGAAACAACCCCCTGGTTTTGAAGATTTTCAAAAACCTGATCACGTCTTCAAGCTTAAGAAAGCACTTTATGGACTCAAACAAGCACCTCGTGCTTGGTATGAACGCCTAAGCGCCTTCTTACTTGATAATGGATTTTCAAAGGGCAAGATTGATACCACTATTTTTATTAAATCTATGAATAATGATATTCTTTTAGTGCAAATTTATGTAGATGACATCATCTTTGGTTCTACTAATGAACAACTCTGTCAAGAATTTGCCAAGTGTATGCAGAGTGAATTTGAAATGAGCATGATGGGAGAGCTGAACTTCTTCCTAGGATTGCAAATCAAACAACACTCGAACGGAACATTCATCAACCAAGCCAAGTACACGAAGGATATACTGAAGAAGTATGATTTCGAGAATGTGAAGCCAATTGGGACTCCTATGGCTACATCTACAAAGCTTGATGCTGATGAAAGCGGCAAACCTGTTGATCAGCGTAAGTATCGAGGTATGATTGGTAGTTTATTATATTTAACTGCTAGTCGTCCTGATATTATGTTTAATGTTTGCATATGTGCACGATATCAGGCAGACCCTAAGGAATCACATCTTAGTGCCGTTAAGCGTATCTTCCGATACCTTAAAGGAACTTCTACAGTTGGCTTATGGTATCCCAAAACCAAATCCTTTGACCTTATAGGTTACTCGGATGCAGATTTTGCTGGATGCAAAGTGGACCGTAAAAGTACCAGTGGTACATGTCATTTCTTGGGAAAGGCCTTAGTCTCTTGGTTTAGCAAGAAACAAAATTCAGTAGCATTATCAACAACTGAGGCTGAGTATATCGCCGCAGGACGTTGTTGTGCTCAAATTTTGTGGATGAAGCAAACCTTAGAGGACTACAATCTGCACTATTCAAATGTTCCTATATATTGTGATAACACTAGTGCAATTAATTTGACTAAGAACCCTATCTGTCATTCACGCACAAAGCACATAGAAGTTAGACATCATTTTTTACGTGATCATCAACAACACGGGGATATTTGCTTAGAATTTATTGATACTGTACATCAACTAGCAGATATTTTCACTAAACCATTGGCTGAAGACCGTTTTAACATCTTGAGGCGTGAGCTCGGCATTCTTGAATTCTCGGATTCTTAAAACATATGGTAATTAAAAACTGTATTTATGACTTGATAATTTATTATCTAATGAAAATTATTTTTGGGGACAAACTTACAAAGGGTATGTCTGTCACCACGGCTACGGTCGAAGCGAAGCGGTACTTAAGAGTTCCCCGGTGAACCACCGTTAGCTGGGACAACCCCTACAGTTAACCCGAAAATAAACAGCAGTTAGTTAATAAACCAGTCAAACATCATTAACTACAAATCTTTATTTACCTGACTGCTTTAACTGTCTCGGGAATGCAAGTGGCCGAACTCGGCCCGAACTCTGACCGAGTTCGGACCGAATTCGGACCGAGTTCGGTCGGCGCTGTGATGGCTCCAGAACGGAACAGCCGGCCCTAGCACCTATAAATTCCATCTTTTCTTCCACTATTTCTCCACACCAAAACGTGAAATAGTTCCACCTCCTTCCAGAAGACTTTTCTCCTCCTTCTTTGCAAGGCATTGACGATCTTCCTCCATCTCCTCATGGCTCCGAAGCGTCAGCGAGGAAATTCTTCTCAAGGTGCTTCCTCCTCATCCGACTACACACCGGCAAGTCTCTTCAGTCCAGCCAAACCTAGAGATCCCGAGGAATTTGATGGCACTTTGTTTCCCAACAAAGACTTCTCCGATCTCTGGTTTGATTATCTTTCTCCTTACGTCGTATTTGTGCTGGAGCCTTTGTCAATTTTACAACCCTCTTTGAATATGCTCCTACTTTTGAACAACTTGGATTTCGCGACTTTTTCGAGGTCCAAGATAGCATTTACGACAATGCAGTCCGTATGTTTTACTGTAATTTGCAAGTAAAACAAAACGGAAACTTCTATTCCTGCATTGCTGGGCAGGAACTAGAATTTAGCGCCACCGATATCAGTGAATATTTTCACGTTCCTGATCTTGGTGATGCACTTGTTGACATCCACCATGTTCAGTTCCCTGCCGATGTCACTTTAGCTTCCTTTAGGGAATTAATTTGTCACCCTACTCCTCCTCCCCGGAGAATATTTTCTAGACATCTTAACCAGACTTTTTACGAGCTTCATCGTATGATTTTCTCGGCCCTTCTTCCGAAGAAAGGCTCTACCGATGAAGTTACATTTTTGGAACTCTCTGCTCTTTATCACATTCATTTTGGAATTCCTTTCTCCGTTCCAAAAACCATGATGTCTTGGATGCTCAACTGCAAGAATGCAGGTAGGAACCTCGTCTTTTCTATGCACCTTGCTAGTATATTTCGACGTTTCGAGATTGATCTTGAAACGTGTGCCATTTCTTCTCCACCTGTTGAGTTGACCCGCTCTCGTCGGTTTCCTCAACCTCCTGGTGCTGCTCCTGCTGTCCCAGCTGCTGATGCTGAGGCCCCTCCAGCAGATGCTCCTCCTGCTCCGGCCCCTGCCCCAGGATTCGATCCAGCATTCTACCAGCGGTTTGATGATTTCGTTGCAGTCTCCACGCAACGTCATCAGGATTCCGAGTTCCGGCATATTTCTCAGGCCCAGGTGCTGAGAAACAGTATTGCCGATCTCCATTACAGCCTGGTTCAGGATCCAGTCCATCCACTCACTATCCTTCCACACCCTGCTTTCCCTGGTCCTCGTTTTACTGATGAGGTTACTTTTCAGTACTTCGACCCGACCACTGCTTATTTCCCTCATGATCCTCCCGGTACGGACGACGCGGTGATGTGATGTGGATTCAGCCATGGGATAGTGGATTTAGTTTGTTTAGTTTGATGCAGTTTATGTAGTACTTTTATTCTTTTTATGTCTAAACTACTTTAGTTAGACATTTATCAGTTGTACTATTTGGCTTTCTAGTGGAAAACTTTTTATGATAGTTCATTTCATTCTTGTTGTCTATGCTGTGATTACTTCTTTTACTTCACTTTGTCTTGTCTATTATATTTTTGGCTTCATGATTTACGGGGGAGCCTATTCATTTTGCTACTTGACAAAGGGGGAGAAAAAAAAAAGAGTATACCCCACAAAAATATCGCAAAGCGCATATACAACACATTTTCAGAACCAACAAAATTTTTTCAGGTATTTTAATATTTTGTTCTATTTTTAATATAAATATATTTTGGTATAGACTCAAGTTTGTCAAATATCAAAATGGGGGAGATTGTTGGCCCATTCCATGGTCACACCCGATTTCGATAATCAACTTATACTTTAGTCCATACACAAAATATAGAAAATGCTGCTAACCATTTCAGGATGCATGAAATCTTATTCAACGGACGATGTACTGCAATAAATCCAAGCGTCAAAGTCATCAAAATTTCTGAAGACTCTTTTCTACTTTTATTCTGTATTTTACATTTTATTGAGTCTAGGAATTTCTTTGTAAAATCAATTATGGTAATACTGGCTTAGGGTTAAAATTGTTCTCTTTCTCAAAACCTACTTTTACCCTTTCATATTTTCGTTTACAAATATTTCAAAAATATATTTCGAAAATATTCCTTTTCAAATGATTTTACAAATAACCAAAAACATGTTTGAAAACTGTTTTTACAAAAGAATTTTAAAATATCTCCTGACAGAACTCAAAGCCGAGTTCGGCCCGAGTTCGGTCCGAACTCTGACCGAGTTCGGTCAGTTTGTATTCAAACTTTAGTTGCCTCCAAATCTGCGAGCAACGTCTATTTTGCGAGATATTTGCATCCGAACTCTGTCCGAGTTCTGCCCGAGTTCGGTTGGTAAAAACACCTATAAATAGAGAAGAATTTCTCACTTCAAATAAATCAATTCATTCTTCATTCTCTTCTCTATTCATTCAAGTGTTTTCTAGTGATCTAAAAGTTTCAAATCTCACCTATACTTCTCTTAGCCAAAAGCCAGTACTATCAGATTGATTTAGAAGTCTTTTGGTTATTCAGAGTTGTAAAGAGGTCGTCAAGTTTCAACAACAAGTTCTCGTTGTGGAGCTGGTCGTGCGCTCGTCACCAAGCACGGTGTATGTTGGAGTTGGTCGTGCACTCGTCAACAAGCACGGTGGTGTGAGAGTTGCAAGCACTCAGTTAAAGCTTGTGCCTTTAGTGGATTAACATCGAGCAAGAGTACTCGAGACTGGATTAGTCCTCTCAGAGGGATACCAGTATACATCGCTGTGTTACTGAGTTTGAATCTCCTATCTTTATTTACTGCTCTTACATCATTGCCATAGTTTAATTTTTTAATTGGTGATTTTATTTCCGCTGTACACACGCACTCTATTCACCCCCCCTCTAGAGGTGCTCAACGATCCTACACGGGCTATACGTTTTTAAGTCCATTTGACCATGCAACGCATCTTATCTTTCATACAACCAAGCAAGTTCGGTTATCTCTATTTCAATTGGCACAACGCCCCAATGTCCTCACAAACGCCCCGAAGGCCATGGACATTTCAAAGGCACCATGCCGCATCAACAGTTATGTCACATCCATGCCACAACTGTTCACTTCTTCACAATGATGCCATCTTTTGTAAGTATTGTGTAGCTGCGCACATTCGCCGTCTTTCCTTGCATCGTGCATTCCATGCACGCCTCGAAGCCGTGTTTCCTTATTCTATGTCTTAGCATTCAACGCGTTATACTTATGTTCCATCCTTCCGACTCGTGCAACTGAGGTACGCCTCGATAAGGTATTCAATGTTCTATCGCTCATGCGCTGAGGCACTCGCATCGATATAGTCTTTCAATGTTCTAGCATGCTAACTCGTGCACGAGGGCACGGAATGATTTATGCACTGGGGCACTCGTCGATACAGTTATCCCATCTTCTTATGGCTTACGCACCGAGGCACTCGCCTTTGCGATATTCAATGTTCCTAGCGACTCGTATACTTGTTGTACGATTTATTTCAATTGTTCTATCTAGTGTTCGATACGCACTATGTTTATCACTCTATCTAGCCACGCCCGTGGCGTTGATAGGTTAACTCAGCATACAATGATATATATTTTACTTAGGCATGAAGGAGTAGGAAAGAGAGTCAATGTCCCCCCCCCCCACCTTGAGTCGATATGCCTTGTCGTTTCGCCGAGCCGTTGCGGCTCGATTTTATAACTTTGTTGTACGGCCAACTCTCTTGACTTAGCCATTCGAGCACTTCGTGCTTCATTGCATTATACGTCCGATTTGGCTTACCGTGCCCAAGTCTCAGCCCGTCGTAAGGCGACGATTTGGTTTCGCGGACCCCTTACTGAATAAGGCAGAATACCGACCTCTAATATTCCAGCGTAAACGTATAGCTTGCACATGAAACCAAATAAAATCAATACTTGCATCGATTCGGACTTGCGCCTTGGTCGATTCGATTTCTTAGAATCTTCGAGCCGATTCAACGCACTTATCCTTCGGGACAACGCGGCGCTTCGCATCGATTCAACTTGATACAATTATTTGGGACAAGGCAATTCTTCGCATCGACTTAGTTTGATGCATTGCTCGGGACAACGTAACTCTTGTATCGATTCGCATCGATACGCAATCGGGTCAACACATCTCTTCGAGTCAACAACTCAGCATAATGCACCGTGCGGAACGGGGCATTACACTATTTCCTTCAATTTCAAAACTACTAAGAAACAACACTAAAAATAGTTAAAATTATCCCTAAATGTATAAAATATATTTCCTAAAATGCTAATGAGTTATTAATAATTATTTGTTTTTCGATACAAAAAAATTCGATGCCCCGATCCGAAACCAACGATACTGTCGATACCACCGATCCCGATACTCATAGGAATAGTCCGATACCCATTCCAATACCGATACTGTGAACCTTGCTACATACCATTGTGTGCGTACTTGATCAAGTATATGAGCTCCAAATTGGTTGAATTTTTGTTTGTGAAATATTTCAAACGGTTTTGTTTCATTATAGACTATATGGACTTTCCATATACAGTAGAAGAATATTGAGCTCCAAATTCCACCCATATGACAACATATCTTTGAAGAAACCTGACAGTGAATATATTACCATTTGGTTTTCCTACCTTTTCATAGTTTTCTTCTCCAAAAAGTCATGTTGTAAGTTCTACAATTGCATCATAAGTTTCAAAAGGAAAATTTGAAACATGACATGCCGTCATGGCCGTTTCTGATATTCTAAGGATTCTGTACAAATACTAAAAAAAGTATTTTTAATCATTCTAAAATGTTATTTTTCTGACATTTTAAGTATGTTTGTGTACATCTTTCGATTTTTGGGGTCATATGCGATCGCACAAGTTGTACATGCTCAGAAACAACTTGTATGCTGTGATAAGAAGCGGAGTTATTTATATTTGTGTTACACCTTTTTTAGGTTAATAATGTAGGTACAAGAATTTGGAAGGCATTTGTGGACTACAGCTCCGAGGACTACTCATTCATCATGGCAGCGTCTTGTTCGTCTCCTCCATAGCCGGTGTTGTAGGAGTGGAACATCTATCCCTTTATGCAGCGAGAAAAGGTTGGATTTCTTGTAGTTTTGTACATACAGATTTCTTAAACACATGAACTTAGAAACAGTACTACTCACTCAGGGACCTCTATTTGTATATATAAGAGGAAATTGCAACTAATGTCCCTTTGGTTTCTAAATGTCTAAGGAGCAATGAACCAATTGACGAAGAATTTGGCTTGCAAGTGGGCAAAGGACAACATCCGGGCCAATTCCATCGCACCAGCATCAACACCCCGCTTGTCGCGTCGGTAAAGCCTCCTCTCTCCTCTTTCCTCTTGTTCCTACTCAGAGCCGTCTCAATAAATTTAGTGGCCCAAGACAACTTATTTAAATATATCTCGGTCAATTAAATAATTAAGAAGATGATTATTGTTACTGAGATCGAGGCATATATACAACAAATTGTATACTTTTTTTATTTCCTCTCCCCTCTCTCTCTCTCTCTCTCTCTCTCTCTCTCTCTCTCTCTTTATATATATATATATATATATATATTGGGGCCCTTAAAATATGGGGCTCTAGGCACATGCCTAAGTTATAACCGTTGTAGCGGCTTTGTTCCTACTGACATTGATATCAGTGTGCATTATGTACGTATATGAATCAGCAACCAAGTTTTTCTAAGACATGCATGCGTGTGTTGTTTTCTGATAGAGTCTGGCTGATGAGGATTTTC
The DNA here is from genome assembly GCA_029216955.1 of Iris pallida. NCBI lineage: Eukaryota > Viridiplantae > Streptophyta > Magnoliopsida > Asparagales > Iridaceae > Iris > Iris pallida. The sequence goes on from JANAVB010015800.1 coordinate 4,822,200, forward strand.
TGGCCAAACAAATCTCTCCAACTCCTCTCAGACGAATCGGTAGGGCCTGAGGAAGTGGCGTCGCTGGTGGCATTCCTGTGCATGCCAGCGGCTTCTTACATTACCGACAGATCATTTGTGTCGATGGAGGGCGTACAACGAATGGCTGAGGAAAGACAACTGGAGATTGCCACAGAGAAATAGTTTCAAATTCTCAACTGTATATCATTTACTGCTTGCTGTGGGAATAATCATCATGTACATGTATCATTATTATATTATGTTGTACCGGCAATCCTTATGTAAAATAGAGTTATTTGTATTTACCCTTCCAATTGTTAATCATATCTTCACCCCCCCCCCCCCCCCCCCCCCCCCCCCCCCCCTCCCAAATCAAAAAAAAGTTCTAAATTCTTGTTAATCTACAAGAATATCCATCTAGTCAGGCAATGGATTCAAGTATGCTTCCACAATTATTTATCATCTTCAACTCATGAATTGATCAACCGGTAAAGTCTAACAATTTTATTTCAAGAACGAAATAGCTAAACATCAGAAGTATACAAAATGTAAAACACAATAAGCATATATCATGACACAAACTCCCATTAATCTTTTAAACATGAGCAACATGAACCTTTATACATTGATTCTCTAACACAAATATCAATAAACTGCTAAACAAGAAATGATAAACAAACTCACTCTTATAAACATAAAGAATAAATGATACATGTTCATCAGCTAATATATTTAATACAACTTCATAAATCACATAGCATATCAGATACATAACAACAAAATACAACTAGTATTGATCTTGTGGCAGCTAAGCCATGAATCCTGCATAGGCAGAGCAAAGAAAGATACCTAGGAACCAACAAGTTTGGATTGCATAGTCAATTGAACTTCTGGAAGGCTCTATCTATCAACTCCCTTCTTCAAAGCAAGCGCTCATTGTTGGCTTTTTCTCTTGAACATGACTCCAACTGTGTCTGTTGAACGGCTGAAAACAGAGATAAGAGAGTCAAATTATATAAAAGACTGAATCATTGATTATATTCAAGATGAGAAAACTGCATCTTAATTTATGTTCACTAGTGAGAATTTCGACGACCCATTACTGAAATGAGGTCCTATTCTTTTGCAATCAGATTCAACAATACTAAACCTTCTCTAATGAAATGTTGTGGTGGTGTTGCCACTATTAATTGAATTGAATTCTCTTGATAGATGAAAATATGACTACTTCTAAGCTTAATCTGAACATCCTGTACTCACTCAGAAGAATCTTCTACAAATGCCAGCACTGGTTTACCAATAACCCTAATACAGGACTATTTGTCCTGTAGGGTGGTCAATAAAAATGAAAGATTTTTATTTCTAGAATTTGCATGTTATTCATGCAAGCTCAATTATTATTTGGACATGTACTGTTCATCTATAATTGTCGGTAAAATTTTTGAACTCCACAACAATATATGAAATAAAATTCTGAAGTTAAACTATAGTAGTCTACGTACACTACCTCCAACCTTTTATTTATATATCCACACTCAAATAATTGAAAAAAAGAAACAGTAATTCATCTTACGCACCACGATCTAATATATTGAAACATAATATAAAATTAAAAAATTTGTCGGGTCATTCAATGCTTGAGAGTTTTGGTAACATGAGAGAAAATCTGGGTAATTAGAAACCCATGGGGACACTATGTGACTGACCCTTAGGGCTAGTTTGAGATGAGGTATTTCTTGGTTTTTTTCGACATTTTGACAAATGGAATAGGACCCTGCTACGTTGCCCGCGGTTTGTGACCGCGAACGTGACCGCAGGCCACGTGACGGCCTTCCTTTGGCTCTCTGGTCCAGATTTTAAGGGAGTGGGACGGATGATAACAGGAAGGCCAATGGTTGGCTACCACATGGCCCTACGTACGTTCACACCCGCGGGCAAAATATCATTTCCGAATGGAATACTGTATGGTTCCCAGTGTATGTTGGTTCCCAGTGTATAGTTTCTAGCTACAAGAAGTTTGTGACTCGCTTGTTTAAGCATTTGGTTCTAGTTTCCGACTGTGTATTCTTGTTTTCTATCTTTCTGTCGGCTAAGGTACTTTACATGGTCAAAGAGTAGAGATTGAGCTCTATTTCATGAGATGCAGTCATCGATCCGCCAAATGGCCGATCAGCACAGCTACATGTATACGTCCATATTGCCGACCTAAGATTTGTGCACTTGTGCGTCCATGTTACCGACCTAAGATTTGTGCAGTTGTGCTGTTGATCTTGAATATTTATACAGTCCAAGAGGGATAGATAGCCTAGAAATTAACAGGAGAGAGAGAGAGAGAGAGAGAGATGGAAGGAGCTGACATGAGAAACAAGAGATGGTCACTTAAGGGAGCCACGGCCTTAGTTACAGGAGGCAGCAAAGGAATTGGGTATCCATCTTTAATTTCATTTAATCATTGCAACTATTTCCTCCTTGTTGTACTTATGGATGATTATATTTGGAGTCCTAGACTCCAATGTTAGCTTAGAACATATCCATGTCAATATGGTCGTTGCTTGTTACATAAAATCGTACAAAAGTTGCAACAAAAAGAAGATTACAATTGTTCGTGGGTCTGTAGCTCGCTGGGTCACTACAAGAAAAATGGCTTTGCTGGAAATGCAAGGCTTTAAATTTCCCTAGACGTTGCTCGTCGGGCGGTAAATGGAAGAAAAATGGCATTGCCGGTACATCGAAAGGTCCCATGGGGATGAAAACGGTTCGAATTCGCCTAGACGTTGCTCGTCGGCCCGAAGAAAAGGACACCTCAAATTTTTTTTACAACAACTAAGAAAGAAAAGATTATACGTTGTTGGATATGCAAGGCTTTGAAAACTTTAACATGCAACAAAGTTGTTACGATAAGAAGATGAAATAGAGAAGAAAAACTCTTGTTAGGGTGATTAATTAAGATCACAATTGCTTAAAGTAAGATTCGACCTTTTCCGTTGATTTGTTTACAGAAACCAGCAAGTTCAAAGATGTGAACTTCTGGAACGCTCACTTGTCTTAGGAATAGTGGACAACACTTTGGCGCTCAGACCAATCCTCGGACAACACTGTGTGGTTTCACTATTGCTGCAAAAACTCTCATATTGCACATATTCTCAAGTATGTTATCAAAGGGGAAAAAAAGACTTAGTGGCGTCAAGTCCCTCAACTCCTCATAATATATGCAGTTACAACAGTAGTTCCACCAAGTGGACAGTTATTAAGCTAAAACATACAACAACCAAGCTGGAACAACACTGAAGCAGCTACGCGGAAGCACACTGAAACAGTCACGCTAAAGCACCAGTCCCGCGGGAGCAGCCTCCACGTTGTAACATTGGTCCAGTGTGAGCAGCTCCCACGCTGGAACCAAAGTTCGGCAGGAGCACTGGCCACGTTGAAACGCTGGCCCGCTGGACCCTGTTGAACGTCGCACTGGAACGAGCGTTGCACGTCGCCAAAAAGCGATAACTCGCGTCCGCTACAAACGTGCAAAGTTCAAAATGGGCCATCAAAGTTTCAATTTACGTCCTTCGCTCACTCCCGTATTCGAGCCTCCTAAGAGAAATTCCAAAAAATTGAGGACAAAAATAAATATTTTTTGGAGTATTTTAATTAACATCGCACTCCAGTAAAATTTCATACCAAATCAACAAGATGGACTACCTCTTCTCATATGTGCAAGTCAATAAAATAATACTTTTATATTGAAATATACATCTGAAATTTGTCACATAGATGTGCGACCACTTTCTAGAGAGGAACTTCAAAAAAACCCCAACCAATACACAATATTGGATGATAAGTCGGTTATATGTTGTTATATTTCATAACAATTTGGTTGGATCGGGAAAGTTGTCATGAATCCATCTATTCGTCCCTACTAGTTTGAAGGAAGTATATATAGGTTATTTAATTATGTTTTACAGTTGTTCAATTCACTTTTAAAGTTCCATGTAAAAATTACACAAGTTGTTAATAGTGTGAGTTTTCTTTTTCTTAGAAAAAACATGGATCACGAAAATCCCATCCGAATTTATCCATTAAATATATGCCCACCCTAAAAGTAGATGAAGCAACCAATTTTGTTTAGGATTGTTGATGAATTTAATTTATTCTATGCTTGTTTCTAGTCATGCCATAGTTGAAGAGCTGGTTATGTTGGGGGCGACAGTTCATACCTGCTGCAGAAATGAACTAGAGCTCAACAAATGCTTGCAAGTATGGAAAGATGAAAACTATCCAGTGACAGGATCAGTCTGCGATGTCTCTTCTCGGGCTGAAAGAGTGAAGCTAATGGAGTACGTCTCCTCCATATTCCAAGGGAAGCTCAACATTCTGGTAGGGCTCGTTCATAGTTTAGGCAACACAATACTTTCTGAATAAATTCCAAGTTTATATAATTATTGTTAGGAAAAGATTCTAAAACACGAAACAAACAAACAGATCGTCGCCATGGAAAAGTGAAACAAAACAAACACAATCAATCACAAGCATAACACCAAAATTTACGTAGAAGCCCCAAGAGTGAGTTGGCTTGCTAGCATTTTTCAAGTATGGACAAGAGTCCGCTGTAGCTTCCAAGTGCTACAAATTTTGAGTAAAGTAAAAATGTAGCACTTCAAACTACTCCCACGCTCACTGTGGATGTTCTTAGATTCCTAAATTCAGTACGCAGACTAAAAATTGCAAATAGTTTGGTTATTTCTCTCAGCATTATGTAGCTCTTATCTCTCTTCTCTATCTCAAGATTAATAATGCAGGTACACTCTGTTTGAAGCCGGCAATAGAATGCACCTCAGAAGACTACATGCTCATCATGTCTACAAACTTCGAATCGGCTTTCCATCTGAGCCAACTCGCTCATCCTCTTCTCAAGGCATCAGGAAGAGGCAACATCGTCCACATCTCCTCGATTACAGGACATATAAGTGTTCCGAACACTTCCATCTACGGGGCAAGCAAAGGTATTATAATTATCAAGAATTCAGCTAGCCTTCGATTTGTGAAACGTGTATTTTATGTCCGAGAAGAAAAGGTGTTACATATCTCGTTGCATTCTGATAACTTGCCATATAGGGGCAATGAATCAACTGACGAAGAATCTTGCTTGCGAGTGGGCGAAAGATGGCATTCGAACCAACTGCATTGCTCCAGGAGGAATCAGAACTCCACTTATTCTACCTGTGAGTACTTAATTCAAGCTTTTCTTTTTTCTGTTGTAGTACTTAACTGATGAAATGGAAGCACGAGCGAGGTTCGAATTGCTGGAAAATTTGACTTTGAAAATTAATTTAAAATATTTTTGTTAATTAAAGTTCCAATAGGTGTGTCCAATTTACAATAGTTGTATTTATTGGAAAAAGTGTGTCCCTTTCAAACATTGTGTCTACTCATATTTGTGTCTCTTCGCCATTTATAAAAGCATAGTCTACTCACATTTGTGTCTCTTCGCCATTTATAAAAGCATAGTTACACCGGTATTTGATTCATTCAATTCAAAATTCATTGAATCATTCAAGCATTCAATCCGAGAGAGAGAGAGAGAGAGAGAGAGAGAGAGAGTCTCCATCATTGCTTCATCCAATTCCTACGATGTGAAAGTGCTGCTACCGGAAAAGTAGTTCCGTTGTATCCAGCTGGGAGACAAAGTCGCAATCATACCGTAAGCACCACCCCGGGATGAATATTGTCTTAAGGACATTGAATCAAGTTCAAGCCTTGATCCCGATCAGATTATTTATTAAACTGTTTACTTTCTTGCCTATTTAAAATACAGAGTAGAAGATAACACGAATCGGTTTAGGGGAACAGTTTTTGCGTTTCTTTTTCCAACAAAATAGAAGGCAATTAAATCGCTAGTAAACGCTGCAGAGCAGAGACCTTAAAAAGCTGTTAAAAGGTGGTGCATATGTTTGAATATCCCAACCGATTTTCTCTCGTATTATTCTAAGCCCGAGCCCGAGTGAACTTTAAAGTTTCCATGAAGGATGAATGTGGTCTTTTCTATCTTCTATTATGTTACAAGTAATCCCTGCACTTCTTCCTATTCCTGATAAAGTACTTAATTCAAGCTCTACTTTTTTCTTGTAGTACTTAACTGATGAAAAGGAAGCACAAGCGAGTATGGGTATTCCACTCCAGCGCTTGGGTGAGCCAAATGAAGTGGCATCTCTGGCGGCGTTCCTTTGCATGCCCGCTGCTTCTTATATCACTGGTCAAGTCATCTGTGCAGATGGAGGGAAAACTATAAGCGGCTGAATGCATGGAACCGAAGCAGGAAGACTAGATAGATCAGAATGCATGATGCATGCATATTGACTGATCGATTAATATTTCTGGAAAATAATTGTATTGATTGAATGCTTTCGTTCTTACAAGTTGCAATGATGCTTTCTTACAAATTTGTCTCGTGTTAATGCCTCAAATCTTCCTAACAAATGTCAGCGGAAAGGAAGAAGAGAAGAAGAAAAAAAAACTGAAAATATCAGGTATGTGTAGAATGTGGTGCAAGGAACTAGTCAACATAAGTCAACCTCGAAGAAAAGTTAGTATGATGAGGCCCAAAAATAATTGAATTTACCAAAGGAAAACTTTGAGGAGCCACGGATGCTAAAGTCAGATCATCTAGGTCTTTCCCTTCATCAAATTAGAGTCTGTAAATGTAAGTTACACCAAAAATATATATTTTTAGATAATTAATGAAACCATTCTAAATTAGAAAGGGAGATCGTAAGGGTATAGAGTACACTGGAAACTTCTCCCGCGTTAGCTTAATGTTCTGTACTTTCACTCATTGTCCCAAGTTCAAATAAAGGAGGGTTGTGTTAGGTAGCTGACATCAAACGTAAAGTATTGCCAAATCTTTATGAAACTAATTTGCAAAAACATTGAAATCTGAGAAATATAAAAATTCGTAGAATAAAAATAGAGTATATGAAATATAATTTCAAGCTTACATTAAAGAGAAACGAGCTATAAGTCCGTATAGATAGAGAATAGATAGAGAATAGATACCTGATAGTTTCAATATTTATGATCAATCATTTATCATAATGAAGAAATTGAAAAAGAAAATTACGTATGTAATCAAAACAAGATGGTTGAAACAGATGGTGTACGTTGTAATCGTAAGATAAATTTGTAATTAAAAGAAAAAGTTCAAAAAATTACCAAAAGGCAAGTTTTGAGGTAATGCCAGCCAATAATGACAACACATGGAACTCCACTTTCAATGATGATCGTTTATGTCTTGGACTACTAGCACCAAGACCACTTTGAATGATGGTATCGATACATAGCTAATATCAACACTAGTAAAGTGGTGCATCATGTATACCGCGAGCATATGATCATCAGGTTCATTACAATATTAACATAAAAAATAAGTTTTTAAACATAGAAATCTATAATTGTAGTATTTGTCTTAATGATGTATCCAAACATGACACAATATGGATATTACAACAAAGAAGCCTCCATGTTTTTAAAATAAATCTGTTTGACATGGCACTGCAGTGATTTTATGTACTTCTAGCCGCCGACCATACATGATCTCTTAGTACATAAACCTTAGCCATGTAAATGAAAATTCCAAGTAAAAATAGTAAAATCATCTCCAAGGGACTACCTAAGTGACCCTCTTACTTATATGTCGGTAGAGGATCCCAAAAAATGGACTTTAAGGAACTACCAATGTGACCTCCTAAACTTTAGGGACTAATCGGGTGACTCCTAACTTTATGAGCGAGCTCCCTAGGAACATCTCAAGTGGGTCATAATGATATAGAATACCTGAAATAATAAAACTAATTTATATTTCTCACACTTAAGTTGATTAAATATTATTAATATTAATATTAATATTTAAATTAAATTTAAAATATTATTAAAATTATATTTTTCTGAACAGTATTATTATCATTAAATTATTTGATATTTGAGTTCCAATTACTACATTACACATAAATAATATGAGTTTAAAATTAAAATAATAATTGGTTAATTAATTATTATTTATTTAACATTATATATATATATATATATATATATATATGTATATATATATATATATACAAAGAAAAATAAATATATCAATTAAATTAAAAAAATAACCGAAGTTATTATATTAATACAAATATTTTTAAGTCACTTAGCGTATACCATTGGAGTTCATCTACGTACCTAAATGATTCCCTAAATCTATGAATATTGTTATGTCTATTGGAAAATGTGAATGTATATTTGTTATAATAATAATATCAATTTTTTTTTTCTATCAACGAATCTATGAAAAGGTGTACGAATCTTTTCATTGAAAAAGGTGTACGAATCTATTTATTGGAAAGGTGTGCCCTTTCCATCGTGTCTCTTTATTTCTATAAATATACATGTGTTTGGAGCATTCAAGCATTCATTCAATTCATCCATATTGCATTAGTTAGTCTAAGAGAGAGAGACAACCAACGTTGCTTCGATGAGTTCCTACCGTGTGAAGTGCTGCTACCGAAGAAAAGAACCGTTGTATCCTGGGAGACTAATCGCCATTAAACCGTAAGCACCAGTGCGGGACGAATATTGTCTTAAGGACATTGAACCAAATTCAAGCCTCGGTATCATTTATTTATTTTATTAATATTTTAATTTCAAAATCTAATTACAGAGTTTGAGAATTTATTACTAACAATCTTAAGACAATATTCTTTTTGAACTTTTCTCAACTCTGTTATTGGTTGATTGCTTCTGCCACTGTATCGTAAAATATTTTTACAACTCTGAAACAATATTCATTTATAGTAGGCAAAGTTTTACTGTTTTTTTTTTGATAACCGGCAAAGCTTTACTGTGATTTGCTATATTTTTTCAAAATATTTTTTCTACTCTGTTTTGTTTCAGAGTCAAACAGCACATAAATTACATTACAATTTTATACTGTAATTGTCCTCTGGTTTGATATTTAATTCGTAGTGCACTTGGTTTATAGTCCTTTGGTTTGGTTTATATTCTCATTATTGCAGAGACAGTCCGGGTAGTACTCATGGTAATGTTGTGTCTGTTTGGAAATTTTTTTTTTCATACCATATTATAATCCTCATTAAAGTAGTAGTCATGGTAATGTTGAGTCAGTTTGGCAATTTTTTTTACCATATTATATTCGAAAGGGAAATGCATTTGATATTGGCTACTGTTATTTCTTAATATATATATATATATATATATATATATATATATATATATATATATATATATATATATATATATACATTCAGCACTAATTTAAATAGAGAAAATTTGAGTGGCACCCCACATTTGTTACGCTTATTTAAGGTGCATCCCACATATTTACATAAATGCATAACACCTCTCACTTCACACGTTTTCCGTCGAAGACTAACAGTTGACCGATTTTATGTGTTATTTGTGACCAAAATAACCCTCACGTGCTCCAGGTGATGATATTAAAATAGGAAAACCCTAAACTACCCTCTCTTCTTTGAATGACCCTCTCTCTTCCCTCCCTCTCTCTTCCCAACAGAAACCCTCTCATTCCAAAACCCACCTCTCTCTCTTCCACTCCCTCTTCTCTCCCGTCGAAATTCCCCCCGTCACCGCACTCTGTGGTCGTAGCAAACAACCAGGTATGAAACCGACCTCGCTCTTCTCTCCCTTCTTTCTCTTTCGCATAACCACGCTGAAATACCGATCGTTTCCCTTTGTTTCCGATTTCTGTCAGTCGAAACGTCCAGGAGAGTCCATGGCGAACCAAACACCCAGGTACACCCATGGCGAACCCTTTCTTTTCCTTTCTTTTTCATCTTTTTATTCGATTATGTTTCGTTTTTCAGGATTTTCCATAAATTGTACACTGAAAAATATTTGTATTTGTTTAATGTATGAAAGTGATTAGGGTTTTCCCTAAAATTATGCACTGTAAGCGTTTTTAGGTTACGAATTAGGGTTTCTTTCCCTTTCTTTTCCATCTTTTTATTCGATTATGTTTCGTTTTTCAGAATTTTCCATAAATTGCACACTTGAAATTATTTGTATTTCTTTAATGTATGAAAGTAATTAGGGGTTTTCCTAAAATTCTGCACTGTAAGCGTTTTTAGGTTACGAATTAGGGTTTCCCTAAAATTGTACACTGTATGAAAGTAATGTTTAATGTATGAATTTAATCATTGTATGAAAGTATTCTTTAATGTATGATTTTAATCACTGTAGGTTACGAATTATGGTTCATATGTACTATCTGAAATTAGGGTTCATATGTACTATCTGAAATTAGGGTTCAAATGTATTGTTTGTCTATAACAGTGTGAAATGTAGTGTTCATATGTGAATTTAGGGTTCAAATGTGAAATGTAGTGTTCAGAAATGTGAAATGTAGTGTTCATATCTGTATGTAGTGTTCATATGTAGTGTACTACCATTGTCAGTTGCTATTGTATGCTATTGTAGACTATTTTAAGGGTATTTGTATTATATAGGAAGTACATGCTTAGGGTCCATTTTAAGGGTAGTTCAGTTGCTGTTGAAGTGGATCCAGACTTTATTAGTCTGCTGGATTTACCCTATACAGTTGAAAGTAACCATTTGGAGGGAGTTTATAAGTACTACTGGATTGATGACTTAAAGAATGGGGAAACAGTGGAGCTCCTCACTGATGCTGGGTTGTTGGACATGTTTAGTAAACAACTTCCTGACAAGAATGGAGAGATACACATATTCTTAGAAGAATATGGCAACCCTGCAATTGAAGAGCAATAGCCTACTAGTTATTAACACCTAGAAAGACTAGGAGGATTAAGAAATTAGCCCACAAACCAGTTAGAAAACATGTCCAGGGTCTTCATGAGGAGTAGTTGGGTCCACTACCTATTGACAGTGATTTGGACCTTCCTGAGGAGGAGTTGGATCAAATGCCCACAAGGGTCTTCACTGGTGGATTAGATGCAGTTGCTGGAGGGTCTGACCAAGTAGCTCCTACACAGACAGAGGGTCAGGAAGAATATGGCACACAGGCTGAGACACAACTTCATGGAGATGAACCCCAGGGTGAGGAAGACTTTGACACACAGGGTGAGTAAGCAATAGACAGACAGGGCGAGGAAGGAGTAGAGGTTGAAGAAACAGATGATGAGGAGTATGTACCATCAATTCCAGATGATGAAGTAATATCAAATAATGTTCACATTCCAGAACCAGATGTGGAAGAATGGGGGGAAGAAACAGAGTTCCAGAGGGAAGAGCTGCAGAGAAGAAGAACAGTTACAATTGATGAACTTGATGATGAAGAAGAATACCAAAGCTGTGACTCAACTGATTCTGAAAAAGCTGGGGATGAATTTGATGACTTGTACACTGATGAGGAGATGGGTGAGGAGGAATACAGAGTTCCTGGGGTGAATGAACTCTACCTAGGCCAGCAGTGGATGAATCCAAGTGAATGCAGAATGTATTTAAGGTCATATGCTATAAAGAAGAGATTTGAAATTAAATATGTGAAGAATGAAGGGGTGAGGATATGGGGTGTGTGTCAAGAGAAAACCTGTCCATGGCAGACCGGCGGCTCCCCGCCCGGTGCCCTAGCTTCCCGCGAGCGCGCCGCCTTCCCCGCGCTCCTCCCGGCGTTCCCCGCCGTCAGCGCCGCCGTCCGCCCTTTCCCTTCCGGCGAGGCGCGACCTCTCCGGCCAGAACCGCTGTCCGCGGACTACCCCGCGCTCTTCCCCGAGCCCCCGGCCCCGAGCCGCGTTCGTCCGCCGCTGTCCGCGTGACCCCCGCGGCCGAACCCTTTCCGGCGGAGCCCCTTCCCGCCGTTCGCCGACAGCGAGCCCGCGCCCCCTTCGCGGTCTCCGGCCAGACCTCTCCAGCGGATCCCCTCTCTCCCGCAGACTCTTCCGCGCCTCTTCTGTGCGTGGGCGACCCTGTTGTCGCGATGCGTTGCTGTCCAGATCTGTTACCTGCTGCCGAACTTCGTTTCGGATTTTCCCAAGTTTTTCCCGCGGCTCCCCGCCAACGAAATTTGGTAATTTCTTGTTAGTCACAGTAGTCCGTCCCTCCCCGTAGAGTCGGTGATGAAAATCGGTCCCCGGATTCCCTTCGGGAAATCCGGTTAGCTGCGTTATATTTTCGATTAGCTACGTTAGCGTATTTTCCTGTGTTTTATCTGCTGGTTTGGTGTGAATTGGTTGGATTATGGAATTTCCGGATATTTCGGGAAATTCGGTTGTTTGGGAATTATTCTGGTGGTGTTGGAAATTAGTTTCGGTGGATATTTTGGGATTATTATTTGGGATGGAATATTTGCAGGTTTTCTGTGGCGCATTTCCCAGTTTTGGGTTTGTCCCGAAATAGAGGAAGTGCTGCCCAAATTTTCACAAAAAATTATATTTATATTGATTTCAAAATTGGCTTTCGAAAATGAATTTTAAACTGATTTTTCGGGCGATGACCGTACCGGTCTGTGGGCCCTGGCGAAATGCAAACGCACCGGTCCGACCGGGCGTTGAGGTATTAGCTGGATTTTGAGGAATGGACCGAATCTGAGACTCTTAGCTTTCATTTTCAATTATTTTATTTAATATTTAGGCTATTTATTATAATTATTTAATTACTGCACTTTATTTAATAATTAAGTCATTTTTCTTTTATTTGATGTAAAAGATAATTGTACAGGGCATAAGCCCACCCTAGGACCATTAGCTGTGCCATTGTATTGTGTAGCATAGTTTTATTTTATTTTTCTGGTGGATGTGAAATTTGGGTGGTTTTTGATTAGTCGCATAATCGTAGATTAGAGCGCGATTTACTGATTAATTAAGAACTAATTAAAATGGATAAAATATTAGTAAATAACTAATTCACGGTTTATCACTAAAAGAAAACTGTATTTTTATAAATATATTACAAAATATAAAGTTTTCCAAATTGTAATTGATTCTCGTGTATTTTCCAAATAATCCAATTAACCGGTTTAATCAACGCACGTAGTTGTGACGTAAACGTTAGCTGTAGACTTAATACAACTAAAACCTGATTAGGACTTGCTACTAGAGATTGCAACTAGCACACTTAGCCTGGTTATACAAAGGATCTAAGTCGAGTTCTCAACTGTAGGAACTCGAAGTTACAACTGATGTTCCTCCTCGGTACCGACTCGTCTATCCAGTCATTCTAAAACAAAGGCAAGTGCAGTTATGTCTATTTGGTAATTTATCTAGTAATTATTTTATTACAATTTTAAACCACATTGCTACACGGAACTCTCTCCTAGAGTTCGAATATTGACTCATTGATTGAATCTGATTGACTCGGGATATTGGGGGAGTAGTGTAGCGTCTATGACCAATACCCCTATATTGCATCATTGATTGTGCGAGCTGATTCCTCCTATACACGAGGATAGGCCGGACCGTATCATTAGGATATAATTGAATCATCCCAAGCCGGTCATAGTTCGTTACCTACTCAAATCATACTGTTTTCAATTGTAGAATTGTGAAAAATATTGTTAAAGTATTTCAAATTGTTTAACATTGCAAATTTCAAATTATTATTTGAATTATTGGATATTCGTAATTGTACTTGCTCCCTCCTGACTGGAGACAACATTTTAGGTATCACTGAGGATGAAGAGCTATACTATAATAGCTATTATGACCCGGTCCTCTACCCTGCGAAGGTACCAGAGCCGTCTCTGGAGGACGCTGATTCTGGGACTACAGAACCAGATGCTTAGATAGTTTTTCTTTTCTGCATTTTCTCCTTTATTTGGAGTTTGTAGTTTATTTCAGCATTTCATTTCCAGTTGTACTTCTGAATATTTTATTAAACAAAGTTTCATTTCCGAATAGAACAGTTGTGACAAATGTAATTGTGTTGTTGTGAATACCTGCAATGGAACAGCTTACTGCCGCCGTCTCACAACGGTGCAGGCTGGACATGATCCGATTCGAGTGAGGATCTCACCAGATAAGACTACTTGTACACTGAGACAACTTAATGAAGAACACACTTGCAAGCACTCCTCCAAGCTGCAGAACAAGATGGCAAATAGCAAATTCATCTCTCAGGTCTTAGAAGAGGACATTAAGGCACACCACAGTTCATGGAAATCAAAGGATGTTCAGAAGCAGATGTGGGCTCGGTTTACAGTGAAAGTCTCCTATTGGAATGCGTACACAAGGCCTTATTCAGAGTGAAGGAGATGATGTTTGGGGGTTATGATGAGAGTTAAAGAAAAACCCCTGAAGTTGCAAAGCAGGTATTGAGAACCAACCCTGGTAGTGTAGCCTATTGTGGGAATGTACCTGGGACAACAGAGTTTGCTTATTTATGCATAGGGTATGAGGCAAGTTTCACTGGATTCAGAAATGGGTGTAGACCTTTAGTTGGTTTAGATGGGTGTCATTTGAAAGGGAAGTATGGTAGGGTATGTTTATCTGCAACAGCTCTAGATGGCAACAATGGGTTGTTTCCACTTGCCATTTACCTCTGCACATCAGAAAGTAAAGCTACATGGGTCCATTTTCTTAGTATGATCAAGCAGAAGTTGATGCAACATCCAGGAGAGATTTCTTTCATCTCTGATAGGCAGAAAGACCTAAGCAATGCAATTGACAAAGAATTCTATGGACATTCCCACAGGTTTTGCTTTAGACATTTCTACAAAAACTTCAAGTCCCACATCAATGGTAGCCTACAGATGAAGCATCTTACATGGGGTGCAGCTAGAGCATATAGGGAAGTAGACAATGCTAAGTGGATTGAAGCAATAGGTCAACAATGTCCAGATGGTCTTCAGTATTTGATGAAAGAGCACTTGGGCAGATGGTGCAGAGCATATTTTGACAAGACAACAAAGTGTGAGCATATCACCAACAATTTTTCTGTGAGCTTCAATAACTGGATAGGAGAAATTAGAGGTCAGCCAATTACAATGATTGTGGAGATGTTTCACTTGATGGTGATGAAATTGATTTATGAAAGGAAGATTACTTCTAGAGCATGGGGTGAGCATGACTTGACTCCAAGGACTATAAAGATCATTCAGCAGAGGTCAAAGCAAGTCAACAAGTATCAGGTCAATGGTGCTGATGATGGGCTGTTTTGTGTCACTAGTGTCTTCTCCATTGAGAACAGATGGACTGTTGATGTCAATGAAAGAAAATGTGACTATTGTGTATGGGATTTAACTGGGATCCCCTGTGTGCATGTTGTTGCTGCACTGCTACCTAGCAGGCCTACGTGGTCAATGTAAGTATCATATTTCAGAGTTTGTCTAATATCATATTTCAGAGTTTGTCTTACTTATATCATATTTAAGAGTTTGTCTTACTTATACACTAATCAGAGTTTTTCTTGCTGAAGGTTCACAAGTCCCTACTATCATGCCAAAACCTACATGAAGGCTTATGCTGGAAAGATTGTTCCTTTGCCTGAACAAAGCTTATGGAATTCTGTAAGTTTCTCTTAATTTGAATGTCCCTTATGTAGGCTTCTCTTTACTTTAACTATTCTGTAGGCTATGAGATTCTGTAGGCTTCTGTAGGTTTCTGTAGGCTTCTCCTTATGTAGGCTTCTTTTTACTTTCACTATTCTGCATGTTGCAGCCACCATAAGAGGTTGGTCTACCTGGAAGACATAGGCAACCTGGGAGACCAAAGAGTGTTAAAAGGAAGGAGGCAGATGAGGCACCAAGACCTGCCAAGAAGCAAAGGATTTGTGGGAGGTGCAAGCTACCAGCTCATCATAATGCTAGAGGGTGCCAAGGAGGACCAGTTGGGGGAAACACTAAAAAACCAAGGGCACCATATCCACCAAGATCACAAAAAGAACCAAGACCTACAAAGCTACCAAGGAGTACCAACCATGTTTACAAGAGACCAAAGGTTTCAAGGGGAAGGAGGAAGGCACCACAGCAATCAAGTGATTCCAATGCAACACAAGGAGTTCCAGTGAAAGATTTGATACAATATAATTTAGCCAATGTACCTGGAAGGGCTGATGGCATTATAGGATGTCTACCACCAAGGGGCCCAAACAACTCAGTTTTTAGACTACCATGGAGATTCAATAGCAGCAGCAGTAATGTGCAGCAATAGCACATTAATGTGAAGTCAACATTTTGTGCAGTGAACATTTTGTGAAGTGAACAACTCATCTTTGTGTAGTGAACATTAATGTGAAGTGAACAACTCATCTTTTGTAATATGTAGTAGAAATATGCAGTTAATTAGACCTTATGTTGAACATTTTGTGATCTGCAGTTGAAATATACTGTTAATGAGCTGCAGTGAATATTTTGTCATCTTTTGTAATCTGCAGTACAAATATACTGTTAGTGATGTAATGTGCAGTTAACTTGAACATTTTGTGAAGTAAAAATGCAGTTGTTTTGTCTTGAAATGCAGTTCTTTGATCTTATGCAGTTCTTTTCTCTTGAAATGCAGTTGAAATGCAGTAGAAATGTAGTTCTTTGATCTTCTTATATATCTTGTTAGATATCTGTAGTTGAAATACAGTTGTTTTGTTAGATATCTACTGTTAGTGAGCTGCAGTTCAAATATACTGTTAATGAAGTAAAATTCAGTTCTTTTGTAATCTTTTGTTATATTTTTCCTCTTATGCTCTTCAAATGCACTTCTTTCATCTTGTTAGATATCTGTAGGCTTCTTTTGTAACATTTTCCCTCTTATGTACTGAAATATCCTCTTTTGTAATCTGTTCAATACAACAGATTGTAATCTTGGTGCATTTGTAATCTTTCAACATGCAAGAATTTCAGATTTAAATACAAGCAATATTTTTCCAAAGTTACTTTCAACAAACAATTCATAGCACCATTTTTTCCAGAATTTCTGATTTATATAGCAACATTACATACCAACATTTTTTCCAAATTTTCTACACAACTCTTCTAAAGTTGTGTTCAATACAATTTGTACAGGAATTTCAGAGTTACTATCACTAGTTGTAGCCTCGTTCAACCATTGGAATGTATTGTTACACTTCATGCATTGCAAGAATCTTCTTCCCTTGCTGTGACTCCTCTTGGACATTAAGATGACTCTCCTTCCTCCACAATTTGGATTAGGGCAAATGGTTTCCCTCTAAGGACAATTTTTTCTCCAATGACCTAACTCACCACATGTGAAACAACCTTCTCTTTGAGTGGTTGAAGATGAAATTCCTGAGCTTGAACACAACAGAGCAACATCTAGCCATTGAAAATCCGAGCAGATGGGGCATTTCAAAAATTTCCGACCGGGATTGCCTTCGGTTCTGGACTTCGAAACGTACCTAATCCCCTTGCAACCTCCGATCTTGCATGGTGAGCTCAAAAAAGCACATTCGTCTGTAAGATGGGTGTTCATCGAACATATTTGACATTTGTCCTAAACAAAATAGAAAATCTCACGAATTGAGACAAAGAAACCACAAAAGCAAAGGCTTTCATATATTAAAGGAAAAAAATTAAGTCAATTTTACATTACCTGGCTTCCAAAGTCGGCCATGGAGCTCGAATTTGAAACGGGAGAGGAAAACTTCGGGTTTAGGCCAAAGCTGAAGTAGAGAAGAGAGAGAACGTTATTCCTAATGTAGGGAAGAAGAAAGGACAATTTAGGTATTTCAAATTTACGTTTTACTCACCTGAACTCACCTGGAGCACGTGAGGGTTATTTTGGTCACAAATAACACACAAAATCGGTCAACTGTTAGTCTTCGACGGAAAACGTGTGAAGTGGAGGGGTGTTATGCATTCATGTAAACATGTGGGGTGCACATTAAATAAGCGTAACAAATGTGGGGTGCCACTCAAATTTTTCCTTTAAATATTTGGGTTGGATTCTGTAACCAAGTCTAAGTCAATTCTACAACAGTGCGTTGATAGAAATAAATCCTAAATTCATTTGTTGAATTTTTAGCCATGCATGCATATTATTCTATTTGTGTTATGAAAGCCATTAATTACAGTTTAGTATTATATTTGGCTTCTGGTTTTGATTTTGTTTTATTTAAACTCTTAAAGTTGGTTCTGACTTATTCTATTTAACCAGACACAAAATAATACTTCTTGAACTTTATTTCTTCTACTTTATTTCTTCTTTTCACTTACTGGTGTGTACTACTCTACTATAACAGAAAAAATGGCCATTGTTGAAAACACTATGATGATCACTTCTGCTCCTGTTCATATTGGACAAGGAGAAAAATCGGAAAAGTTCGATGGAACTGACTTCAAGCGCTGGCAGCAAAAGATGTTGTTCTATCTTACAACTTTGAATCTGGCAAAGATTCTAAATAAAACAGTCCATGTTCTGCAAGAAGGTGAAACTGATAATACTATTATTATAAATGTTGAAAAGTGGAAACATACAGACTTCTTATGAAGGAACCACATTCTAAGTGGACTGGACAACCATCTATGGAATGTTTACAGTCCACTGAAGACTGCAAAAGAAGTCTGGGATGATCTGGACAAGAAATACAAAGCAGAAGATGTAGGGTCGAAGAAATTTGTAGTAGGCAAATTTCTGGACTACCGTATGGTTGACTCCAGATCAGTGGCAAGTCAATTTGAAGGCTTGTAATGTATTTTCCATGAACTGGTTGCCGAAGGTATGGCCTTATGTGGACCGTTTCAGGTAGCTTCTGTGATTGAAAAACTTCTGCCTCTCTGGAAGGATTATAAGAACTATCTGAAACATAAACATAAGGACATGCCATTGGCAGACCTAATTGTCAGGCTTAAAATAGAAGAGAATAACAGGAGCACTGAAAATATCTCTTCTATAGAAGCCAGGGCAAATGTCTTGGAAACAGGACAAAAAGGAAAAAAGCACAAATACATTGGAGGCTCCGGTCAAGGAACCTACTCTGGTCAAGGGAACTATAAACAGTTCAAAGGTAAATGTCACATATGTAATAAAATGGGACATAAAGTTACAGATTGTCGTAGTCGCAACTACAACAATTACAACAAGAACAAGAACAAGGGACGTCCTCACCAGGCTCATATGACTGAAGATGAACGTCTGGCTAAGGGTGTTGACTACCTGGTTCTGACGGCAGTTGTTTCTGAAGTGAACATGGTAGGGAGCAACCCAAGAGAGTGGTGGGTCGACACTGGCGCTACCCGCCACATATGTGCTGAAAAGGCTATGTTCAATACCTACCAAAGCGTCGCCAAGGCGAGCAACTCTTCATGGGAAATTCTTCATCATCAAAGGTTGAAGGACAAGGGACGATCATTCTGAAAATGACGTTGGGAAAGGAACTGAAGCTTAACAATGTTCTGCACGTACCTGATATTCGAAAGAATCTGATTTTCGGATATATGTTAAGTGAACATGGGTTTAAATTAATATTTGAATCTGACAAATTTGTACTCACCAAGAGTAGAGTTTATGTGGAGAGGGGTTACCTCAAGGAGGGCCTCCTCAAAATGAATGTAATGACTATTATGCCTAATAAGATGATTAATTTTTCTTATATCGTTGAGTCCTCTCATATATGGCATGGAGATTAGGTCATGTTAATTATGATTCAATCCGGAAACTCATGAACATTGACTTAATTCCTAGATCTGCAATAGATTCAAATCATAAGTGTGAAATATGTGCAGAAGCAAAATTAACCCGTACGTCCTTTTAAAATCCGGTTGAAAGAGATACCGAAACGTTGGATTTAATCCATACAGATGTATGTGATCTAAAAGGCATACAAACAAGAAATGGAA
This sequence comes from Iris pallida, assembly GCA_029216955.1. Lineage (NCBI taxonomy): Eukaryota > Viridiplantae > Streptophyta > Magnoliopsida > Asparagales > Iridaceae > Iris > Iris pallida. The sequence goes on from JANAVB010015800.1 coordinate 4,841,968, forward strand.
AAAAGTACTTCATCACATTCATCGATGACAGTACTCGTTATTACTATGTCTATCTTATGAAATCAAAAGATGAAGCAATAGATATGTTCAAGCACTATAAAACTGAAGTAGAAAATCAACTTAATTGAAAGATTAAATTTATCAAAAGCGATAGAGGTGGTGAATATGAAGCACCTTTTGCAGGATTCTGTGCAGAACATGGAATTATACACCAAACTACTGCACCATATTTACCACAATCTAATGGTATCGCTGAACGAAAGAATCGAACAATTAAAGAAATGATGAATTCTTTATTATTAAGTTCAGGACTACCAGATAATTTGTGTGAAGAAGCTGTACTTACAGCCAACTATCTTTTAAATAAGGTGCCCCACAAGAAAAAGGATAAGACGACATATGAATTATGGAAAGGGAAGATACCTTCCTATAAATACCTCAAAGTGTGGGGATGTCTTGCAAAAGTGGCAATTCCTTTGCCTAAAAAGGTCAAGATAGGTCCTAAGACCTTTGACGGCATATTTATAGGATATGCTGAAAATAGTTCTGCTTATCGGTTTCTCATACATAAGTCGGATATTCCGGAGATACATAATAATACAATTATTGAATATAGGAATGCATCTTTCTTTGAGAATATCTTTTCATGTAAGAAGATACATAAAAGAGAAACATTAAAAAGAAATTATAATAATATTATACATACTGGTCAAAGTGATGCCGATAATGAATTTGTCGATAAGAAAGATGTGCCTAGAAGCAGTAAGAGGTCTAGAACATCAAAGACCTTTGGACCTGAATTTCTAACATTCATGTTAGAAAATGAGCCTCAAACTTTTAAAGAAGCAATGTCTACACCAGAGGCACCACTTTGGAAAGAAGCTATAAATAGTGAAATAGAGTCTACTATGCAAAACTATACATGGGAATTAGCTGATATTCCTCCAGGATGTAAGCCATTAGGCTGCAAATGGATATTTAAGAGGAAGATGAAAGCTGATGGAACTATTGATAAATATAAAGCAAGACTGGTTGTCAAAGGATATAATCAAAAACAAGGAATTGATTATTTTGATACATATTCACCAGTAACAAGGATAACATCAATTCGGATGTTAATTGCAATAGCAGCATTGCACAATCTTGAAATACATCAAATGGATGTGAAGACTGCCTTTCTAAATGGTGATCTAGAAGAAAAAATCTACATGAATCAACCAGAAGGATTCATAGTAGCAGGTAAAGAAAGGAAGGTGTGCAAAACTAGTTAATTCTCTATATGGACTTAAACAAGCACCGAAACTGTGGCACCAAAAGTTTGACAATGTAATGATGTCAAATGGATTCAAGATCAATGAGTGTGACAAATGTGTGTATTCTAAAAATGTATAAACTGGATATGTCATTATATGCCTATATATAGATGATATGCTAATAATAGACAGTAATAATAACATAATCCAGGACACAAAGAAGATCTTAATCAAAAACTTTGACATGAAAGATCTAGGAATTGCAGATGTTATGTTAGGAATTAAGATTTCTAAAACACCAGATGGGCTGGTATTATTCCCAATCTCATTACATTGAGAAGATTATAGAAAAACATAATCAAAATGATAATAATATTGCAAAAACTCCAGTAGATTTAAATCTACATTTAAAGAAGAATACTGGAGAAAGTATCTCACAAGTAGAATATTTTCGTATAATTGGGAGCCTTATGTATGTCACGAACTGTACGCGACCGGACATAGCTCAATCAGTTAACAAACTGAGCAGATACACGAGTAACCCAGAAAAAGATCACTGGAAGGCTATTATTAGAGCACTCAGATATTTAAGATACACTAAAGACTATGGATTACACTATACTAAATATCCAGCTGTACTCGAAGGATACAGTGATGCAAATTGGATATATGATACTAAAGACTCGAAATCTACAAGTGGATATGTCTTTACACTTGGAGGTGCAGCAATATCGTGGATGTCCTCAAAACAAACGTGCATAGCCAGATCAACTATGGAATCTGAATTCATAGCTTTGGATAAAGCAAGTAAAGAAGCAGAGTGACTTCAAAATTTCTTGGAGGACATTCCAATATGGCCAAAGCCCGTAACAGCAATCTGTATTCATTGTGATAGTCAATCTGCTATCGGTAGGGCACACAGTCATATTTATAACGGTAAATCAAGACACATTCGAAGACGTCATAATACCGTTAGACAACTTCTCTCTAATGGCATAATCATGATTGATTATGTAAAATCAAAGAAAAATATTATGGATCCACTAACTAAATGTCACGACCCGTACCCGCTCGTATACGAGACGTGTCCAAGCCAGCCTACGCCACAGAGTCGGTGGTAGAACCTTGTCAAGACCGCAAGAAATAAATGCTCAAAATAAACTCTATTGCTCATTCACATTTCTAAATTTATTACAAAATTTACAAAATTTTATATTTGAAGAAAATACAAAGTTCGCATAATTAATGAAAATGATCACTTCTATCCAATTTTTAGGTTTCTGTCTGCAAGTACACCCGTATCTCCCAAGCTAAGCGAAGCCGCAGCTAACCTGAAAAATGTTAGTTTTCAGTCAGAAATGGAACAAGTACACAAACTGACGGTAATGCAAAAATATAATAGAATTAATAAGACATGAAAATAACATATGAGAGATGAAAACTAGAAAGTGACTGATGACATGACAAGTTGTGAAGAAGACAAGGAAAACAAATAAAAGACAACTACCTATGTGGTTTGAAATATCATTTTCGACATGTGAACGGCAAGGAGATAAATACGGTACCCTGTACGTGTCGTGTACAGCTGCTATCAGTCAAGATTAGACATATTGGGATAGTTCTGGGTAGTCCACATGTTTACTAAGATATTTTCCCTCCCGACTACTCCATGTGACGAGCGTGTCAACAAACAGCAAGATATATATATAAACATGAAATGAAAAGACTACTATGAATTGAAAGCAATCAGAAAGTGCACTTGCCTGAGGTCCTTTGCTAGTGAAACCGACAATACTATACTACTCAGTGAGCCACAACAGTCAAACTCGTACAACAGTCTCCAGATGCTGAAGTAAACATTACCAACATTCTCAGAATAGTCAAATTAGCTAGGATTGCCTGTCCTTAAGTCCAATTCTGGACACAAAGGCAGAACGATAATTTTGGGTCAAAACAGTATCCGCCGTCGTACCCGCTTTGTACCAAAAAGCGTGCCAGAGTCAACGGTCTCTAAAGTTGTCAAACTATATGTCAACAGGTCCGATTTTTTGATACAAACCCAACCGTATGTCCAAAGTTGGATTCCGACGGACCGTGCACAAAATTGTCCGTTGAGTCGCACCGTGGGGCCCGCAAAACGGCATTCCGATTCAACTGTCTCAGAATTGGACCAAACTTGGCATATAGGACCAAAAAAAATGATACGGTCCTGTTGGCGTAAGTTTCATCTCGATCTGACGGACGTGCATAAAGTAATTAGGAAATTTAGACAGAGGCCGATACGGTAAATTTTGATGGATACGCATCAAATTCGTCGCGCACACGCGACCAATTTGAATTCCGTCAAAGCCCACACGTCTACGAAGCCGATACGCACCTTTCGATGCTTTCGGTTCGCGACCACGTCGTCCGAATTGGCGGAACGCACGTCGTATCGAAGAATTTTATTGTTTTTTAAAATAGGTTTTTCATGAACTTTGGGATCTGATTTCTCGTCGCGTAGTCGATGAAATCGACTTCTGCGAAATGGGTTGTGGAGCCCTACATGTTGTATAAAAGTGTGTTCAAGTAGAATTTCTAATACAGTACGGGATCAATCGGGATCGATCTATATGTATTCGTGTGCTGTGTGTTTCATAAGCAGGCTCCGGTTCAGCTGGTATATGCTCTGTGGGGGTTTCTTGGGCCGGGTCTCAGCTGGCCTGGGCTGAACCGGCCTGGGCTGGCCTGGCCGAGAGCTGGATGCTCTCACCTCTCCTTTGGTTTTTTTTTTCCTTTTCTTATTTCTATATACAATAAGTATATATATATATATATATATATATATATATATATATATATGTATATACATACACGTACGTATATATATACACATATATATATTTATATATATATGTACATATATATGATATTTATATATGTAACGTCCCAGTCTCATAATACGTAGGACTAGGTACGTAGACATGCCAGATGTACTCATATAAAGTATACTCCAATATATGGAAATCTCGTACGAATATATAAGCTGTAAAATGCAGCAAAACCACAACTAATCTCATCCACACAAAATAAATGAATAGAAGATGTCATATAATGAGAATAAATTGTCTTGATACAATATGTTGGGTGGAGACAAATCTACTACCAACAAGATAAGGAAAAATACATGAGAAAGAAATAAGTTTGGCGAGCGAAGCGAAGACGATCCAAGTGCATTCATCCTCGAGAAATAGCAATGAACACGGCTAGAGCTAAAACACCTGCGAAAGACAATAGCACACACCTGGGGAGATAACCAGGTCCTCAGAGGGACGTAACAAGACACATAATATCATGCCATATAAACTGAATAAATATCGCTCAAATAAATAAGTCAATTGAATTTATAACATGGTCCAATATGTACCTACTGAACGAGCGTACCATCCCCCCAACCAAACAAGGACAGGAGATGGTAAACTAATTCACGGTAACGTATCTTTCCATGCTATGAATCCAATATGGTATCCGGACCCCAACAAGGTTCAATACCTTCTCATCGAAGTAGTAAGTCACACCTACAACTAAACAAGGACAAGATGTGACGAACTAATCCGCGATAAGTTATTGTTCCAAGCCACGGTCAGATACAAGTACCCAAACCAAAAGTACTCGTACCTAATGGATAAAGGTATCTAACCGTTCTAAGTGAAATGTAGTTAAGAATAATCCTTCCTACGCATGGGTCCTGGCTGAATAGGATCGGCATAGTCCCCCCTTGGGGCACCAGAGGCCCAATCAATAAGAGCATGACGTTCCGCAGAATCGTCAGTGGCCGTCAGTAATCATGGGTCAACAACCCCGTATCTCCAGCGGAGAATCCGGGTCACAAGGGAAAGTGCATCGAAGCCCATACGCTAAGGAATTGTCCTCCCTTAGTATCCACAACAGTAACCTCTATAACCGCTAAGTCAAACTAGCATGCAACCTCTATTAGCGGTTATTCCTATCGCACGACTTGTACGTACTGATGGCCAGCCAATCACGTACTTCCGTGTCCTACATGCGACACACAACTTCTGTTACAACGTGTCAAGGCCAATGAATGCAACACACAAGGTGGTCCCTTAAATCTAGGTTTAATGTGTAAGAAAAATAATATATAGCAGGAATAATAATGAACAGTAAATTCTAACAGTTATGCCATGTATCACAGTTTATTTTGCATTAAAAAAATAAATAATGCATAAAATATGAGCTAAAATAAATAAACAGCAAATGGCAAGGTGTCTTGCCTGATAGTACGCCTGGTGTGCTGCAATGATCAAGCTGGCATAAACTGCGACTTTGGTGCAACCACTATGCAAAGTGACCTCTGATGGTGGCACGGACAGTTCCATTGGGTCCAAAAGGGTTAAGATAGTTAGGGTAGGCATATGGGAGTATAGAATTGGTAAAGGAATAGGAAAGGTAGACTGGGTCATGGACAGGAGGATAATCAAAGGAATTTGGATAAAGATTATATACGATTTAGAAAACTATTTATAATAATTTGAAACTATATTTTATCAAAAATCGTTTATAGGCAAAAACTCCAAGTTCGTAATAGTAGAATTTTTTTAGGCTTCTAAAATAATTTGAGAATAATTATAGGCCAAGCCCTCTAATAACTTTTGTAAAATTAATTGTAAAATATCAACTATGTATGAAATACAAATAACTATCTATATATTTACTTTTTATATTTAAAAAAAAACTAGTGGTAACAAATAGCAAAAAAACACAAACATTTATATATACACAATAATTACTTTATTTGTTTTTTCTCTTAATAATACTAATAATGAAAAAAATAATAATAATAATAAATAAATATGATGCTAGCATTAATAATACAATATCAAAGATAGTAATAATAATCAAGTAATAATATTAAAAGTAATATATAAAAATAATAATAATACTCATAAAGAAAAATAGAACAAGACAAGAAACTGATACACAACACTAATTAGCAAAACAACATTAACCACAAAAAATAATTTAATAATAATAATAATAAATATAATAATAAATAATAATAATAATAATAATAAGTAATTATAATAAATTAAGGTAATAAGTGAAACACAACAACAGCAACAACAACAAAAATAAAATAAAATAAAAAAGTAAATAAATAAACATCAACAGAAACAGGAATTACAAATACAATAAAATAAAATAATAAAAAAATAAAAAAATATCAAAACTATTGCAGCAGTCAATCGACTGCTGCTCTCCATTAAACGGAGAAGGAGAGAGAGAAAGAATCAGTAAAAAAGAAAGAAAAAAAAGAGGGGAAGAGAGAGGTCAGAAAGAGGGAGGAAAGAGAGAGACGGAGAGGAATAGGCGGGCGGGGGTTGTATCCGGCGGAGGGAGAGCGGAGAACGGGGAAGGACAGCGGCTGAGCTGCCGGAGAGGGCGGCGGAGGCGGAAAGGGCGGTCGATCGGGACGGTGGCTGGCAGGGGTCAGCGCCGGCGGCGGCCAGAAGAGGCACAGCGGTGGCGGAGGAAAGTAGAGGCGGTGTTTAGGGTTTCGGTCGGCGGACGCCGTGCGTTCACCGGCGGAGTGAGGGGGAGTGACGCGACGCTGGGCGGCTGGGACACGTGCGGTCGGGGATAGGTCGGTCCGGCGGAGGGTCTCGGCCGGGCTTGGTCGGGGAGAGACGGGTGGCACGGATCGGCGACGGGCAGGCGGTAGTCGCGGCGGATGGCCGCGACTAGTGCAGTCAAAAGGGGGTCTCGCGCGACGGTGGCGAGCTGGGGGAGATCGGGAGGGAAGTCAGAGACGGAGTTCGGCAGTGGGTGCAGCACCTCGCCGGTGATGGCGAGGTCGACCGGACGGCGCGACAAGGCAGCGATTTCGGCGAGGTGAGGTGTGTGTTTGTTTCTCCTATTTGTTAATTTTGGGGTTTTCGTGGCGGCGGTCGGCCATCCTGGTCATGGTGGTCGGAGGACGATGTGCTGCGGGGGCAGGTTAGGCTTATGGCGGTGGCAGGGTTCGGTCGGAGTTTGGGTTGGTGTTGGCTGGTGGTGATGGTCACGGCGAGGATGGTCGGGGCTGTTGTTTGGTTATCTGGGTGGCGGTGGATACGGTGGTCGGGTGTGCGGCGTGTTGGCAGCCGCGGTTGGCGGGGCTACGGAGGTGGTTGTGGTGGCGGGGGTTTTAGAATAGGATAGTATCTGCATGTGTCCTACGAGACACGGGATGGGTTGACGTTCGGAGTTGTCGGACGCGGATAGAAAAACCATGTATTTGTATTAGAAATAAAATAATAGTGGATGGGGCTGAAGACACAGACACGATGCACGGGGTTAGGGTTTGTGGAAAAATTTGTGGAAGAATTTGTGGATGATAAAAGTTTATGGTGGAGTACCTGCCTATTTATAGGATGTGGGAATTCCCATTTGGATAGGATTAGAATTAGTTTAAACCCAAAAATAGATAATTCACAACTTAATTTAAATCAATTTAAATCCAAATCCAAATACAATCCAATTTAAATCTAATTAAATTTTTAGCTCAAAATCAAATAGGATAAATTAAACTTCAAATATTTAACTATTTAAATAAATCCAAAAATCAAATCAAGATTTAAATGTCCACAATAACTTTCAAATATATTTTTCAAAATACCGATAATAATAATTTTGAAAATAATAAATAATTTTAAATATCTTTTTGAGTAATAAAATATTAATATTAATAAATCTCAAAAATTACATTTTTATTTAAAATAATCTAGCAAAATATTTATGAAATATGTGCATGCACTAAGAATATTATTTATTCTAAATAAAAGGCTTTACATAAATAAAATCATAAATTTAGGAAATTTTGATAGCTAAATTAATACATATATTATTTTGAAACTATAAGAAAATATTTTTCTAAAAATATGTACGCTCGCACATATTCGCACTCGTCGAGCAATTACGAAAAATAAAATTTCGTGCGCGACGTACGATACGACTACGCGACGTATAATACAAAATTTTAAATCGGTACCAAATTTAATAATAAAAATAGTAGAAATTTAGGGGTTTTACATCCTACCCAACTTAAAAGAATTTCGTCCTCGAAATTAAGAATTCGTAGGGGGGTGAGAGGACACAAGGGGGTATCAATGGGGATCCAACGATGACCATGTTTTCACAAAATCATGTCGTAAGAAATCGCGATCTAGATCGTAGAAAAACAATACGGTATGGTCACGGGTAATGAATGAGGGTCACGATTAATAGAACAAAAAAGATTCACTTAAATTAAGCGATTAGAGGGTCTTGATAGGGTCGAGTAGTTTGGGATGAAGATATAGCAACATCGAGTGAGAATGGTCATAGCCGATGGGAAGGTTAGAGGAAGTTCTAGTATGATGCTTTCGTCCTCCTAAAATAGGTGAGGGCGAAGCAATATAGAGTTCGAAGGAGGCGTTATCGAATACGAATACGTGTTTTAAGGACGACCGAAAAATTTCAAAAGGAGTTGCCAAGGCAGTCGCGGATGGGACTCTAGAGGACAAGTTTAGCTATGTCTCCATCCACGTAGAATAATAGGCAAAAGCAAACCAAAGTGCACTTGGTTGATCAGACCATTATGCACCGGTTCTGATTAGACAACATGTTAGTGGGAGCTCTTCCAATAACATATGTCTTGAACAAGCTCGATAAAAGATAAACTTGCAAAAACTAGGCTACATTAGCATCATTAGTTTAGATGGTAAAAATATAGGCACGATGGTAGATGAATAAAAACAATATGAATAGTCTAAGAGTCATAAGGATCTAAGTCTTGTTTATTCCTATACCATCATTCTACGGTTTTATTGACCAAGGCTTGGTCTATGGGCTAGATAATACTAATTATTTTCCCTTATTGGTCAAGGGTGTGTGGGGTATTCTACCCAACTTAAAGAATTAAGCTAAGGGTGTTTGGGACATCTAACTAGTAGGGTCAATCTCTAGCAAGCACGAAGGGAAGATAAGAATAGGGATGGAAGGAAGGAAGCAAGCAAGATGCAATTGATGAGTCAAACGGTAGATAAAATCAAGGAAAGAGGTCAAGTATGTGGATGAGATCCTAGACTTCTAATCCTATACGCAGGCTTGCTTGGTACGGTAAAGTAACCAAACAATTTATCTTGACCTGCATGAGCTACCACAAAAACATGTAACGCTCCAGTCCCAAAATACGTAGGACTAGGTACGTAGACATGCCAGCTGTACTTATACGAAGTATACTCCAATATATAGAAATCTCATACGAATACATAAGCTGTAAAATGCAGTAAAACCACAACTAATCTCATCCACACAAAATAAATGAATAGAAGATGTCATATAATGAGAATAAATTGTCTTGATGCAATATGTTGGGCGGAGACAAATCCACTACCAACAAGATAAGGAAAAATACATGAGAAAGAAATAAGTTTGGCGAGCGAAGCGAAGACGATCCAAGTACATTCATCCTCAAAAAATAGCAATGAACACGGCTAAAGCTAAAGCACCTGCGAAAGACAATAGAACATACCTGGAGAGATAACCAGGTCCTCAGAGGGACGTAACAAGACACATAATATCATACCATATAAACTGAATAAATATCGTTCAAATAAATAAGTTAATTGAATTTATAACATGGTCCAATACGCACCTACTGAACGAGCGTACCATCCTCCCAACCAAACATGGACAGGAGATGGTAAACTAATTCACGGTAACGTATCTTTCCATGCTATGAATCCAATATGGTATCCGGACCCCAACAAGGTTCAATACCTTCTCATCGAAGTAGTAAGTCACACCTACAACCAAACAAGGACAAGATGTGACGAACTAATCCGCGACAAGTTATTATTCCAAGCCACGGTCAGATACAAGTACCCAAACCAAAAGTACTCGTACCTAACGGATAAAGGTATCTAACCGTTCTAAGTAAAATATAGTTAAGAACAATCCTTCCTACGCATGGGCCCTGGCTGAATAGGATCGGCATAGTCCCCCCTTGGGGCACCAGAGGCCCAATCAATAAGAGCATGACGTTCCGCAGAATCGTCAGTGGCCGTCAGTAATCATGGGTCAACAATCCCGTATCTCCAGCGGAGAATCCGGGGCACAAGGGAAAGTGCATCGAAGCCCATACGCTAAGGAATTGTCCTTCCCGCCCAATGCTACTCTGTTGTATCCACAACAGTAACCTCTATAACCGCTAAGTCAAACTTGCATGCAACCTCTATTAGCGGTTATTCCTATCACACAGCTTGTACGTACTGGTGGCCAGCCAATCACGTACTTTCGTGTCCTACATGCGACACACAACTTCGTGTTACAACGTGTCAAGGCCAATGAATGCAACACACAAGGTGGTCCCTTAAATCTAGGTTTAATGTGTAAGAAAAAATAATACATAGAAGGAATAATAATGAACAGTAAGTTCTAACAGTTATGCCATGTATCATAGTTTATTTTGCATAAAGAAAATAAATAATGCATAAAATATGAGCTAAAATAAATAAACAGCAAATGGCAAGGTGTCTTGCCTGATAGTACGCCTGGTGTGCTGCAATGATCAAGCTGGCATAAACTGCGACTTCGGTGCAACCACTATACAAGGTGACCTCTGATGGTGGCACGGACAGTTCCATTGGGTCCAGAAGGGTCAAGATAGTTAGGGTAGGCATATGGGAGTATAGAATTGGTAAAGGAATAGGAAAGATAAACTGGGTCATGGACAGGAGGATAATCAAAGGAATTTGAATAAAGATTATATACGATTTAGAAAACTATTTATAATAATTTGAAACTATATTTTATCAAAAATCGTTTATAGGCAAAAACTCCAAGTTCGTAATAATAGAATTTTTTTAGGCTTCTAAAAATAATTTGAGAATAATTATAGGCCAAGCCATCTAATAACTTTTGTAAAATTAATTGTAAAATATCGACTATGTATGAAATACAAATAACTATCTATATATTTACTTTTTATATTTAAAAAAAACTAGTGGTAACAAATAGCAAAAAAACACAAACATTTATATATACACAATAATTACTTTATTTGTTTTTTTCTCTTAATAATACTAATAATGAAAATAATAATAATAATAAATAAATATGATGCTAGCATTAATAATACAATATCAAAGATAGTAATAATAATCAAGTAATAATATTAAAAATAATATATAAAAATAATAATAATACTCATAAAGAAAAATAGAACAAGACAAGAAACTGATACACAACACTAATTAGCAAAACAACATTAACCACAAAAAACATTTTAATAATAATAATAATAATAATAATAATAAATATAATAATAATAAATAATAATAATAATAATAAGTAATTATAATGAATTAAGGTAATAAGTGAAACACAACAACAGCAACAACAACAAAAATAAAATAAAATAAAAAAGTAAATAAATAAACATCAACAGAAACATGAATTACAAATACAATAAAATAAAATAATAATAAAAATATCAAAACCATTGCAGCAGTCAGTCGACTGCTGCTCTCCATTAAACGGAGAAGGAGAGAGAGAAAGAATCAGTAAAAAAGAAAGAAAAAAAGAGGGGAAGAGAGAGGTCAGGAAGAGGGAGGAAAGAGAGAGACGGAGAGGAATAGGCAGGCGGGGGTTGGATCCGGCGGAGGAAGAGCGGAGAACGGGGAAGGGCAGCGGCTGAGTTGCCGGAGAGGGCGGCGGAGGCGGAAAGGGCGGTCGATCGGGACGGTGGCTGGCTAGGGCCAGCGCCGGCGGCGGCCAGAAGAGGCGCAGCGGTGGCGGAGGAAAGTAGAGGCGGCGTTTAGGGCTTCGGTCGGCGGACGCCGTGCGTTCACCAGCGGAGTGAGGGGGAGTGACACGGCGCTGGGCGGTTGGGACACGTGCGGTCGGGGATAGGTCGGTCCGGCGGAGGGTCTCGGTCGGGCTTGGTCGGGGAGAGACGGGTGGCGCGGATCGGCGACGGGCAGGCGGCAGTCGCGGCGGATGGCCGCGGCTAAGGCAGTCAAAAGGGGGTCTCGCGCGGCGGTGGCGAGCTGGGGGAGATCGGGAGGGAAGTCGGAGACGGAGTTCGACAGTGGGTGCAGCACCTCGCCGGTGATGGCGAGGTTGACCGGACGACGCGGCAAGGCAGCGGTTTCGGCGAGGTGAGGTGTGTGTTTGTTTCTCCTATTTGTTAATTTTTGGGTTTTCGTGGCGGCGGTCGGCCACTCTGGTCGTGGTGGTCGGAGGACGATGTGCTGCGGGGGCAGGTTAGGCTTATGGCGGTGGCAGGGTTCGGTCGGAGTTTGGGTTGGTGTTGGCTGGTGGTGATGGTCACGGCGAGGGTGGCCGGGGCTGTTGTTTGGTTATCTGGGTGGCGGTGGATGCGGTGGTCGGGTGTGCGGCGTGTTGGCAGGCGCGGGTGGCGGGGCTGCAGAGGTGGTTGTGGTGGCACGGGTTTTAGAATAGGATAGTATCGGCATGTGTCCTACGAGACACGGGATGGGTTGACGTCCGGGGTTGTCGAACGCGGATAGAAAAGTCATGTATTTGTATTAGAAATAAAATAATAGTGGATGGGGCTGGAGACACAGACACGATGCACGGGGCTAGGGTTTGTGGAAAATTTTGTGGAAGAATTTGTGGATGATAAAAGTTTATGGAGGAGTACCTGCCTATTTATAGGATGTGGGAATTCCCATTTGGATAGGATTAGAATTAGTTTAAACCCAAAAATAGATAATTCACAACTTAATTTAAATCAATTTAAATCCAAATCCAAATACAATCCAATTTAAATCTAATTAAATTTTTAGCTCAAAATCAAATAGGATAAATTAAACTTCAAATATTTAAAATGGCCACAATAACTTCCAAATATATTTTTCAAAATACCGATAATAATAATTTTGAAAATAATAAATATTTTTAAATATCTTTTTGAGTAATAAAATATTAATATTAATAAATCTCGAAAATTACATTTTTATTTAAAATAATCTAGCAAAATATTTATGAAATATGTGCATGCACTAAGAATATTATTTATTCTAAATAAAAGGCTTTACATAAATAAAATCATAAATTTAGGAAATTTTGATAGCTAAATTAATACATATATTATTTTGAAACTATAAGAAAATGTTTTTCTAAAAATATGTACGCTCGCACATATTTGCACTCGTCGAGCAATTATGAAAAATAAAATTTCGTACGCGACGTACGATACGACTACGCGACGTATAATACAAAATTTTAAATCGGTACCAAATTTAATAATAAAAATAATAGAAATTTAGGGGTTTTACAATATATATACATATATACCTAAAAAAATAATAATATGTATATTTATATATATATACCTACACATATACGCCTATATATATATATATATATATATATATATATATATATATATATATATATATATATATATATATATATATATATACATGCACATATACACCTTTATATATGTATTTATCTATATATTCCCATATACACCTATATATATATATATATATATATATATATATATATATATATATATATATATATATATATATATATATATATATATATATATATATATATATATATATATATATATATATTCAAATTTGCGTTTTGTTCTTTGTGTAGGCCTGCGTTTTGTTTTTTGTGTAGGCCCGGCACGGGTTTGTTGTTCTGTATGGCTTATATACATATACATATATATATATATTTTTTTATACATATACACATATATATATATATATATATATATATATATATATATATATATATATATATATATATATATATATATATATATATATATATATATATATATATATATATATACACACACACGTGCACCTATTTATATATACATATCTATGCATACATAAATATTCCAATAAAAATCCTAAATTCCTAAATACCCTTTTTCTAGTGTAGGACCTATTTATATAAATATGAATATATATTATAACATTTATTTGACAAAAATAATGTAACCAATAATAATAATAATATTATTATTATATAATAATATCCTCAAAAAAAAATAATGATAATAATAATAATGAAAATAATAACGAAATTCAACAAACCAATAATGGTGTATATACCATTATGTACAGTCTAGTAGTCCCAAAACGTACAAGGACCCATTTTATACGATTATTATTGAATATCAACTAATAATGGTATTTATAATATTTAATTAAAAATACTTAGAAAATATTCATTAGATCATTAAAATGGAATACAACACCATCGTACCAAAATACATCAACACGAATGTCATTGGACGTCCCGCATGACTACATGCATGGGCTTGGTTCGGGTCCAATCCAGGCTAGTTCGGTACACCCGGGTTCCCTAAAACTCAATAATATAATTAATAATTAATTAAACTATTTATAATGGTCATGTCATAACTTAGCCTGATTTTCTTAGTTTGGACATCACTATGGTTCGGTCTTCCCTGACATGGCTAATACACTAGTCAAGGTACGTCACTGTACTATCCGTGCCACGATTTCTAGTCACCTGGTAATCCAATTCCTAACAATGACTAAAAATCATCTACCGTAATAATAAACTAAATAATTATTTATAAAATATAAAAATCACCATTTAAATAAAATAAATAATAATAAAATATTTCAAAAAATTTGGGAAGGGGAGCTACAAATCTACCCACCTTAAAAATAATTTCGTCCTCGAAATTATAATTCGTAACTATTCCTTAAAATTTTAAAGTCTACCGTTACCTTAATATTCTAAATTTAATTCCTCAAAATATTTTATAACCTCCTCCTAGCCATCCTGTAACTATATAACCTCGAGGACTTCTACCCACCTTTGGTCACACTACTCCGTCAAATCTTCTGTCGCTAAAACTTTATAATCCTCCAACTGATTTCTAAAATTTCTACCAATAGATATCTACTGTATATGGCATCTATAATCCTTTCCTATCTATCAAGCAACCCAAAATTTAACAAACAACAAATTTACACGAGTAGCTAAAAAATATTGATAAATTCTAATAAGCATGACTACTCGTCGCTCTGAAATAGGAAGGACAGGAAGATAAGTAAAAAATAATCGAGAGCAGATATGAAGTTTCAAGAGCGGTAGAGAATATCCAATGCTACAATTAGAAAGAATGTTTATGAACCATTGACTTATTTGCTAGATTGGGCTACTCTAGTCTAGTCACCTGCTAAATCAAAGAACCTTTCGTTTCTTAGGGAAGCTTGCAATCCGTACAATACAGAAGTCCCGTTCTTAAAATTTAATCTAAACAAGGTTCCATAATAGAACAGAATTTGAGAAATCAAGATTGTGATCTTTTTCGTGGTTATTTAAACACACGAGCAAGGAATATAAATACAATACAAGATCGTATCGTGAATTCCAGGTAGATAGAATAAGGGTTATGAATGACTTCATATTCTAAAAGGTGGATACTACATAATAGGTGTAGGGACCTATTTCAAATAGTTCGGTTTTCTAGTCCGAATATGGTGGTATGCATGGATGGATTTTACTGAGTCTTAATGGACTTCTTGATTGGACATCACTCGTTGGTTGGGTGAACCTTGGATTGCCATTAATATTGACGGGGCAAGACCCCAATGACAAAACTATTTCTACTAGGTTAGGGTGACCTGGAATAGGTTTTAACCCAAGTGGTTGAGCTAGTTGCCAGTCAGGTTGGTTAGCTAGGTTCCTAAAGCCTAAAATATGCTGTCCGTGACTTTTGTGTTTAAGTAGCACATGAGGCCTCAATTGGGTGGCACGCTAGTGGCATGTGCGTAGTGAGCTTCGAGTAGATCACAACCATATATTGGGTCGAAGGAACTAAGTCGGGGCTAAGGTTCTAATGGGAGCAAAATGTATACCGGTATTATGGTAAGGGTTATAGCTAGTCCTTTTTGTCCTGAAAGTCGTACCACAAAAATAGAGTACAAGGGGACGGATTTGAGGGGGATACGATATACCTAGATGAAGGTGGACTCGTCTAGATCTTGCATGTGAAATCTGTTGGAAGGTAAAAGCTGGTCTCGTGCTCCGAATATTAATGACACGGCCGGGGACACAAAAAATGATCTAAATGAAAAGTGGGAGTCCATGGGGCACTAATTATCATCCTAATATAAATTACTCTAATCAATCGGTAATTCTCGTATACGCCAAAATTTTAGAAGGCTTACGGTCTATCCACCTTAGAAGCTAGGATGTGGTTTTAGGAATAATAAGGTTAGAAGAATTCCAAAGTCCGGATATTGCACCTCGACTCTTGTTAATAAAGAATAAGGCATGGCGTAACGGGTTACGGTAGATATAAGTCAGGTCAAGGATCGTTCCTCAAATAAATGGAAAACGAGTGTGTACAATGACACATGATCGATAAAAGGAGAACGATCTACTCGTCTATAGTATACAAGAGTTATCGACGGGATAACCAACTCTAAGACACATCATATGAAAATATTTCTAACAACTGAGTCATGATTTTCTATTTGTGTCAAACCTGCCAGACTATTGTCACAAGGGTTCTAGTTAAACCAAGCTTCAAACAAATGATTAGAGGCTCACAACATTTAGTCTCTTGAGAATAAATAGTCTCCTAGGTTGGCATTTGGTCAAGGAAAAGATCCTAATCATTCTCGAACTCCAATGACCAGAAGATCATGATAGTAGGTTTAGGGTCGCAAAGAGGACGAGTAACTCAAGGCAAGGTTCTAGTCACCTGGCTGGCCGATAGTAGTTACCCTTGTGTATACAACTATCATAGCCATGGGGATACCCTGTATCTCTCTACCAATTATAAGCTTTCGTCTTTCCAAATCAGTGAAAGACAAAACAATAGAGTTCAAGGGAGATATCACTGAACAAAATTACGTGATTCAAAGGCGAATGTATAATTCAAGAGGAATTGTCAAAGCAGTCGCGAATGAGATCCTGGAGACATCTACATCTCAATCCACGTAGGCTAATTAGATGAAGAGCGAACCAAATGTATCATGGTTGATCAGACCGTAATACAATTATTCTAATTAGACAATATGTTAGTGGGCGTCCCCAATAAATATATGTCTCGAATCAAGCTCGATAAAAGAGTAAGCTTGCAAAACTAGGCTGTAATAGCAGCATTGGTCAAGATAGTCAAAATATAAGTAGGCAAGATTTTTGAAAATGAGGCACAAGTAGTTTGAGTTTTGAGAAAATTAAAATCTTACCTGGTGTTCTTGCTTATACATTCATCCTACCCAATCTACGACTTTGTATATGTACGACGCTTGCTGATAGACTCACTGACACCCCGAATCCTCAATCGATCAATCGACATCCCTGAGGCTATCGCATACACCACTCAGGGATGAAGTCATTCAACTAATCCTTAAAACTATCATTCGATTCATAATCTACTTCCTCGAATTTCCGTCCGAACGATTCCTTAAATTTCAAGCATGCTCACCTTATATCGTACCGACGATAACATCGTCGTTCGATAGCACCCCTGTCGATAGTCATCCTACATTTACTCAATCGAGTTTAACTCATTCTAGCTCGAACATTACGAATCTCGTACTCGACTTTGCTAAGGTCGACACAATCCTTGGTGTATATTCCCAGTCCGACTTAGCCAACCGTGCTTACGCAAACCATCTTTTTATTTTATCAAAAACTGTTCTCCTACGTTTTACAAAATAGATAGACTTATTATATGGACATCCGCGGGATATTTGAGAAATAGCGCACCAACGATATCAACTTTACGGAAGCAACAGAGTTTGCGGAAACAACAAAGTTAAAGAATTCAATCGATAGTCCAAGGACGTAAAGCCGTGCTCTGATACCATTATGTCACGCCCCGCTCCCGTAGGAGCGATCGTCCTCGCTAAGGCGTGATGCCGCACGAGCCTAGATTGCGCTCATGCAAGGCGGGTTCCATAACGGCCGATTTCAGCGGCTGCGACGGGGACGTCGCACAGAAGTTCCAAGCAGAGACATTGAATAATAGCAGCGAAATTTGAAACAAAACACAAGTCATTGCAAAACACTCTTTTATTGATATTGAAAACAAAGGTTACAATAGGGCGGAAGGCCAAGATTACAACTCTCTCAAGCTCACTCAAGCTCACTCATCTCTCATTACAAGTCAATCAGCTCTCTCTCAGCTCTCTCTCATCTCTCAATTACAATTCTTTGAGCCAGCTGATGCTTCGAAAGACGACGTCCATATATTATGTCCCGTATAAGTCTTGACTCCATGTGGCCGCACGCTTCGAATCACCAAGGAACTCCGTACCTCGAAGCATCCAAGCGAGCTCCGTGCCACGAGTGTCATTTTCAAAGCACGCCGTGCACCAACTCTAAGCCGACCGTTGGACCTTTCTATATTCTAACTCAGTTCGACCTGTCGGGATTATTCCCTTTAGCTATGTGGATTCGTCTCTTTTATTATCATGCCTACTTGTGCAAGTTGAAAACATACGATTTATTATGTGAAAGCTAAGATGAGGCAAGTTCACTGAAACTACCCCACCTGAGCGAGCGGTCACCTCGACCGAGCAATGTCTTCAAGAAGCCGTTGCAAGGCTAAGTTCGAACGCCGTCGGCGTTTCGATTTCTCCGATTGGCTGAGCGGGACGGGGTACTACATCATACACCACTCAAAAAAAGTTTTGTCCTCGAAACTAACTGAGTACTCTTATCGACTTATAACTTGATTCAACATTCAAGGACTCTCGCACACGTACCCCTTGCGTTTCTTAAATCCGAGACATGCTCGTGCTACCCCCAATCCTTTCTTCAAAACTCACGATCTCAAAATTCTCGACACTTTCCCGTTCCTCAAGCCTCACTTGATTCAGCATATCACTTAGTTTGGATCGTGCACACATTCCAGGCGTCTCCGAAATATATGCATTTCAACCAAGCCTTGTGATAGTGAATCCAATTCCACCTATCGATCCATCCACTCAATCTTGAAAATCAATCCTACCGATGCTAACTCTCGCAACATGGACATCTCGCCTAGCCGCTAGGCAATCTCTTTAGGCTAAAGTCAATTGTCAGTATTGGAATCACAGTTTCCAAACAACGATATCAACACTGACCCCATCCTAAGGTCAAACCAAGTTGATAGTACAGGGTTTTCTACCCAAGCTCGCATCACTCTGATTTCTAAACATCGAGCATCGATTTCCTACACACATCCCGACATTTCGTCGTACGGGGTCCGAGTCGTTCAGCAAAGCCATCCTATTGTAAGTTCATTCAACCAATTCTACGATATATCAATATCGCTCGTTCAACAAACCATTTCACATAATCTCTCTTCAAACACGTCCAACGTAATCTGCCTATCAATCCTTCCAAGTCAAACACGCTACGACATAATCCATCGCTAAGCCATAATTTATATTTCATACTCCCTAAGTCATTTATCCCAATTCACGAAATCGATCACAAGGTCATCTGACTTAACAATACGTTGCGCCCCGATCTCACGCGAGTCAGATTATCTACGGTGGGCACGAATCAACATGCACGCTCCCGCGAGATAATTATTCTCATCGGGACGTAACTCTTATTTTGTGTCTAGACTAATTCATTCTCGATGCGCGGATTGGACCTACTTAATCCTCAAGTTTCATTCATCAATCGCAAGTCCTAACATCTTCGAATTCTCCTTCGCATCAACCGACAAGTTGAGACAATCAAAGTTGCCGTATCTTAATTTCCGAGTCCGATCATTCCCGCAACATGAATCATCATTTCAGCGCTCACGCAGAACGATTGCCCCAAATCCGATGCAACGCATGTGCGAGGCTAGAGTTGCACTCGCACAAGACAAGATCGTCGACGTTGTGGCTATCAACGTAACCATCAAGACACGATCATTTTCATCCAACATTCATCTCAATCAAAATCCTAAGTATCGCATCCAACTGAACAATAACATTTGCACAATCGTCATTCGCCGAGTCAGAGTACCCCCGAGTTATCGCATATCGATCTTTGATACGCCTCAATACCATCGACGATATGCGTAACCTGACGATCTTCCTTTACAACCAATTTTGAGTCGTGCGAATGATGCTATCATCCGACTGGATAATCTCCTCGACATTCAAATTCAAGATCGATCATTATCCCTCGAATCATTCACAACATCAATTCCCCTCAAACCCAAATTCGTATATTATTCATCCGTCTATCTTAAGTCATCGACCAACGTATTTTCTCAATTCGCATCAGTCCTTGCTAACTCAATCATCGAGCAACATTCAATCCAATCCTTAGAGTCATTCGCATAAATTCAAAATCAAACCTTTCATGCACGCAATCTACTTGTCGTGCTAACTTTTTCATATACAATCCCTATCGATTTTCTCGATTAAGTCATCCATTAATTTGTACATCCTAACTTTTTTTTTATTCAATTTATCTACTCAATCATTTCCACGTTTCATACTCGTAAAATCCTCAATCTCGTGCACGTCCCGTACACGTCAATTTCTAATTTGTTTGAATCACACATCGTCAAATCTTTTAAGACTATAACTTGTTCAACGATACCCAATCTACGACTTTGCATATGTACGACGCTTGCTGATAGACTCATTGACACCCCGAATCCTCAATCGATCAATCGACATCCCTGAGGCTATCGCATATACCACTCAGGGATGAAGTCATTCAACTAATCCTTAAAACTATCATTCGATTCATAATCTACTTCCTCGAATTTTCGTCCGAACGATTCCTTAAATTTCAAGCATGCTCACCTTATATCGCACCGACGATAACATCGTCGTTCGATAGCACCCCTGTCGATAGTCATCCTACATTTACTCAATCGAGTTCAACTCATTCTAGCTCGAACATTACGAATCTCGTACTCGACTTTGCTAAGGTCGACACAATCCTTGGTGTATATTCCCAGTCCGACTTAGCCAACCGTGCTTACGCAAACCATCTTTTTATTTTATCAAAAACTGTTCTCCTACGTTTTACAAAATAGATAGACTTATTATATGGACATCCGTGGGATATTTGAGAAATAGCGCACCAACGATATCAACTTTACGGAAGCAACAGAGTTTGCGGAAACAACAAAGTTAAAGAATTCAATCGATAGTCCAAGGACGTAAAGCCGTGCTCTGATACCATTATGTCACGCCCCGCTCCCGTAGGAGCGATCGTCCTCGCTAAGGCGTGATGCCGCACGAGCCTAGATTGCGCTCATGCAAGGCGGGTTCCATAACGGTCGATTTCAGCGGCTGCGACGGGGTCGTCGCACAGAAGTTCCAAGCAGAGACATTGAATAATAGCAGCGGAATTTGAAAAAAAACACAAGTCATTGCAAAACACTCTTTTATTGATATTAAAAACAAAGGTTACAATAGGGCGGAAGGCCAAGATTACAACTCTCTCAAGCTCACTCAAGCTCACTCATCTCTCATTACAAGTCAATCAGCTCTCTCTCAGCTCTCTCTCATCTCTCAATTACAATTCTTTGAGCCAGCTGATGCTTCGAAAGACGACGTCCATATATTATGTCCCGTATAAGTCTTGACTCCATGTGGCCGCACGCTTCGAATCACCAAGGAACTCCGTGCCTCGAAGCATCCAAGCGAGCTCTGCGCCACGAGCTTCTACCTGTGTCTGCACATATGAACTATGTGGGTGTCAGTACTCAACTGTACTAGTGGAATAAGCTCCTCGCCCACCCATACATAACCAACACGTTAATTTAATTACTTTGTGCAACATAGTCCATTCTTATCAATTGTCTTTCTAGTCTTGTCTTAGGATCAGTTTATGATCGACGCCTTGCCTATTTTGTTTCTTTAGACCATCCCGTGCTCGCAACATCAATGTTAACTCAACAACGTTAACCTATCAAGTCGTGCTTGTCTTACGGCTTAAAATCAGGGACGTAACTACGCGATAAGATTCCATTCCCGTGTGACAGTGCTACAAACCCTTGCTGAGGCCGTGCCTCGTAACTCAAATGAGATTCAATCATATCGCCGCCTCGCGACCCTTGCCGCATCGCAGCCCTTCGCTACTAAATTATCTACTGACCCATCCAACTTGTGAACTAAGTGTCACTCGACCAACTTTGCCTTGCGGTATCTCCTGACTTAAACTCAAGACAACTCAAACCAACTTATGCAACTTATATGCCAACAACTTAAGACCCGATGCCGTATCCTGTGTCGAAGTACGTCGTCTATGTTGTAGCCATTCTTAGGCCCAACACTTGTGTTCCAACCATACACACATTCATCTAGACCAAATCCAAAGGCACACACGCAGATTACCGCCCGTGCTGACCCATCTATATGAATTGGTCACTAACATCACAAGCTATCCTAGACTATAGCCTTGCCATTCGGCAACCCTTTCAACGCAAGTAGCTAGCCCCGCTGAAAGTTTCCGAATGGCCCGAGCGATTCGTCCAGCTACGGCTATACCTGTTTCCCTCCGGAAGGACGCGGTCCCATGGCGCCCAGGGTTGCCGTTCGTGGAAACTCCTCCTTGTCGACAAGTTGTCCAATGACCATGCAAGACCCGACACAAACTGACGTCTCACACAGTCATTCCTCATCCAATGTTACCTTTTCTTTCAAACCAATCTCAAGACTTCTATCATTTGAGATCCCTCGATGACCCACGGTCGCGAGCTTTCTTTCCATATATCCTTGAGACCCCTCGCCGACCCATGGTCACGAGCATTCTTTCCATGTTACCATATCATTTCATTCAACTCAATGCCCATTCGATAGTCCTTTCTCCAAAACTCATTAAATCAACCGTAGTTGATGTCCTAAACACTAAGTCCGTGCATCGTGCCTCAACCGACTTCCGATCTACGCGACGCTATTGCCCAAGTCATACTTTATATGACGGGCCTTGAGACCGTAAGACTAATTGGTTATATCCAACCGTAGAACTCGTAGGACCGTGCTTGCTACCACTCTGATAGCCTAACATAACTCGTCTGACTAAAACACACAACGACTCGACGAACAAAGGCTGCGTCAAGCATCGCATTGCAAAAACGTACCGCGCATGCGTTCAACTTCTGAACGATCAAGTCATTTGGGTACCTAGGCTTACGCCGGCAGCCATACGACGCAACTTAACTCATAGGGCGGGTCAAGGCTATGCCAAGCCTTGGACGATGGGACCGTGCATGCTTTATGAAGCATTTATGCGGGCGATGCCTATGACTTAGGCTACGTTCATACTTCGCCTACTCAACCAACTTTCCTTCTCCCAAGCCACGGAACGAAGGATCGAGTGTCATTTTCAAAGCACGCTGTGCACCAACTCTAAGCCGACCGTTGGACCTTTCCATATTCTAACTCTGTTCGACCCGTCGGAATTATTCCCTTTAGCTATGTGGATTCGTCTCTTTTATTATCATGCCTACTTGTGCAAGTTAAAAACACACGATTTATTATGTGAAGGCTAAGATGAGGCAAGTTCACTGAAACTACCCTACCTGAGCGAATGGTCGCTTCGACCGAGCAATGTCTTCAAGCAGCCGTTGCAAGGCTAAGTCCGAACGTCGTCGGCGTTTCGATTCCTCCGATTGACTGAGCGGGACGGGGCACTACAGTTTGGGTGATGGTGTTAGATGGTGGTGGTGGTGTTAGTGTTAGCTGGTGGTGGAGAAGAGGAGGAGAGGGGCTGGAAAGGTGGTTCGGAAGGAGGAGGAAGGAGGCTGAGGTGAAGTCGGGAGGAGGCTGAGGTGGAGTTGCTCGGGGAGGAGCTGCTGTGAGCTCGGGATGGGGAGGCTGATGGAGTAGTGTGGGTGTGTGCGAGTGATGAGAGAGTGAGAGATTTATTTGTGTGTGTGTAATATTAAATGAGAGAGGGAAAGAGAGAATTAGAATAGAAAGAGGGAAAAAAGTAGGTCGGCTACATTGTGGGGGGGTGTTGTACTGGCTGTAGAGAGGTGACGGGGGGTGTTGTGAGGAGAGAGAGAGGTTTAAATGAAGAGAGAGGGAGAGATTATATATATATATATATATATATATATATATATATATATATATATATATATATATATATATATATATATATATATATATGTATATATGTATATATATATATAATAGATAGAGAAAAATGAGATAGTTGTAAATAGGAAAAAAGAGAGAAATTGTGTGGGGGTGTTTGGATAGACATGATAGGGATCTCATAAAATTTGGTTGGGCGTTGGATCCGGTTCGGTCAAGTTTGGACAAGCTTAGGGCCAAGATTTAATTAAAATAATAATTTTAAACTAAATTAAATCATGGATGAAATGGGAGCACAAGGGAGATCCAATCGGTGGCACGCAAGTGGCATGTGCATAATAGACTCAAAACAGGCCAGTGCCATATATTGGGTTGACTGGATTGGACCGATGTCGGGCCCGGAAATTAAGGTGGAAATTAAATCACAAATTACGACAGATAATAAATTGGTCTAAATTGACCCGAAAGTTGCGCGAAACAAATGGAGCACAAGGGAACAAGTTTGAGTGGGACATAAAATATCAATATGAAGATAATCTCGTCTACTACAAACTTCAAGAAGAAAGTTTCTAGAGACTAGCATTCCTGATGCTCTAGAAATCCAAGTCACGGTAAAGAGCATTTAATGATTAAAATTTATTAAATCAAAATAAATTATCGAAAATAATTCATTTAGCAAATTCAAAAATAAATTTCGGAAATTCAGGGGGCTTACATCCTACCCACCTTATAAAAATTTCGTCCTCGAAATTAAAGGTTGGTAGTGGGGTTAAAACATGAAAGAAGATTTAAGCAATATTTTAGGCACGATCCAAGAATGACGAGTTTTGCACGATCAAGATAATCAATTCAAAATTGTTCAGGCACGATGATGGATTTGGCACGATAGAATCATGATATGAACAAAATTATATGTGCATGATTTCAAAAATAAGTCAAGTCATTGGGGCACAATTTTAGAGACGATTAAAATAATCGAAGATATAAATAAAGTTTAAGTACGGGGTGATCTGTAAGACTTAGGTTGATGGAAATCAACCCGAAAGTCACACAGTCCCGATCAAGATGAAAAGCTGACCATGACCAAAATAAGGTTTGGCATGGTTGAGATAAAATTTTAGACACAAACAAAAATCGAAGTCAAGGTCTTATAGGCCCGATCAAGATTAAGGAGTATGATTAATAAAATCATGAAATACGATCCAAGTTCGAACGTGATTAAAATTAGAAATAGTCTAAGTTCACTTGGCACGATAGGGGTATGATAACGAAATCAAAACTTGAGCTTCGTCCGATTACAATCAAGTCAAAAATTTGATTAACAGGATTTCAGTTCGATGAAGTTAGATTTAGGGTTATACATAGGCACGATCAAGATAAAAATGACGTGATTGGGCATTGTTAGGAATAATCAGATGTTTAGCACAAACATTGATCAAGGATTAACCATCTGGCCATGAGTGAAATCAAGACTCAGATGCGTTAAAAATTTATGATGATTAACCACTTAGGAACAATTTGGAATAGAACGAGAAAAATCAAAAATCTAGTCTTGATCAGGAATGAAACCTGAGCACGAGCGACTAGAGAATCAAAATTCAAGTACGAAGGAGATCTATTTCGACACAGTCGATTAGGGTTCAAGATTTTTAGCACGATTTGAGGGTTAAGGTTATCAAGATCATGAAAATGAAAGTTGGATAGTCATGATCTAAAACAGGGCTAAGAGAAGCAAATGGGGAGAAAAATTTGAGTATATCACAATTGAGAGATAGATTTGAGAGAAATCAGATTATAGGTCACATAAGCACGATCAAGATCCAAGTTCAGTTATGAAAGACGATAAATCATGAATTCAAAATCAAGGTCTTAAAAGCACAATTTAGGAAGGAACCCAAGTCAATTAGGCACGGTAGAAAGTCAAACATGTTTAATTCTAACACGACTAATTTCGTAGTCATACTAGTTAGTCGTGATTGAAAGTCAAAAAATTTAGGCACGAGTTTGAGGCAAGATAAAATGTATAATTATGATCGTTAAAATCACGATCAAATGACTCAAGTCAGCTTAGTCATGCCAGGTCATCTGGGTACGACTAAGCACAATGAGTTCAGATATAATCAGAAAATTAAATCAGGGTCAAAAAGAGTTTAGGCACGAGTATTCAAAATCCAAACATGATCAGAATCAGAAGGCAATGCACGAGGGTTAATAGCATTGAAATCCAACCACGATAAAGAAATTTGTCTCAACATGATCTAAGTTGATCAACTTTTGAGTAAATCAGAATTTGGGCAAGATGGAGAATAAGATCAACGAAGGCTGGACACGAGAATCCAAGGATAAAAATCCAAGTCACAAAGGAATTTAAAGTCATCTAGAGTCTAGTCAGCAACCAAGACACTCTTTGGTACGAATAACAAGACGACCAAATCGACTGGTCAAAATCAGAGAAGATCAAATCTTACGATATCGAATTTTAAGAAACAGTTCAAGGATAAGGAATTGAATTTCTTCTGTTATGGAAGAAAATCCAAACGTAGGATTGTAGAAGGAAGTCGGGGTAATCATCTCGCTCTGCTTCGACTACTAACAAGATCCAACGTCTACTCCAAAACAGATGATTACGATACTTCTTCGACTTTTCCCAAGATAAAAAGATACATGAGCTCAAAAAGATTTCAAAGTATAGATGACAGAAGTAGATACGAGATAGTTGATTGGTGTAATCAAGACATAGCTAAACAAGGCAAAGGAAATGACGGTAAGATGAGAAAATCATCATGCGATGGGAGAGAAAATAATGATAAACAAGAAATAATGGTAGGAATTATCTTGCTCAATTGGTAAAAGAAGTGAATCAACTTAAGATATGACCTGATAACCATACACGTCTATCCAAAATCATGTTGTCAGAATTTATGCCACGTCAGTAAACATAGCTGCAATAAACGATAGAGTCCATAACTCAGGTATACACCCTATAATCATGTCATCTAGATTCCTTACCACGCCAACCGGTATGGCTGCAAGAGAATCTAAATGCCATAACTAGGATAGTATATCCAAAATCAGGCTCCATGTCCTTGTCAGGCAAGCTAATATGACTGCAATAATTTCTAAACTCCATAAATAAAGTAGACATTTGCCGTTCCCGTCGTCTCCATCAAATATGTTTATCAGGATATCTTAACTCAATCCTTAAAAACTTATCTTCAAACAGAATAAAAATCGAAGTCAACAACGAACATCAAGATTCAAAAATTTTAACAACGAATCAAGGATAAGTAGATGGAAACTAGCAGAAACAGATTCTGAGATAGGGTTTAGAAGAAAATTCTCAGGAGATGTCCAAAGATACTATCTAGGTCAAGATTGAAAGTTCTGGAATATAATCTAAAATAATCTCAACCTTGATATAAGATTGGCAAATCATATTCTCTTCTCAACCTAGATGATATATAAGTTCAACTTATACCTTCTCTCTGGGGTCCACAAACTCATTCCAAGGAAAGAATACAGTTGATAACTGACAGATATTTCAGAAATTAGGACGGATAAAAACAAATGGGAAAATTTTTGAAAAGTTTGAAATATGATTTCCAGGGGTCATCCCTGGAATCTACCAAGAGTTCCTAATATGTGACTGAGTACCAAATTCCTAAAATATTTCATGACTCAACCATAATCCTAGGGCAGGCTCGCAGTAGTACAGAAAAGCTCAAGTACTACCACGACTTCGCATTAATTGCAAAGACTGACCTGCATGGGCCACCACTAAAAATATGTCACGACCCGCACCCGGATATATGGATACGAATACGTGGGCCACGCCCAGCCTACGCCGCAGTATCGGTGGTAGAACGCTGTCTAGTACCCAATAAATATACTCTACATCCAGAAGGTCCATGAACTACAAATGTACTCAATCACAACCCAACATTCTAAAGAAGATAAGACATGAAAGATAACTAAGGAACAAGAACAACTAGAAACTACTAGAAGGAAACATAAGACAAAAAAATAAGGTAGGAAAAATAAGACAAACTAAGGACAACTTCCAGACAACTCATATAGAAGAAGAGTGAGATCCACCTCAGCTAGCAACATCATGAAGTCCAATAATGGCATAACAACTCCTAAAATATTGTCAACATATCCAGTCAGGATGGAACGAGTATATAAACTAACAACAGTTTCATAGTATTGACAAATGCTGTAAGAGACAATCATAATGGAATACAAGATGATATATCAAGACTGTAAGTGAAACATGATATAAAATTTGGAAATCATGTCAAGGTGAATCATGCAGAGAAAGTAAGCTGAACTGTAATATGTAACTGATGTAATAAATGTAAAATGTGCCTCGAATATTATAGCATAATGTGATCGGTATGGGTCAAGATCAAGCTTCCAGCCGACCGGCTAAAATTACGTGGACTCGGCCCGACCGGGATGGCAAGCTATGGAGCAAGTAGTAGCACAGGTCAGGCTATACCCATCGTGAGGTGAGGGTATAGCTATGATACAAGTAGTAACTCCAGATGGGCATTGATCACACTATTTATAAAATTCCCCATTCCCCGAATAGTATACGGATTCGGACATAGCACGTCATGGCACGAGATTCCCTAAGAAGGTAGCTACTCCTTCTCAGGAATCGATGTCAATACAAGTACAAGAACAAGATCGAGCAAGTACCAGTATCCCAAGAAAATCTAAGAATAACATCTCATGGCAGGAATCCGGTATATACTAGTCCGTGTACCATCGTGACGAGAATCAAGTAAAATACTATAACTGAATCGGATACAAAAAATATCAAGTCAAGGAACTACTATCAGAGAATGTACTCGCCTGCGGTCCTGAGCTGTCAAATGGGGTCGATGCTCAGAGTGATGCCACGGACCTAAAGATCAGATATATATAAGCTAATTAGGGTTCAACAGTTTTAGGCTTGATTCTATAGTATAAGCTACGTAATCTTGGTCAGTTTCAGTCAACTAAGTCAAACTAGGTCACACTGAGTCACGCTAGGTCACAAGAAGTCAGCCCAAGTCAAACTAGGTGAAACTGGGTCAATGGTTGACTTACAGTTGACTTTTGGTCAACTGGTCAACTTTAGTCAACTCTGGTCAACTCTAGGTCAAACTAGGCTAATGTTGACTAACAGTTGACTTTTGTTCAACTGGTCAACTCTGGTCAAGTTCTAGATATTTCTAGGCCAAGTGTTGACTGATAGTTGACTTTTGGTCAACCAGTCAAACTTAGTCAACCGAGGTCAAAACTAGCCTAAGCATACTATTCCTAATATTTACCCACCAAGATACCATATATCTTGGTCAAACAGGATCACTCTAATTTAAGAATTAAAATATCAAGTTGTACCTCGTTATACGTACATCGAAACCTACGACACGCAAATCGAGATAAGATAATCAACAGTAAGGTTAATAATCTTATCACAGTGATCCACATAATCATCTTGCCAATTTTAGCGATGTGGGATCACTGGAATCGACTGATCTCAGTTTCGTTGTACTAATTCCGAAATACGAACTAAATAAGAATTAATTATAAATAAAGATTAATACACAGAGAAAAATATCTACAAGCATTGTCGGATGATGAAACAAACATCACCAACGTGTCCAGAATGGTCAAATCATCTAGGATAGCCTATCCATAAGTCCAATTTGGACACAGTGGCAAAAAGGTAATTTCGGATCAAAACGGTGTCCGTGTTGGACCCGCTTTGCACCGAAAAACGTGCAAGAATACTAGTCCACTAAACCTAACCAATTATATATCTACGAATCCAGAATGACGATACGAACCCAACGGTATATCCAGAATTGGATTCCGTTGACCCGATCTCAAATTAGTCCGTTGACCAGGATATTGAAATTCGGATTTGCACGGAAAAGCATGTCGGAGCCAATGTCCTCAAAATTCAGCAAATTATATGTCGACGAGTCTAGAATGACGATACAAACTCAACGGTATGTCCAGAATTGGATTTCGATGAGCGAAACTCAAAATGACCCGTTGACCCGGATATTGGTATCCGACTTGCACCGAAATACGTGCCGGAACCAACATCCACTAAAACCTAGAAAATTATATGTCAATGAGTCCAGAATGACGATACAAACTCAATGGTATATCCAGAATTGGATTTTGATGAGCCGGCGTCAAAAAGTCCCGTTGACCCAGACTGTGGGGCCCGTTTTGCAGCGAAATGCGTGTCAGGGCTCACATCCTCCAAATCAACCAAACTTTATATGAAAACATGCCTGAATGATGCCACGAGTCTACTGGTGGTGTTAGAAATTGAATTCGGAGTCCCGAGTTCAAAAATAGAATTTAATAAGTTGAAAATTACGAATTCGGACGGCCAACTTTGGCGTCGAAGTCAACCAACCAAACGTGCTCACAATGAAACAAAACTGGAGGGGTAGGAAGAGGGTTATACCAGTTTTGCATAGGAACTAGTGGCACGCCAGACGGAGCTGCGACGATGAAGATACGAGCTAACGAAGTCGACTCCACAAAACTGTCCAAAAATAACACAATTTAAAGTGTCAACTTGGTGGCCGATTTTGATATATCAAACGAGGAAATTAACGGATGAAATTTGAGAGGGAAGAAGGGGTATATACCGAGATTGTGACAGAGCAAAGAAATTGTCGATCCAAAGGTCGGATTTCCTGAAAATTGCGTGCGAAGTTGCTGCGATGGAACGCTATTTCCGGATCCATTCCGAGCTCGCGCCGACGGGAACCCGTGCCAAACGTACGAATCGGGCGTTTCTCGTACCGGGGACGCATGGACTCGCCATAAGGGCCTACCCGGAGGTGCGCCCGGCCGAGGGGGGCTCGTCTGAGACGGCGGCGGCCGCGGCGGCGCCGGTGGCGGCGACAGCGCACGCGCGGCTGGCCGCGACTGCTGCCGTGCGCACTGCTACTACCTCGCTGCTGCTGATGCGGTGGCACACGGCTGCGCGGCGGCGGCCAGCAGGTGGAGGAGGTGGTGGCGGTTTGGGTGATGGTGTTAGATAGTGGTGGTGGTGGTGGTGTTAGTGTTAGATGGTGGTGGAGAAGAGGAGGAGAGGGACTGGAGAGGTGGTTCGGGAGGAGGAGGAAGGAGGCTGAGGTAGAGTCGGAAGGAGGCTGAGGTAGAGTTGCTCGGAGAGGAGCTGCTGTGAGCTCGGGATGGGGAGGCTGATGGAGTGGTGTGGGTGTGTGTGAGTGATGAGAGAGTGAGAGATTTATTTGTGTGTGTGTAATATTAAATGAGAGAGGAAAAGAGAGAATTAGAATAGAGAGAGGGAGAAAAGTAGGTCGGCTACATTGTGGGGGGGTGTTGTGCTGGCTGTAGAAAGGTGGAGAGGGGGTTTTGTGAGGAGAGAGAGAGAGAGAGAGAGTGTTTAAATGAAGAGAGAGGGAGAGATATTATACATATATATATATATATATATATATATATATATATATATATATATATATATTTTATATATATATATATATAATAGATAGAGAAAAATGAGATATTTGCAAATAGGGAAAAAAAGAGAAATTGTGTGGGGGTGTTTGGATAGACATGATAGGGATCACATAAAATCTGGTTGGGCGTTGGATCCGGTTCGGTTAAGTTTGGACAAGCTTAGGGCCAAGATTTAATTAAAATAATAATTTTAAACCAAATTAAATCGTGGATGAAATGGGAGCACAAGGGAGATCCAATCGGTGACACGCAAGTGGCACGTGCATAGTAGACTCAAAACAGGCCAGGACCATATATTGGGTCGACTGGATTGGACCGATGTCGGGCCCAGAAATTAAGGTGGAAATTAAATCACAAATTACGACAGACGATAAATTGGTCTAAATTGACCCGAAAGTTGTGCGAAGCAAATGGAGCACGAGAGAACAAGTTCGAGTTGGACACAAAATATCAACATAAAGATAATCTCGTCTACTACAAACTTCAAGAAGAAAGTTTCTAAAGACTGGCATCCCTGATTCTCTAGAAATTCAAGTCACGGTAAAGAGCATTTAATGATCAAAATTAATTAAATCAAAATGAATTATCAAAAATAATTCATTTAGAAAATTTGAAAATAAATCCCGAAAATTCAGGGGGCTTACAGAAGATGAAAGCATCATTAGCAGTTACGCCATCTTCGGGGCCAGGCCTCATCAAAGACCGGCAATGCATCAACAGCCACCCCATCAGATAATGATAGGGTAGCTCAATGCGTTCAAAGTCCTTCGTCGTGTCACGGGCGATGACCTTGGACGAGAAAGTACGAAGGCCACGATGTATGCTGCACACCATGGCCGGAAGAAGAGCTAGTCTGACCCCAAAGACCAGCTTCACAGCAGGGAGGATAAAGTTACGACTGATCCTCTCAATAGAACCAGCCCCTCCAGAGACCACGCAGTTTCCTAGCCATACCATCAGAAAGCCTGCCAAAAGAGCCTTCTCGGACAACGGCTGAATGTCCTGATAAAAATAAGCAAAAGAGTCAGACTGACTCCTGAATCTGCCGCCGGTGGTTCTTACCCTCTTGGCGGTCGACACTTGGTCCTGCACCTCCTCCCGAGTTCGAGGACTTCGAGAAGAAACCCGGCCTGAGGTGCCGAGCTTAAAAAGATAAGTGAGCTAGGCGTTTGTATGCGGAAGGTTCCCTTCCGAGCTGTCTTTCTTCTTTTTCGACATCTGCTGTGATGACACAGCAATTCCCGGTAGACAGCTACAAAACCCGGGAACCGTTGCTCCAAATCCTCGAACTCTTCGTTCGTCGGGGTATACACTTCAAAGACTTCATTTCAACAAGGCAACTTGGAGACGTCATGCATCTCGTGGAGAGCAAGACCCATCTCCCCTACGGGTGTAAAAAAAGGTCCCCGTACGGCAGTTGTACATCTCCAGCAGAGCCATGAACAATTTCTTGTTTATGGGCAAGCTGTAAGAGGTGCACCGAATAGCATGGTAGAGTCCGATCTCGCACAGAAGAGTCTCGTATTTCTGCGCGATCCACGTAGACAGGTTGGTCCACGAAGGGAGAGGGTGTATCCAATTCAGCAGCGATAACCGGCCAACGGAATAGGACCCCTTCCGAGCAAGCTGGTTCAGAAAAGTGTCAGCTTGAGAGAACTTGAAATTGGGACCCTGTACATTCAAGAAGTTGCCCGGGGCCAACCCCATCACGTAGCGGCTGACCGGTACCCTGCCTGCGTACACTGACCGTAAGTTATTGTTATAGTAAATTTTGCCCACAAATATCCCATTCCGGGTCGGAGTCAAGGAATCCTCCATCTTCCTATCCATGGGCAACATATTGAACCACGACAGTGGGAAGTGACGTTCCATCTGAGGGATATGGATCGCCATCCCGTCAGAAGTAAAACTCTAACTCTCAGATATGTCCAAAACTTGGGAGTTCTTCACAGTCAGGGCATTCCCGAAGAGGAACGCAGGTTTCAGGTGTTTGCCCCCCAGCAGTCCTGAGTTCATCATCCCTGAAATAAAAAAGAAGGACTGGTTTTTTGTGTCTCTCAGCCTCTCCACAGGTTCGTATTTGGGAAGCTGGTTCACCACATACTCAACTATGTGATCGAACCTAACGCCCACAGCAGATTGGGCTCGACCTACCAAAGGTTCTTCCGCAGGATTGACTGGCAGATTCACAAAAAAAAGAAAAAAGAAACAAATTAGAAGATGGCCAGAGAAAACTGCTCAGTGTTTTCGAGCTTATGCGGCTCTAATTAGGCGGGTCCTTATGCGACACAATTTAAAATGAGCTTATGCGGCTCCATTTTTTGGTGGTACCTCATGCGGCCCAGTTCAAGTGAGCTTATGCGGTTCTGTTTAGCGAGTGTTCATGCGGCCCAGGTTAGAAGAGCTTATGCGGCTCTGATTTGATGGGGCCTCATGCGGCCCAGTTTAAATGAGCTTATGCGGCTCTACTTAGCAGGGCCTCATGCGGCAGAATTCAAGGAAGCTTATGCGGCTCTGATTTGGTGGAGCCTTATGCGGCATAGTTCAAAGGAAGCTTATGCGGCCCAGTTTAAAGTGAGCTTATGCGGCACAGTTTAGAGGAAGCTTATGCGACATAGTTCAAAGGGAGCTTATGCGGCCCTGTTTAAAGTGAGCTTATGCGGCATAGTTCAAAGGGAGCTTATGCGGCCCTGTTTAAAGTGAGCTTATACGGCACAGTTCAGAGGAAGCTTATGCGGCACAGTTCAGAGGAAGCTTATGCGGCACTGTTCGATGGGTCTCCATGCGGCCCAGTTTACAAAGTGCTTATACGGCCACAAGACGACTCTCGAACGGCTCGGACATGAGGCATACCCCCATGCGGCTCGGACATGAGATATACATGCGACACATATAGCACAGTATACAGATTCATCACAATGAACTTTAACAGTTCAGTGAAAACAAAGAAGGCCCGCGCATAAAATATGCGGCGTAGCCATGATGGTTAGGGTTTTTGAGTTCATACAATTTCTCCCAACATTCTTACCATCAATGACGGGGTGAACGTCGGAATGAACTGTGGGTGCCACAGTCGACGAGGAAGTCGCTCCTTTACCCTTTGCCGCAGCGCTGGAGGAAGTCTTGGGAGCCATTGGTGATCGAAGGAGAAGAAGAGATGGCAACTAGG
This sequence comes from Iris pallida, assembly GCA_029216955.1. Lineage (NCBI taxonomy): Eukaryota > Viridiplantae > Streptophyta > Magnoliopsida > Asparagales > Iridaceae > Iris > Iris pallida. The sequence goes on from JANAVB010015800.1 coordinate 4,876,965, forward strand.
GCAAGAAGGCTTGAATAAGAGAAGAAAGTAAAGAGTCTATCTCTAAAAATTACTCATATTTATAGGCGAACAGGGGGCTCGTAGACCGATGGACGCTTCGAACCATGTGCTGCCTAGAAGATAAAACCGACTCTTGGGATTTTATCCCCTCTCATGCAAAAAAGAGTGCTCAGAATCATCAAGGCAATCTAAAATATTTAATGCCGACTCTTGGGATCCTACCCAAAAGACGGCTTTAAATCAGAACAAATCAAAGAGCAAATAATGAGACACCTACGTGGCAGGAAGGACAACATGCGGCCAGAGCAGTCCATACGGCTAGAAAGTCCATACGGCTAGGAAGTCTATGCGGCAGAGCAGTCCATGCAGCCAGAGCAATCCATGCGGCCAGAAAAATCCTATGCGGCCAGAGAATTCTATGCGGCATGAAGAGATTACGTGGACATGCTTCTTATTCAAAGTATTTCAATTTTTACAAATTGAAAACTTTAAGGGGGTCTTGTAGAAGCATGAAAAAGAATAGTAAATCATATGCGGTCCAAATTCAGCATACGGCTCAAAAGCATGAAGAGCTTTATGCGGCTCGGAAAGTCCCAGAGAGCCGCATGCGGCTCGAGAATCTTATGCGGCTCAGAAAAGAGCCACGTGGCCTCATGTGGCTCAAAATAGGCCTCTACAGCTGGCCATAACTACTCTGTGCCGCTGGCTCATTAAATGCTCTGACGCAATGCGGCAGCTCTGACATAAAGGATTGACAGTTCTGACATAAAGGTAAAATGATGACTCTGACATAATGACGTGCTCCTAGAGAGACGAAAAAAATCTTTATAGATGGCACGATCCAGCAATTCCAAAGCTCCTTATGCGGATCGCTTCAAAGACTTTCATGCGGCTCAGTTATGGGGGCCACCCTTATGCGGTTCAGTTGGGAGGGCATCCTTATGCGGCTCGGTTGTGAGGCCATCCTCATGTGGCTCGGTTGTGAGGCCATCCTCATGCGGCTCGGCTGTGGGGGCCACCCTTATGCGGTTCAGTTGGAGGATGATCCTTATGCGGCTCGGTTGTGGGGCTACCCTTATGCGGCTCGGTTGTGGGCCACCCTCATGCGGCTCGGTTGTGAGACTATCCTCATACGGCTCGGTTGTGAGGCCATCCTCATACGGCTCAATTGTGAGGCCATCTTCATACGGCTCGGTTGTGAGGCCACTCTCATGCGGCTCAATTAGCAGACCACCCTCATGCGGCTCAATTAGCAGACCACACTCATGCGGCTCTGCCAGGATGCCCCGTTCATGCGGCTCGCAGCATAAATGGCAGTTGGGACATGTGGCAGAAGATTGACTAAGACTTATCCATTCGGATTTAGCAACCAACAAATCATAACAATGCAGATTTATTGCAACCAACTCAACAGTCCAGATTGATTTCCAACAAACAGATCAAGGTTAATCTTAACCAATCCCCAACCGTCCACTTTTTAAGGCGCAATTACTGCACACCCCGCTCATCACAATTCCTATAAATAGCAAGGTGTTGTTCCCTTGCAAACATACAGAGTTACACATACAGAGCCCGAGCATAGAGACTAGCAACCCCCACACACACGGAGAGCATTTCCTCGCCAGAGCAGAAGCTACGTCCGATCGTCCAAGGAGTAAGGCAGAGTTGATAGCACTCGCCCGAGCCTCTACCGTCACCCTCCCCAGAAAAACTAAACAATTGTACTTAGATTGGTTTTCCTAGATTTTTGTTCCTAGGCTCTCTTTGTACGAGCGAGTTTGTATTGTGAATCAAAGTTCAGTCCTCCCATAAAACTGTTCTGTTCTTTTGATAATCAATGGCAAACACTCATGCGTAATATTGTGTTTATACGTTGATGATATTCTTATTTTTGGCACTGACATGGATATTGTTTATGATATCAAAAGTTTTCTGTCTCAAAATTTGATATGAAAGATTTAGGACCTGCTGATGTGATTTTAGAACTTAAATTAAGTCGCACTTCTGAGGGAATTGGTATCTCCCAATCTCATTATATAGAAAAGGTCCTGAAAAGATTTAACTATTTTGATTCTAAACCTGTAAGCACTCCATATGATGCAAGTATCAGGTTGAAGAAGAACAAAGGAGACAGTGTGGCTCAGCTGAAGTATTCTCAGCAAATTGGGTGTTTGAACTATATTGCTAACCGTACCAGACCTGATATTTCCTACGCAGTAGAAAAACTTAGTCGGTACACAAGCAATCCGAATAGTTTACACTGGATTGCCTTAGAAAGGGTAATGAGATACATGAAGGGCACTTTATCCTATGGATTATTCTATGAAGGATACCCATCTGTATTGGAAGGGTACACTGATGCAAACTGGATCTCAGATACAGATGAGACCAAAGCCACAAGTGGATATGTATTCATATTGGAAGGAGCTGCTGTCGCTTGGAACTCAACCAGGCAGACCTGTATATCTAGATCGACTATGGAGGCAGAGTTCATAGCTCTTGACCTCACCAGTGAGGAAGCAGACTGGCTCAGGAATCTGGTAACAAATATTCCTCTGTGGAGCAAACCAGTTCCTGCTATCCCTGTACACTGTGACAGCCAGGCTGCTATAGCAAAGGCTCAAAGGACAAGCTATAATAGAAAATCCAGACATATACGTCTAAGGTACAATCGGTTGAAGCAATTACGGTCCAGCAGAGTAATTGTAATTGACTTCGTCAGATCAAAGAACAATCTAGCGGATCCTCTAACTAAAGGTCTCTCAAGGAGACTAGTATTGGAGACGGCAAGAGGAATGGGGTTAAAGCCCTTAGATTGAGTCACCTCAAAGGCAACCCAACCTTCGATTGGTAGCACCAAGAAAAGGTTCAATGGGTAACAACAAAATTGATATGTGACTGGAAAGCACTATATAGATGTAATTGTAATGAACCATTCCTCTACTATATAGTGTTGATCTGCAATAAAATTGAGGTTGATTGTAAAATCTTAATGAATCTGTGGCTTGTAAAGCAAGGTATATAAATTGCAGAATACCTAGAAAGATTCACCTATTTGGGAGTGAAAGTGGGGCCGCTTTCTATGGGAACTCGGGCTATTTTCTACAGCTCTCAAGAAATCGAGATAAGCACATGGTCGAAAAGTGCACAACTGTTTATACGATCAAATGCCTGCAATGTGTTTGTGTGTACGTTGAGTCTGTACAAATAAGATCCTAAGTTCAAGACTTACGTCACTTTGGATCCGTATAGATGAAATGTACAACACTAAGGGGAGGTTCAAGTCCGGAAGACACCTTCCTCTGATACACAATGTAACTGCCCAAATCTTATTCTCTTTCCTATCGTTCCGCCTATCTATATTCTTTTGTTCCTTTTGAATCATGTGGGAGATTGTTGGTTTTTTAATGCATTTGTTGCTTGGAAAGCAACACACATGTGTGATTCAAAAGGCATCCACTCTTCTTTTAGTCCCACATGAGAAAGGAGAAAAAGTTCTCCTTTCCATATAAGGCTTTCCCCTCCTTAGTGGGTTAGTGGATTGTGTAGGGGATGGGCTACATCCCATCCAACCTGCGAGCGGGTGCGCGATTTAATGCATGTTTTGACGCGTTTATTTGTCGCGCACTTAGCACTTAGCACGCTTGCGCACCGCGGACCGGACCAAGGGTATAAAGGTAATTTTCTATCTCCTTTTAATTATTATTTGATTTAATTTTTTGGTTCGGTTGCCTGGCCTTCCTCAAGAACTGTTACCACGTAATTCCGTTACGGGATTTGTGGATCGCGGAGATAATTCTGGCCACGTACAGAGAGATTTGATTTTAAAATCAAATCAGGTGATCTGTTGGATCAGATACGAAAAATCTTTTCTCTCTCTCTTTCCCGTTCGGAACTCTGTTCGTGCAGAAGAGAAAAGTTGCAACCAGAACCCTCCTCCTCCTCCTTCCGTCCAACTCTTTCTCTGGACAACGCTGTGATGGATCGAGGGATTCACTACCGGGTGCACGGTGCTGTGGATCGAAGGATTCGTTGTATCTCGGGGATAGCGCTGGAACCCGCTGCACAATTGTGGGGGCGAAATTCTATTCTAAGGACAATGTTTGTAACGTGCCTCGAATCCTAAACTCTTAATTCCTGTTCTGAATTTTACTTCTTGTGATTGCTTGCGTTAGGAATTCTGTCAAATATTTCCAACACTCTTTTGTAGGTTAATAATGTAGGTACAACATTTTTTAAGGCATTTGTGGACTACAGCTCCGAGGGCTGCTCATTCATCATGGCCACTAACTTCGAATCTGCGTTCCATATGAGCCAACTTGCCCATCCTCTTCTCAAGACATCGGGCGCCGGCAGCATCGTGTTCGTCTTCTCCATAGCCGGTGTTGTAAGTATGGAACATCTATCCCTTTATGGAGCAAGTAAAGGTTCGACTTCTCGTAATTTTGTACATACAGATTTCTTAAACACATGAAGTTAGAATTTGTCCTACTCAGAGACCTCTATTTGTATATATAAGAGGAAATTGCAACTAAATGTCCCTTTGGTTACTCAATGTCGAAGGAGCAATGAACCAATTGACGAAGAATTTGGCTTGCGAGTGGGCAAAAGACAACATCAGGACCAATTCCATCGCACCGGGATACATCAACACCCCGCTTGTCGAGTTGGTAAAGCCTCCTCTCTACTCTTTCCTCTAGCCTAGTGGTTAAGAGAGATGCATGCGGCCCAAGTGGTCAGGAGATCGATTTTCGGTAGGAGCGTTCGCCACAATTACCTTCTTTCAAATATATATATATATATATATATATATATATATATATATATATATATATATATATATATATATATATATATATATATATAAGTTTATTATTATCGATATTAATTTGTATAATAATTAATATGAATAATAACAAAATCTATTAGTTAATGTACAAAAAAGTTTATATATATTTATTTGTTATTATCCATATAACTATTATACAAATAGTATCCATATAAATTTGTACATTAACTCATAGATTTTGTTATTATCTTATTAATTAATTAGTATACAAATTCATATAAATAATAATAAATTAATATACACATATCTATATATGTATAGATATTTATACACAAAAAATATAAATATCTATATACAAATTAATATCTATATGTATATTATCTATATATGTTTTATTATTATCCATAGTATAATATAGATAATTTATATAGATATTAATTTTTTATTATCTATATTTTATGTACATTAATTTGTATAATTCCTAATATGGATAATAAAAATAATATATACAAATTAGTATCTACAAATAAATAAATATAAATTAATATACATATATCTATATACATAGTAATATAAAAATTGATATATATAAATAAATATACAATAACAAATTAATATAGATAATAAACATATAGATATCTACATACAAACTAATATCTATATGTATATTATCTATGTATTTTGTTATTATTCATATATATAGATAATATTAGATTAACTAATATATTAAATCATACTAAAAGATAAATCAAATTAAATTAAACAAAATCAAACAAACTAACTAACTAAAAATGAAAATAATAGGTGGGAAAAAACAAAAATCTGGCGCCAGTCACACTGGTGTCCAATTTTAGGATTTTTTTTTTTCAATATTTGGCACCAGTGACTCTGATGCTATATTTTTTATTTTTTATTGTGACACTGGCATCAAATTTATTATTATTATTATTGTCTGGACGTCAGTGACACTGATACCAGATCCTCCTATTTACAAATTGCTCTAAAATATCCTATTCAGCACATATTGAGTAAACTTTATCACTTGGATGAGATTTTCTGTATCGTTTTTGTTTTCTTCTTTTTGTTCAACAGTATGATGATGTCTCAAGAAATTCATCATTCTGGATGTGAAGTGTACCTAACTGGACCTCTTGTTAAAAGATTATCCCCAAGTTTTCATGTGAGTGTCCAACTTGACTGGCATCACATGTACCTGTCGGTGAGGTCACTATACATTCCGTAAGTTGTTTTCTGAAACAGCAGGACCGTCTTTCTCGTGGGTTCAATGGAAGGGAAGAGAGAAGAGGAAGCACCATTGGCATCCATGGAGGAAAGACAGCGGAGATGGTCCCTTCGGGGAACCACAGCGTTAGTCACTGGAGGAAGCAGAGGAATTGGGTATCCTACACTTTTTTTCCCCTTCTATGTTGTATATATGTTTGGATTTTGCGTCGACGTCAACTCTAGTATTTATATATCACAAAATTCTATATACCAAATGTTTAAGTAAGGTCCAACCCATTTTCTAGATTTTAGATTTAGAATGTAGGCAAGAACGGAACCAGAAACTAGAGCTGGGGTGGGCTGGAGTGGATTATGGTGGACTAGGTATAGACGAACTCACATAAAAATACCAAAAAAAAAAATGGTGTGGGCTGCCCTCTACTTAGGTCCGCCCTTGAACGTAGGAGCTTATTTTGTGGAATAGTAAATCCTATCATACATTTCAATTTCTAAATATTCAGGTACAACTAACCCACGGGAGGTATAGATTGAACTTGAAAAGTAAGAAATTATTTTGTAGAATAGTAAGTTCCAAATTGCAGTCCAATTCTAGTTTTACTTCTTCTTTTTTGATAAAGTTTTGAGCAACATCTACTAATGATGCTCTAAGAACTGTAATGACAACTCGAATGGCTGTCTTAGTAGACAAAACACTCAAAACTCACAACCAGCATTGCTAATGCAACTTTCAATTTTTTTTATATTTCATAACTCTAATCTACGTACCTAGTATTAAGTTCTCTCATTCCAAGTTCTGCCAATTAGTTCTATTGAACCTTGTCTCTTCGTTTTCCATTTCCTAATAGTGGTATCGATCTAAAAACCATCATCCTAGGTTGCGTGATTAAGCACGTGATTATACCTAATCGAGTTAAATTTAGATTAGTACCCTATTACAACTAGTTAATTCGGATAGAGGAAAGATTACTGAATAATTCACAGAATCGCCCCACCTTTTTTTTTTGTATTTATGGAAAAAGGCAGAAGATTTACCTTTGACTTTGATATTGTACTATCGATATAATACTTTTTGAATGGTACCCATCCAATAAAAAATGTTTTCTTTGATGGGTTGAATCAACTTCGTGATGAATTTTAAAAGGCAGTTTTTTTTTTCAAATATGTTATAATTATCGGGGGAAAAAAAACGAAGTAACTTTATTTAGAGATTGGAATTTTGAAAGAACTTTGGAAATATGAAACCCCGTTAAGAAAATTGGAGTTATAATTTTGAGTTTGTTGGGTATTTAGGAAGTTGAAAATAGTTTGGAGTTTTGCAAAAAGGATGAAATGAAATGGAGTTTCACTCAAGTCCAATAAGATTATAGCTTTCCAAAGAGGGTTTAATCTATATTACTATATAATGCTAACAGACTAGGTTCATCGTGAATTTTTTTTTAAAATACATCATTGTATATGTTATTAAAATTATGTATTAAAGTTAACAAGGGTAACTAGTGAATTACGAGAGCTGTTTTTTGGTCTTCCTAAATATTCTTATAGACAGATATAAAATATTGTATATCATAATATAATAATAAATTTAGAATAATTAAGTTAAATCTATTTTATTTTTCCTATCGGGTCTTAATAAAGATTAGAATAATTAGAGTAACTATCTTTTAACCTTCTTAATAATAAGTTATTAAATATTTGTCGCACGTGCATATACATATACTAATTAGGAGTTAAAATCTATTCTACTATATAATAGGAAAATTTGGTGGTGAAACTTTTGAATTCCTAAAATACCCTTGAGCATTTCATATTATGCTAAGTCCATTTGTCTTGCATTTAAACAGTTTATGTGAATGATTACTCATGGGACAACCGACATACATTTATGTGAATGATTAGAGCATCTCCAACCCTATTGTCTTGTTTTGTGTTGTGAATCCTATGTGGCATGAGGCACAAGACAATGTCTTGTATATGTGGCAAATTATATTCACAAATGACAATGAGTTTAAAAAGTCATCTCCAATGCAAAAGTATTGAGAAGGCAATATAAAGTAATTTTTTACAACTTCCAAGACAACTTTTACTTTTCTACTTCTTTTTATAAATATTTTTATTCACAAATGATGATGTGGACATAAAGACATTGTGAAGTGCATTATCTAGATCTAGACAACCAACTTCACATTGTCTTTGCCATGTCATTGCCATGTCAACTCCACACTTTATTTCACATATGCATTGGAGAAGTACTTTTGAAAAAAATAGTTGTAATTCCTATGTGGCAACCATTTTTTTCAAACTCACAATAGGGTTGGAGATGCTCTTACTCATGGGACAACCAACAAACATGTTAGGTGGCAAATAACAGGGTGAAAATTAACCAAAAGAAATGTCAAAAGGCTAGGTGGCCTTGGAACTCCAAACGTCACCTTGGTAAACTTGAACTCATTTCTCTCCCTACACATAAATAAATAGTTTATATGGTAGAGAGGTATAACCAACCATGCTCATCTCTTTCTACGCATCCTCAGTCACCGTCCTTCCCTTCCTTTCCTCTCATCTAATCCATTTTACCGTCTCTCTCTCTCTCTCTGTCATATTAGTTGTTGTAGCCGGTTTCTTCTGTGAAATTCTTTTCCTACCCGATCCCATAAGAGAGAATTATGCCAAATAGTTGCTCCGCGGGAAGGGGTCACATTGATCAGGAGGAAATATACGATCGACGTGGACAAGGTCAACGTAGTAGACGTCAAAGAACATAATTGATCAAAACACACGTACAAAATATGTGCATCACACGTGCATATATACTCGTAGTATTTAATCGGACTTCCAAACCTACGGAGACGCACCAAAGAGATATTATTCAGTAGAGGAAATTTCTCCACACCAAAGCTCTCTTCTGAACCTTGTTCCTGAGCAAAGCCATTAATTAAACTTGTCCATTTATAAGGGTCTATCTATATATGCTTAAGTTATCATTATTATTATTATGTTTTTTCATAACATAGATGCGTATGTTATTAATAATATTCAGGGTCGTATATGATATTCTAAGGGTTCTGTATAAATATTAAAAACAAGTCTTGTTTTAATCACTCTACAATAAAAGACATCTTTTTTTGACATTCTAAGGATCAATGTTAGTGTAGTTTCTTTAAAAAAAAAAAGAAATATCTAAATCTAAAATTTCATATTACTAGATTAAAAAATTTGGGACTTTCCAATACTTTGGTCCGATACGATGGCACAATTTACATATGCTCATAAACGGCCTGATAAATAACATTGTTGGTCTTGTACATTTTCTGATTTATACGGACTTTTTTTTGTTTTCCCCGCCATGTCTCTCTTACAAAGCACTTTCTTTGTGTCAAAATTGAAGACATGCCATTGTTGAAGAGTTGGCTGCACTCGGGGCCATAGTTCATACTTGTTCTCTAGATGAAGCAGAGCTTAACAAATGCTTGAAAGAATGGGAAAAAGTTGGGTTCAGTGTGACAGGCTCAGTGTGCGACATATCGTCTCGATGCGAGCGAGAAAAGCTGATGGAGACGGTGTCTTCTAAATTCCAGGGAAAGCTTAACATACTTGTAAGTTATTAGGCATTCCTTGATTCTAAGTGACATAATCAGGCGTTTTTAACCTTTTATTTTAGAAAAATATAAAAAGATTAAAAAAATTGGTGTCTTTCGATATTTACAACCATGTGCGATCGTACAATTTGCACATGCTCAGAAACAATTTTTTATTTTTTTTTGACATAATCCAATCAATATTCTGCTTCCACGTATCTACCAAGATATAATGTTTTTGTTGGCATTCACAAACATATATGAAAGCGAGTCCAGTACAAGTTCACCTACAGACCACTGTGTGTGTACTTTGATCAAGTATATGAGCTCCAAATTCAAGTTCACGTAGTATCAGTATATGAGCTCCAAAACTGACGATAATGCGGATATCACCGATCCCGATACTCATAGGAATAGTCCGATACCGATACTGTGAACCTTGCTACATACCATTGTGTGTGTACTTGATCAAGTATATGAGCTCCAAATTGCTTGAATTTTTATTTGTAAAATATTTCAAACGGTTTTATTTCATTATAGAGTATATGGACTTTCCATATAAAATACAAGAATATTGAGCTCCAAATTCCACCCCTATGACAACCTTTTCATAGTTTGCTTCTCCCTAGAAAGACATGTTGTTAAGTTCTACAATTGCATCATAAGTTTCAAAAGGAAAATTTGAAACACGACATTGCTGTCTGGGTCGTTTATGATATTCTAAGGATTCTGTGCAAATACTAAAAAGAGTATTTTTAACCATTCTACAAAAATGTCAATTTTCTGACATTCTAAGTATGTTAGTGTAGTTTCTAAAACAGTAGGAAGGCCTAAATCTAAAACATGGAGATGTTACGTTAGTAATATATATGGAAGTTAAACAAGTTTAACATCTTTCGATTTCTGGGGTCATATGCGATCGCACAATTTGTACATGATCAGAAACGGCTTGTGTGCTGTGATAAGAAGCGGAGTTATTTATATTTGTGTTACTCTGTTGTAGGTTAATAATGTAGGTACAGGGTTTTCGAAGGCATTTGTGGACTGCAGCTCCGAGGACTACTCATTCATCATGGCCACGAACTTCGAATCTGCGTTCCATATGAGCCAACTTGCCCATCCTCTTCTCAAGGCGTCGGGCGCTGGCAGCGTCGTGTTCGTCTCCTCCATAGCCGGTGTTGTAGGTTTGGAACATCTATCCCTTTATGGAGCGAGCAAAGGTTCGATTTCTTGTAATTTTGTACGTACAGATTTCTTAAACACGTGAACTTAGAAACAGTACTACTCAGAGACCTCTATTTGTATATATAAGAGGAAATTACAACTATTGTCCCTTTGGTTACTCAATGTCGAAGGAGCAATGAACCAATTGACGAAGAATTTGGCTTGCGAGTGGGCAAAGGACAACATCCGGGCCAATTCCATCGCACCGGGATACATCAACACCCCGCTTGTCGCGTCGGTAAAGCCTTCTCTCCGATCTTTCCTCTTCTTCCTACTGACAATGACGTTAGTGTGCATTATGTACGTATATGAATCAACCAAGTTTTCGTAAGACGTGCATGCGTGTGTTGTTTTCTGATAGAGTCTGGCTGATGAGGATTTTCTGGCCAAACAAATCTCTCCAACTCCTCTCAGACGAGTCGGCAGGCCCGAGGAAGTGGCGTCGCTGGCAGCATTCCTCTGCATGCCGGCGGCTTCTTACATTACCGGTCAGATCATTTGTGTCGATGGAGGGCGCACAGTGAATGGCTGAGAAAAGAGAGCTAGAGATTGCCATAGAGAAATAGTTTCAATTTCTCAACTGTATGTCATGAACTGCTTGCTGTGGGAATAATTAGTTTAAAAGTATCAGTACTGGTTACTGTAAACATAACTTTGTAAGAATAAGTGGGGGAACATAAATACCATGATATGAACTGTATAACTCCTCTCAAGGAGTCAGCGCGGCCCAGAGTTTTTGGGTGCCAGGACAAAAATTAAAATTTTGGACCTTGAATCCATGTGAAAATCAACTTTGTTGAATAAGTCATTATATTATGTTGTACCGGCAATCCTTCTGTAAAATAGAGTTATATACCCTTTCAATTGCTAATTATATCTTCACTCCCCAATCCCACTCCTCCCCCAAACAAAAAAAGTCAAAATTTTAAGAATTGGGGTAATACAAATTAAAATTAAATTGGGAAAGAAGTGAAAATATGATTAGCTTAAAATACTAAGAAATATTATATATATCGTCCCGGCCAAATCCACCAACACATTTGGAGGCCCTAGCAGCCAAGCATCAAGCTATATGAAACGTCAACACCGTATGAATATTCAGAAATTAGCTTTTTGAATAAATATAAGTTTTTGGTCTATAACACGGGTACTGATACTTTTAAACTACTATTCCTCCATTTAGAAAAAAAAAATATTAAAAATAGGAGTAGTTAGTGTTATAACTTTTTATTTTTATCTTAAAGCATGTTTACCCTGTGTAATAAACACAAAACATAGGAGTGGTCAATGTAATTAGTTTAAAAGTAGGAGTACATGTGTTATAAACCTAAACTTAGAGATAGTTGGTGTAAATTAGGGGTGAGCGTATAATCGATTGGTATTTGGTCGAACTTTTTGGTAGTTTTTTAAATCGGTATTTAAAAAATCAATATCAATATCGTACCATTTAGAATCGGTTTTTTCGGTTTCGGTTAAATCGGTATTCGGTCGGTTTTGGTTCGGTATCGGTATTTTACCAATTAATATTTGATCAATCAATATACTTAATATTGTGGAACCTCTTAACCGATTTTTTTTTTTTTTTTTACTTTTTTGGAAGCATTAAATTTTAAAGCAAAGTCTATATCAACCAAACAATTAATTAAAATAATTAGAACAATATGTAACAAGTCGCAGACACCTAAAAATGAGCTTAAAAGATCAAATATAGTCACTAAATTTAATCTTTAATATAAGTTTAAATAACCAAAATTTACTTCAAAATTCTATGAGAACACAAAAATATAAGCTCAAAAGATCAAAAACTCAATTCTTAGCGTTCTTAACATAACTTCAAGTCCACTAAATTCTAAATTCTAAGAAATTGATTAAGACAAAGATAAAAAAGAAAATGAGTAATATAAAATTAATCACGAACATATATATATATATATATATATATATATATATATATATATATATATATATATACAGAAAGCTTCTCCTGGGGAATAGCTAACGGAACAAACTTACGGGATGAGAAAATACATCTTTGGTTCTCTTCTAAATCTCTTTCACATTAAAAAAAGTTAAATCTCTCATTTAAAAAACAAACCTAACTCTATCTTAAAGATAAGGCTATTAATTTTTTTTTTTAAATAGCGAGAGATTTTTTATTTTTATAAATAGAGAGAGAAAAGTTAATTATATATTTTTAAAATAGAGATGGATGTTTAAAAAAAAATTATCTTTAAACATAATTATATATTTTAAAATATTAATTTTAATGTTAATCTTAAAATTAATGTTAATTTTAATATTATTTCTTATGTTAACTTTTCGGTGCTAATTTTATTGTTGATATTAATTTAACTTTAATTTTAACATTAATTTTAAGTTTAACGTTAACATTAACATTAACATTAAAAATCTAATATTAAAATTAAGATTAAGATTAAGATTAAGAATACAATTAAAATTAAGATTAAAATTAAAATTTCAATTTAGATTTAGATTTAAATTTATTTAAAAATAAAATAAATTTAAATTTAACATTAACATTAATATTAACTGTAACATTAAAATTAAAATTAATGTTAAAATAAAAAATTAATATTAATATTAATATTAATATTAACATTAAAATGAATATTTGAAATATAATTTGTAAAGGTATATTTATTTCTAAAGATAGATTTAAAAAAAAATCTATCTCCATTTTAAAAATAAAAAGAAAAATGTATCCATCTCTATTTTTAAAAATAAATAAAGCTCTCTCTGTTTAAAAATAAATAGATAGATAATCCTTATTTTTTAAGGTAGATATATGTTTGTTTTTAAAAGTAGAGATTTAAATTTTAAAGAGAGAGATTCATAAGAGAAATATACGTGTATATTTTTTCGGATATTTTGAGTTTTTTTCCCTCTCGGTAAGAAATTGGTTTATCCAGTAAACTTTTCCCGTAAACTTATTATATATATATATATATATATGTATATATATATATATATATGTATATATATATATATATGTATATATATATATATATATGTATATATATATATATATATATATGATCGGTTCGGTATTTTCGTATGATATTACACTCAATTAACCGTTACCACTACCACTATACCATATTTTAGTCGGTTCGACAATTCGGTATCGGTACATAATTTCGATTCGATTTTTTGGAATATTTTTAATCGGTATTCGATCAATTTTTTGGTATCGATCGGTATTTGCTCACCCCTAGTGTAAATAACCCAATAAACAGCATCTCGGCATCTCCCAAACTATAACCGAAACTAGCTTTAGTCATGTAAAAACAATTAGCTTGTATACAAAAGATCTCATCACACTATTTCTTGATATAACTCGGTATCTTTGTAATATATGTTCCTTGATGCAATTTGGTAATATTTTCAAACAATAAATTTATATTTTATAGATCGTCGGTGTAGAACAAAAAATTTAATCGACAATTGTGGATGATTATTATGTGTGTCTAGTTTACTACCAAAATCACTGAGCGGATCGCATAAACCTTAAAAATTTGCCATTAAAAAAGTTGCTGATAAACAAAATATCGCTCTCAAACATTAGTTGTCACTTGGCAAAGGATTGGCGACTTCATATTAGGGATGGAAAGGGAGACGCACCAGCAACACTCATGCATTAATGACACACTTAGTGACAACGTAGCCACGTTATTTTGTCGGCAAAGTGTTCAGTAACAAACCAATCAACAAAAAATCGAGACGTAATAGCAACAAAAAATCGAGACGTAATAGCAACTAGATGACGACATATCTAGCTATTGATACATTTTTGATACACAGTTTGAGTATTTGATATATATTCTACTCAGCAACGGATATCTACTGTCACGTCCCGATTTGGAAAATCGTTCGCTTCGCTTTGATTCATGCCGAATCGTTCGTCCTCTCTACGGCGTGATATCGTACAAGTTTGGAATTGCACTTGTATAAGGAAAGAACGTGCACCATTGTGTCGTTTCAAAACATTTGAATTTAAGCCACATTTGTAGAGACAATGAGTATGCAGAATATGAAAAAATAATATTCATTTTATTGATATTTGTAGCCAAAATACAACTTTTCTCGGTACTCTTTGAAATGCCCTTTTCGACTACATCGATTCATGAAAAGAAATACAACTGATAGACTGCCATGAAATAACTTCTCGTTCCATACATCATGTCCCTTTAGTACTTTTGAAATATAAACAACAATCTTTGAAAGTTCCGTAATGCTTTGTGTGTCTTTATTAAAAACAACTTGAAAGTAGTATCAAATCAGAAAGTCTTAGTTCAGTCGTATACCCGAGCCTTCTCCAGTACCTGTGGAGGAGATGTCAGCATATTATAACAATGCGCTGGTGAGCCCCGTTGGCCCACTCAGCTAAACCAACATTTTTATTATTAATGACAAGCATTTTAAAATCATGAGATTGTTAGCGATAGACAACATTTAGAGTAAATCACAATTTATGCAACATAATATTTTATGAAACAAATATTACTTTACCATCGGTCGAATCCAGCTTTCCTGCATAAGATACAGGATAATAATAATAATAATACTTATTGCCCATGCACAAGACAATCGTTAGCATGCATTCGGACTGGGTCGTTGGTAAAACTGGCACCATAAGGACTTTCCAACGGTATTACGGTGCACCATTCCAAAGTAGGTTGCAAGCTTAGTCGAATGTTCCACAATACCTCGTGCCACCATAGCACGACCAAATGTTTCCCCCTAGGTCAATCCGGTCCTCGGTGCCCCAAGTACCATCTCGAGGAAACTACTCAAACCTTGTGCACAAAGACGTCCATGACCACACGAATGCATAACCGACTCAACAGTACACAATTGCATGGTATTAGTAATCCAACATTCAGAACGCAGCATTCTCATATTCAACATCTCAGGCATCAATTCATTTCATTTCAATGTTTATTTCATCTCAGCATTTCAATGTTCATAGGGACAAGCACTATTCATTCATTTTTATTAACAGTATAATTGATTCATTCAATATTCATTCTCTAGCTTCTTAGTGGTATTGACTTGTGGCATTATCATCAATTATCGATCAACTGATGCAGCAAGACAATTTATTTAGTTGGCACGAAGGAGTAGCGAGAGGGACAAAACCACCACAGAGATCCACACTCACCAGTTAGAGAATTGCCGAGAGGGAGAGGAACACTTGTGCGTTTAGCTTCCCGTCACGCGTCTGTCTGCAATGGCACCAGAAGTTTGGTTAATACTCCATCTCGTTATGTTTCCTTCTTTCAGAATTCTCAAGAATGAATGCTATAAAAATCGATGAAAACGAACAAGAATCAAATCATCGAAAACCATTCAGAAAGGATCCATCTTAACCAAGCAACAAAACCAGCAGCAAAATATCAAGAAAAAAAATTGGACGCATTTCAAGAGAAACCAATTCATTAGTTGGAAAGATTCTTATGCATTTGTCCGTGATCGATTCGATGCCGACAGTAAGTTCTCCCAATACTCGGTTCCAACCGAATTGATCAAGCCACAAGCCATACATAGTGAACCGTTAGGAGCGGTGTACTACATCTACGTCGTTGTCATCATTGATCAGTCGTTCATTACTTGTTAGTCATTAGTCCGTCGCAATTTTTTTTTCCAAATTTTAGAAAAATGAATTGAAAATAACGTATACATAATAACACAAACGAAAACATAATATAACATCCAGAAACATAATGTAAAAATAGTTAAACATAAATGTTGTAGTTATCCAATAATTATGGACCACACATGTAAAATTAATTGTGTTGTGCTATCTAATAATTAAGCCAAATTAAAATAATATAATTAAAAAATAAGCTTATGGGCATAATTAGGGGTAAGCAACGGTTCGGTTCAAACCGAACCGATTTTGTAAAAACCGAAAACCGTATATACCAAAACCGTAAACCAAACCGAGTTATAAAAAACCGAAAAAAACTCAAACCGAAATAAACGGTTCGGTTTTAGGTCGGTTCGGTTTACTGGGCCTACTGGGTTAACAGGCCTATTGGGTCACTTGAACCTATTTAAATAACCAAAAAAAAATCTGGATGTTTCTTCAGTTTCGTCAAACTACCAAAACAATCCAATGTAAAATCCATTTTGAATTGCCAAGATTTTTTTGGACAAATTGCTCATCCCTAATTATAAAGTACAAATAATATAAATTACAATTACTACAATACACTTCCCTCTTCATAACAATACATTACATCAAACCAAAAAACCAAAGCCTCCAAGACATAGCCATAAACCAAACCATTAGTGCTGCTGCACTACTTCAGTATTTTAAGAGACATCACCATTCTGTACCGTGTAAATACTTGAAGGCCTCTGCTGCTTGTAATACTACAAAAAGTTAAAAAAAATACAACCACAAACCCTTTTTTGTAGTCCTGATCTTTTTTGTAGTCCTGAGTCGAGCATCACTCTACCTTTACTAAGAGAGAGAGAGAGAGAGGAGAGAGAGAGAGAGAGAGACTAGAAATCGAGAGGAAGGAGATAGTCGGGAAAAGCAAGGCGGAAGGAGGAGATGAATTGAGTCGGGCTAGGATTTTTTCTAGGGAGAGGCAGCCGCAGATCTAGTGATTGAAATGAGAGGAGATGTTTGGTAGGGTTATAATTTTTTTTTCCCAGGAGAGGAAGAAAGGTGGCATGAGTGAACGAGAGGAGAGAGAAGATGTTACGTTTAGGCCTCGTTTGGTTCACGGATTAAGGAATCCGGAAAGAAAACTTGTTCATTTTCTTTGTTTGGTAGCCACAAATTTGGAAAACACTTTCCTGACATGGGAGAAAATAGGAGGAAAAATGGTTCCTACCCATGGAATTCATTTTTCCTCCTCCTTTTCCAACATTAATTACCAAACATTATGACAAAAGTAGTCTTGATTTATTACCTATTTTACCAATTAACTCTTCATTATAACTATGTTGACTTTGGATATTGTTGGAACAATGATATATTTTTTCTTTCCTTTCCTACACCAACCAAACATAGGAAAGAAAATTTGATAGGAATTCTACTTCCCATCCCCATGGAAAATACATGGGAATTGATTTCCTTTCCGTGAACCAAACGAGGCCTTAGTGTTTGTCTTCTTCTTTTATAAGGACTGAAGGATATAATTTTAAATACACAGGCCTAATCGGTTTTCGGTTCGGGTCGGATTTAAAAATCCTATTCCGACCCCCGACCCGATAACCGAAAATTTTGAAATTCAAAACTGAAATTTGAATCGGTTGCTTAAAACCGAACCGAACTACAAATTCGGTTCGGTTCGGTTCGTGGTTTAAAACCGAAAATTGCTCACCCTAGGCATAATTGTCATGGAGATATATAATGTGTAGATATCTTAGAGATAAATCTAATTTGATGAGGGACAAATTAAAAATATCTGAAACCTAGAACATGTATGTGTTCATTAGGGTTTATGATCCCTAATTTTGTAAAGATTCTCTTTTTTTATCTTCTGTATTCCTATCAACAAGAGAGAGAGAGAGACGGAGAGAGAGAGAGAGAGGAGAGAGAGAGAGAGAGAGATATGATTCATCTTTGTCAATAAAGCTTGTATCAAGTTGAAAGATCGAACTGCATAAAGAGACGTTCGCTACAAGATCCATCTAGCTAGACAATGGATTCAAGTATGTTTCCACAATTATTTATCATCTTCAACTCATGAATTGATCAACTTGTAAATTCTAACAATTTTATTTCAAGAACGAAATAGCTAAACATCAGAAGTATACAAAATGTAAAACACAATAAGCATATATCATGACACAAACTCCCATTAATCTTTTAAACATGAGCAACATGAACCTTTATACATTGATTCTCTAACACAAATATCAATAAACTGCTAAACAAGAAATGATAAACAAACAAACTCTTATAAACATACAGAACAAATGATACATGTTCATCAGCTAATATCTTTAATACAACTTCATAAATCTCATATGCATATCAGATACATAACAACAAAATACAACTAGTATTAATCTTGTGGGCAGCTAAGCCATGAATCTGCATAGGCAGAGCAAAGAAAGATACCTAGGAACCAACAAGTTTGGATTGCATAGTCGATTGAACTTCTAGAAGGCTCTATCTATCAACTCCCTTCTTCAAAGCAAGCGCTCATTGTTGGCTTTTTCTCTTGAACATGACTGTGTCTGTTGAACGGCTGAAAACAGAGATAAGAGAGTCAAATTATATTAAAGACTGAATCATTGATTATATTCAAGATGAGAAAACTGCATCTTAATTTATGTTCACTAGTGAGAATTTCTAGGACCCATTACTGAAATGAGGTCCTATTCTTTTGCAATCAGATTCAACAATACTAAACCTTCTCTAATGAAATGTTGTGGTGGTGTTGCCACTATTAATTGAATTGAATTCTCTTGATAGATGAAAATATGACTACTTCTAAGCTTAATCTGAACATCCTGTACTCACTCAGAAGTATCTTCTACAAATGCCAGCACTGGTTTACCAATAACCCTAATACAGGACTATTTGTCCTGTAGGGTGGTCAATAAAAATGAAAGATTTTTATTTCTAGAATTTGCATGTTATTCATGCAAGCTCAATTATTATTTGGACATGTAGTATTCATCTGTAATTGTCGGTAAAATTTTTGAACTCCACATCAATATATGAAATAAAATTCTGAAGTTAAACTATAGTAGTCTACGTACGCTACCACCAACCTTTTATTTATATATCCACACTCAAATAAATTGAAAAAAAAGAAAAAGAAACGGTAATTCATCTTACGCACCACGATCTAATATATTGAAATATAATATAAAATAAAAAAAATTCGTCGGGTCATTCAATGCTTGAGAGTTTTGGTAACATGAGAGAAAATCTGGGTAATTAGAAACCCATGGGGACAGTATGTGACTGACCCTTGGGGCTAGTTTGAGATGAGGTATTTCTTGTTTTTTTCGACATTTTGACAAATGGAATAGGATCCTGCTACGTTGCCCGCGGTTTGTGACCCTTAGGGCGATTCGAGACGTGCGACTGCGTGGAGTCAAGACTTATACGAGACATAATGTATGGACATCGCCTCTCCGAAGCATCCGCTGGTTCAAGATTTGTATTGAGAGATGAGAGAGAGAGCTTGAGTGACTTGTAATCTTGGTCTTGCACCCTATTGTAATCCTTGTTTCAATATCAATAAAATGCATCTTCTTATTGACTTGTGTTTTGTTCTAAATTTCCGCTGCTATTATTCAATGTTTCTGCTTTGGGACATCTGTGCGACGATCCCGTCGCAGCCGTTGTAATCGGCCGTTATGGAACCCGCCTTGCACGAGCGCAATCTAGGCTCGTGCGGCATCACGCCTTAGCGAGGACGATCGCTCCTACGGGAACGGGACGTGACATATTTGACTATAGTTGAACAATATAAAAACATCAATTTAATTTAATGATGTAGGGGTCCAATATTAATTGAGAATGTATAGATGTAGAAATTCTCATAGAAATTTTTTATCCTACATCACCGTCACATAGGATAAAAATTGGAATATAAATCATATTTGGGAGAATTTTTTTTAAATGGAATTTTTACCATAGAAATATGGGAGATAGAAACCCTCGATGACGATGGCCTAAAGTCATATAATAATCTAGGCCTAAAATTATAGTTTGTAAGTTAGGCAAAAAAATATTTTTAGATAATTAATAAAATAAATCTCAATTAGAAAAGGTAGGTTGTGTTTGGTTGAGCTTTTTTCCATAGAAAATATTTCCATCCCAAATTTTCCACCAATTGTAGTGTTTGATAGCATATATTTTTCATGTAATTATTTCCAAAATCTATATTTTTCATGTTTACCTCCGAAATGGTGAAAAATAAAACTGACCCGGCCTATTAGAAAATATGATATTTCCATGAAAAATAACTATCTTCATGGAAAATAACGACAATCAAACACCCAAATTATTTTCGTAAAAAAAATTAGTAAAATAATTCAATGGAATTAATTTATTTTCCACCTTGTAATCATACGCATTACGAGTAAAAAAAAATGCCAGTGTTGGCTTATTAATGTTCTATATTTTCACTTCCGGCCCCAAATACGGATAAAGAAGTAGGGTTATGTTAGGTAGGCAACTACCAACCATCATAAAATATCATTCCATCTCTATCAAATGAATTTACAATAAACTTTGGAATATAAATAATTTAAAATTAGTAAGATGAAAACATAAATTGTAATTTCAAGCAACTTTCAAGGAGTAGTGAAAGGAGAGTCCATATAAATTATATGGACAAGAGATAGCTAAAAGTAATAATTTTCTGTATATGATCAAACATTTATCGTGATGTAGAGATTGAGAATGATGTCGTGCATAAAATTAAAACGTAATGATTGAATTAAATAAATTTAATAAAATAATGTTTCTAGGACACTTATGATTGACCTTTAAAATCGAAAGAATTTTTTTATGAGATTGCTATAAATTGATCATGTTTTTATGGATCAGTGTGTTGAAAAACTAAAAAAAAATAACATGTCTAAAATTTTTATATAGATGAAATGTGTTTTTTCAACCATAAGAACTAACGTATATGTAAACTCCAAAGTGACTTTCATCAACAGTTTTAGACAGGTTGTTTCTTAGCTTTTCAACACCCTGTGATGCATAATCTGAAGCTTCAAAATTCCACTTATGGAGTTTGAAATTTCAATAATAGTACCTTGGTGGGTTATATATTACAAAATCAAAGCAAAACTTCGAAAATAGGAAGAGGAATAAGAGAGAAGAATGCTTGTTAAGGTTTTTGGTTTGAAGGAGAAAACAAAGAAGAATGATAATGAGATGTGTAGCCAAAAAAAAAAAACTATGCTGTCCCTAAAAATAAATAAAATAAATTGTGTTAAACCCTAACCAACATCGCCTAGAGGTACTGTGTTACCTTTAACACAAGCCTAACTAAAATGGTCGATGGCTCACTTCCATCCCAAAATTTAAAAGAAAATAAAATAAAGGGGATTACTAGGGGCAATACATTTATATAGGGCTATCATAATTATTGTATTCCTAAAACTGCTAAAATTTTGGCAATTCTGGATATATATATATATATATATATATATATATATATATATATATATATATATATATATATATATATGTACATGAATATTAAAATTTTGGCAGAACAATTGGGAACTACTACATTTTTGGTAGTCAGAAGTAGGTACAAGATTGTCAAACTTTTAGCAGTCTTGAAAAAAAAACAAATTAGAGGACCGTCAAAATTTTGATACTTTCGTTCAAGATTCGCAAAATTTTGACAGTCCTAAATAGTAGATGAATGTAAAAAATTATTGCAGCACTAAATAAGTACAGAACTGTCAAAATTTTGACACTTTAAGATGTCTTCTACTATATAATGAGGGTTCAAAACGGCTCACTTTTGAGCCGTCTAAGCCGTATGTATATCATGGTCCATTTATTTAAAAAAAATATGTAAAAAATGTTGAAAAAAGTTTAAATTTGTCAACATAGGGGAATCAAACTCAACCAAACAAGTATCTCACACCTTAATCACATGAGTTAGAAGAGTTATTTGACTATAGTTGTATAATATTCTTATTATATGTTATTATACGTGCAAAGCACGTGCATTTACTACTAACAATAATAATTTTGAGAGAAATGAATATATTCGAAATTGTCAAAATTGTAATATCTCTATTGAGAAATATACAATGTCTGTGTAACTCTCAAAAAGAAAAGAAAAAAAGAAAATTCTATAGACACTTCACATTTTACTCCATGATAGCCCTTACTCCAGGACACCCCAGCTTGGTGAAACTTTTACGAAGGACAGTACCAAATTTTCTTTCGGGCTGCTGACATCCCCCTAGGCCACACCGTGCCCCACGGCCGCTGCACGCCCCTGCCACACCCCCTACTGCCACATGCTCCCGCTGCGCTTTCCCTCGCGCTCCCCAGCCGGGTCGGAGCCCGCCGCCCGATCCGACCGGAAGTAGCTGGGGCAGATGCTGAAGTCCATGAACACCATGTCGGTCACAATAGCGACGTCAGCAACGGAGGAGGAGGAGGAGAGAGGATACGTCTTCAGCGGAGGCGGAGGAGGAGGGCAGTGATGGTGGTGATGTAGGAGAGGAGAGGAGGAGGGAGCGTCGGTTAGCGTTAGGGATTATGGGGATTTTAGGGACAGGAGGGATGGGGAGGAGGTGGTGGTGAAGATGAAGCGGGTGCACCTGAGGTACGACGTCTTCCTCGACGGGCTCATCGCGATCGTACAATCTGTACATGCTCAAAAAAATTCCGGACATAATCAATCAATATATAATATTTTTTTTGGCAGTCACAAACATATGTGAAAACGAGTATAGTACAAGTTCACCTACATGTAGGAACGAAATCGTAAAGCAGAATACTCTAGTGGGGGGGTGAATAGAGTAGGCAGCGGAATATTGCTAATCAAAAATTTGTTAGCAGTTAGATCACAGATATAATAATAATCACAAAAGTAAATAACAGAAATTAAAAGTGATCAGAAGGCAAACGCAAATACCGAGATTTATACTGGTTTCCCTCTTGTGAGGACTAGTCCAGTCGGAAGAACTCTAGCTTCCAGTTGAATGCACTATTGAAAAATCCCGCAAATTTTCATACGAAGTCCTTGCAACTTCTACAGACGCGAGCTTTGATACGAAGAACTCGACCAACTTCAATTGTGAAGAGTTGTATCTTCTATCAAGCCTCTGATTACAATCGCTATGAAACTTCTAGACCGTACCGTACTGACAAATCGACTAGAGGATTGTAACTGGCTTGGGATTTAAAAATGAAAGCTTTTAGAACTCTTTGGAAGAATGTAAGCTTAGGAAGAGAAGAGATTGAAAGTGAATTGATGTTTTAAAATGATCGAAATACTTTTCTATTTATAGTTTTTCCTAAGACAGAACTCTGACAGAATTCGGGCAGAATTCGGACAGAACTCTTTGTAACAAACCGCAACTGAAGGATGACCAAGTTCAAAAACCCAACGTTCACTAACGTTCCAAATGGCCGAACTCGGCCCGAGTTCTCCTGGGGATCTGCCAGTTCATATTTGGAGAAAATAAATTTTGGCTTTTTGAAAAATTCTTCAGAAGCTTTTTGTAAAAAGAATATTTTTCAAAAACGTAGGTCATTTGTAAAAGAATAGGATGGTTTTGAAAAACATTTTCGGATAGCCTATTTGCCAGTACGACTCGGTGTACAATGTATTCCTAGACTCAATAAAATAAAAAATTATATTGCTTAGCAGGAAGTACATTCTGAATGGCAAACGGTTTCAGTCTTGAACATTGTTGATAACCATTATTGAGGAGTGTCCAAAACGTTATAGGTAAACATCTGAGTTGACTTGTATTTATATCGAGACAGAGTTTGATCAATTATTAAAATCAGGTTTGACGTCCATGACCAATGGGCCAACAATCTCCTCCATTTTGATAATTGACAAACCTTGCTGATATAACATCTAAGCTTGGAATCAATTCAAAATTGTTCAAAATAGTTCATAACCTGTATTCACAAAAATGTTAGATCATTATTTCTCCCCCGTTGTCACTTAGCAAAATAATTGCAAAAGAGAAAGCTCCCCCGCAATCAATCCATAAGTAACAAACAGTGAAGAAACACAAGAAAAATTAATAATCATGACAGGCATGGTAGAAACAGTAAGAAAAACAACACAGGCATGTATTTGTCACAGGCATTTAATAAAAAATGAAGCAACAAAAGATAGATAGTGCTACTATAAAACTGAAACAAATAAAGTGCTGAATAATAGACTAAGATGCCAAAACTGAGGCATAATCAAAAACCATGTCCATGAATAGTCACATAATAGAAAAAGTGCTAAAAAAAGAGTACTGATATAATCTTGGAATGTCGGAGCATTTCCAAGTAAACATAAGACAAAAGTAACAGTCTCAATAATCTAACATCTCAAAACTCATCATCATCATCATCAACGTCATCAGCTGCAGCTCCAGCATGTCCAGAAGGACCAGCTCTAGAAGTACCAGCGCCAGAAGTGCAAGGAGTGGTGCCAACGATACGATACCAATCATATGCGTTCCCTGGCTGGAACAGAGATTGGACCGCCTCTTCGTCAATGCGGTAGCCAGAAACAGAAGGGTCTCGAGGTAGTGAGCTAGCAGAATGACCCGTCTGCGCAAACCTCAGATCGGCGAAGGAGTTGGCAATCGCTTGGAACCGAGTCACATCACGAAACTCATGTTCCCTAGAGGTCTCAACATAAAAAGACTGCAGATCTGATAGGTGCTGATGGATACCCTCAAATGTCATAGGATAAGAATGAGGAGGAACAGGTGCTGTGGGAGCTGTAGGAGTAGGTGCAGGAGGAGTAGGTGTAGTAGGTGGAGGAACAGATGCAATGCTGCGACGAGAAAGTTTGAGAAACTTGGGCTCAGGGTCGACAGCACAAGTAGATAGATCAATATCAAATCTCTAAAAAATGCGAGAAATGAGCATCGCATAAGATAGGTTGCGGTCTCTCCCGCGACATCTACCCATCATCTGGATGATAGTCTTAGGGGCAGAAAAAGGAATCTCCTTAAGAATATGATAAAGAGCAGAAAGCTCAAGTACAGTAACATCATCTTTAGAAGTAGATTTTGGAAGTAAGGTGGAATAGATGATGCGATATAATTTATAGTTAAACAAGTTCAAGTTATTAGCCTTGAACTTTCTAGGAAGAACGCGTGCGGGCGCACAAAGTTCATTCTTAAAACTAACGAGTGTCGTGCCATTGGGAAAATCAAAATCAGTGATGTCATCGAGCGGGGCACCTTCGTTTGGAATACCAAGGATTTCCGCTAACGTGTCATCAGTGAATTCGATATCAATTCCTCCGACACGTGTCCTCGCTGTAAAAGTGTCTAACACGAAATTACAATAGAATAATCTAATGGCATTAGTGGCAATGGAAAATTGTAAGGTGACAAAATATTGTAACCCTAATGCCTCAAAGTAAGGGCGGTGATCCGGAAAGACAGTCCACTTAATCGGCGACCCGGTACAAATAGTGCGCATGATAAAATCGGTGTACCACAATAATGCTTGATCGGAAGTTTTAAAATAAAACTCATCTGACGCACCATCGTCCGATTGGACCGAAGAAAAGAGGCAATCCGTATGCGGATCTGAAGACGATGCCTCTTCACTGGCATTGGTCTTCTTCCTCTTGAAGGGATTGAATTTAGGCATTCTTTCCCAAAAATTTCTACAAACCCTAAGTATTAAAAAGTGGTAGAAAGAAGGGATTATACCTTCCAAGAATTGGATATGTCGTAGAGGATGACATTCTCCGCACGAATCCAAAGTTTGGACGAGAAACTCCACAAGGATTGGAAGAACAATGATGGAGAAGAAGCTAGGGTTCGGAGGGGCGCTGCTGCTGTTATGAGGATGTGGGAAAGAATGAAGAAGAATGAATCCTCGGGTTGGTGCTGGTATATATAAATATCCAGCCGAACTCTGGCCGAATTCGGACAAAACTCGGACCGAATTCGCCTAGGCACTACTACAAAAATAGATAACAATGACGGCTAAATATGTTAATTGATGACATTTGTTTGGCCGTCATCTATGAAGGGGTCATCTTTATCATTAGAAATCAATGACAGCTTAACGCACGTCATCTTTATTTATAAAAGATGACTGTTATGTGTCATCTTTATTTAGAAAAGATGACTTCTATGTGTTATCTTTATTTATATTAGATGACATTTATCATGAAAAATCAATGACAACTAAACACACGTCATTTTTATTTATAAAATATGACTTTTATGCGTCTTCTTTATTTACAAAAGATGACTTCTATGCATCATCTTTATTTACAAAAGATGACTTTTACATATCATTTTTATGTACAAAAGATGACTTCTATACGTCATCTTTATTTAAAAAAGATTACATTTATCATAAGAAATCAATGACAGCTCAATACACGTCATCTTTATTTATAAAAGATGACTTTTATGTGTCATCATTATTTACAAAGATGACTTTTATTCGTCATTAAATTCTATTATTTTTATAGCACCAATTTTTGCATCCATATTCCACAATTTTTATTTTGTGTACAATATCCCATATAAGAAAAATAAAAGAAGAAGAAAAATAAACACTTAACACCAACAAAAAAAATCTTTCATTTCATAATTATTCAAAATGCCAACATTGAACTATAACGATATTATTTCAGTCTCAAACGTTCACAACATAAATTTTACAATACTTCCAAAATTTTTGAATGCGTCATTTTTTACATACAGTCTTCATTAACAATATCCAGGATATATTTGGCCAGCTGTCATCTCATTTCATCAATTTCTCCGACAGAGTAATCTTTTCTCCCAGCAAACTACAAAAATAAACAAAATCATAAATGAAAAACGAGGAAAAGCACAAAAAAGCAGTGGCATTCAGGAATGATAGTTTCACCCTGATCTTTTAATATATTCTAAAGAGTAAAAGAGTTTTCCTACAAATGATATAGGTTCTATTATTAAGTTGTTTCTTTGTTTGAAGGGAAACTGAACTAGCTATGTTCCAGTAGCAACATTTTACTGTTTCTTTGCAGCCCTGTTCTACCAAGGTTGGTATCCAGTAACAACATTTTCTGTTTCTTTGCAGCCCTGTTCCACCAAGGTTGGTTTCCAGTAGCAACATTTTCTGTTTCTTTGCAGCCATGTAATGAAATAATTAATGCTAACCAATCATATCAGAGGTACCTTCCCCACATATTTCTGACCAAACCTCTGAGGGTTTATCGTAAGTAATCAACCTGAAAGAAAAAAAATTACCAATATTAAATTCTTGCCAATGGAGAACAGTGACATTACTCACACAAAAACTATATTAAAAAATATAATAATCCACAAAGGATTGACGGAGAATCAAGAAAGAAAATGAAGGAAAAATCATAACAAGGATACAAACCAAACTAAACCTTACAACATATAGTTGCAGGTTGAAGGACAAAAGATATTGATGAGAAGTCGAGAACAAATTTGCACTAGAAGCAATACCTTTATTCGAACTAATGGAAGCTTCAGTTTTGACTTGCTGACAGCTGTCTTTTTACTTTTTTCAATCAAGTTTCTCACCTGCATAATTTGAGCTTATTAAGATGCAGGGGTGAGGGTGGGGCGTAGATTGATGGTGTCCAGCTACCATAATATACAAGAAATTCATCTTACAACTGTGTCTAGATGTTCAATGACAGAAGCTTGATTGTTGGGGTCAATGTCAGGTTCATCCTTTAGCACAACCTACATAGCACGAGTGCATTCTCAATTGAACTGCCTAACGAAATTATACACAGAGTGAAACTACTTACATCAGCATACTCAAAAGGTCGCACTGACTTCAAAGGTATCTTTGTGGGTCTATATTGACTACCCTGTACAGAGAAAATACAAAGATATGATGTAACAATGACCATAGACAACACAATTATATCTAAAAGAACACTTCTGGGTGGAAACTGGAAAAAGGAAAGGAAAAGTACAATCTTCGTATGTTCTTTCTGTTTAAACACATTTAACGATAAAATAGACATCTTTCACTTGAAATATTTGAAAACATATTTAGGTAATCGCTACGGACAATATTTCAACAGCAAGGCAGCTCATATATTTTGTCTTGACATATGCAGGTGTACTTGGCACAATCCTATGACTTAATTAAATAGCAATGAAGATAGTTGATTCCATCCTCCTCTATTGTTTTCCATGTCTTTAACTTCTTGATTTCATATCAATTTTGGTAACTACAGCTTTTACTATATAAAGAAAATGATAAAACAAATGATAGAAAGCATATTTACATTTAAAACTACATTAATTTCCAAGAGAAGCACGTGTTTAGGTTTTGCCTCCCCATCAATCAATGAAGTTGCAACAGAAGAGCCTGGCAGAGAGATATGAAAGCCCATCCCTGGAACTTCCTGTGTAAAACACCCCTGACGAGAACAGTATAAAAGTGTAACTTGTGCGCAGAAATGTGACAGAGGACATACCTGTGGATCAACAAGGCATTCATGTTCATGCCCCCACACTATAATATCAAGAAATCCTGGCAAGAAATGCTCATTTATTACATTTTTTGGATTTGTCTTGATCCTACAAAGTATATACTCAGAAGCATAATTAAAGAGATGAAAAGATGTAACTGGAAATGAGAATCATGTTAAACCCAAAGGACGCTATCTGTCAATCGATTAACCTTTGCAACATAATATTAACCTGTTCTGGTGAAGGACAAGAATGTTAAACCAATCTGATACTAAACATCCGTCTTGATCTTGAGGTCGTATCCATTGTACTGCATGTGGCGTCTAGAAACGTATGTGAAGCCTGATCAGGAACTGAAATACTTACAAAATAGCAACATTCAAAGAAAATATACCTGAAACATTCTGTTGAGCCTTTCGTCTCTAATGTTTCCATGGCCATACAAGGCAACTGTAGTGGTGCCCTGGAAGCATGTTAATACTGAGTTACAAATAATTTTTACATATAAGGTTTTTAACAGAAAAACCAACCTTCCTGATAAGTATAGGATACAGTGTTATCTGACCAACGCCAGAGCTGCCAAGGTCCATTTTACCAAAATAATTTACAAGATTGCATGCAGAAAGAATGTCAATGGCAGAAAGATTATCCTGTAAAACAAGAATAAGGATCAAGTCAGACTTGGTTATGTACGAGAAATTGCTCCAGCTGAGTTCCAACTAAAACATGAAACATTAGTAAATAGAGAATATTTTATTTAGTTTCAACAAACTGAAGGAAAAGAAAGTCTAAGTCACGAGGAAGAAATAAAAATTATGAGAGAAGAAAAGAGTTCCAGCATTTGGTTATAGTGGTAAGTTGTAAGAAAAGTTGAAAGTATATCTTTACTGCTAAGAAAAGAAAGATATCTTGGCAAGAAACAAAGACTTTGTGCATAAGGATTCTAGATATATTATGTCTCCTTCCATAAGCTCCAGAAATTCGCGAAAACATAAGATCCAAAGCCATGAAATTCTCTCACAAAGGGAGGAACAAGATTCGGCACGAATCAGCCTTCAGGATGCAGATTCTACCCAAGCCTCATTCCTTCATCCGTGGCAGCCAACCGCCAATAACAAAGGGGAGGCCTGAATTATACATCGTAGATATTGAAAAGGTTCAATCTTAATTTCCAAGAGATCCAACCTAAATAAGCAGAAACATATCTTCCTTCATTAGTAATCAACAAAATAGAAAGCGCGCGTTATAAAGACTACAAGAATATTTAACAAGCTCGAAATCTGTATCGTATCACGCCTTAAAGGTTGGCATAAGCTCAAGTGTAAGGATTACCTCTGTCAAACAAGGGACTTCCCGTGCCCTTTTCTTGACACAACTTTCCTCGAGTAAAACTGTAACCAAACTGCAGCTATGGATTCATGGCAATCAGCTCATCATCTTTACATCTTCTAATATCTATCTCCATGGTCATTTCCTCGGAAGCTAAGATGTCACAGTAATGCCGTCTCGACTATATAACAAAACGAGTAAATGAGAACCTACCGCATTATTTATATGAAATGGATATAGACTACACTTTCGCCTTTCCACTAGACTGAATTGCTACAGCATCGTCTGTAAGATAAATTATTTCTCAAATATTATAATCAAGGTCTTAGGGCTTCATAAACTGACTTATTAGCTGCAATGCTTTTGCTTCAGTAAGTAACTTGACAAGATCTCAAAAGTAGCTTACCAGCTAGAAGGGAGAAAAAAATAGTTGCCATTGTACCAGGATGTCATCAAATTCTTCTAGGTCGGCCCAAAATTTTGCATAAGATGGATAACATATATGCTCCGAGGAAAGAACCATTAACATTTCAAAGATTCATTAACCTTGTGGGTGAGGCACAGAAACCTGCTCTGTCACACACTGGAAGTGGCAAAATTGATGAGATCGGAGTGGATCACTGGATCACAGAAGTTGCTTACGTGCTACAGATATGTTTGGAAAAGAAGAGAAAAATTCTTGAGGCATGTGTGGACTATGTTATTCTTAACTTTGGCTCTAGAATATGCAACAAACATGGGAACGGGCTCTCCACTTGCACTACAAATAGATTCAAGAGGAGAATAACTTCTATACTTGGCAACATAGTTTTTTTTACAAATAGAATATATTGACACTCACCTCAGTGATCAATCAACTATAAATATTAATCACATTCAGTAATGCTTAATGGAGGACTATAAAATTATAAGAGCTTTAACACAACTTTGACATACATAACCGTTACATAAAAGATAATACTTCAAAGAAATGCAGAAAAAACATATTGCAAACAACATATTTCAAGATAGAAGAACAAATGGCTGAGATGATATACAAATTCACAGGAAAGTCGACATCTTTAATACCTGATATCGACCCACGTGGATCAAAATTGTCAAAGGTGTTAATAAATTCATTATTTAGAGCAGCAACTACACCACTAGGCGACACATCATTGTCAAGACCTTCATTAGTACTTTGGAAGGATAGTTGGTTTAGGAACAGGGTAGGAAGGTACTTGTAAGGGAGCTATTACATATCAAATCCCTAAACGAAGATGATATTAGAAAGGAGTAACTAAAAGACTGTTAACAAATAAATGGCATCAATAGGGTGAAGAACTATACTTACTGTTTTGCACATCTCTTGTTGCTTCTTTATAACTAGGAGGTGTACCAACACTATGCTCAAAAGGTCTCCGATCAAGTTCTCTAGTAAGCCAAAGAAATTTATGTCAATATCAGAAATAAGCACAGGGTAATGTTTACACAAAGAATTAAAGTTAAATTTCCAAAATTATGGCTATTAAAGGCATCTGTGAATACGAGCACTGAACCTTCGTCTGTCATCCTGAAGGTAAAAAAATAACTTATATAAACATGCAGTTGTTAATTTGGGACTATAAACAACGAAATGTATGATGAACATGACAATAATATCTTTGCTAGCATAATAGTTATGGTATACTATCTATAATTATAAATATAAAAAGTGGCATTAATAACCAAAACATTTACTGCTACTTAGATCACATCATAAGGATAAAACAGAACAGAAGAGCTACATCATAAAACAAAAGAAATTGAACTATGAAATCATCTTATAAACATGATGCCATTTTTTGCCAGTATTATTGATCCTCTTCCATATAACCTCCATGATTAGCTGTTATTCATGGTTGCACGGTCACTCAAAAAAGTAAGTAACCTTGTTGCGAAGCTAAAGGCACCAAATCTGAAGCAAAGAAAATTGTAAGGTTACTAGTTTCGAGATGCTTGTGCAAGCTCTACCATACCACCCATGAGGGCCCCAAGGCTCACTGTTTGTTGCATCAAGAATCTATAGATTGGAGACCCAAAAAAAGTTAATAAACATTAATTTCCCCAAGCACTAGACTAATTCAATGCAATAATCATTTCAATCCATGGCCATTACGGACTTATCGGACTTATCACTAAGCAATGCTGGGATCCCACTGCATGCAAAAGCACCTATTTCAAAAAATAGGGAAAAAAACCATAAAAAACAAACTTAGATCATTTCATAATATCCAAACACCTACCTTTTTGTCAAATTCGACACCCCACGCCATCAGAAGTGAAACGATAATAGATACACAGAACAACCGAACTATTTATTCACAATAGATCATCCTTACCCTGAATCCACACGCACCGACAACAAAGTACAAAGATTATAGCAAGAGAACATCCTTCTGTGAACATCTAGGCGAATAATTTTGCACGGATTTGCAATACAAACAATAATAAAAACAATTGAACGTGATTTGACAAAAAAATTTACCGAAAAATGATGGAGTATATGCATCGATTAAAATCTAAAAATTGTATATAATCATATACAATGCACACATTGAAAAAATGGTGGAGAAAATGTTAACATACAGTGGTCTTAAGTGCCCCCGCCTATTCCGAGCCCTTGCGCCTCCGACCTCGAGCTCCATGTGGCCTTGACATCGCCAACCATGGCGTGGATGGCGGCATCACGGTCGTCCATGAACTTGTCGAACGGGGAAGTAGATCTTGTCGAGGGCTACCATGAGGAAGAGAAACTCAAAGGCAATGGCAGGGAGGGTGGGGTTGAATTCGAAGAGGGTCGCCTTCTCGATCTCGGCAGCGAGGGATGGGATGGGGGAAGCACGCCTTTGCCGCTACAACCGCGAGGGTCGCGATGAGGGTTTTTACAATATCGGGAGATTTGGGGAGGGATTTGAGGAGAAGGAGGGGTTTGGTGAGGCATTTAAGGAGGAGGAGAAGGAGGGGTTTGGAGAGTTTGGAGTTGGGGAGGGGTGGAGAAAGCCATTAATCTGATCGAGGAATTTGGGGGAGTTAGAGGAACGGGGGAGGGAGAGGAGTTTTGGTAGGGAAAGAGGAAAGGTTAGAGAGTGGAATTCGGTTTGGGATGGGGGTGGCTGTGGATTTGAGAGAAAGCAATAAAGGAGACATCCATAAAAGATGACATCCATAAATATTTTTTATGACCCTTATCTTTTTAATCGTCATCTTAGAGTACTTTTCATGACTTTATTTTTTTTTAATGTCATTGATAAAGTTGTTAATGACGATCATCTAATGAGCTAACATTAAAAGTGTCATTAATGACATTTTGAGATGAATATCATCTATAAAGTGTCATTGTTAACGATTTTTGTAGTAGTGAGGGTTGCCTAGCTATGTATATATATAAAAAAATTCAAATGAGGCCACATTCTTTTTCATTAATTCGTTTCAAATGCTTAATTCAAAATTTAGTAATTTTAAATCTCAAAGTAATATAATTAATATTATTTTACAAATTAATATTTTTTACTCAGCATCTGTCTCAGATTAGCTGTAGGAGTACTGTCCCAGCTAACGAAGGTTCACCGGGGAACTCTTAAATATTGCTTCGCTTCGACCGTAGTCGTGGTGACAGACAGACTCTTTTTGGGCTTGTCTCGAAAACAGTTTTTGAGTATTGAATAAATAATTAATAAAACAAAATTAATTAATATTATTGATATCTAAAATTCCTAATTCTCGACGTAAATAGTTGAAACGATCTTTCGCTAAAGGTTTTGTGAGTATGTCAGCTAATTGATTCCGTGTGTCTATGTATACAATCTATATCTCCATTTTGTTGATGATCTCTAAGAAAATGATGTCGAATCTCGATATGTTTAGTACGAGAATGACATACTGGATTATTAGTCAAATTAATATTACTAGTGTTATCACAGAAAATGGGTATATGTGTAAAATGCAATCCATAGTCTTCTAAGGTTTGTTTCATCCACAAAATTTGTGCACAACAACGTCCTGTGGCGATATACTCAGCCTCGGTTGTTGATAATGCAACATAATTTTGCTTTTTACTAAACCAAGAGACTAGAACTTTTCCTAGGAAATGACATGTGCCACTAGTGCTTTTTCTATCAACCTTGCATCCGGCAAAATCAGCATCGGAGTAACCGGTTAGGTCAAACGACGTAGTTTTGGGATACCATAAGCCGACAGAAGAATTGCCTTTAAGGTATCGAAAGATACGCTTAACTGCGCACAAATGTGATTCCTTAGGATTAGCTTGAAAACGTGCACATAAACAAACACTAAACATAATGTCTGGTCGAATAGCAGTTAAATATAGTAAGCTATCGATCATACCTCGATACTTACGTATGTCGACAGATTTGTCTTGTTCATCAATGTCAAGCTTGGTTGAAGTCGCCATTGGAGTGCTAAGTGGTTTTGCTGTTTCCATGTCGAACTTTTTCAATAGATCCTTTGTGTATTTTGCTTGATTTATGAACGTCCCATTGTTGGTTTATTTGATTTGCAGTCCGAAAAAGAATTTCAGCTCTCCCATCATGCTCATCTCAAACTCATTCTGCATACACTTTGAAAATTCTTGACAAAGAGATTCATCAGTAGATCCAAAGATAATATCATCTACATAGACTTGAATCAAAAGAATATTATTATTCAAAGACTTTATAAACAAAGTAGTGTCAACCTTTCCCTTTGAAAAACCGTTATCAAGTAGAAAAATGCTTAGACGATCGTACCAAGCACGAGGGGCTTGTTTCAAACCGTATAAAGCTTTCTTCAACTTGAAAACATATTCAAAAAATTTAAAATCAATAAAACCGGGTGGTTGAGCTACATAAACCTCTTTTTTTATAAAATCATTTAAAAAAGCGCTTTTGACATCCATTTGAAATAACTTAAAATTATGAAAATATGCAAATGCACATAACATGCGAATGGATTCTAATCTCGCAACTGGGGCATAAATCTCATCATAGTCGATACCTTCTTCCTGATTGTATCCTTGAGCTACGAGTCGAGCCTTATTACGAGTCACTAAACCATTCTCATTCAATTTATTTCGGAATACCCATTGGGTGCCAATGACCGGATAATCAATAGGCTTGGAAACAAGTTCCCAAACTTGATTCCGTTCGAATTGGTTTAATTTCTCTTGCATAGCATCTAACCAAAAATTATCACTACATGCTTCATCAATATTTTTGAGTTCAAACTGCGAGACAAAAGCAACACAAGAAGCTATATCTTTATTCGAGGAACGAGTACTTACACCCTTGGTAATCTCACCAATTACCAAGTCCTTTGGATGACTAGCCAAGAATCTCATCTCTTTTGGTGTAGTCTCAGGATTGCTAGTTCCGGCTTCTTCGCTTGAAGGTTCATCTGATGCCTGATGTGATGGTTATGTATCTTTATGTGACGGTTTTGCAGTAGCTGTACTTGGTGCGATTATGTCTTCATTGTCATCATCGTCTAAGTGTTGATTTAGCTCATCAAACTTGACGTTGATAGATTCTTCGATGATCATGGTTCTCTTGTTGAAGACTCTATATCCTTTGCTCTTTGCTGCATAACCTAAAAATATACCTTTATCGGGCGTTCTTGGATTTGAATACGGATTTGGTAGCTTTGTTCTTTTCACATTCACTACATACCGTATCATTCTTGAAAAAAATATCCGGAAAGCCGTGTACCAACTTCTTCGTAGATAATCTTGAAATTGTATCCATGTTTGCATGACCGAGTCTCATATGCCATAGTTGACTCTCAACGCTTTTGGCCATCAAACATCTACCTGCTGTGTTAGCATCTTCCAACAAATAGAATACATATATATTGTCTTTCCTAATACCTTCAAATATAGTACTTCCAGTTGAACTATCAATAATAGTACATTTATCTTTTACAAAGTTAATGCCATAACCGTGATCAGCTAAATGGCTTATGCTGAGCAGATTATGTTTTAACTCAGTAACAAGACAAACATCTTTAATCACTGGATAGGGAGCCTTACCAATGTCACCGATACCGATTATGTACCCTTTCAAATTATTACCGAAGGAGACGTATCCTTCTTTATTCCTCTTCGACAGTGTTGCAAATAATGAAGCGTCACCGGTCATGTGCCGTGAGCAACCGCTGTCGAGGATCCATTTGCTCCTAGCATGTGAAGGGTGTCCCACCTACAAAACAATTTGCAGATAAAACTTTTGGTACCCATTTCTTGTAGGGTCCTGACTGGTTAGTTTTCGGTATCCATGCATAAATATTTAAATCTACTAACTTTCTGATTCTATATGCAGAAGATATATGACCAATGAGGCCACAATAATGACATTTAGCATGTTGAGTGTTGAAAGTAGTGTGAGGTGCATGCTTGGTAGGTTTTGGTTTTCTAGTATAGAAGAATGCATGCCTATTAGTCTTCTTGGGCATAGTCTTGGTATGGTTTGGTCTAACTGTGTTGGGCGTGTTCCGATGATTCGGTAATTGACACGTGTTAGAATATGAAGCAGCAACTTCAGGCCGTTTTCCTAAACTAATTTCCAACTTTTTGGAAGTGTCATATAATCTAGTACAATTAGATGTGAGTGATTCTAATCTGACCTGTGCACACTGGAGACTCTTTCTCTCCTTAGATAGGTCTTTCTTTAACTGGATAATAGTTTGGTCTTTTTCTTCGGATAACTTAACAGTCTCGTGTAACAACAATTTAATAGAAGAAAGCTCACCAGACTCATTTGAAGAGTCATTATCTCTAACCTGATCTAGTAGGTCGGTAAGTCTTCCTATTTCACCTTTGTACTCTTTGAGTACCTTCTTAGAGGTTTCATATTTACTACACAGTTTTCTGTAATCATCTAACAGTTCATTGAAAGCCTCTCCTAGTTGCTCAAAGGTGAAATCATCATAAGGATCAAATAGAGGATTAGTGATTACCTGATCGCAAGCCATCAAGCACACATTTGCAGCGTCATCTGATTGTTCATCTTCTGAGTCGCTGGCTTCACTTTCATGCCATATGCTTGTGTTGGCATACTTTTTTGATGTCGATTTCTTCAGGTACCCTTTGTCATATTTGCTATTTTTCTTTGATGATGATGCTGAGGGACAATCTTTCTTCATGTGTCCTTTTTTCTTGCATCCGAAGCAAATAGGATCTTCCTCGTTGTTGTTGTTGTCTTTGCTGTCCTTTGTTCTTCTGTTGAATCTCATGAACTTCTTGAACTTTCTTACCAGAATAGCTTGATCTTCAGAGTCGGAGTCGCTGTCGTCGGAATCATCTTCGATGGTTCTTCTATGTTGAGCCTTGAGAGCGATCGTCTTCTCTAACTTTTCTTTTGGTGTAGCATCTTCAAAGTCTTGAAGTTCTAACTCGTGAGTGAGTAGCTTACCCATGAGTGTTTCTAGAGACATTGTTGAGAGGTCGTTCCCTTCAATGATTGTTGTAGCCTTTGGAATCCAGTTCTTTGTAAGGGCTCGTAGAAGTTTACGAATCTTCTTGTGGTTACTGTAATCCCTGCCTAGTGAAGACAGAGGATTTAAAATATCCAAGAATCTTGTGAACATCTGAGTGACTGATTCACTTGGCTTCATTTTGAATGCCTCATACTCCTGAGTAAGTCTGCTGATCTTTGACTCCTTGACTTGTGTTGTTCTTTCGTGGGTCACTTCGAAAAGTTTCCACACTTCATTGATGTTGTGCAAGTAGATACCCTGTTGAATTCAGTTCTGTCTAAAGCACAAAATAAAGCGTTAATAGCACGTGCGTCAAGACTGGCCTTTTTCTTTTCTTCCTCTGTATATTTGTCATGGGATTTTTCAGTTAAAACACCATCAACATTAATACGAGGTGGCTTTTTATAGCCATCAATAACCACAGACCATAAGTCAAAATCAAGAGATTTCAGAAAGAAACTCGTACGTGTTTTCCAATAAGTGTAGTGTGCCGTCAAACAGTGGAGGTCTGTTTGTGGCTTGGCCTTCACTTGTGAATTTTACAGTTGTCATGTGTAATACTGTGATCTATATAAAAATTGAATATAACTGCAATTTTACCTTGCTTTACCTGTATAACCCGCTCTGATACCAATTGTAGGAACAATTGGGATCAGAATATAATACCTCTAGATGGAGAGCCTGCTCTGATACCAATTGTAGGAACAAAATCGTAAAGCAGAATACTCTATAGGGGGGTGAATAGAGTAGGCAGCGGAATATTGCTAATCAAAAACTTGTTAGCAGTTAGATCACAGATATAATAATAATCACAAAAGTAAATGACAGAAATTAAAAGTGATCAGAAGGCAAACGCAAACACCGAGATTTATACTGGTTTCCCTCTTGTGAGGACTAGTCCAGTCGGAAGAACTCTAGCTTCCAGTTGAATCCACTATTGGAAAATCTCGCAAGTTTTCATACGAAGTCCTTGCAACTTCTACAGACGCGAGCTTTGATACGAAGAACTCGACCAACTTCAATTGTGAAGAGTTGTATCTTCTATCAAGCCTCTGATTACAATCCCTCTGAAACTTCTAGACCGTACCGTACTGGCAAATCGACTAGAGGATTGTAACTGGCTTGGAATTTGAAAATGAAAGCTTTTAGAACTCTTTGGAAGAATGTAAGCTTAGGAAGAGAAGAGATTGAAAGTGAATTGATGTTTTGGAATGATCGAAATACTTCTCTATTTATAGTTTTTCCAAAGACAGAACTCTGACAGAATTCCGGCAGAATTCGGACAGAACTCTATGTAACAAACCGCAACTGAAGGATGACCAAGTTCAAAAACCCAACGTTCACTAACGTTCCAAATGGCCGAACTCTGGCCGAACTCTGCCCGAGTTCTCCTGGGGTTCTGCCAGTTCATATTTGGAGAAAATAAATTTTGGCTTTTTGAAAAATCCTTCAGAAGCTTTTTGTAAAAAGAATGTTTTTCAAAAACGTAGGTCATTTGTAAAAGAATAGGATGGTTTTAAAAAACGTTTTCGGATAGCCTATTTGCCAGTACGACTCGGTGTACAATGTATTCCTAGACTCAATAAAATAAAAAATTACATTGCTTAGCAGGAAGTACATTCTGAATGACAAACGGCTTCAGTCCTGATCATTGTTGATAACCATTGTTGAGCAGTGTCCAAAACGTCGTAGGTAAACATCTGAGTTGACTTGTATTTATATCGAGACAGAGTTTGATCAATTATTAAAATCAGGTTTGACCATGACCAATGGGCCAACACTACAGACCACTGTGTGTGTACTTGATCAAGTATGTGAGCTCCAAATTCAAGTTCACGTAGTATCGGCCGATACCGATCCTATACAGCACAATACCAGTACGATTTAGCATATTCCGTTCCGATACCTACTGATACTTGATACTAACCGATTACGATATTGGAGGTCTCTTTTTCGGTCAATTAGATACAAAAAATGAATGAAAAAAGCACAATAAGCAATGGTGTAAAGTATGGTAAGGTTGTAAATGAAGAAAACTTATCTATCGAATATAAACCAAATGGCAAGGATGAGTATTATTTCCTTCAATTTTAAAACTACTTAAAATTATCCATAAATGTATAAAATATATTTTCTAAATTGATAATAATTATTTTTTTTTTTTTGTTTTTCGATACCAAAAAATTCGATTTCCCGATCCAAAACCGACGATACTGTCGATATCACTGATCCCGATACTCATAGGAATAGTCCGATACCGATTCCGATATCGATAATGTGAACCTTGCTACATACCATTGTGTGTGTACTTCATCAAGTATATGAGCTCCAAATTGTTTGAATTTTTGTTTGTAAAATATTTCAAACGGTTTTATTTCATTATAGACTATATGGACTTTCCATATACAGTACAAGAATATTGAGCTCCAAATTCCTCCCCTATGACAACATATCTTTGCAGAAACCTGACAGTAAATATATTACCATTTGGTTTTCCAACCTTTCATAGTTTGCTTCTCCAAAAAGACATGTTGTAAGTTCTACAATTGCATCATAAGTTTCAAAAGGAAAATTTGAAACATGACATGCTGTCGGGGCCGTTTCTGATATTCTAAGGATTCTGTGCAAATCCTAAAAAGAGTACTTTTAACCATTCTAGAAAAAATGTCATTTTCTGACATTCTAAGTATGTTAGTGTAGTTTCTAAACAAATAGGAAGGCCTAAATCTAAAACATGAAAATTTTACAAGTTAAAAAATTTAACATCTTTCGATTTTTAGAGTCATATGCGATCGCACAATTTGTACATAATTAGAAACGGCCTGTATGATGTGATAAGAAGCGGAGTTATTTATATTTGTGTTACTCCTTTTGTAGGTTAATAATGTAGGTACAGCATTTTTTAAGGCATTTGTGGACTACAGCTCCGAGGACTACTCATTCATCATGGCCACCAACTTCGAATCTGCGTTCCATATGAGCCAACTTGCCCATCCTCTTCTCAAGACGTCGGGCGCCGGCAGCATCGTGTTCGTCTCCTCCATAGCCGGTGTTGTAAGTTTGGAACATCTATCCCTTTATGGAGCAAGTAAAGGTTCGACTTCTCGTAATTTTGTACATACAGATTTCTTAAACACATGAAGTTAGAATTTGTCCTACTCAGAGACCTCTATTTGTATATATAAGAGGAAATTGCAACTAAATGTCCCTTTGGTTACTCAATATGTCGAAGGAGCAATGAACCAATTGACGAAGAATTTGGCTTGCGAGTGGGCAAAAGACAACATCCGGACCAATTCCATCGCACCGGGATACATCAACACCCCGCTTGTCGAGTTGGTAAAGCCTCCTCTCTCCTCTTTCCTCTAGCCTAGTGGTTAAGAGAGATGCATGCGGTCCAAGTGATCAGGAGATCGATTTTCGGTGGGAGCGTTCGCCACAATTATCTTTTTTCATATATATATATATATATATATATATATATATATATATATATATATATATATATATATAGAGGGAGTGGATCAAAAGTCCCCTTTAGAAAACCCCCTAAAAACCCCCCTCACTCTAATTCGTAATATTAATGTTAATGTTAAGTTTAATATTAATTTTAGTATTTAATGTTAATATTAACATTAACATTAATATTAACATTAAATTAAGGATTAGAGTGAGGGGATTTTTTAGGAGGTTTTCTAAGGGAGGCTTTTGATCCGCTTCCATATATATATATATATATATATATATATATATATATATATATATATATATATATATATAAGTTTATTATTATCGATATTAATTTGTATAATAATTAATATGAATAATAACAAAATCTATTAGTTAATGTACAAAAAAGTTTATATATATTTATTTGTTATTATCCATATAACTATTATACAAATAGTATCCATATAAATTTGTACATTAACTCATAGATTTTGTTATTATCTTATTAATTAATT
This sequence comes from Iris pallida, assembly GCA_029216955.1. Taxonomy (NCBI): domain Eukaryota; kingdom Viridiplantae; phylum Streptophyta; class Magnoliopsida; order Asparagales; family Iridaceae; genus Iris; species Iris pallida. The sequence goes on from JANAVB010015800.1 coordinate 4,918,727, forward strand.
AGTATACAAATTCATATAAATAATAATAAATTAATATACACATATCTATATATGTATAGATATTTATACACAAAAAATATAAATATCTATATACAAATTAATATCTATATGTATATTATCTATATATGTTTTATTATTATCCATAGTATAATATAGATAATTTATATAGATATTAATTTATTATTATCTATATTTTATGTACATTAATTTGTATAATTCCTAATATGGATAATAAAAATAATATATACAAATTAGTATCTACAAATAAATAAATATAAATTAATATACATATATCTATATACATAGTAATATAAAAATTGATATATATAAATAAATATAAAATAACAAATTAATATAGATAATAAACATATAGATATCTACATACAAACTAATATCTATATGTATATTATCTATGTATTTTGTTATTATTCATATATATATATATAGATAATATTAAATTAACTAATATATTAAATCATACTAAAAGATAAATTAAATTAAATTAAACAAAATCAAACAAACAAACTAACTAAAAACGAAAATAATAGGTGGGAAAAAAACAAAAATCTGGCTTCAGTCACACTGCAGCCCAATTTTAGGATATTTTTTTCAATATCTGGCACCAGTGACTCTGATGCTATATTTTTTATTTTTTATTGTGACACTGGCGCCAATTTTTTTTTTTATTATTGTCTGGACGTCAGTGACACTGATGCCAGATCCTCCTATTTACAAATTGCTCTAAAATATCCTATTCTGCACAAATTGAGTAAACTTTATCACTTGGATGAGATTTTCTGTATCGTTTTTGTTTTCTTCTTTTTGTTCAACAGTATGACGATGTCTCAAGAAATTCATCATTCTGGATGTGAAGTGTACCTAACTGGACCTCGTGTTAAAAGATTATCCCCAAGTTTCCATATGAGTGTCCAACTTGACTGGCATCACATGTACCTGTCGGTGAGGTCACTATACATAGGTCTTGTTCCGTAAGTTGTTTTCTGAAACAGCAGGACCGTCTTTCTCGTGGGTTCAATGGAAGGGAAGAGAGAAGAGGAAGCACCATTGGCATCCATGGAGGAAAGACAGCGGAGATGGTCCCTACGGGGAACCACAGCGTTAGTCACTGGAGGAAGCAGAGGAATTGGGTATCCTACACTTTTTTTCCCCTTCTATGTTGTATATATGTTTGGATTTTGCGTCGACGTCAACTCTAGTATTTATATATCACAAAATTCTATATACCAAATGTTTAAGTAAGGTCCAACCCATTTTCTAGATTTTAGATTTAGAATGTAGGCAAGAACGGAACCAGAAACTAGAGCTGGGGTGGGCTGGAGTGGGTTATGGTGGACTAGGTATAGACGAACTCACATAAAAATACCAAAAAAAATGGTGTGGGCTGCCCTCTACTTAGGTCCGCCCTTGAACGTAGGAGCTTATTTTGTAGAATAGTAAATCCTATCATACATTTCAATTTCTAAATATTCATGTACAACTAACCCACGGGAGGTATAGATTGAACTTGAAAAGTAAGAAATTATTTTGTAGAATAGTAAGTTCCAAATTGCAGTCCAATTCTAGTTTTACTTCTTCTTTTTTGATAAAGTTTTGAGCAACATCTACTAATGATGCTCTAAGAACTGTAATGACAACTCGAATGGCTGTCTTAGTAGACAAAACACTCAAAACTCACAACCAGCATTGCTAATGCAACTTTCAATTTTTTTTATATTTCATAACTCTAATCTACGTACCTAGTATTAAGTTCTCTCATTCCAAGTTCTGCCAATTAGTTCTATTGAACCTTGTCTCTTCGTTTTGATGGGAAAGAAACGCGGAAAACCTTTCCCCAAACCGGAGAGTACCTGCGAGAGGACCGAGCAAACAACGCACGAACCAAAAACGAACACACAAAGCAAACCACGCAGACACAGAGAATTTTTGACGTGGAAACCCTTGCGGGAAAAACCACGGGACGATCGGAGTCCAACCCTGAGAAGCCTCCACTAATGGAATAGAAGAATTACACCCTCTACAAACTCCTCCCGATCCAAATCGGATCCCCACAACACTCAGAGACAAGAACAATGATTACAAGGCTACGAAGAACGAGAACGACGAGTAGAGATTACCCGAAACACGATCTCCTTCGAAAACGACCTTCAATCCTCCGTCTTCTTCTCCGAAGTTGCAATGGCACTCTTGCCTCCTTCTCTCTCAAACTTTGTGTTGTCCAATACTTGCGATGATAAATTAGGGTTGAGAAAACTCAATATAACTCCCCAATCCCGCAACCAACCTGGACCGTTGGATTAGATCCAATGATGAAAACTCATCCATAATCCCGCTTCAGCCCCCGACAACACAGAGTTCGGCCAGAACTCTGTGCGGGGCAGCCAGCACCTACTGGCCAAACGCTGGAACAGCCAGACCGAGTTCGGCCAGAACTCGGCCTGGGACCGAGTTCGGGCCGAACTCGGATCCTCTGCTCCCAGAAGCTCCAGCAGCAGCAGCAGCAGCAACGTCGCCTACTTCCCGAGCTTCTCCGACTTCGGACGGCGCTCGTCGCACTCCGGGGTCTTCTCCACATAGGTTGGGAACCCCACCCACTCCAACAAATCTCCCCCTTCACAACTATGGGGAGGACGTCGTCATCCCGACGATCTGCCTGCAGTACTCGAACTTCCCCCTTGGTAGAATCTTCGTAAACATATCAGCTCCGTTGTCGTCTGTATGCACCTTCTCAAGCGCCGCGTCCTTCTTCTCAACCACATCCCGTATCCAATGATACCGGGTCTCGATGTGCTTGGACCGGCTATGAAACGTCTGATTCTTCACAAGGTGGATCGCACTCTGACTGTCGCAAAGCAAAGTATACTGCTCTTGCTTCAGTCCCATTTCCTGCAACAGCTTCTTCATCCACAACAGCTCCTTGCAAGCCTCCGTCGCCGCAATGTATTCCGCCTCCGTCGTCGACAAGGCAACACACTTCTGCAACCGCGACTGCCACGACACTGCTCCTCCTGCAAACATCATCACGTAGCCCGAAGTCGATCGCCTCGTGTCTACATCTCCAGCCATATCAGCGTCGGTATACCCGACCAGCTTCGGCTCGTCACCACCAAAAGAAAGTCTCCAACCGGCAGTGCCCTGAAGGTATCGTAGAATCCACTTGACCGCACTCCAGTGTACCCTTCCAGGATTTGAAAGATACCTGCTAACCGTACCAACTGCGTGAGCAATATCTGGCCTCGTACACACCATAGCATACATCAGGCTTCCCACAGCTGAGGCATATGGAACCCGCTCTATATCTTCCTTTTCGTCCTCGGTAGATGGACACTGCTCCTCAGTGAACTTAAAGTGAGCCGCGAGGGGGGAACTCACTTTCTTCGATCCGTCCATCCCGAAACGCTGAAGTACCCGATGAATGTACTTCTTTTGGGACAAGTGTAGCAGCTTGGACTCTCTCTCTCGGCTGATCTCCATCCCAAGAATAGTCTTCGCTGCGCCCAAATCCTTCATAGAGAAGGCCGCGCCCAGTTGGCGCTTCAACTCCGCTATCCTAGTGGCATTCCGACCCACTAATAGCATATCATCTACATAGAGCAATAAAATGATGAAATCATCATCGGCAAAATACCTCACAAATGCACAATGATCCGACGTCGTCCGTGCATAACCATGCTCCCCCATAAACGACTCGAACTTTCTGTACCACTGCCTCGGAGCCTGCTTCAGACCATACAAGCTCTTCCTCAACCGGCAGACCAAATGTGACTTGCCCTTCTCACAGAATCCCTCTGGCTGCTCCATGTACAACTCCTCCTCAAGGTCACCGTGGAGGAACGCCGTCTTCACATCCATCTGCTCGACCTCCAAGTCGAAACTGGCTGCTAACGCTAGCACCATCCGAATAGACGAATGCTTGACGACAGGCGAAAAGATCTCATCATAATCCACGCCTTTCCGCTGACCGTAGCCCTTGACTACCAGCCTCGCTTTGTATCGAGGGCGAGTAGCATCATCCGTCTGCTTCACTCTGAACACCCATCGATTCTTCAAAACCTTCTTGTCCTTTGGCAACCGCACCAGATCATAAGTGGAATTGGTGTGCAAGGAACTCATCTCCTCCTGCATAGCCACCATCCACTCCTGCCTGTGTTCGTCTTCCATAGCCTCTGCGAAACTTTCGGGCTCTTCCCCGTCAGTCAATAGCACATACTCATCCGGCGAGTATCTCGTAGATGGTCGACGATCCCTGTTGCTCCTTCTCAGTGGAGCCACTGGTGCTGGCTGTATACCGACAGCCTCCTCCCCTTCAGAAACTGCCTTCCCGGCATGCTCATCCTCCTGAGGGACACCCTGACCACCATCAGCAGGCTGATGATCAAGGTTGGGAGCAACTCCATGTACCCGGCTCCCCCATAACTGGATCCTCCGCGATGTCCTCTGGAAACTGCTCGAAGCGAAATGACTCTAACTCAGGCAATTCCTCAGCCTCAGAAGGCGTCTCGGAATCCTGAGTGTTGGTCATGGTCTGATCCTCGACGAACACCACGTCCCTGCTTCTGTAGAGCTTTCCTTCCACTGGGTCGTAGAGTCTATAGCCAAACTCATCCCGACCGTAGCCGACAAAGACGCATCGCCTCGTCTTCGGCTCAAGTTTGGTCCTCTCGTCCTTCGGTACATGCACGAAGGCCTTACAACCAAACGCCCGCAGGTGACTGTATGACGGCTCTTTGCCGTACCATACTTTGTCAGGCACATCACCCTGCAAAGGAGCACTAGGAGACAAATTAATAATATAAGCAGCTGTGAGAAGAGCCTCACCCCAATAACTGCCCGGCAAGTTTGCTTCTGACAGCAAACACCGCACCCTCTCCATCAGTGTCCTGTTCATGCGCTCCGCTACACCATTGAGCTGAGGTGTCTTTGGCGGAGTCTTCTGGTGTCGTATCCCTTGCTCTCTGCAATACGCATCAAAGGGACCGATGTATTCGCCGCCATTGTCGGACCGAACACACAACAACTTCTTGCCCGTCTCCCTTTCAACGGAGGCCTGAAACTCCTTGAAAGTAGGCAGCACCTGATCCTTGGTCTTTAAGGCATAGACCCAAACCTTCCTGGAACAGTCATCAATAAAAGTCACAAAGTAAGAAGCACCACCAAGAGATTTTACCTTCATAGGACCGCAGACATCCGAGTGAATCAACTCGAGCAACGCCGGCTTCCTCGAACTTGGGTGACTCTGGAAAGACACCCTATTTTGCTTCCCAGCCAAACAGTGCGTGCACTTCTCCAACTTTGTAGACTTGAGCCCCGGAATCACCTTCCTGTTCACCAAGTAGCTCATCCCCTTCTCGCTGATATGGCCGAGCCGCCTGTGCCACAACTCGGTAGACGCATCACTGACTGCGTTCACCTCCTGTGCCCCCTGTGCGCTCCCCTCCATATAGTAGAGACCGGACTTCTTGCTTCCTCTGGCAATCACCAACGAACCTCTGGAAAGCTTCCACTGACTATTCCCGAAGAGACTGAAGAATCCCTCGTCATCCAACCTTCCAACCGACACCAGGTTGAAACGGATATCAGGGACATGACGAACATCCTTGAGAACAAGAACCGCACCCGTCTTCGTTCTCAAATGCACATCTCCAATGGCAACCGCCTTCGACACATCTCCGTTGCCCATCTTCAACACGCCACAGTCGCCTGTCGTGTAAGTGGCAAACAGTGCCCTATTGTGAGATACATGTGCTGAAGCCCCTGAGTCCACCAGCCAAGAATTGTCATCGCAGGCGAGGTTAGTAATGACCTCATCACCTACGACGATCACATCGCCTCCATGCGTCGAGGCCGCCGCTGTAGTGTTCTCTTCTTGCTTCCCCTTGTCGCCCTTCTTCTCTCTCTTCCAAGCGAAATAGTTCCGCTTGATATGGCCCTTCTTACCGCAATGATAACACTCTGAGTCCTCGTACCGACCCTTGGACTTTCCCCTGCTCTTGTCTCTGCCACCACCTGGACCCCTGCTTTTGCCCCTTCCGCGGCTCTCTGAAACCAATGCCTCTGAGTGGTGGGATGTGGATGAAGTGCCCTGAGAACGTCTCCGCATCTCTTCATTCAACACCCCGCTCTTGGCAAACTCCAGACTGACCACGCCCTCTGGAGCAGAAGCGATCATAGATACTCGTACGGTCTCCCACGAGTCTGGCAAGGTACACAGCAGCCACAGTCCCTGAACTTCGTCGTCGAACTTGACTCCCATAGAAGACAGCTGGTCAACCACGCCCTGGAACTCACTCAAGTGATCCGTAATAGACGCCCCATCCTTGTACCGCAGACCCATCATCGTTCGGATCAGGAACAACTTGTTTACCCCGGTCTTCTTCGCATACAAGGATTCCAGCTTATCCCACAACGTCTTCGCGTGCTCAATATTGGCAACGTGATTGTACACGTTCTCATCAACAAACTGCCGTATGTACCCACACACCTGTATGTGCTCGAACTTCCAGTCCTCCTCGGATTTATCACTGGGCCTCTCGGTTGCAAACACAGGTAGATGCAGCTTCTTGACAAATAGCAAATCTTTCATCTTGCTCCGCCAATAATGATAGTTTGTGCCATTAAGATTCACCATGCGCACCGGCTTCGCGTCCATCTCTCCTCTCTGGTTCCTCTGTCAACTCCTGACACCCTTTGAACCCAAAGCTCTGATACCACTCTGATGGGAAAGAAATGCGGAAAACCTTTCCCCAAACCGGAGAGTACCTGCGAGAGGACCGAGCAAACAACGCACGAACCAAAAACGAACACACAAAGCAAACCACGCAGACACAGAGAATTTTTGACGTGGAAACCCTTGCGGGAAAAACCACGGGACGATCGGAGTCCAACCCTGAGAAGCCTCCACTAATGGAATAGAAGAATTACACCCTCTACAAACTCCTCCCGATCCAAATCGGATCCCCACAACACTCAGAGACAAGAACAATGATTACAAGGCTACGAAGAACGAGAACGACGAGTAGAGATTACCCGAAACACGATCTCCTTCGAAAACGACCTTCAATCCTCCGTCTTCTTCTCCGAAGTTGCAATGGCACTCTTGCCTCCTTCTCTCTCAAACTTTGTGTTGTCCAATACTTGCGATGATAAATTAGGGTTGAGAAAACTCAATATAACTCCCCAATCCCGCAACCAACCTGGACCGTTGGATTAGATCCAATGATGAAAACTCATCCATAATCCCGCTTCAGCCCCCGACAACACAGAGTTCGGCCAGAACTCTGTGCGGGGCAGCCAGCACCTACTGGCCAAACGCTGGAACAGCCAGACCGAGTTCGGCCAGAACTCGGCCTGGGACCGAGTTCGGGCCGAACTCGGATCCTCTGCTCCCAGAAGCTCCAGCAGCAGCAGCAGCAGCAACGTCGCCTACTTCCCGAGCTTCTCCGACTTCGGACGGCGCTCGTCGCACTCCGGGGTCTTCTCCACATAGGTTGGGAACCCCACCCACTCCAACACGTTTTCCATTTCCTAATAGTGGTATCGATCTAAAAACCATCATCCTAGGTTGAGTGATTAAGCACGTGATTATACCTAATCGAGTTAAATTTAGATTAGTACCCTATTACAACTAGTTAATTCGGATAGATGAAAGATTACTGAATAATTCACAGAATCGCCCCACCTTTTTTTTTTTTGTATTTATGGAAAAAGGCAGAAGATTTACCTTTGACTTTGATATTGTACTATCGATATAATACTTTTTGAATGGTACCCATCCAATAAAAAATGTTTTCTTTGATGGGTTGAATCAACTTCGTGATGAATTTTAAAAGACAGTTTTTTTTCAAATATGTTATAATTATCGGGGAAAAAAAATGAAGTAACTTTATTTAGAGATTGGAATCTTGAAAGAACTTTGGAAATATGAAACCCCGTTAAGAAAATTGGAGTTATAATTTTGAGTTTGTTGGGTATTTAGGAAGTTGAAAATAGTTTGGAGTTTTGCAAAAAGGATGAAATGAAATGGAGTTTCACTCAAGTCCAATAAGATTATAGCTTTCCAAAGAGGGTTTAATCTATATTACTATATAATGCTAACAGACTAGGTTCATCGTGAATTTTTGTTTAAAATACATCATTGTATATGTTATTAAAATTATGTATTAAAGTTAACAAGGGTAACTAGTGAATTACGAGAGCTGTTTTTTGGTCTTCCTAAATATTCTTATAGACAGATATAAAATATTGTATATCATAATATAATAAAATTAATATAATAATAAATTTAGAATAATTAAGTTAAATCTATTTTATTTTTCCTATCGGGTCTTAATAAAGATTAGAATAATTAGAGTAACTATCTTTTAACCTTCTTAATAATAAGTTATTAAATATTTGGCGCACGTGCATATACATATACTAATTAGGAGTTAAAATCTATTCTACTATATAATAGGAAAACTTGGTGGTGAAACTTTTGAATTCCTAAAATACCCTTGAGCATTTCATATTATGCTAAGTCCATTTGTCTTGCATTTAAACAGTTTATGTGAATGATTACTCATGGGACAACTGACATACATTTATGTGAATGATTAGAGCATCTCCAACCCTATTGTCTTGTTTTGTGTTGTGAATCCTATGTGGCATGAGGCACAAGACAATGTCTTGTATATGTGGCAAATTATATTCACAAATGACAATGAGTTTAAAAAGTCATCTCCAATGCAAAAGTATTGAGAAGGCAATATAAAGTAATTTTTTACAACTTCCAAGACAACTTTTACTCTTCTACTTCTTTTTATAAATATTTTTATTCACAAATGATGATGTGGACATAAAGACATTGTGAAGTGCATTGTCTAGATCTAGACAACCAACTTCACATTGTCTTTGCCATGTCATTGCCATGCCAACTCCACACTTTATTTCACATATGCATTGGAGAAGTACTTTTGAAAAAAATGGTTGTCATTCCTATGTGGCAACCATTTTTTTCAAACTCACAATAGGGTTGGAGATGCTCTTACTCATGGGACAACCAACAAACATGTTAGGTGGCAAATAACAGGGTGAAAATTAACCAAAAGAAATGTCAAAAGACTAGGTGGCCTTGGAACTCCAAACGTCACCTTGGTAAACTTGAACTCATTTCTCTCCCTACACATAAATAAATAGTTTATATGGTAGAGAGGTATAACCAACCATGCTCATCTCTTTCTACGCATCCTCAGTCACCGTCCTTCCCTTCCTTTCCTCTCATCTAATCCATTTTACCGTCTCTCTCTCTCTCTCTCTGTCATATTAGTTGTTGTAGCCGGTTTCTTCTGTGAAATTCTTTTCCTACCCGATCCCATAAGAGAGAATTATGCCAAATAGTTGCTCCGCGGGAAGGGGTCACATTGATCAGGAGGAAATATACGATCGACGTGGACAAGGTCAACGTAGTAGACGTCAAAGAACATAATTGATCAAAACACACGTACAAAATATGTGCATCACACGTGAGACGCACCAAAGAGATATTATTCAGTAGAGGAAATTTCTCCACACCAAAGCTCTCTTCTGAACCTTGTTCCTGAGCAAAGCCATTAATTAAACTTGTCCATTTATAAGGGTCTATCTATATATGCTTAAGTTATCATTATTATTATTATGTTTTTTCATAACATAGATGCGTATGTTATTAATAATATTCAGGGTCGTATCTGATATTCTAAGGGTTCTGTATAAATATTAAAAACAAGTCTTGTTTTAATCACTCTACAATAAAAGACATCTTTTTTTGACATTCTAAGGATCAATGTTACTGTAGTTTCTTTAAAAAAAAGAAAGAAATATCTAAATCTAAAATTTCATATTACTAGATTAAAAAATTTGGGACTTTCCAATACTTTGGTCCGATACGATGGCACAATTTACATATGCTCATAAACGGCCTGATAAATAACATTGTTGGTCTTGTACATTTTCTGATTTATACGGACTTTTTTTTGTTTTCCCGCCATGTCTCTCTTACAAAGCACTTTCTTTGTGTCAAAATTGAAGACATGCCATTGTTGAAGAGTTGGCTGCACTCGGGGCCATAGTTCATACTTGTTCTCTAGATGAAGCAGAGCTTAACAAATGCTTGAAAGAATGGGAAAAAGTTGGGTTCAGTGTGACAGGCTCAGTGTGCGACGTATCGTCTCGATGCGAGCGAGAAAAGCTGATGGAGACGGTGTCTTCTAAATTCCAGGGAAAGCTTAACATACTTGTAAGTTATTAGGCATTCCTTGATTCTAAGTGACATAATCAGGCGTTTTTAACCTTTTATTTTAGAAAAATATAAAAAGATTAAAAAAATTGGTGTCTTTCGATATTTACAACCATGTGCGATCGTACAATTTGCACATGCTCAGAAACAATTTTTTATTTTTTTTGACATAATCCAATCAATATTCTGCTTCCACGTATCTACCAAGATATAATGTTTTTGTTGGCATTCACAAACATATATGAAAGCGAGTCCAGTACAAGTTCACCTACAGACCACTGTGTGTGTACTTTGATCAAGTATATGAGCTCCAAATTCAAGTTCACGTAGTATCAGTATATGAGCTCCAAAACTGACGATAATGCGGATATCACCGATCCCGATACTCATAGGAATAGTCCGATACCGATACTGTGAACCTTGCTACATACCATTGTGTGTGTACTTGATCAAGTATATGAGCTCCAAATTGCTTGAATTTTTATTTGTAAAATATTTCAAACGGTTTTATTTCATTATAGAGTATATGGACTTTCCATATAAAATACAAGAATATTGAGCTCCAAATTCCACCCCTATGACAACCTTTTCATAGTTTGCTTCTCCCTAGAAAGACATGTTGTTAAGTTCTACAATTGCATTATAAGTTTCAAAAGGAAAATTTGAAACACGACATTGCTGTCTGGGTCGTTTATGATATTCTAAGGATTCTGTGCAAATACTAAAAAGAGTATTTTTAACCATTCTACAAAAATGTCAATTTTCTGACATTCTAAGTATGTTAGTGTAGTTTCTAAAACAGTAGGAAGGCCTAAATCTAAAACATGGAGATGTTACGTTAGTAATATATATGGAAGTTAAACAAGTTTAACATCTTTCGATTTCTGGGGTCATATGCGATCGCACAATTTGTACATGATCAGAAACGGCTTGTGTGCTGTGATAAGAAGCGGAGTTATTTATATTTGTGTTACTCTGTTGTAGGTTAATAATGTAGGTACAGGGTTTTCGAAGGCATTTGTGGACTGCAGCTCCGAGGACTACTCATTCATCATGGCCACGAACTTCGAATCTGCGTTCCATATGAGCCAACTTGCCCATCCTCTTCTCAAGGCGTCGGGCGCTGGCAGCGTCGTGTTCGTCTCCTCCATAGCCGGTGTTGTAGGTTTGGAACATCTATCCCTTTATGGAGCGAGCAAAGGTTCGATTTCTTGTAATTTTGTACGTACAGATTTCTTAAACACGTGAACTTAGAAACAGTACTACTCGGAGACCTCTATTTGTATATATAAGAGGAAATTACAACTATTGTCCCTTTGGTTACTCAATGTCGAAGGAGCAATGAACCAATTGACGAAGAATTTGGCTTGCGAGTGGGCAAAGGACAACATCCGGGCCAATTCCATCGCACCGGGATACATCAACACCCCGCTTGTCGCGTCGGTAAAGCCTTCTCTCCGATCTTTCCTCTTCTTCCTACTGACAATGACATTAGTGTGCATTATGTACGTATATGAATCAACCAAGTTTTCGTAAGACATGCATGCGTGTGTTGTTTTCTGATAGAGTCTGGCTGATGAGGATTTTCTGGCCAAACAAATCTCTCCAACTCCTCTCAGACGAGTCGGCAGGCCCGAGGAAGTGGCGTCGCTGGCGGCATTCCTCTGCATGCCGGCGGCTTCTTACATTACCGGTCAGATCATTTGTGTCGATGGAGGGCGCACAGTGAATGGCTGAGAAAAGAGAGCTAGAGATCGTCATAGAGAAATAGTTTCAATTTCTCAACTGTATGTCATGAACTGCTTGCTGTGGGAATAATCATCATGTAAACATAACTTTGTAAGAATAAGTGGGGGAACATAAATACCATAATATGAACTGTATAACTCCTCTCAAGGAGTCAGCGCGGCCCAGAGTTTTTGGGTGCCAGGACAAAAATTAAAATTTTGGGCCTTGAATCCATGTGAAAATCAACTTTGTTGAATAAGTCATTATATTATGTTGTACCGGCAATCCTTCTGTAAAATAGAGTTATATATCCTTCCAATTGCTAATTATATCTTCACTCCCCAATCCCATTCCTCCCCCAAACAAAAAATGTCAAAATTTTAAGAAGTGGGGTAATACAAATTAAAATTAAATTGGGAAAGAAGTGAAAATATGATTAGCTTAAAATACTAAGAAATATTATATATATCATCCGGCCAAATCCACCAACACATTTGGAGGCTCTAGCAGCCAAGCATACGTCAACACCGTATGAATATTCAGAAATTAGTTTTTTGAATAAATATAAGTTTTTGGTCTATAACACAGGTACTGATACTTTTAAACTAATTACGCTGACTATCCCTCCATTTAGAAAAAAAAATATTAAAAATAGGAGTAGTTAGTGTTATAACTTTTTATTTTTATCTTAAAGCATGTTTACCCCGTGTAATAAACACAAAACATAGGAGTAGTCAATGTAATTAGTTTAAAAGTAGGAGTACATGTGTTATAAACCTAAACTTAGAGATAGTTGGTGTAAATTAGGGGTGAGCGTATAATCGGTTGGTATTTGGTCGAACTTTTCGGTAGTTTTTTAAATCGGTATTTAAAAAATCAATACCAATATCGTACCATTTAGAATCGATTTTTTTCGATTTCGGTTAAATCGTATTCGGTCGGTTTTGGTTCGGTATCGGTATTTTACCAATTAATATTTGATCAATCAATATACTTAATATTGTGGAACCTCTTAACCGATAATTTTTTTTTTTACTTTTTTGGAAGCATTAAATTTTAAAGCAAAGTCTATACCAACCAAACAATTAATCAAAATAATTAGAACAATATGTAACAAGTCGCAGACACCTAAAAATGAGCTTAAAAGATCAAATGCAGTCACTAAATTTAATCTTTAATATAAGTTTAAATAACCAAAATTTACTTCAAAATTCTATGAGAACACAAAAATATAAGCTCAAAAGATCAAAAACTCAATTCTTAGCGTTCTTAACATAACTTCAAGTCCACTAAATTCTAAGAAATTGATTAAGACAAAGATAAAAAAGAAAATGAGTAATATAAAATTAATCACGAACATATATATATATATATATATATATATATATATATATATATATATATATATATATATATATATATATATTTTTTTTTTCACGAACATATATATATATATATATATATATATATATATATATATATATATTTTTTCACGAACATATATATATATATATATATATATATATATATATATATATATATATATATATATATATATATATATATATATTTATATATATATTTGTTTATATATATATATATATATATATATATATATATATATATATATATATATATATATATATATATATATATATATATATATATATATATATATATATATATATATATATATATATATATATATATAAACAAATATATATATAAAAACAAATATATATATATATATATATATATATATATATATATATATATATATATATATATATATATATATATATATATATATATTGGAAGAAGGTAATTCCATTGATAAAATTAAAGGTACATATACAATGATACAGAAACTAATTCCCCATCAGCATTTTGATATCACTCTCTATGTTATGACTAACACCAATCTCCGACGTGATACTATTTTCAAATATCCGCCTATTTCGCTCTTTCCAAATATGCCATACTGCCGAAGCTAGTCTGATTCTAGCCTCCTTGAACCATAAGCTTCAATTTTTCCGTAGTCTTTGGAAAGACTCGATAATCTCCTCGATTCTTCTTGGTTGCCCTGTTATAATTTGCAATTTATGAGCTTGTAACATCCATAGTCTCCATGATACATCACATTGGAAGAATAGATGTGAAATGCTTTCTTCTTCCTGGCGGCACATCACACATTCAGTACTTGTGATGTCGATACCGAATCGTCGTAACCGATCTCTGGTGGCCAATCTACCGTTCATAATTTTGTACATATAATACTGTATTTTGCGCGGCACTCCTTTCACCCATATAACTTCGGTGTGAGCAGTTTTATCATGAACAATCCGCACAATGTCATATATAGTTCGGTGATGAAAATCCCCATCTGATGAGCACGTCCACACCCAGCTATCCTTCTCCAGCGAGGCGTCAAGTGTGGTACATTTAATGCTCGCACTAAAGAGTCGAGCAACTCTATGTTTCTCCGGTTTCCAACAGCCTTCTTCAATGATGATGCTCACAGGAGTCCCGACCCGAGCTCGTCCCAATACAATACTTCCGCCAAGCTCAACTAGACTCTTGTGATCAATCCAGGGATCAAACCATAAATCTGTTGATTTTCCATCTTTCATATTCCTTTTAATATGCTGCAATACCTTCTCTCGATACAACAGGATAGTCTTGAATGTCACTGAAGCATTACTTTTAGACTGTATAGCCCAAAAGTTAGACTCTTTCACATATTTAGCCGCGGTCCACCTTGCCCATAAGGACTTGCCAGTAATGAACTTCCAGACAAGTCTCATGGCTGCCACTTCTCGAAGGGTCCAGATAGAATATAGCCCAACACCCCCTTCATCTTTCGGAGTGCATAAGATATCCATTTTAATACCATGCATTCCTCCATGCCTTATGAAATTAGCACAAAGTTTTTCTAGTTTCCGAATAGTGGAATTCGACAATAATATTGCTTGTAGCCAGAAGGAAGCTATTGCAAGTACTACGGACCGCACCAACTCTATACGCCCTCCAAATGACAAATTTTGTGCATGCCAACCTTCCGTACGTCGCTGGACGTACTCTATCATACTTGTACATGTTGAGTCCCTAGCGTAGTTGATGCTGAGAGGTAAACCCAGATACTTCACAGGAAGCTCACCTTTATCCACCCCAATAATAGTAGCTTTAGCGTCTGTGTTAGAGCATAACTTATTGAAGTAAATTTTGCTCTTTTCTTTGTTTATCTTGAGCCCAGTCACCTTCCCAAACTCGGACAAAATCTGCTCCAGTGTCGCCAGGCCCATGTTGGAGGGCTCAATGAATACAAGCAAATCATCGGCATATATCAGATGGGTTACATTTGGTTTAATATGCTTCTGTATAGGTATAATCCTTCCTTGAGCATCCGCAATCTCCATTAGTTGAGAAAAATATTCCATGACTATGGTAAACAGATACGGAGAAAGCGGGTCTCCCTGTCTTATACCTTGATTACTGTGAAAGAAACCACAGGGAATCCCTTTGACAAGAACCGAGAAGGTTGGGGTTGATATACATTCTCGAACCATTGCCACCCAAGACTCCGAGAATCCTATTTCTAGCATGATATGACATGAAATCCCGATTAACAGAATCATATGCTTTTCTCAGGTCCAACTTAATGAAAGAACGATTACCACCAGGCTTATTAAAATCCCGAACCAGTTCATGCGCAAGTAGATTATGATCTGCTATAGATCGATCTTTGATAAATGCCGCTTGATTGAAGGAAATTAATCCCTGCATCACTTTTTCTATCCTTCGACACATAACATGTGTGATGATTTTGTATAAGAAGTTGCAGCAGGCTATTGGTCTGAAATCCGCCATCACCGTAGCACCTTCCTTCTTAGGAATAATGGTAAGGAATGTGTGGTTTAATTCCTTCAGAAGGCGCTGATTTACAAAGAAGTCTCGCACCATCTCCAGCACCTGGTGCTTGATATCTTCCCAATGAATTTTGTAGAACAGACTACTAAAACCATCTGGACCCGGGGCTTTATCAGTAGCTGCCCGCTTGATGATATCATCCAATTCCGCCATTTCGACCATCGCATTCAACATATTATTTCCCTCAAGCGACACAAGCTTCTTGCAGATAATAGAAGGAAACGGCGTTAGGTAATCAACTTGATGATAGAGTTCAGAAAAATACCTAACCGCCTCCTGTTGTATGGCATTATTTGTTGACAGTTCGCAACCCGTTGGATCTATAAGTCGAGAAATGCCATTACGGTGTTGTCGCATCCTCACTATATCATAAAAGAATTTCGTGCATTGGTCTCCCTGCTGAAGCCATTGGCACTTGGCTCATTGAGCCATCTCGACTTCCTGCAACATTCTCAACCGCCCTACTCTGTCCACGAGCTCCCGCTCTTCCTGAGCCAGATCTTCGTTCTTCAAATCCGCTTGAAGCCTGTTCTGAACAGCCACCAAATTTTCCTCCTTCACTTGAAGATTCGGTTGAGGCAATGATTGGTTCCAATCTTTGATAGCTTGCTTCACCACCTTCAGTTTAGAGACTAACCGAAATTGTGTGTTGCCTATAACTTCTGTAGATAATCCCCTGCGAACCACATCCATGTATCCGTCTACAAAGTGTCATTTATTATTGTATCTAAACGGCCTCGGGCGGGTACGAATAGATGGCAAGAGGCGGACGCAAATCGGAGAATGGTCGCTGGTTCCTGCTGGCAGACCCTCTGCTTTCGCATCAAGGAAAGCTTGAAACCATAACTGATTTTCCAGAGCTCGATCGAGTTGGCAGGCTATCCTCGTGCGAACTGCTTTATTATTCCAAGTCCATACATGTCCCGAACGCTCCAAAGGTTGCAACCCAGATTGAAGTAAACAAGTACGAAAGTCCTGCATACTTCCTTCAGGAACCTCCCTGCCGCCTACTTTTTCATGTCGATATAGAAGAGCATTAAAGTCACCTGTAAGGATGAGAGGCAATTTGTGGTGAGAGTTCGCAAGGGTGCTGACGTGCGTAATCTCGTTCCACAATTCTTCTCTACGTCTCCTATCATTATGGCCATATATGGCACCATATATTATCTGAAATCCTCCTTTATTTCTGAATAGAATAACAATCATCTGCTCGAAAACATGAATAGTATCTACATCCCATATCCGGCTGTCCCACCGCACCCAAATACAAGCCATATTACATAGGTGAAGATTATTAACCTGTTGCCAGTGAGTAGACGTCCTTCGTTGAAGCATCCGATCAGTCTTGATTTTGGTCTCGAGAAGGGCACAGATGTCGTATTTCCCTTTTCGAATCGCATCACTAATTTCCTTCCAACGCCCCAGTGAACAGGCGCCCCGAACATTCTATGTTATCATAGACATTTAATCAGATTGGTTGTTCCCAGTAATTTCCAGAGCCTTATCCGCTGGGAGCAGATCAGGCTCATCATTCCCCTGTTCGACTTCGTGCAACACATTAATTTCCTCATCTGGTTTCCTCGCTGTCGCTTTAGTGTTGATCATTTTCGTCCACCGAGGATTGTCTATACATAGAATTGGACTTGTCTCGGTTTGTCCAACGATCGGTTTGTTTACGTCTTCTAGGGAGATCCCTGCATGCCTCTTGCGGCTGCCCCCTCCTTCAATAAGAGTATCTATTGTCTCTTTTTGCCTCCATTGGATTCATTTAGATCGGATAGTTGTGCTATCCTTGGTGTTCTTGCTTTTGCCCGTCCCCCGACTTTTTCATTTTACACCACCGGTGGCTGCAAATATCATGGGAGTTCCTGCCAAAGCACCTTGTGCTGCCTTCCCTTTCCTCTGAACCGTTGTCATCTTATCTATGACTGTCCCTTGAGAGGTAATGTTTTCCAAACCTATGTCAATCTCAAGCTCCATGCCTTCTTCAAGATTGACAATCCGAGATCCTACTACTTTCTGTGATGGATCTTGCTAATTATTAGTATCTCGTCGATGTAGGGTAGGCCCCGGAACATCATTGGTATCTTCTTCTGTAGTATTCCTTTCAAATTTGCACTCTTTAGAAGGATGCCCGAATTGTTTGCAATGGTTACAAGTAGGGGGTACCCATTCATATTCTACTTTTTGAACAAACACCTGTCCTGAAGGGACTTCAAATTCAACATATGAAGGAAGGGATTACCCTGCCTCTGTTTCAACAAAAACTGTGGCAAACCCTATTATTGCTCTCGACGTCGTCCGTTCATCTGCTTTTATTGGGATCCCAATCAAACTGGCAAGTTTCATAATCATCGAGTTACTCCAATAGAGTAAAGGGAGTTCTGGAAATCGTATCCAGATAGGCACGGATCGTAGGACTTCCCGTTCGCATCTAGTTTCCGGGGTCCACTCCTTCATTATGATCAATCGCCCATCAAAGGTCTACGGCCCCCCCTGTATTATCCTCTCCATATCCTCCATCATTCCGAATCTGACAAAGTAGAATCCATTGCTTCGAGAAAAGAATTCCATACTGCCCTTTGGGCGCCAAACCCGTTCGACGTATGCCCTAATATGGTTGTAGAACGGCCGATTTCCCAGTACGTACAGGATGATGGTGTTTTTCCAATACTCCTTGGTTTCTTTTAAGTCTTCTTCTGTAAACGCGGCTCTGGTTTCCGATCCTACCACCTTAGGGGCAATATATTTCATCTAGTTCTCCATTGTCCCCATGTTGGTTGAGAAGCACTCCGCCCATGTCTTGCGAGGAGGAGTCATGTCATGCCCCGACCCGGAATCACCCGAATCATCGTCCTCGCAGGGGGCGTAATGCCGCACGAGCCTGGAGTTGCGCTCGTGCAAGGCAAGATGACAAGTTCTCAAATGGTTATCTTTTGATTCGATATTTAACAACGAAAGGAAACAGAGTATACGAAACAAATTTTCTTTATTGATATCCGAAACAGAGATTACAAAGGCTTTCGATAGCCTAACAATACATGCCAGATTGGCTAAAACACTCAGGTTCTCTCTTGCCCACAAAGGATTTTACCGTTCCATACATCATGCCTTCTATATCTCGGTCGCATCAATCCAGCTGCGTAGTCCGAGCACCAATGCGATAGCACGCTTCAATGCGCTTTGGCATTCCAAGCCTTAACACGTTCAAGCAACGCTTCGCCGTGAGCAATCCATTCCCTGCACCCTGCATGAAGCTGGTGGGGGATCAGTACGTTCGTCCTCGCATGTACTGAAGCAAAGATCATCTTTCCAAACCGACATTTTAATATTTATGTTGAATCATGCAACTTAGCTTTTGATCTTGCGATATTCTCCTTAGGGTCAATTTTATGGCATCTTCGAAAATGTAAAGCATCTTATCATAGCAGCATGTTATCAAATTGAATATACAAACAAACAAGCAATCTCGTGTTTGATTCGTGGTACGACTTACCAAGTCGACGCACTCGCCCTTGCTCCGACGCAAGGTGAATATGCCATAATCCTTCCCTGTCATGTTATTGTGCATCTCTAAGCAGGATCTCTATGCGGGACGCATATGCGCCTACACTTTCAATCCATCGTTCCTTAACTATATGAGGGCCGTTAGCGTATCTGTGCCGGAATGGACTAAAGGAGTTCCTTTCTTTTCTCTCCTTCTTTTCTCTCTGTTTGGTCGGGCTGCTCGGCGTTTCACGGGTTGGGTCACATCCCAACAACCGAAACGTTCCCGCTGCATACCATCATTTGTGGCTTTTCCCATCTTGTTTAAGGATGTGCGTCTACAAAGATTTTTCGAATCCCTCTGCGGCCAAAGCGGTTTCGGGGCGCTCCGGTATTTAACCGTTTGGAGGAAACACCCGTGCACGGGCTATTATCACAATTTAATCTTGAGCCCATTCCAATCGACCATGCAACGCCCTATCATTCAAGAAATCAAATTCAAACAACCAAACATAGTCTCGAGTCCGAGACTCAGACTTATCATCTCGCATCTCTTTCGTTAGCTTTCTGTGTTCTTACATTTCATACTTCGTTTCAATGACTCAATAGCATCGTGCCTTAACTCAATGCTCGTCAACCGAACAACCCGAAGGTCTTGAACACCTTTCGAGGCACCATGTCATATCCGACAGTTCCGCCATATTCATGCCACAACTGTATTCTCTCGCAACGAAGCCATCTTTTATTATCCCGTGCACGTAGGCACGTTTCGATCGTATCCCCATGTTCTATAACTTAGCATTCAATGTTCAGGGCTTGCGCGCTAGGGCGCTCGTCTATTGTCTTTTAATGTTCTAGCCGTCTAACTCGTGCAGCAAAGGCACGGTATGGTTCGTGCACTAAGGCACTCGCCGATTACAGTTATCCCATGTTCTTACGGCTTGCGCACCGAGGCGCTTGCCTTAGCGATATCCAATGTCCTATAGCGACTCGTGCATATTGATGTACGTTTCATTTCAATTGTTCTAACTCAGTGTTCGACTCACACTACGATTTCATCTCCGATCGGCCACGCCCGTGGCGTCGATAGGTTAACTTAGCATACAATGATATATTTGACTTATCGAATGAAGGAGTAAAAAGAAGTCAATCCTCCCACCTTGAGTCGATACGCCTTTGTCGTTTCGCCGAGCCGTTGCGACTTAATTTCATAACTTTGATGCACATCCACTCTCCTGACTTAGCCATTCGAGCACTTCGTGCTTCATTGAGTTATACGTCCGATTTGCCTTAGCGTGCCCAAGTCTTAGTCCGTCGCAAGACGATGATTTGATTTCGCAGACCCCTTACTAAATATTGTAAAAGATCGACCTCTAATATTTTCCCGTCAACGTATAACCTGCACACGAAACCAACTAAAATCAATACTTGTAACGATTCGGACTTGCGCCTTGGTCGATTCGATTTCTTAGAATCTTCGAGCCGATTCAACGCACTCATCCTTCGGGGCAACGCGGCGCTTCGCATCGATTCAACTCGATGCATTCTTTCGGGACAAGGCAACTCTTCGCATCGACTTAGTTCAATGCGTTGCTCGGGACAACTTAACTTTTTTATCGTTTTGTATCGATACATTTCCTTGCGTCAACGTGACTCATTGAGTCAACGCTTCAGCGTAATGTGCCGTGCGGAGCGGGGCATTACAGAATATACCACTCAAAACAAGGTTCGTCCTCGAACCAAAACCAACACTCCGACTAAGTGTTTTGTAGATCGTTTCACGATCTCGTTGTTCAGTTTTACACTATCTCGCAAGCTTTTCATTAACATTTCAAAGTCATCCTTGCAGCTCGATTTGAATTTTGTATACAACTCGATTTGGATCCATACCTATATTCAAGGCGTCCCGAAGATATATGTATTTTGACCAATTCCAGTGGTAGCAAATTGAAACAAAGCTGACAGGTAAATTTCAATCCTATGCTTGCCATCTCGTACTCTCGTTCAGACTTATCCTTAGCAACTGTTCTTGAAATTTTATCGCATATGTATATTTGATACATACGTGATTCATTCAATAAAGTCACTGCACGCGACGCGATTCAAAATCGCAATTCTCATTTCGGATGTTTCATCGAAACTATCAATTCTATGCGTCGTGTCAAGCCGTCGCGCATCCAATCACAACGAGTCTCCGCAACGCCTTGCGTTCGAAGTCGCCACCCAACTATTTTCGAAGTCTTGCTTATGCAACTTATCTCGATACAATTTCCTTTGTTGACTTGCAAATGCATCAACATTCAGGGCTACGCCCGCTAGGTTACTTACATAGTCCCCGTGCTTAGATTCTCCCGATGCAAGTTTAAATTGACATTGCACAAAGGTCACAATCTATCCGACATGAAAGTTTACGACAAGGCGACAGTACTCAAGGCAACGATCGCCTTAGCACGAAGGTCTTTACGACGCGTCTTACATTCAATTTCCTAACGAGTAGGAATTCACTAGCCAAATTCCTAACTTATCCATCTTGCAACATCGAATGTAAATTTTGATTCACGTAAGCTAAATTGCAAGGTGAATCCGAATCTAACGACATGACTCGTAAGTCATTCCCTTATCATTTCCTCTCGTGTATAGCACGTTTCTCGCAATCGCCTATCCGAATCACCAAGTCCGTTGGTGAATTCTAGTTCGACCGTCGACCAACATAACCATTCAAGTATTCATCCGACGAATACTTAAAATCTAACTATATTATTCTCAATCGAAAGCTGTTCCAACATTTCTCGATCGCCTAGACTTATCGTCAACATGCACCGTGTTATATTTGTTATCGGTGCAATCTCATATGCGATATCGCATGGGTCATCTTACGGTCTGCAGCATTCAATTTGATTTGGCGGTCAAGTCTTCTAGGGTCAGCTGCCCCGAAGCTACGCTCGATAATTGTGGATCATCACCGAAGGACAGTTTACTACGAACCATGCTATATCTTACTTCGGAGCCAAATCACGTTTCGACAATTCTATACGACTACCCAATTTCGGATAAAACCGTTTCTATCGGCGCAACTGATGCGCAACTATCTTCCGAGTCAAGTTATGCACTACCGTCGATAATTTCGCAATTTACGAAACATCTATTCGTATCGAGTTCGAGTTTATCTTATTCGCGTGTCGACACACGAGATGCTATACGCATCGAGCAATCGTCCATGACTTACAGTCTCGTCTTGATTAATCACAAAGTTTACGATCAACCAGTTCGTTCCTTCTCGTATCGTTATTTACAAAACTTTGATAGCACAAGGCGCACTCCATTTTGTATTCTCACATCGTGCTTACGTTTCCTTGCATATCGATCTTGATAGTTCATATCAATTTCGATAGCAAGTGGGTCGACTTCGAATCTATTTCAACGTCAACTTATCTTGCATCGCATACATCCAAGTTCGCAACAAACTTTTCCATACGCATCCACTCGTTCTCCGATTCGCCGCATCCCGCTATACTTTGATCGCGTAACCGAGTTACCGATTATCCAACATCGTGCCCTCGAGTTATACGATCTCGCCCTCTAAGTTTTGCGTGTTTTCAGTCGTACTCAAATGAGTGTCGCCGTAACGTAACCAACTATTTCTTAGGCACGATTACTCACATCAACCAACTCTTCACCGAAGTCGCACATCGTACGATTTGATTATAATTCGTATCGCCCAACATTTCTATCGAAATCGTAAGTCGTGCGATTCGATTTGCCTAGCCGAACATTCCTATCGACATCGCAAGTCATGCGATTCGATTTGCCTCGTCCAACATTCCTATCGAGATCGCAAGTCGTGCGACTCATTCGTAAGCTCGAGTTTTCCCTTTCCCGTCGATCCGATTATTCATCAAGGCATAATCATTTCGCTAGTCTTGGTCGTCCGACCGACTTATAACTTTCGTCCGACGTATCGTTCATCGATACGAGTCTCGTCTTATCGTCCCAACAATTTTCGAAGAATACTTGCATCAACATACCGTCATACAAATTTTCAATCGAGTCTCGATACTCTTCCGTCCGTTGCGGACCAACCTTCCGCAATTCTCACAACACATCGATGCAATCATCATACAAGTGATACTCCATATACCACTCGAAATCGAGTCATTTATCGCCTACGTGGTATGGCATATACCACTCGGAATTTAAGCCATTTCCCTCGCGTTATACTTAGTATAAACCAACGATCTTTTCCGACTCACGATTTCCGCAGTGATCGTGCTTGATCACAATCGTAACTTTGATTCTATCAAATCCAACGCAAATCGGTCAATGTTCTCGTTTGCCAACATAAGTTTGGTGTGCAACCGAACGATTCGTTCTATCGATTTACGATTTCAATTCTTTCCTTACGTTGCATCTCGTGCAACAATTTATTTAGATACGCGTTGCACCCCGTATAACAAATTTCACTTCCGATACGCGTTGCACATCGTGCTACGATTTATTTCTAACACTTTTATTTCACTTTGTACAACAATTTATTTCCAATTTCCTTTATACTTCGTGCAACGATTAATTTGATATGCGTTGCACCACGTGCAATAATTTTTTTACTTTTCAATACGCATTGCACATCGTGCAACGATCATTTCTGATATTTACCGTATCTCGTGCAACGAATTACTCTCGACTTTCCAAGTCAATGCACAATCCGTTTAACACATTCGGAATTGGCTTATCACTTCTCACTTTCATTTTAACGCATATTCACCATTACTCGTTACACTTTGTGCATCATTTTATTTCTCATTCAACATGTTACATTGCGACAACATCTCAAATCGTATTTCACAATTTGTTGCGCTTGCAGCAACTAACATTTTTGCGGCTCGTTTGCATTCAATGCAATATACCCCTCGCGACTTTCTTAGCAAACATCGTGTAATTTCCAAAACACATGCGACAAAATTATACGATATGTATTAGACTTATTGTATGGAACATCCAGTGCGGCATCGAGTAGAGTCAAGAGTGATATCAAGTGGTGGTGGGCAACTTTTTGAATTGTAATGAAGCGAGCGTCCAGAGAAAATTGAGCCTAGAGCTCTGATACCAATTTGTCACGCCCCGACCCGGAATCACCCGAATTATCGTCCTCGCAGGGGGCGTGATGCCGCACGAGCCTGGAGTTGCGCTCGTGCAAGGCAAGATGACAAGTTCTCAAATGGTTATCTTTTGATTCGATATTTAACAACGAAAGAAAACAGAGTATACTAAACAAATTCTCTTTATTGATATCCGAAACAGAGATTACAAAGGCTTTCGATAGCCTAACAATACATGCCAGATTGGCTACAACACTCAGGTTCTCTCTTGTCCACAAAAGATTTTACCGTTCCATACATTATGCCTTCTATATCGCGGCCGCATCAATCCAGCTACGTAGTCCGAGCACCAATGCGATACCAGGCTTCAATGCGCTTTGGCATTCCAAGCCTTAACACGTTCAAGCAACGCTTTGCCGCGAGCAATCCATTCCCTGCACCCTGCATGAAGCTGGTGGAGGATCAGTACGTTCGTCCTCGCATGTACTGAAGCAAAGATCATCTTTCCAAACCAACATTTTAATATTTATGTTGAATCATGCAACTTAGCTTATGATCTTGCGATGTTCTCCTTATGGTCAATTTCATGGCATCTTCGAAAACGTAAAGCATCTTATCATAGCAGCATGTTATCAAATTGAATATGTAAACAAACAAGCAATCTCGTGTTTGATTCGTGGCGCGACTTACCAAGTCGACGCACTCGCCCTTGCTCCGACGTAAGGTGAATACGCCGTAATCCTACCCTGTCAGGTTATTGTGCATCTCTAAGCAGGATCTCTATGCGGGACGCGTATGCGCTACACTTTCAATCCATCGTTCCTTAACTATATGAGGGCCGTTGGCGTATCCGTGCCGGAATGGACTAAAGGAGTTCCTTTCTTTTCTCTCCTTTTTTTCTCTATTTGGTCGGGCTGCTCGGCGTTTCACGGGTTGGGTCACATCCCAACAATCGAAATGTTCCCGCTGCATACCATCATTTACGGCTTTTTCTATCTTGTTTAAGGATGTGCGCCTACAAAGATTATTCGAATCCCTCCGCGGCCAAAACGGTTCCGGGGCGCTCCGACATTTAACCGTTTGGGGGAAACACCCGTGCACGGGCTATTATCACAATTTAATCTCGAGCCCATTCCAATCGACCATGCAATGCCCTATCATTCAAGAAATCAAATTCAAACAACCAAACATAGTCTTGAGTCCGAGACTCAGACTTATCATGTCGCATCTCTTTCGTTAGCTTTCTGTGTTCTTATATTTCATACTTCGTTTCAATGATTCAATGGCATCGTGCCTTAACTCAATGCTCGTCAACCGAACGACCCGAAGGTCTTGAACACCTTTCGAGGCACCATGTCATATCCGACAGTTCCGCTACATTCATGCCACAACTGTATTCTCTCGTAACGAAGCCATCTTTTATTATCCCGTGCACGTAGGTACGTTTCGACCGTATCCCCATGTTCTATAACTTAGCATTCAATGTTCAGGGCTTGCGCGCTAGGGCGCTCGCCTATTGTCTTTCAATGTTCTAGCCGTCTAACTCGTGCAGCAAAGGCACGGTATGGTTCGTGCACTAAGGCACTCGCCGATTACAGTTATCCCATGTTCTTACGGCTTGCGCACCGAGGCGCTCGCCTTAGCGATATCCAATATCCCATAGCGACTCGTGCATATTGATGCATATTTTATTTCAATTGTTCTAACTTAGTGTTCGACTCACACTACGATTTTATCTCCGATCAGCCACGCCCATGGCGTCGATAGGTTAACTTAGCATACAATGATATATTTGACTTATCGAATGAAGGAGTAAAAAGAAGTCAGTCCTCCCACCTTGAGTCGATACGCCTTTGTCGTTTCGCCGAGCCGTTGCGACTCGATTTTATAACTTTGATGCACGGCCACTCTCCTGACTTAGCCATTCGAGCACTTCGTGCTTCATTGAGTTATACGTCCGATTTGCCTTAGCGTGCCCAAGTCTTGGCCCGTCGCAAGGCGACGATTTGATTTCGCAGACCCCTTACTAAATATTACAAAAGATCGACCTCTAATATTTTCCCGTCAACGTATAACCTGCACACGAAACCAACTAAAATCAATACTTGCAACGATTCAGACTTGCGCCTTGGTCGATTCGATTTCTTAGAATCTTCGAGCCGATTCAACGCACTCATCCTTCGGGGCAATGCGGCGCTTCGCATCGATTCAATTCGATGCATTCTTTCGGGACAAGGCAACTCTTCGCATCGACTTAGTTCAATGCGTTGCTCGGGACAACTTAACTTTCTTATCGTTTTTTATCGATACATTTCCTTGGGTCAATGCGACTCATTGAGTCAACGCTTCAGCGTAATGCGCCGTACGGAGCGGGGCATTACAAGTCATACCTGTCTTCATTTTCCTTGTGTCAATCGGAGTACCTTGTTGATCAGCAGCTTTATCTAACGGAGACGCGCCATCACGACCATATCTGGGGGGACAAGTCCCAGGCGGACTCGGCATAAACCCTCGCTGTGCCCCTGGGGTAGGAACGCTTCTTGGTCTCACGTCTGCTCTCCAACCCGTGCGTCGACTCTCTATTTTCCTCGCTATATCTCCTCTAAATTCTTGTCGAGGAGCGAGCAATGGCGATCGATTTCCTCTACGTCTGTCCCGACGTCTCACCGTTGTCCAACCTCCCCCAACTTCTCTTCCTTCCTCCGTTATTTGATCTTCATCTCCTTTGGATGATTCTCCCAATCCAGGATCCCATATCGGGAACCCTAGTTCTTGAGAAGACACCCTCGCGATCGCCTCATCAGAAACCCTAGAGACCATCGCGATTTTATATTATATATATATATATATATATATATATATATATATATATATATATATATATATACAGAAAGCTTCTCCTGGGGAATAACTAACGGGACAAACTTACGGGATGAGAAAATACATCTTTGGTTCTCTTCTAAATCTCTTTCACATTAAAAAAAAGTTAAATCTCTCATTTAAAAGACAAACCTAACTCTATCTTAAAGATAAGCCTATTAATTTTTTTTAAATAGCGAGAGATTTTTTATTTTTATAAATAGAGAGAGAAAAGTTAATTATATATTTTTAAAATAGAGATGGATGTTTTAAAAAAAAAATTATCTTTAAACATAATTATATATTTTAAAATATTAATTTTAATGTTAATCTTAAAATTAATGTTAATTTTAATATTATTTCTTATGTTAACTTTTCCGTGCTAATTTTATTGTTGATATTAATTTAACTTTAATTTTAACATTAATTTTAAGTTTAACGTTAACATTAACATTAAATATCTAAGATTAAGATTAAGAATACAATTAAAATTCAGATTAAAATTAAAATTTCAATTTACATTTAGATTTAAATTTATTTAAAAATAAAATAAATTTAAATTTAAATTTAAATTAAATTTAACATTAATATTAATATTAACTGTAACATTAAAATTAAAATTAATGTTAAAATAAAAAATTAATATTAATATTAACATTAATATTAACATTAAAATGAATATTTGAAATATAATTTGTAAAGGAATATTTATTTCTAAAGATAGATTTCAAAAAAAAAATCTATCTCCATTTTAAAAATAAAAAGAAAAATGTATCCATCTCTATTTTTAAAAATAAATAAAGCTCTCTCTGTTTAAAAATAAATAGATAGATAATCCTTATTTTTAAGGTAGATATATGTTTGTTTTTAAAAGTAGAGATTTAAATTTTAAAGAGAGAGATTCAGAAGAGAAACATACGTGTATATTTTTGTCGGATATTTTGAGTTTTTTTTCCTCTCCGTAAGAAATTGGTTTATATATCTAGTAAACTTTTCCCGTAAACTTATTTTATATACATATATATAATATAGGGGATCGGTTCGGTATCGGTTCGGTATTTTCGGTATGATATTACACTCAAACCAATACCACTACCACTATACCATATTTTAGTCGGTTCGGCAATTCGGTATCGGTACATAATTTCGGTTCGATTTTTTAGAATATTTTTAATCGGTATTCGGTCGATTTTTCGGTATCGATCGGTATTTGCTCGCCCCTAGTGTAAATAACCCAATAAACAGCATCTCGGCATCTCCCAAACTATAACCGGAACTAGCTTTAGTCATGTAAAAACAATTAGCTTGTATACAAAAGATCTCATCACAATATTTCTTGATATAACTTGGTATCTTTGTAATATATGTTCCTTGATGCAATTTGGTAATACTTTCAAACAATAAATTTATATTTTATAGATCGTCGGTGTAGAACAAAAAATTTAATCGACAATTGTGGATGATTATTATGTGTGTCTAGTTTACTACCAAAATCACTGAGCGGATCGCATAAACCTTAAAAATTTGCCATTAAAAAAGTTGCTGATAAACACCATATCGCTCTCAAACATTAGTTGTCACTTGGCAAAGGATTGGCGACTTCATATTAGGGATGGAAAGGGAGACGCACCAGCAACACTCATACATTAATGACACACTTAGTGACAACGTAGCCACGATTTTTTGTCGGCAAAGTGTTAAGTAACAAACCAATCAACAAAAAATCGAGACGTATATAGCAACTAGATGACGACATATCTAGCTATTGATATATTTTTGATACACAGTTTGAGTATTTGATATATATTCTACTCAGCAACGGATATCTACTATCACGTCCCGATTCGAGAAATCGTTCGCTTCGCTTTGATTCATGCCGAATCGTTCGTCCTCTCTAAGGCGTGATATCGTACAAGTCTGGAATTGCACTTGTATAAGGAAAGAACGTGCACCTTTGTGTCGTTTCAAAACATTTGAATTTAAGCCACATTTGTAGAGACAATGAGTATGCAGAATATGAAAAAATAATATTCATTTTATTGATATTTGTTGTCACCCTCATTTTTTCGTATTTCCCGTATTTCGTATTTATACTCGTATCTGGATTTTTGGGCATGTTTTTATTTTTCTCAACTTATGGAATTTCGGTATTCTCATATTTTGGGTTTTGATATGGCTCGGTTTTAATTGGTTTGGGTTGGTTTGGTTTGGTTTAATGTGTATTGGAACACCTTAGCCTATGCTCCACCCTCAACACACCACATCCCACCCTCATTAAAAACTCTACCAACATTCTCTCTCTTCATTACTTCCTCCATTAATTTCTTCTTCTTATTCCTCCACCCAACACTCCACACCCGTAGGCAAGTGCAACTGCTTCCACAAGAGAGCCCATTTTATTGTTCCATTAGCTTCTCCTCATGTTTCTAAGACACATTAGAACTTGTCATTTTCCATTTTGAGGCTTTAAATCTTGTAGATCTAGAAATTAGTTATTTTTTTGATTTGGTGGTTTTGATCTATCAAACTTCTTTGTTTTCAAGTTTTGATGGTTCCATGTGGTGGGAAATTTTCTTCTACCCAATTTTGACCTTTGAAAAGTTGGATTTGGACTTGTTTTGACCAAGTTATGAACTTTTGAAGCTTTGGGTTTAACCATAAAGTTCTTGCTGGTTTAGAGAAGACAGTAAGCAGTGTGCCGAGCTTTTTAGCTTACGCCACTGAACTGCGCACGCTCTTTAGCGCAGCGTACGCAGACTTGGGTACGCTTCCTGTTGGAAGCGTGTCTCTTGCGTACGCAGACTTGGGTACGCTTCCTGTTGGAAGCGTGTCTCTTACGTATGCAGACTTGGGTACGCTTCTTGTTGGAAGCGTGTCTCTTGCGTACGCAGACTTGGGTATGCTTCCTGTTGGAAGCGTATGTCTTGCTTACGCAGACTTGAGCATGCCCTGGCCTGAGCGTACGCAGACTTGAGCGTGCCCTGGCCTGAGCGTACGCAGACTTGAGCGTGCCCTGGCCTGAGCGTACGCAGACTTGAGCGTGCCCTGGCCTGAGCGTACGCAGACTTGAGCGTGCCCTGGCCTGAGCGTATGCAGACTTGAGCGTGCCCTGGCCTGAGCGTACGCATACCCCTTGCGTACGCTGTCCTGAGCGTACGCTACCCCTTGCTTCCCCCTTGGGTGCCTTATGTCCCCATATTCCCCTTTTATGAATTTGCAGCCATTTTATATCCTTACGCCTTTGATGTATACTTGACATAAACCCGATATGATCATGACAGTATTTATGAATGTTAATCGGAACAAGGCTTACTGATGGAATTGCATGATTAGTGACCCGCCGTGGTGCACTCTCGACAAGTAATTTGACATAATAATTCTTGATGGTGGTCCGTCGTGACGCACCCTTGCCTTGATACGTAATCTTGATAAGTAACATGACATGATGGCGAGCCGCCGTGGTGCACCCTTGACAAGTAATCTTGACATGATAACCTTGATACGTTGTTGCGATGGCTAACCTGACATGCTAAGTGAATTCTTGACACCGTGGGTGATTGTATTGAATATGCCTGTATAAGCAACCAGTCTTGTCTCGCATCATGTCTAGGACATGTATCCCTGGTTACCACGGTCAGGAATTCATACCAAATCTGACTAGGTTAATGACTAGATTGATCAAGTAGAGCATATAGAGAGGTATTCCGGCTACAAGCAATCCCGTTATCTGGGCGCCCTCCTTGATGGACTTGTAGCCTGCCGACGAGTAGGGCACATTTCCCGCTCACTGTTATGTGGGGCACTACATAAAACAATTACTATGCACACTGTCATGTGTTGCATCCAAGTTGTAATGCCCCGCTCCGCACGGCGCATTACGCTGAAGCGTTGATTCAATGAGTCACGTTGATGCAAGGGAATGTATCGATGCAAAACGATATGAGAGTTAAGTTGTCCCGAGCAATGCATCAAACTAAGTTGATGCGAAGAGTTGCCTTGTCCCGAAAGAATGCATCGAGTTGAATCGATGCGAAGCGCCGCGTTGCCCCGAAGGATGAGTGCGTTGAATCGGCTCGAAGATTCTAAGAAATCTAATCGACCAAGACGCAAGTCCGAATCGTTGCAAGTATTAATTTAGTTGGTTTCGTGTGCAGGTTATACTTTGACGGGAAAATATTAGAGGTCGATCTTTTGCAATATTTAGTAAGGGGTCCACGAAATCAAATCGTCGCCTTGCGACGGGCTAAGACTTGGGCACCCTAAGGCAAATCGGACGTATTACTCAATGAAGCACGAAGTGCTCGAATGGCTAATTCAGGAGAGTGGCCGTGCAACAAAGTTATGGAATCGAGCCGCATCGGCTCGGCGAAATGACGAAGGCGTATCGACTTAAGGTGGGAGGATTGACTTCTTTTTACTCCTTCATTCGATAAGTCAAATATATCATTGTATGCTAAGTTAACCTATCGACGCCACGGACGTGGCCGATCGGAGATAAATCATAGTGTGAGTCGAACACTAAGTTAGAACAATCGAAATAAAACATGCATCAATATGCACGAGTCGCTATGGGACATTGGATATCGCATAGGCGAGCGCCTCGGTGCGCAAGCCGTAAGAACATGGGATAACTGTAATCGGCGAGTGCCTTAGTGCACGAACCATACCGTGCCTTTGCTGCACGAGTTAGACGGCTAGAACATTGAAAGACAATAGCCGAGCGCCCTAGCGCGCAAGCCCCGAACATTGAATGCTAAGTTATAGAACATGGATATACGGTCGAAATGTGCCTACGTGTACGGGATAATAAAAGATGGCTTCGTTGCGAGAGAATATAGTTGTGGCATGAATGTGGCGGAACTGTCGGATATGACATGGTGCCTCGAAAGGTGTTCAAGACCCTCGGGTCGTTCGGTTTACGAGCATTGAGTTGAGGCACGATGCCATTAAATTATTGAAACGAAGTATGAAATGTAAGAACACAGAAAGCTAACGAAAGAGATACGAGATGATAAGTCTGAGTCTCGGACTCAAGACTATGTTTGTTGTTTGAATTTGATTACTTGAATGATAGGGCGTTGCATGGTCGATTGGAATGGGCTCGAGATTAAATTGTGATAATAGCCCGTGCACGGGTGTTTCCTCCAAAATGGTTAAATGTCGGAGGAGCGCCCCGGAACCGATTGGCCGCGGAGGGATTCGAATAATCTTTGTAGGCGCACATCATTAAACAAGATAAAAAAAGTCACAAATGATGGTATGCAGCGGGAACGTTTCGGTTGTTGGGATGTGACCCAACCCGTAAAATGCCGGGCAGCCCGACCAAATAGAGAGAAAAGATGGAAAGAAAAGAAAGGAACTCCTTTAGTCCATTCCGGCGCGGATACGCCAACGGCCCTCATATAGTTAAGGAACGATGGATTGAAAATGTAGGCGCATATGCGTCCCGCATAGAGATCCTACTTAGAGATGCACATATAACATGACAGGGAAGGAATAGGGCGTATTCACCTTGCGTCGGAGCAAGGGCGAGTGCGTCGACTTGGTAAGTCACGCCACGAATCAAACACGAGATTGCTTGTTTGTTTGCCTATTTAATTCGATAACATGCTGCTATGATAAATGCTTTACGCTTTCGAAGATGCCATGAAATTGACCCTAAGGAGAACATAGCAAGATCATAAGCTAAGTTGCATGATTCAACATAAATATTAAAATGTCGGTTTGGAAAGATGATCTTTGCTTCAGTACATGCGAGGACGAACGTACTGATCCCCCACCAGCTTCATGCAGGGTACAGGGAATGGATTGCTCGCGACGAGACGTTGCTTGAACGTGTTAAGGCTTGGAATGCCGAAGCGCATTGAAGCGTGCTATCGCATTGACGCTCGGACTACGCAGCTGGATTGATGCGGCCGAGATATAGAAGGCATGATGTATGGAACGGTGAAATCCTTTGTGGACAAGAAAGAACTTGAGTGTTGTAGCCAATCTGGCATATATTGTTAGGCTATCGAAAGCCATTGTAATCTCAGTTTCAGATATCAATAAAGAGAATTGTTTCGTATACTCTGTTTCCTTTCGTTGTTAATATCGAATCAAAAGATAACCATATGAGAACTTGTCATCTTGCCTTGCACGAGCGCAACTCCAGGCTCGTGCGGCATTACGGCCCCTGCGTAGACGATGATTCGGGTGATCCCGGGTCGGGACGTGACAAATTGGTATCAGAGCTCTAGGCTCAATTTCCTCTGGACGCTCGCTTCATTTCAATTCGAAAAGTTGCCCACCACCATTTTATATCACTCTTGACTCCACTCGATGTCGCACTGGATGTTCCATACAATAAGTCTAATACAATCGTGAAATTTTGCCGCATGTGTTTTGGAAATTTTATGATGTTTGCTAAGAAAATCGCGAGGGGTATATTGTATTGAATGCAAACAAGCCATAAAAATGTTAGTTGCTGCAAGCGCAACAAATTGTGAAATACGATTTGAGATGTTGTCGCAATGTAACATGTTGAATGAGAAATAAAATGATGCACGAAGTGCAACGAGTAATAGTGAATATGCGTTAAAATGAAAGTGAGAAGTGATAAGCCAATACCGAATGTGTTTAAATGGATTGTGCATTGACTTGGAAAGTCAAGAGTAATTCGTTGCACGAGGTACGATAAATATCGGAAATGATCGTTGCACGATGTGCAACGCGTATTGAAAAGTAAAAATTATTGCACGTGGTGCAACGCATATCAAATTAATCGTTGCACGAAGTGCAAAGGAAATTAAAAATAAATTGTTGTACAAAGTGAAATGAAAGTGTCGGAAATAAATCGTAGCACCATGTGCTATGCGTATCGGAAGTGAAAATTGTTGCACGGGGTGCAACGCGTATCTGAATAAATTGTTGCACGAGATTCAACGTAAGGAAAGAATTGAATTTATAAATCGATAGAACGAATCGTTCGGTTGCACACCAAACTTATGTTGGCAAACGAGAACATTGACCGAGTTGTGTCTGGTTTGATAGAATTAAAGTTACGGTTGTGATCGAGCACGATCACTGCGGAAATTGTGAGTCGGAAGAGATCGTTGGTTTATACTAAGTATAGCGCGAGGGAAATAGCTTAAATTTTGAGTGGTATATGCCACACCACGTAGGCGATGAATGACCCGATTTCGAGTGGTATATGGTATATCACTTGTGCGATGAATTACATCCATGCGTTGTGAGAATTGCGGAAGGTTTGTCCGCAACGAACATGGGAGTACCGAGACTCGATTGAAAATTTGTATAACGGTATGTTGATGCAAGTGTTCTTCGAAATTCGGTTGGGACGATAAGACGAGACTCGTATCAATGAACGATACGTCGGACGAGAATGATAAGTCGGTCGGACGACCAAGACTAGCAAGACGATTATGCCTTGACGCAATAATCTGATCGACGGGAAAGGAATACTCGAGCTTACAAATGAGTCGCACGACTTGCGATCTCGGTAGAAACGTTGGGCGAGACAAATCGAATCGTACGACTTGCAATCTCGATAGAAATGTTAGGCGATGCAAACATTGAAATTGAATCGCACGATGTGCGACTTCGGTAAGAAAGTTGGTTGACGTGAGAAATCGTGCCTAAGAAATAGTTGGTTACGTTACGGCAAAACTCATTTGAGTACGACTGAAAAACACGCAAAACTTAGAGGGCGTGATCGTATAACTCGAGGGTTCGATATTGGATAATCGGTAACTCAGTTACGTGATCAAAGTATAGCGGGATGCGGCGAATCGAAAAATGAGTTGATGTGTATGGAAAAGTTTGTTGCGAACTTGGATGTATGCGATACGAGTTAAGTTGACATTGAAACAGATTCGAAGTCAACCCTCTTGCTATCGAAATTGATATGAACTATCAAGATCGATATGCAAGGAAACGTAAGCACGAGGTGAGAATACAAAATGGAGTGCGCCTTGCGCTATCAAAATTTTGTAAGTAAGGATACGAGAATGAACGAACTTGGTTGATCGTAAATTTTGTGATTGATCAAAGACGAGACTATAAGTCATCGACGATTGCTCGATGCGTATAGCATCTCGTGTGTCGACCCGCAATAAGATAGACTCGAACTGGAAATGAGTAGATGTTTCGTAAATTGCGGAATCATCGACGGCAGTGTATGACTTGACTTGGAGGATAGTTGCGCATCAGTTGCGCCGATAGAAATGGTTTTTATCCGAAATTGGATAGTCGCATAGAATCGTCGAAACGTGATTTGGCTCCGAAATAAGATATAGCATGGTTCGTAGTAAACTGTCCTTCGGTGATGATCCACAGTTATCGAGCGTAGCTTCGGGGCAGCTGACCCTAGAAGACTTGACTGCCAAATCAAATTGTATGCTGCAGACCGTAAGATGACCCATGCGATATCACATATAAGATTGCACCGATAACAAATATAACACGGTACATGTTGACGATAAGTCTAGGCGATCGAGAATTGTTGGAACAGCTTTCGATTGAGAATGATATCGTTAGATTTTGAGTATTCGTCGGATGAATACTTGAATGGTTATGTTGGTCGACGATCGAACTAGAATTCACCAACGGACTTGGTGATTCGGATAGGCGATTGCGAGAAACGTGCTATGCACGAGAGGAAATGATAAGGGAATGACTTATGAGTCATGTCGTTAGATTCGAATTCACCTTGCAATTGAGCTTGTGTGAATCGAACTTGTATTCGATGTTGTGAGATGGATAAGTTAGGAATTTGGCTAGTAAATTCCTACTCGTTAGGAAGTTGAACGTAAGACGCGTCGCAAAGACCTTCGCATTAAGGCGATCGTTGCCTTGAACACTGTCGCCTTGATGTAAACTTTCGTGTCGGATAGATTATGGCCTTTGTGCAATGTCGATTTAAAGTTGCGTCGGGAGAAGTTAAGCACGGGGACTACGTAAGTAACCTAACGGGCGTAGTCCCAAATATTGATAAAGAAATTGTATCGAGATAAGTTGCATAAGCAAGACTTCGAAAATAGTTGGATAGCGACTTCGAACGCAAGGCGTTGCGGAGACTCATTGTGATTGGATGCGCGACGGCTTGACGCAATGCGTAGAATTGATAGTCCCGATGGAACATACGAAACAAGAAAGGCGATTATGAATCGCATCGCGTGCAGTGACTTTATTGAATAAATCACGTATGTATCGAATATACATATACGATGAAATTTCGAGAACGGTTGCTAAGGATAAGTCCGATCGAGAGTATGAGATGGCAATCATAGGATTGAAATTTACCTGTCAGCTTTGTTCCAATTTGCTACCACTGGAATTGGTCAAAATACATATATCTTCAGGACGCCTTGAATATAGGTATGGATCCAAATCGAGTTGTATACAAAATTCAAATCGAGCTGCAGGGAAGACTTGAAATGTTAAAATGAAAGCTTGTAAGATAGTGTGAGATTGAACAATGTTGGTGGGACGAGATCGTGATACGATCTATAAAACACTTAGTCGGAGTGTTGGTTTTGGTTCGAGGACGAACCTTATTTTGAGTGGTATATTCTGTAATACCCCGCTCCGCACGGCGCATTACGCTGAAGCGTTGACTCAACGAGTCACGTTGATGCAAGGGAATGTATCGATGCAAAATGATGTGAGAGTTAAGTTGTCCCGAGCAATGCATCAAACTAAGTTGATGCGAAGAGTTGCCTTGTCCCGAAAGAATGCATCGAGTTGAATCGATGCGAAGTGCCGCGTTGCCCCGAAGGATGAGTGCGTTGAATCGGCTCGAAGATTCTAAGAAATCGAATCGACCAAGGCGCAAGTTCGAATCGTTGCAAGTATTGATTTAGTTGGTTTCGTGTGCAGGTTATACTTTGACGGGAAAATATTAGAGGTCGATCTTTTGCAATATTTAGTAAGGGGTCCGTGAAATCAAATCGTCGCCTTGCGACGGGCTAAGACTTGGCACGCTAAGGCAAATCGGACGTATAACTCAATGAAGCACGAAGTGCTTGAATGGCTAAGTTAGGAGAGTGGCCGTGCAACAAAGTTATGGAATCGAGCCGCATCGGCTTGGCGAAATGACGAAGGCGTATCGACTCAAGGTGGGAGGATTGACTTCTTTTTACTCCTTCATTCGATAAGTCAAATATATCATTGTATGCTAAGTTAACCTATCGACGCCACGGACGTGGCCGATCGGAGATAAATTATAGTGTGAGTCGAACACTAAGTTAGAACAATAGAAATGAAACGTGCATCAATACGCACGAGTCGCTATGGGACATTGGATATCGCATAGGCGAGCGCCTCGGTGCGCAAGCCGTAAGAACATGGGATAACTGTAATCGGCGAGTGCCTTAGTGCACGAACCATACCGTGCCTTTGCTGCACGAGTTAGACGGCTAGAACATTGAAAGACAATAGCCGAGCGCCCTAGCGCGCAAGCCCCGAACATTGAATGCTAAGTTATAGAACATGGATATACGGTCGAAATGTGCCTACGTGTACGGGATAATAAAAGATGGCTTCGTTGCGAGAGAATATAGTTGTGGCATGAATGTGGCGGAACTGTCGGATATGACATGGTGCCTCGAAAGGTGTTCAAGACCCTCGGGTCGTTCGGTTTACGAGCATTGAGTTGAGGCACGATGCCATTAAATTATTGAAACGAAGTATGAAATGTAAGAACACAGAAAGCTAACGAAAGAGATACGAGATGATAAGTCTGAGTCTCGGACTCAAGACTATGTTTGTTGTTTGAATTTGATTACTTGAATGATAGGGCGTTGCATGGTCGATTGGAATGGGCTCGAGATTAAATTGTGATAATAGCCCGTGCACGGGTGTTTCCTCCAAAATGGTTAAATGTCGGAGGAGCGCCCCGGAACCGATTGGCCGCGGAGGGATTCGAATAATCTTTGTAGGCGCACATCCTTAAACAAGATAGGAAAAGCCGCAAATAATGGTATATAGCGGAAACGTTTCGGTTATTGGGATGTAACCCAACCCGTGAAACGCCGGACAGCCTGACCAAATAGAGAGAAAAGAAGGAGAGAAAAGAAAGGAACTCCTTTAGTCCATTCCGGCGCGGATACGCCAACGGCCCTCATATAGTTAAGGAACGATGGATTGAAAATGTAGGCGCATATGCATCCCGTATAGAGATCCTACTTAGAGATGCACATATAACATGACAGGGAAGAAATATAGCGTATTCACCTTGTGTCGGAGCAAGGGCGAGTGCGTCGACTTGGTAAGTCACGCCACGAATCAAACACGAGATTGCTTATTTGTTTGCCTATTCACTTTGATAACATGCTGCTATGATAAATGCTTTACGCTTTCGAAGATGCCATGAAATTGACCCTAAGGAGAACATAGCAAGATCATAAGCTAAGTTGCATGATTCAACATAAATATTAAAATGTCGATTTGGAAAGATGATCTTTGCTTCAGTACATGCGAGGACGAACGTACTGATCCCCTACCAGCTTCATGCAGGGTGCAAGGAATGGATTGCTCGCGACGAGACGTTGCTTGAACGTGTTAAGGCTTGGAATGCCGAAGCGCATTGAAGCGTGCTATCGCATTGACGCTCGGACTACGCAGCTGGATTGATGCGGCCGAGATATAGAAGGCATGATGTATGGAACGGTGAAATCCTTTGTGGGCTAGAGAGAACTTGAGTGTTGTAGCCAATCTGGCATATATTGTTAGGCTATCGAAAGCCATTGTAATCTCAGTTTCAGATATCAATAAAGAGAATTGTTTTATATACTCTGTTTCCTTTCGTTGTTAATATCGAATCAAAAGATAACCATTTGAGAACTTGTCATCTTGCCTTGCACGAGCACAACTCCAGGCTCGTGCAGCATCACGCCCCCTGCGAGGACGATGATTCGGGTGATCCCGGGTCGGGGCGTGACACAAGTCACCTTACAAGGCATGATAACTCTAAGCTTGAACCTTGCGTCTGGATAACCTGGATAGTCTGCAGGGCTTGTGGCCGTAGGCATACCTTATTGCATCTTGCTAGTAACTAAGCTTGTGATAACCCTAGTTAGTTAAGTATCAAGCCGTACTCTTTGCTTGGCCGTGAATGATGGATGGAGTCCTATCTTGTCTAGTCTTGCCCAGATCCGGTACATGGATATCTCCGGACATGCTTGTTTATGCTTTACTTTATCGATAATTGGTTCGAGGCTAAGTTCTGTTCAGGTGAAGGGTTACAACCCCGCTCCTTGTTTGGTTTACGGGTTGTAACTTGGTTACCGGAATAGTCCTTTAGTTATCTTATCGTTTATCATCATGTTTTCTTTAACTCATGTCTTATGTTATTTCATCTATGATTTATGTGCTGACATGCTGGTTTTAGTTCTTAAGTGAAGCCTCCTTTGTGGTGCTTGCTCTTCTGGGGTCTGACACAGCTGGTTTTGTATGGCCAGATTTTGGAGCAGCTACCGAGGATCTCCCAACCTTCCTGCCAGATGGTGAACACTAGAAGGAATCCCGGCAACGAGTGGGTTTTATTTTGCTCTCCCACTCCCTTGTAAAAATATTCTTTTGAGGCGTTTAGCCGCCGAGCAAGTGTTAGCTCGTTTGCAACTTTAATTACTGTCTGCCTACGGGCTGTAGCATGATTGACAAATCCTAGGGTTGATCATGTATGACTTAAACTCTTGATAGTCTTCGTATTTTGTATGACTAGCTTCATGATCATCTGAATATGTAATGTATGGGACGCCTTACTTTGTATGTCTGATGATCTACCATCTTGTTATATCTACTTGTTGCTTGAGATTGAGACACTAGGCTTGTTATTGACCTTAAGAGACTGATGGCTTGTAGTAAACCCTCATGCATCTAGACAGCCGTGACCGTATTGCGATGTGAGATTCACTTCAATGTACGTAGCTGGCTGTGTCTGTCCCCCGCTCTCCAGTATTCTGGTTCTGGGGCGTGACATTTGTAGCCAAAATACAACTTTTCTTGGTACTCTTTGAAATGCCCTTTTCGACTACATCGATTCTTGAAAAGAAATACAACTGATAGGCTGCCATGAAATAATTTCTCGTTCCATACATCATGTCCCTTTAGTACTTTTGAAATCTAAACAACAATGTTTGAAAGTTCCGTAATACTTTGTGCGTCTTCATTGAAAACAACTTGAAAGTAGTAGCAAATCAGAAAGTCTTAGTTCAGTTGTGTACCCGAGCCTTCTCCAGTACCTGTGGAGGAGAGGTCAGCATATTATAACAATGCGCTGGTGAGCTCCATTGGCCCACTCAGCTAAACCAACATTTTTATTATTAATGACAAGCATTTTAAAATCATGAGATTGTTAGCGATAGACAACATTTAGAGTAAATCACAATTTAGGCAACATAATATTTTAAGAAACAAATATTACTTTACCATCGGTCAAATCCAGCTTTCCTGTATAAGATATAGGATAATAATAATAACACTTATTGCCCATGCACAAGACAATCGTTAGCATGCATTCGGACTGGGTCGTTGGTGAAACTGGCACCATAAGGACTTTTCAACGGGTATTGCGGTGCACCATTCCATAGTAGGTTGCAAGCTTAGTCGAATGTTCCACAATACCTCGTGCCACCATAGCACGACCAAATGTTTCCCCCTAGGTCGATCCGGTCCTCGGTACCCCAAGTACCATCTCGAGGAAACTACTCAAACCTTGTGCACAAAGACGTCCATGACCACCCGAATGCATAACCGACTCAACAGTACACAATTGCATGGTATTAGTAAGCCAACATTCAGAACGCAGCATTCTCATATTCAACATCTCAGGCATCAATTCATTTTATTTTAATGTTTATTTCATCTCAGCATTTCAATGTTCATAGGGACAAGCACTATTCATTCATTTTTATTAACAGTGTAATTGATTCATTCAATATTCATTCTCTAGCTTCTTAGTGGTATTGACTTGTGGCATTATCATCAATTATCGATCAACTGATGCAGCAAGACAATTTATTTAGTTGGCATGAAGGAGTATCGAGAGGGACAAAACCACCACAGAGATCCACACTCACTAGTTAGAGAATTGCCGAGAGGGAAAGGAACACTTGTACGTTTAGCTTCCCGTCACGCGTCCGTCTGCAATGGCACCAAAAGTTTGGTTAATACGTGTCATGACCCGCACCCACTGTGAGGGTACGAGGACGTAACAACGCCCAGCCTACGCCGCAGTGTCGGCGGTAGAACGCTGTCCTAGGTCACAACCATCTAACAATATATCTCTAAGCAGTTTATACTCCCCGAATGGGGGTGACATAGCAGTAAAACTCAATCACAACTAAGGAAGATATAGCACGATATGAAATAGAACTCAAGGAAATAAATAGATGAAATAGTCAAAGATAATTCCAGCAATATCCAGAGAAATACAAACTCAGCTACAGCATGAAAGAATATATATATCTCAGAGTAAGTCTAGCTAAAACATGTCTCATGACTACATAAAGTAAGATAAGCCTAACTAATCTAGTCTAGGCAATCGGGGTGCTATCCTCAGCTAGAGCTGGGTCCTCCTGAGGGTCCAGCTCGCAGGTGTCATCTAAGGCTGCCCCGTAGTAGGTATCCAGGCAGGCCTCCTCCTCGTCCTTTGTAATATTTTCAACAGGTCCAGTCAGGACAGGAGCGAGCACAGTACATCTCAACAATTCATAGCAGGTTAGAAAATATAGACATGCAGTAAAGTAAGATACAAGTACTGAAAGAAGAGTATAAAAACAGAGAGAGAACTGTAATAGAAATATCTACTATAAATAGAGAGCTAACATGTGGCTAGTGAGTCAGAGTACAACATGAACATGTAAATGGCCTGGGATGATTCTGTGAAAACACTACGGAATGATTCAATGAAGATACTACTGGTGTATTATTCACATGTCCACTTCTACTCCCCCGTACCCCCAATCAATACACAAGGATCCAGCCAGGTTATGTTATATGATTCCATGCACGGCCCCCGAAGGGTGATGCATGGATGTCCCATAAATGGAGATTCTGGGGGTTACCCAACAGTGTAAGATTCAAGAGACTCTGTGATCATGAGGGTACATGTCACAAGTAATCAAGTAAACCAAGAAGCATAGTGATACGCCATGTAAGTGAAACGCACAGAATATAGAGTACCCGATGCTCCCTAAGGATAACATCTCAAGAAAGGATCCATATAGTACCAATCCGTGTGACCATCATGACAGTACAATTAAAGTAATCTACTGCAGGAAATAATTCTAAGCAGGATATGAAATGATCAGAGAATGTACTCGCCTGTATCTGAGTGTCCGATATGAATCGTACTGTCCAAGGAGTGGTGTCTGGCTCCTAATTAGAACAGCACAAGTCACAACAAGTCCAGAATAGTAAAATGAAGTCCTACTATGCATTCTACATGATTCTAGGTCAAACTAGGCCAAAGTCAACTCTTGGTCAACTTTGGTCAACCCTAGAAGTCAAACTAGGTCAACTATGGTCAATCTAGGTCAAACAGGTCCACATTAGGCCCAACTAGCCTATCTAGTCCAATCTAGACTATACTAGTCTATACTAATCCAGTCTGGGTCTAACAAGGCTAAACTAGCCTAACAAAATGCAATACAAGGCTATAAATCCTATTCTATAAATCAACACATCTCTAAATACAAGTGCTAATAACATTCTAAGTATATATACAATATATATATACACACATAGATTAGAACTTATAATCTAATTTAGGAATATACCTATAGCTATCTATGAAATATTACATATCCCATAGGATCACTTATATATATATATACACATCTTTACACATTCCTATATATAAATAAT
This sequence comes from Iris pallida, assembly GCA_029216955.1. Lineage (NCBI taxonomy): Eukaryota > Viridiplantae > Streptophyta > Magnoliopsida > Asparagales > Iridaceae > Iris > Iris pallida. Next base: position 4,961,963 of record JANAVB010015800.1, read on the forward strand.
ATGTACATACAACTCATACATAATACATACATATTCACATGTGTATAGAGAGGGGGCACTAGTGTAAGTGTCCAAGTGTGTGTGGTGTCTACATGTGTGTGTGTAGTGAAGATAGAGTGAATGTGTGTGGGAAAACTGTGTAAAGTGTGAGGGAATAACCCCAAACAAAACACCAATGTATCAGATTTCTAAGTGTCAAACAAACTCAGATTTTGAACTTAAACTGAACAGTCCATGCTACACACAACATCACTTTAAACCTACTTAACAGTCCCCAACTCATGAATCACATATTAAACCAAATGACATTTCCCCCCCATTTGAATCTCAGTTTTTCACTAAACAGTCCAGTTTTCAGTCCCAATGATATATCAGATTCACAAAACTAGTAATAGCAAACTCAAGTTGAAATCTCAGTTATAAGGGAGGTTCAAAAATGCAGGAAAATAGGTTTTTAGTTGTTTAAGGACTGTCAAAACAGTCCTCAACTAGTGAACTCAGATTATGAGTCTATTCCACACCCAAAATAATCCAAATTCGACATACTACTAGAAGACACATAGGTAAACAAGTTAGGGGTTTAATACCATGCAAACATCAGTGTTAAAATGGTCAAAATGATTGCCAAAGCTCATTTTCAAATCTGAAAACCAAACAGAAAAAAATAGGATTAGATACACAGTTTTGGTAGAAAAGGAATTGAGTTTTTAAACATCAAATCTAATCTAAAATACCCGAATCAAGGTTGGTAACATATACATACATTGCACACATGCTGTGTGACGTGTTTGTGTCCACAAAAGTGGACACAAACGTGTCCATTCAAGCTAAAACCCAAACGGGTAAATCAGGACACAGGGAACTGGGCAGTCTCGTGCGGGTGTGCACGCATGTCGTGCACCCGACACAGGCCATCCTAGGCCTCGTGCTCGTGTCAGTGGATGGACCTAGGGTAGACCTAGGTGTGTGTCACCCTGGTTCGTGTCAGTACGTGTCGTGTCCAGAGTTATAGGGCCGTGTCAGTGGCTAGTTACACAGTGTGCACAGCGCAGTGTATTTCCGTGCGTGGCCGATTTCTCCCAATCCAAACCACGAAACCTCGTGAAACTTGGGGAGCGTGATGACAGAGGGTGCCCCAAGCTCCCCACAAAGTTTTGTGTCAGGGCACGCTGTGTCGTGTCCTGTAGGGACCCCAAGATGCAGGGGATCCCTCAGGCCGTGCGCGAGCATGTGCAGCCCATGTGCACGCGTGTCCAAAATGACACGACACGAGCATGAAACAAACTCAGTCCATTAGAATCGTGTAAGCGACATCAAAACGAGATTTTCCATTAAAAAATTATTCGAAAATAACACAAACCAAACCACAGTGGCATTTTCACAAACACGTTGCATACTACACTGATACGTGTCCTGTTTGGACACGGAAGGACACGAAAACCTAGGGTTTCCTATTCCTACTGTTAGGTTAGGTCTAGGGCTCCCTATTGATGCAAAAATCTTAGAATTCTATGGTGTGGATAGAGAGTTACCTCAATGAGTCAAAACTCTCAAAAAGCTTTAATGAGTGATGTTCTCCTTGATGGTGAAACTCCTCCAAATTGTTAGAAAACTGAGAACAACCAATTCCAACAGCAAGAAAACAATAATTAGAACCTATTGCAACTTGTTTGGATTAAAAAGGAGGAAAAATGGATTTATTATGAATTTCTAAAGATGGGAGCTCACCTCTTTCTTCTCTTGCAATAAATTCCTAAGGAAGAGGCTAGCCCTAGATTTGGGAGGCATTAAATAGTGGGGGAATCCCTAGGTTGGCTGGACAAAATGTTTGGGTTGCTAATTTGGGCTTTGGGCCAAGTCACATAGGCTATGGTTAAGTTGTTTTATTAAATGGTTAGAACCATAAGTCATGACTTATGAAGTTTTAAGCCATATTAGCCTAAACAACTCCAAATCACTCCTAACTAGTTTCAATGACTTAAACCTCATTAAATTAGGTCAAACCAAGGTTACTTAACCTAACTAAGTGGCCATAACCTAGATTAGTCACTAGGTTAGTCTTCTAGTCAACACAAGTCAAAGTCAACTATAGGCCCAAAATCAATTATCCTAAAAATCACCAAAAATCACCAAAAATTATATTAATTCTAATAAATCATAATAATACATAATAATTCCAAAAATTCCTAAAATTTGAAAAATGACCAAAATACCCCCAAGCTAGAAAAGTAGTAGTGACAAATCTACCCTCCTTAAAATAATTTTATCCTCGAAATTAAAGGCGAAACTAAACTGCTGAGAAGGATAGAAAGTATACCTCAAGGTCCAAAAAGATAGGGGTACCGCTCGCGCATCTCATCCTCCCGCTCCCAGGTCGACTCTCTTGGAGAATGATGCCTCCATGCGACGCGTACCAAGGGTATCACCTGGTTCCTCAGAACCTTCTCCCGTCGATCTAGAATCTCTACTGGCTGCTCTGGATAGCTGAGAGAAGGCCCAACCTCTATCTCTGAATGATCGAGCACATGGCTAGGGTCAGCCATGTACCATCTCAACTGTGATACATGAAATACGTTGTGGACCTCCACCAGTACAGGCGGCAAGTCTAGCCTGTATGCAATATCACCGACTCTCTCGCTGATAACGAAAGGGCCGATGAAGCGCGGGCTAAGCTTCCCGCCTCCACCGAAACGTATCGTACCACGAGTCGGAGATATCCTCAAGAAAACCTGGTCTCCGACCTAATCACAAGCAAGGTCTCAATTAATTATAATAACAACATGATCAAAAACACAAACAAACAACCTAAATCTAATCCTACTCTAATCTGTACCTCAAACTCCAAGGGCCTCCGGTGGCTATCGGCCCAGTGCCGATGTCTGTCCTGTGCCACGCGAAGTCTGTCCCTGATGAGCTTCACCTTCTCGGCCGCATCAACAACCATCTCTGTCCCCAGTAAAGCTAGCTCACCAACATCATCCCAGGATAAGGGTATACGGCACCTACGCCCGTACAGAGCCTCGAAAGGTGACATCTCAATGCTGGCCTGGAAACTATTATTGTAGGCAAACTCCACCAGATGAAGATGATCCTCCCAGGAACCTCTAAAGTCCAGGACGCACGTACGTCCGCAGCATATCCTCAAGGGTCTGAATAGTCCGCTCTGACTGTCCGTCCGTCTGGGGGTGGTATGCAGAACTAAACTTGAGCTGAGTGCCCAAGCTGGTCTGCAGACTCCTCCAGAAATGGAAAGTAAAACGGCTATCCCGATATGAGACGATACTGACCGGAACTCCGTGAATCCTAACTATCTGCCGTATATACATCTCTGCCAGCCTCTCTGTAGACGTTCCCACCTTCAATGGCAAGAAGTGGGCCAATTTGGTCAACCTGTCAACGATGACCCAAATCGCGTCTTTCCCTTCTGGAGTACGCGGCAATCCTGAAACGAAGTCCATCGTGATATGCTCCCATTTCTACTCGGGAATGGGCAACGGCTGCAATAATCCACCGGGCCTCTGTCTCTCTGTCTTGACCTGCTGACAGACCAAGCATCTAGCCACGAAGCGAGCCACCTCCCGTTTCATTCTTGACCACCAAACATGCTCCCTCAGATCTCGGTACATCTTGTTGGCACCCGGGTGTATGGAGTACTGAGATCTATGGGCCTCCTGCATAACTTGCTCTCTGAGATCTCCACTGGGCACACATAACCTGGAACCGTGCCTCAAGGCACCATCCTATGCAAGAGAAAACTCGCCCTCCAGCAATCCTGCTCGAACCTGCTCTCGAAGACACCGCAGAGCAACGTCCTCAAACTGAGCCGACTTGATCCTCTCCACCAAATCTGACTGAATCTGCATCCCCCATAGCTGCATCTGCACTCCGGACACGATCACCTCAATCCCAAGGCTCTCCAAGTCGGCAAGCAAATACCGATCCATGGTCAAACACATGGCTGTCGGATACCTACTCAAGGCATCGGCAACCACGTTGGCCTTCCTTGGATGATACTGCAGTGCAATGTCGAAGTCCTTCATCAACTCCAACCATCTGCGCTGTCTCATGTTCAACTCCTTCTGAGTGAACACATACTTTAAGCTCTTGTGATCTGTGAAGATCTCCACCCTCTCACCATACAGATAATGCCTCCACAGCTTCAGAGCAAATATCACCGCTGCCAGCTCCAGGTCGTGGGTAGGGTAGTTCTTCTCGTGGGGACATAATTGTCTGGAAGCATAGGCAATCACCTTCCCGTATTGCTGCAACACACAACCCAGCCCCTTTCCTGAAGCATCACTATAAATAGTAAAACCACCCGATCCTGAAGGCAATGTCAGAATCGGAGCTGTCGTAAGCCGCTTCTTCAACTCATCAAAAGCTGCCTGACAAACCTCTGACCAAACGAACTCAGTATCCTTCCGGGTCAACCGTGTCAACGGCTCTGCAACCCGGGAGAAATCCTGCACGAATCTCCGATAATATCTTGCCAGCCCCAGGAAACTCCTGATCTCTGCAACTGAAGTCGGCACTGCCCATGCCTTGACTGCTACAATCTTCTTGGGGTCAACTGAGATACCATCTCCAGTAACAACGTGCCCCAAGAAGTCCACCCGGTCCAAGAAAAACTCACACTCGGAGAGTTTTCCATAAAGCTGCTCCTTCCTGAGAATCTCCAGCACTATCCGCAGATGCTCCTCGTGCTCCTCCTCAATCTTGGAATATATTAAGATATCGTCTATGAATACCACCACAAACTGATCCAGATACTGATGGAATACCTTGTTCATAAGGTTCATAAATACTGCTGGTGCATTAGTTAGCCCAAACGGCATAACCAAGAACTCGAACTGCCCGTACCGCGTCCTGAAAGCGGTCTTGGGAATATCCTCCCGCTTCACCTTCACCTGGTGATATCCCGACCTCAGATCAATCTTGGAAAATATCCGGGCTTCGCTCAACTGGTCAAATAGATTGTCGATCCGCGGCAGTGGGTATTTGTTCTTGATCGTGAGGTTGTTGAGTGCCCTATAGTCAATACACATGCGTACTGACCCATCCTTCTTCGGCACAAACAACACTGGTGCACCCCATGGAGACAAACTCGAGCGGATGAAGCCCTTGTCCTGTAGCTCATCCACCTGCTTCTTCAGCTCCACCAGCTCACTGTTGTTCATCCGATAGACATGCTGAGAGATGGGTTCCGCTCCTGGAACCAAGTCTATCGAGAACTCTATGTCTCTGTCTGGTGGCAATCTTGGCAACTCCTCTGGGAAAACATCCATATACTCTGCTATCAAGGGGTGTAGAATCGCCTGCTCCTCGACCGAGACTCCACAGAAAACTTCGCTGCTCTGCTCTGCCTGACGTCTGGAGTACTCGAACTCTGGCTCCCCCGGCGCTCTGAAGAGAACTCTACCCCCTCTGCAATCAATGCTGGTGTGGTGCCTGCTCAACCAATCCATGCCTAGTACTATATCGTAGTTCGGCAATGGCATTACGAGCAGGCTCACCTCCAACTCACGGCCTCCCAAAACTACTCTTCGACCCTTACAAATATCACTCACGAGGATAATACCACCCCCGGTCGTGATCTTGTAAGTCCTAGGCAACGATTCAGCTACGATACCGTGTCTAATCGTAAAAGATACTGATATGAAGCTATGCGAAGCACCGAAATTGAATAATACAAATGCTGGACTGGAGTCAAGAAGAATTGAACCTGCAATCAGCTCCCCGATGGCCTCCGTATCCTCTGCTGCCATGGCGAATCCTCGTCCATGCTGGCCTCCCCTGGCCTGCTGCTGGTGCTGAACAAATCTCTGCTGCTGCGTCGGTAGGGCTGGTCCCCGCTGCTGACCTGCTGGAGCCCTGGCTCCTCCTTCCGGGCCTGCTCGTACTAAGCGGCACTCCCTCATCTGGTGGTCTGCTGAACCACACTTCAGGCACTGGCCCAGTCTCCTCCGGCACTCATTGGCGACATGCCCGGGCTTCTTACAATAGGTACAAGTAACACTCTGCCTCTGTCCCTGCTGGTGCTGCCTCGGCTGCTGCTGCTGAGGGGCTGGCCTCTGCTGAATCGGCTGCGGCTGAGACTGCCTCAGCTGCTGATGCTGAAAGTGTGGCCTCTTGGCCGGTCCTCCGCTGCTGCTGCCTCCCTGGGAGTCTCGCCCCCTTTTGAGCCTAAGCTCAAGATCATCCTCTGCAGCTAGTGCATCCACCAGGATCTTCTCAAATGTAGCACTGTGGGCGTTCTTGGTGTAGGACTTGACCTCCTTTACCAAGCCCTTTCGGAACCTCCGGGCCTTCGTCGTCTCCGACAAGTCCTCTACAAATCTGCCCAGGCGGCAGAACTCTCCTGCATACTTCTCCACAGACTGACTCCCCTGGACTAGGGCCTCGAACTGAGTCTCGAGGGCTCCCAGCGCTGCCTCCGGGAAGAACTTCTCCTTGAACAGCTTCTTGAATGCTGCCCAAGTCTGTCCTGCTGTGCCGACCCTCGGGTCGGTCTGGTACCATGTACGGGCCAGATCCTGCATCATACTAGCTGCTGCCTCTATCTGGAGCCTCGTCGAAATCTCCGCCAGCCTGAAGATCTCCTCCATATGCTCGATCCACTCATCGGCATACAGGATCCCCTCTGTCCCTCGAAAGTCTCTCGGGTGCATCTTTTGGAAATCCTGGATGCCCTTCTTCCGTGGCTGGTGCGGCTGCTGGACTGCTACTGGCTGAGCCACGACTCTCTCCACTGCTGTCACTGCCAGCTCAATGCCTCGAGTGAGCTCTGTCGTCTGCCTCTGCTGCTGGGTCTGCTGACCCTCCATGTACTGCCGAAAGAAGGCTAGTAGCTGCACTGCGTCCACTGTCCCTGGAGGGGGCTGCTGGTAAGGATCCTCTGGGAGAACTGGGTCCTGCCTCCCTGCCGGTGGAAGCATACCCCCTGCTGCTGCTGCCGGGGCCTCAATACGAGCAGAGGTGGCAGGAGCTGCAGTCCCCCGGCCCTGCTGTACTGGCTGGGAGGTAGCAGTCTCCTCCATAGCATCCTCATGAATGGTACGCTGCGAGCGAGTCTCTACCATCCTGAAGATAGACAAACAAGAGTATCAATTCCTGAGAAAGAAGCGTAATAACAAAGGCGGACAATTATAATTCAAGGGATCAGCTGACAAAAGGATTTTAGATGGCAATAAAGAAATTTTCCTAATGTGATTGAGTACCCTTAAAAATTTATGTCCTATATCCTATAGCAGGCTGTAGTGATACTCTAGTTCGAGTACCACCACACTTCTAGTCTAGACCTGCATGGGCCACCACTAAAAATGTGTCACGACCCGCACCCACTGTGAGGGTACGAGGATGTAACAACGCCCAGCCTACGCCGCAGTGTCGGTGGTAGAACGCTGTCCTAGGTCACAACCATCTAACAATACATCTCTAAGCAGTTTATACTCCCCGAATGGGGGTAACATAGCAGTAAAACTCAATCACAACTAAGGAAGAGATAGCACGATATGAAATAGAACTCAAGGAAATAAATAGATGAAATAGTCTAAGATAATTCCAGCAATATCCAGAGAAATACAAACTCAGCTACAGCATGAAAGAATATATACATCTCAGAGTAAGTCTAGCTAAAACATGTCTCATGACTACATAAAGTAAGATAAGCCTAACTAATCTAGTCTAGGCAATCGGGGTGCTATCCTCGGCTAGAGCTGGGTCCTCCTGAGGGTCCAGCTCGTAGGTGTCATCTAAGGCTGCCCCGTAGTAGGTATCCAGGCAGGCCTCCTTGTCACGACCCGCACCCGCCTTTTTTCGGATATGAGACGTGTCCAAGCCAGCCTACGCCGCAGAGTCGGCGGTAGAACGCTGTCAAGCCCGCAAGAAATAAATACTCAAGAAACAATATTGCTCATTCACATTTCTAGATTTATTACAACATTTACAATTAAAGAAAATACAAGATTTTACTATTAATGAAATTGATACAATTTCTTTCTATTTCTAGGTTGTCCTCAGCATACCCAAGTCTTCCCCAGTGCTAACAATGATCGCGGCTAAACCTAAAAAATGTTGGTTATCCAGTCAGGATTGGAAAAAGTACACAAACTGACGGCAATGCAAAACACAACAGAATTAACAAGACATGAAAATAGCATATGAGATATGAAAGCTGTAAGAAAACTGATGACATAGCACGATAGAGAAGTTAACAAGGAAAAACTAATAAAAGACATCTATCTAGGTGGTGTGAAATATTCGTTTCAACATGTGGACGGCTAGGGGGTAAATAAGGCACACTGCACGTGTCGTGCGCAGCGGCTAGCATTCACGAAAAGACAATGGGATAGTTCTGGGTAGTTCACATGTGTACTAAGATATTTCCCCTCCCGACTACTCCGTGTGACGAGCGTGTCAACAAACAGCAAGATATATGTATAGACATGAAATGAAAAGACTACTATGAATCGGAAAGCAATCAGAAAGTGCACTTGCCTGAGGTCCTTAGCTGGCGAAACTAAAATACCATACCACTCAATGAGCCACAACCAGTCAACACATGTAGAAGTCTCCGGATGCTGAAATAAATAGTACTAACATTCTCAGAATAGTCAAATTAGCTAGGATTGCCTGCCCTTAAGTCCAATTCTGGACACAGGGGCAAAACGGTAATTTTGGACAAAAATGATGTCCGCCGTTGGACCCGTTTTGCACCGAAAAGCGTGCCAGAGTCAACGGTCTCTAAAGTCGTCCAACTATATGTCTACGAATCCAGTTTTCCGATACGAACCCATCCGTATGTCCAAAGTTGGATTTCGGCGGGCCGTGCACAAAATCGTCCGTTGAGTGGAACCGTGGGGCCCACAAAACGACGTCGATTTCAACTGTCTCAGAATTGGACCAAACTTGGCATACAGGACCATAAAAATGATACGGTTCTGTTGGCGCAAGTTTCATCTCGATCTGATGAACGTGCACAAAGTTATGACTGAATTTGTATTGCACGGATACGGGACGATTTCGACGGATACGCGTCGAATTCGTCGCGCACACGCGACCAATTTGAATTCCGTCAAAGCCCACACGACCATGAAGCTGTTACGCAGCTTTCGATGCCTTCGGTGCACGACCACGTCACCCAGAATGGCGGGACGGACGTGGTATCGAGCGATTTTCAAGTTTATTAAACATAATTTTATGGAACTTTAGAATTGAATATCGTCTCATCTACTTACTGAAATCCGAATCTATGAGAAGGTTTATGATGCCCTACATGTTTTCAATAATCGTGTTCAGGTGGAATTTCTAGAAAGTTACTGGATTGATCGGAATCGGTCCGTCAATATAGGTTCCTGGACTGCGAAACTATCCTGTTTTTGGACAGGTTTTCGCTCGACTTCGGGCTCGTTTTCCGACGTACATGACGCAAAATAAATCGAAGTGTTTGAAGGGAATAGGAGTTGGTTATGTCGGGGTCATACCTGAAGAAACGGTTCGACGTTTCGTCGACCGAGGAGGGAGAGAACTCCGTACGAAGTCGGCCTCTTGACCGCTGATACTGCTGTCGCTTTCGCTCTGTCCTCGTGCACGAGTGCACCGTGGTCGGCCTGCGGCGGTGGCGGGGTGGCCGCGCGTACACGTTGGGGTGTGCGCCCAGGGTCGATGATGTCGTGTGGCTTTAGGGTTTGGAGAATTTCTCCTCCCTCTCTCGCGTACTTATACAAAAACCCGACTGGATTTGTGCTACAGCCGCGGAGAATTCCACTTGGTGGGCTCGGGTCTATGCTTGTGGAGAAAACAATGCCCGCTCGGGCTGTGTATGGGATTTGAAGTCTGCTACTAGCAGGAAGGGTCGGCTCCGTTTTCTTTTTCTTTGGGCTATTGGCCTCGGGTTCAAGGGGGGACTGGGAGTACTACTTGTTCGGTTTGGGGGGAGTAAGCCATGGGTTGGTTGCACCGTGTTCTCGGTTTGGGGTGCTTTGATATGAAAGGTCCAATTAATACTTAAATTTATTCTAATGGCCAGTAATACAAAACTAATGAGTTATGGAGAATTAGATGAACCATTATGTGAGATTATAAGGTCTGCATGAGCCGAAGATAAGGGGTTGGGAGATCCCGCCAGAGACTACAGAGGTATTAATATACTTGACTCCGCATTTGCAGTCCAGCTTAGGCAAACGGATCCATAAACAAAGCTGACTAACTTACATTAAAGCTGGCTTGCCAATATCCAGAAAAAGTGGAAGTATATTCTTATGACCGGTTACAACTGCTCAAGCTACTAGGTTTAATATTTGTGCAAGTACATGCGAACATACACCACATGTATACACACATACATGAACACAAACAGATAAATAAAAGTAAATTTTAGGATATACCTTTTGCATGTAACCTTTTGAATTAGTACCATCAACAGTCACATTAACAATGATTGCCGGTTCTGATCCCTTCAGAAAAGTGGATTTTGTCATGCTAGTTAATGTATCTTAAGAGCTGTACAATGGCTGCTTTGGGTCTATTTTCTGTCCAATATAAGGAAGCCCATCTGAATCAATTGTAGAACTTGTGGGCTTGGACTTATCATTGCCTCTAGCAAAGATTTTTAGTGGATCTGATTTTCACGTTTATCTGCCAAGTGAACGCATTCTGTCTGTACAACGAATTACAAATAAAAGTGTGTATTGCATGAGAACACAAAGTTGTTACTATGTTACTTAAAGCATAACCTAAACTAAATAATTATTTACAAAAAATTCTAAAATTACCATTTAAATCAAATAAATAAATAAATAAAATATTTTAAAATTTCGGGAAGGGAAGCTACAAATCTACCCACCTTAAAATAATTTCGTCCTCGAAATTCTAACTCATAACCATGCCTAAAATTTAAAATAAAAGTCAAGGAATAAATCCACTATTACCACAATATTCTCAAATTTAATTTCTCAAAAATATTTATACCTTCTCCTAGTCATTTGGTATTTATGAAATCTCGAGGACTTCTACCCACCTTTGGTCACACTACTACCTTGAAACACAGGTCACTAAAATCATATAATCTTCTACTAGTAACTAACAATTCTACCAACAGATATCCGGACATGTGGCATCTAGAACCCCCCCTCCTATCTAGCAAACAAACCAAAATTTAACAATCAATAATGTTACACATGTAACCAAGATATATTGGTAATTTCTAATAAGCTTGGCCATTCGTCGTCCCGAAATACGAAGGACAGGAAAATAAGGAAGAACAATCAAGGGTAAACAGGAAGTTTCAAGCGCGGTAGAGAATTTTCAATGATGCAGATAGAGAGAGTTTATGAACCATTGACTTATTTGCTAAATTGGGTTACTCTAGTCCAGTCACTTGCTACGTCGAAGAGCCCTTCGATATGGCCTACACTTCGTGTAATACAGAATTCTCGTTCTCGAAATTCTAATTCAAACAAGGTTCCATGACGGAACGAAATTTGAGAAATCAAGATTGTGATCTTAATGGGTTCTCTATTTGGACATCAGTCGTTGGTTGGATGAACATTGGATTTCAATCTATATGGACTAGACAAGACCCCAATGATAAAGCTCTTCCTACTAGATTAGGGTATCCTAGAATAGGTTTCTACCCAAGAGATTGAGCTAGTTGACAGTCAGGTTGGTTACTAGGTTCATGAAGCCCAAAAATGTGCTTTCCGTGACTTTTGTGTTTAAGGGGGCACGTGAGACCTTAATTGGGTGGCACACTAGTGGCATGTGCATAGTGGGCTTCGAGTAGGTCACAACCATATATTGGGTCGAATGTATTGAGCCAAGGTTGAGGTTCTAGGGAAAGTCGGAAAGTATACCGGTATTACGGTAAGGGTCATAGTTAGTCCTTTTAACCTGAAAGTCGTACCCCAAAAATAGAGTACAAGGGGACGGGTTTGAGCGAGACATGATATACCTAGATGAAGATGGACTCGTCTAGATCTTGCATGTGGAGTTTGTTGGAAGATAACAACTGGCCTCGTGCTCCGAATATTAATGACACGGCCGGGGACACAAAATGATCTAAATGGAAAGTGGGAGTCCATGGGGCACTAACTATCATCCTAATGGAATATATTCTAATCAATCGGTAATCCTTGGATATCCCAAAATTTTAGAAGCTTACAGTCTACCCACCTTAGAGGCTAGGATATGGTGGCAAGGTTCCTGTCACAGGGCTGATGGTAGCTACACTTGCATATACAACTATCATAGTCATGGGAATACTCTGTATCTATCTATTACGAGCTTTCGTCTTTCCAATCGATGAAAGGCAAAAATAATAAAGAGTTCAAAAGAGATGTCACTGAATACAATTACGTGATTCAAAAGCGAATGTATAATTCAAAGGAAGTTGTCAAAGCAGTCGCGGATAAGAACCTAGAGACATCTATATCTCAATCCACGTAGGGTAATTAGATGAAGTGCGAACCAAATGCATCATGGTTGATCAGACCGTGATACGATGATTCTGATTAGACAATATGTTAGCGGGCGTCCCCAATAAACATGTCTCGAATCAAGCTCGATAAAAGAGTAAGCTTGCAAAACTAGGCTGTGATAGCAGTGTTGGTCAACGAAGACATAGTCTTAGCAATATTCCATAGACTATGATTCTTCGAAATGATTTCAATTCTATGGGTTGTGCCTCGCCAGTGCGCTGCTGGCTGCAGTGAACCCACATCTCTACTCTCAGCTAATTGATGACAGTACGCTGCTGTCTAATTATTATGGGTTAACTAATATTCCTTTAACCGTAAAAATTCATGAGCCTCTAGAGGTTCAAACAGATTGACTAAAATAAAAGCATAGGTAACTGTCCTATCAGTCACAACACTTAAAATAAAAGAGTCAATATAGAGAAAATAACTAAAGACAAAAGAGATACAAACATTCTAGTATTTATCTCATATGCATTTCTATGGTTGAGGGAAAATCTCAAAGCAATCTACCTCGAGATTCGCACCCGAATTGCAGAATCAGAAATTATAAACTAAATTCTTACAGCAAAAGAGAATTTAAAATAGACAATTCTAAATCATGATATGAAATTTGTATCTAAATAGAGTAAAAGGAAACTGAACAAGTTATCAAGATTAAGGCCTTAATTACAGGTAAGCCTAACTTACCAAGTGAATGGTATATCCACATCGGATCACATTGTCATATCAAAAGTAATAGTGTGTCTATAGAGATCTAGCAAGCTATCTGAATTTAATACTTCTAAATTGTATGGCCTATCTAACAACCTTAACTATCCGATTAGTCAATTTAATAAGGGACCCTTATCCTAGTTGTTCTCTTAAATCATTTTAATCCCAGCTTGTGAATGAGCATTTCCTGGTCGCAGGCTTGCAATAGTACGACTAACGTACCATCACGAGTTCGCAATATTTTACGAAAACGGACCTGCATGGGCCACCACAAAAACTTGTCACGACCCGCACCCGCCTTTTTCGGATACGAGACGTGTCCAAGCCAGCCTACGCCGCAGAGTCGGCGGTAGAACGCTGTCAAGCCCGCAAGAAATAAATACTCAAGAAACAATATTGCTCATTCACATTTCTAGATTTATTACAACATTTACAATTAAAGAAAATACAAGATTTTGCTATTAATAAAATTGATACAATTACTTTCTATTTCTAGGTTGTCCTCAGCATACCCAAGTCTTCCCCAGTGCTAACAATGATCGCGGCTAAACCTGAAAAATGTTGGTTATCCAGTCAGGATTGGAACAAGTACACAAACCGACGGCAATGCAAAACACAACAGAATTAACAAGACATGAAAATAGCATATGAGATATGAAAGCTGTAAGAAAACTGATGACATAGCACGATAGAGAAGTAAACAAGGAAAAACTAATAAAAGACATCTATCTAGGTGGTGTGAAATATTCGTTTCAACATGTGGACGGCTAGGGGGTAAATAAGACACACTGTACGTGTCGTGCGCAGCGGCTAGCATTCACGAAAAGTCAATGGAATAGTTCTGGGTAGTCCACATGTGTACTAAGATATTTTTCCTCCCGACTACTCCGTGTGACGAGCGTGTCAACAAACAGCAAGATATATGTATAGACATGAAATGAAAAGACTACTATGAATCGGAAAGCAATCAGAAAGTGCACTTGCCTGAGGTCCTTAGCGGACGAAACCAAAATACAATACCACTCAATGAGCCACAACCAGTCAACACATGTAGAAGTCTCCGGATGCTGAAATAAATAGTACTAACATTCTCAGAATAGTCAAATTAGCTAGGATTGCCTGTCCTTAAGTCTAATTCTGGACACAGGGGAAAAACGGTAATTTCGGGCAAAAACGATGTCCGCCGTTGGACCCACTTTGCACCGAAAAGCGTGCCAGAGTCAACGGTCTCTAAAGTCGTCCAACTACATGTCTACGAATCCAGTTTTCCGATACGAACCCATCCGTATATTCAAAGTTGGATTCCGGCAGGCCGTGCACAAAATCGCCCGTTGAGTGGAACCGTAGGGCCCACAAAACGACGTCGATTTCAACTGTCTCAGAATTGGACCAAACTTGGCATACAGGACCAGAAAAATGATACGGTTCTGTTGGCGTAAGTTTCGTCTCGATCTGATGAACGTGCACAAAGTTATGACTGAATTTGCATTGCACGGATACGGGACGATTTCGACGGATATGCGTCGAATTCGTCGCGCACACGCGACCAATTTGAATTCCGTCAAAGCCCACACGACCATGAAGCTGTTACGCAGCTTTCGATGCCTTCGGTGCGCGACTACGTCACCCAGAATGGCGGGATGGACGTGGTATCGAGCGATTTTCAAGTTTATTAAACATGATTTTGTGGAACTTTAGAATTGAATATCGTCTCATCTACTTACTGAAATCCGAATCTACGAGAAGGGTTATGATGCCCTACATGTTGTCAATAATCGTGTTCAGGTGGAATTTCTAGAAAGTTACTGGATTGATCGAAATCGGTCCGTCAATATAGGTTCCTGGACTGCGAAACTATCCTGTTTTTGGACAGGTTTTCGCTCGACTTCGGGCTCGTTTTCTGACGTACATGACGCAAAATAAATCGAAGTATTTGAAGGGAATAGGAGTTGGTTATGTCGGGGTCATACCTGAAGAAACGGTTCGACGTTTCGTCGACTGAGGAGGGAGAGAACTCCGCACGAAGTCGGCCTCTTGACTGCTGATACTGCTGTCGCTTCCGCTCTGTCCTCGCGCACGAGTGCACCGTGGTCGGCCTGCGGCGGTGGCGGGGTGGCCACGCGCACACGTGGGGGTGTGCGCCCAGGGTCGATGGTGTCGTGCGGCTTTAGGGTTTGGAGAATTTCTCCTCCCTCTCTCGCGTACTTATACAAAAACCCGACTGGATTTGTGCTACAGCCACGGAGAATTCCACTTGGTGGGCTCGGGTCTATGCTTGTGGAGAAAACAATGCCCGCTCGGGCTGTGTATGGGATTTGAAGTCTGCTACTAGCAGTAAGGGTCGGCTCCGTTTTCTTTTTCTTTGGGCTATTGGCCTCGGGTTCAAGGGGGGACTGGGAGTACTACTTGTTCGGTTTGGGGGGAGTAAGCCGTGGACTGGTTGCACTGTGTTCTCGGTTTGGGGTGCTTTGATATGAAAGGTCCAATTAATACTTAAATTTATTCCAATGGCCAGTAATACAAAACTAATGAGTTATGGAGAATTAGATGAACCATTATGTGAGATTATAAGGTCTGCATGAGCCGAAGATAAGGGGTTGGGAGATCCCGCCAGAGACTACAGAGGTATTAATATACTTGACTCCGCATTTGCAGTCCAGCTTAGGCAAACGGATCCATAAACAAAGCTGACTAACTTACATTAAAGCTAGCTTGCCAATATCCCGAAAATGTGGAAGTATATTCTTCTGACCGGTTACAACTGCTCAAGCTACTAGGTTTAATATTTGTGCAAGTACATGTGAACATACACCACATGTATACACACATGCATGAACACAAACAGATAAATAAAAGTAAATTTTAGGATATACCTTTTGCATGTAACCTTTTGAATTAGTACCATCAACAGTCACATTAACAATGATTGCAGGTTCTGATCCCTTCAGAAAAGTGGATTTTGTCATGCTAGTTAATGTATCTTAAGAGCTGTACAATGGCTGCTTTGGGTCTATTTTCTGTCCAATATAAGGAAGCCCATCTGAATCAATTGTAGAACTTGTGGGCTTGGACTTATCATTGCCTCTAGCAAAGATTTTTAGTGGATCTGATTTTCACGTTTATCTGCCAAGTGAACGCATTCTGTCTGTACAACGAATTACAAATAAAAGTGTGTATTGCATGAGAACACAAAGTTGTTACTATGTTACTTAAAGCATAACCTAAACTAAATAATTATTTACAAAAAATTCTAAAATTACCATTTAAATCAAATAAATAAATAAATAAAATATTTCAAAATTCCGGGAAGGGAAGCTACAAAGCTACAAGAGTTATAGGGCCGTGTCAGTGGCTAGTTACACAGTGTGCACAGCGCAGTGTATTTCCGTGCGTGGCCGATTTCTCCCAATCCAAACCACGAAACCTCGTGAAACTTGGGGAGCGTGATGACAGAGGGTGCCCCAAGCTCCCCACGAAGTTTTGTGTCAGGGCACGCTGTGTCGTGTCCTGTAGGGACCCCGAGATGCAGGGGATCCCTCAGGCCGTGCGCGAGCATGTGCAGCCCATGTGCACGCGTGTCCAAAATGACACGACACGAGCATGAAACAAACTCAGTCCATTAGAATCGTGTAAGCGACATCAAAACGAGATTTTCCATTAAAAAATTATTCGAAAATAACACAAACCAAACCACAGTGGCATTTTCACAAACACGTTGCATACTACACTGATACGTGTCCTGTTTGGACATGGAAGGACACGAAAACCTAGCATTTCCTATTCCTACTGTTAGGTTAGGTCTAGGGCTCCCTATTGATGCAAAAATCTTAGAATTCTATGGTGTGGATAGAGAGTTACCTCAATGAGTCAAAACTCTCAAAAAGCTTTAATGAGTGATGTTCTCCTTGATGGTGAAACTCCTCCAAATTGTTAGAAAACTGAGAACAACCAATTCCAACAGCAAGAAAACAATAATTAGAACCTATTGCAACTCGTTTGGATTAAAAAAGGAGGAAAAATGGATTTATTATGAATTTCTAAAGATGGGAGCTCACATCTTTCTTCTCTTGCAATAAATTCCTAAGGAAGAGGCTAGCCCTAGATTTGGGAGGCATTAAATAGTGGGGGAATCCCTAGGTTGGCTGGACAAAATGTTTGGGTTGCTAATTTGGGCTTTGGGCCAAGTCACATAGGCTATGGTTAAGTTGTTTTATTAAATGGTTAGAACCATAAGTCATGACTTATGAAGTTTTAAGCCATATTAGCCTAAACAACTCCAAATCACTCCTAACTAGTTCCAATGACTTAAACCTCATTAAATTAGGTCAAACCAAGGTTACTTAACCTAACTAAGTGGCCATAACCTAGATTAGTCACTAGGTTAGTCTTCTAGTCAACACAAGTCAAAGTCAACTATAGGCCCAAAATCAATTATCCTAAAAATTACCAAAAATCACCAAAAATTATATTAATTCTAATAAATCATAATAATACATAATAATTCCAAAAATTCCCAAAATTTGAAAAATGACCAAAATACCCCCAAGCTAGAAAAGTGGTAGTGACAATACTCCGTCTCGTTATGTTTCATTCTTTCAGAATTCTCAAGAATGAATGCTATGAAAATCGATAAAAACGGGCAAGAATCAAATCATCGAAAACCATTCAGAAAGGATCCATCTTAACAAGCAACAAAACCAGCATCAAAACATCCAGAAAAAAAAATTTGGACGCATTTCAAGAGAAACCAATTCATTAGTTGGAAAGATTCTTCTGCATTTGTCCGTGATCGATTCGATGCCGACAGTAAGTTCTCCCAATACTCGGTTCCAACCGAATTGATCAAGCCACAAGCCTTACATAGTGAACCGTTAGGAGCGGTGCACTACATCTACGTTGTTGTCATCGTTGATCAGTCGTTCATTACTTGCTAGTCATTAGTTCGTCGTCCAAATTTTAGAAAAATGAATTGAAAATAACTATACATAATAACACAAACGAAAACATAATATAACATCCAGAAACATAATGTAAAAATAGTTAAACGTAAATGTTGTAGTTATCCAATAATTATGGACCACACATGTAAAACTAATTGTGTTGTGCTATCTAATAATTAAGCCAAATTAAAATAATATAATTAAAAAAATAAGCTTATGGGCATAATTAGGGGTAAGCAACGGTTCGGTTCAAATCGAACCGATTTTGTAAAAACCGAAAATCGTATATACCAAAACCGTAAACCGAACCGAGTTATAAAAAACCAAAAAAACCAAACCGAAATAAACGGTTCGATTTTAGGTCGGTTCAGTTTACTGGGCCTACTGGGTTAACGGGCCTATTGGGTCACTTGAACCTATTTAAATAACCAAAAAAATCTGGATGTTTCTTCAGTTTCTTCAAACTACCAAAACAATCCAATGTAAAATCCATTTTGAATTGCCAAGATTTTTTTGGACAAATTGCTCATCCCTAATTATAAAGTACAAATATAAGTTACAATTACTACAATACACTTCCCTCTTCATAACAATACATTACATCAAACCAAAAAACCAAAGCCTCCAAGACATAGCCATAAACCACACCATTAGTGCTGCTGCACTACTTCAGTATTTTAAGAGACATCACCATTCTGTACCGTGTAAATACTTGAAGGCCTCTGCTGCTTGTAATACTACAAAAAATTTAAAAAAAAATACAATCACAAACCCTTTTTTGTAGTCCTGAGTCGAGCATCACTCTACCTTTACTAAGAGAGAGAGAGAGAGAGAGAGAGAGAGAGAGAGTAGAAATCGAGAGGAAGGAGATAGTCAGGAAAAGCAAGGCGGAAGGAGGAGATGAATTAAGTCGGGCTAGGGTTTTTTCTAGGGAGAGGCAGCCGCAGATCTAGTGATTGAAATGAGAGGAGATGTTTGGTAGGGTAAGAATTTTTTTCCCAGGAGAGGAAGAAAGAGGTGGCATGAGTGAACGAGAGGAGAGAGAAGATGTTACGTTTAGGGTTTGTCTTCTTCTTTTATAAGGACTGAAGGATATAATTGTAAATACACAGGCCTAATCGGTTTTCGGTTAGGGTCGGGTTTAAAAATCCTAATCCGACACCCAACCCGATAACCGAAAATTTTGAAATTCAAAACTGAAATTTGAACCGGTTGCTTAAAAACCGAACCGAACTACAAATAATTCGGTTCGGTTCGGTTCGCGGTTTAAAACCGAAAATTGCTCACCCCTAGGCATAATTGTCATGGAGATATATAATGTGTAGATATCTTAGAGATAAATCTAATTTGATGAGGGACAAATTAAAAATATCTGAAACCTAGAACATGTGTGTGTTCATTAGGGTTTATGATCCCTAATTTTGTAAAGATTCTCTTTTTTTATCTTCTGTATTCCCATCAACAAGAGAGAGAGAGAGAGAGAGAGAGAGAGAGAGAGAGAGATATGATTCATCTTTGTCATTAAAGCTTGTATCAAGTTGGAAGATCGAACCGCAAAAAGAGACGTTCGCTACAAGATCCATCTAGCTAGACAATGGATTCAAGTATGTTTCCACAATTATTTATCATCTTCAACTCATGAATTGATCAACTGGTAAATTCTAACAATTTTATTTCAAGAACGAAATAGCTAAACATCAGAAGTATACAAAATGTAAAACACAATAAGCATATATCATGACACAAACTCCCATTAATCTTTTAAACATGAGCAACATGAACCTTTATACATTGATTCTCTAACACAAATATCAATAAACTGCTAAACAAGAAATGATAAACAAACAAACTCTTATAAACATACAGAACAAATGATACATGTTCATCAGCTAATATCTTTAATACAACTTCATAAATCTCATATGCATATCAGATACATAACAACAAAATACAACTAGTATTAATCTTGTGGGCAGCTAAGCCATGAATCTGCATAGGCAGAGCAAAGAAAGATACCTAGGAACCAACAAGTTTGGATTGCATAGTCGATTGAACTTCTAGAAGGCTCTATCTATCAACTCCCTTCTTCAAAGCAAGCGCTCATTGTTGGCTTTTTCTCTTGAACATGACTGTGTCTGTTGAACGGCTGAAAACAGAGATAAGAGAGTCAAATTATATAAAAGACTGAATCATTGATTATATTCAAGATGAGAAAACTGCATCTTAATTTATGTTCACTAGTGAGAATTTCTAGGACCCATTACTGAAATGAGGTCCTATTCTTTTGCAATCACATTCAACAATACTAAACCTTCTCTCATGAAATGTTGTGGTGGTGTTGCCACTATTAATTGAATTGAATTCTCTTGATAGATGAAAATATGACTACTTCTAAGCTTAATCTGAACATCCTGTACTCACTCAGAATATCTTCTACAAATGCCAGCACTGGTTTACCAATAACCCTAATACAGGACAATTTGTCCAGTAGGGTGGTCAATAAAAATGAAAGATTTTTATTTCTAGAATTTGCAATCTCAATTGTTATTTGGACATGTAGTATTCATCTGTAATTGTCGGTAAAATTTTTGAACTCCACAACAATATATGAAATAAAATTCTGAAGTTAAACTATAGTAGTCTACGTGCACTACCTCCAACCTTTTATTTTTATATCCACACTCAAATAATTGAAAAAAAAAAGAAACAGTAATTCATCTTACGCACCACGATTAATATATTGAAACATAATATAAAATAAAAAAAAATCGTTGGGTCATTCAATGCTTGAGAGTTTTGGTAACATGAGAGAAAATCTGGGTAATTAGAAACCCATGGGGACAGTATGTGACTGACCCTTAGGGCTAGTTTGAGATGAGATATTTCTTGTTTTTTCGACATTTTGACAAATGGAATAGGACCCTGCTACGTTGCCCGCGGTTTGTGACCGCCAACGTGACCGCCGGCCACGTGGCGGCCTTCCGTTGGCTCTCTGGTCCAGATTTTAAGGGAGTGGGACGGATGATAACAGGAAGGCCAATGGTTGGCTACCACATGGCCCTACGTACGTTCACACCCGCGGGCAAAATATCATTTCCGAATGGAATACTATATGGTTCCCAGTGTATGTTGGTTCCCAGTGTATAGTTTCTAGCTACAAGAAGTTTGTGACTCGCTTGGTAAGCATTTGGTTCTAGTTTCCGACTGTGTATTCTTGTTTTCTATCTTTCTGTCGGCTAAGGTTTACATGGTCAAAGAGTAGAGATTGAGCTCTATTTCATGAGATGCAGTCATCGATCCGCCAAATGGTCGATCAGCACAGCTACATATATACGTCCATATTGCCGACCTAAGATTTGTGCACTTGTGCGTCCATGTTACCGACCTAAGATTTGTGCACTTGTGCTGTTGATCTTGAATATTTATACAGTCCAAGAGGGATAGATAGCTTACAAGTTAACAGGGGAGAGAGAGAGAGAGAGAGAGATGGAAGGAGCAGACATGAGAAACAAGAGATGGTCACTTAAGGGAGCCACGGCCTTAGTTACAGGAGGCAGCAAAGGAATTGGGTATCCATCTTTAATTTCATTTAATCATTGCAACTATTTCCTCCTTGTTGTACTTATCCATGTCAATATGGTCGTTGCTTGTTACATAAAATCGTACAAAAGTTGCAACAAAAGGAAGATTACAATTGTTCGTGGGGCTGTAGCCAGTTGGGTCATTACAAGAAAAATGATGATAGAAATGCAAGGCTTTGAATTTCTCTAGGGGTTACTTGTCGGCCGAAAAATGCAAGAAAAATGGTGTTGCCGGTACATCGGAAGGTCCCATGGAGATGGACACGGTTCAAATTTTCCTAGACGTTGCTCGTCGGTCCGGAGAAAAGGACAACTCAAATTTTTTTTACAACAACTAAGAAAGAAAAGATTATATGTTGTTGGAAATGCAAGGCTTTGAAAACATTAACATGCAACAAAGTTGTTACGATGAATAGAGAAGAAAAACTCTTGTTAGGGTGATTAATTAAGATCACGGTTATTCAAAGTAAGATTCGACCTTTTCCGTTGATCTGTTTACAAGAACCAACAAGTTCGAAGAGGTAAACTTCTGGAGCGCTCACTTGTCTTTGCAATAGTGGACAACACTTCGGCGCTCGAACCAATCCTCGGACAACACTTTGCGGCTTCACCGTTGCCTGCAAACTCTCCTTTTGCATATATTCTCAAGTATGTTATCAAAGGAAAAAAAAAGACTTGAGAATATATAGTGGAGTAAAGTCCCTAAACTCCTCATAATATATGCAATTACAATAGTAACTTCCACCAAGTGGGCAGTTATTAAGCTAAAACATACAACCACCATGCTGGAACAACACTGAAGCAGCTACGCGGAAGCACACTGAAACAGTCACGCTAAAGCACCAGTCCCACGGGAGCAACCTCCACGTTGTAACAATGGTCCCGTGTGGGCAGCTCCCACGCTGGAACCAAGGTCCGGCCGGAGCACTGCCCACGCTGAAATGCTAGCCCGCTGGACCCTGTTGATCATCGCACTAGAACGAGCGTTGCACGGCACCAAAAAGTGATAACTCGCGTCCGATACGAACGTGCAAAATTCAAAATCTGCCATCAAAGTGTCAATTTACGACGTCCTTCGCTCACCCCCGTATCTGAGTCTCCTAAGAGAAATTCCAAAAAATTGGTGACAAAAATAAATATTTCTTGGAGTATTTGAATTAACATCACACACCAGGAAAATATCTTCCCGAACCAACAAGATGGACTACCACTTCTCATGTGTTTAAGTCAATAAAAGAATACTTTTATATTGAAATATACATCTGAAATTTGTCACATAGATGTGCGACCACTTTCTATAGAGGAACTTAAAAAAAAGAATTAATTGCACTTTGATACCCTCAACTAATTCGATTTTTCAACTTGATATCCTAAACTTTTCTACTCAATAACTTAATGCCTCAACTATTTTTTTTTTCAACTTCATACCTAAACTTTTAAAAATCACGAAAATGCCCTTATCCCTTCCCTCTCCCCTCCCCCCACCCCCCCTCCCTCTCGTCCGGTCCCCACTCCGGCCACCCACCTCTCCCGCTTCCGGTCACTCCCCCCTTCCTGATTTCGGCCGCCTCCCCCCCCCCCTCTCGCTTCCGTCCACCCTCCGTCCCCTCCCCCCTCCCCAGCCCCCCATCCTCCAACGCGGTCGCGCCCTACGGGGAGAGGCGGGGGCGGGCGGCCGGAGCGGGGGGTGGACGGAAGCGGGAGGGGAGGGAAGGGGAGGCGGCCGGTAGCGGGAGGGGGGGTGGCCGAAAGCGGGAAAGGGGGTGGCCGGAGTGGGAGAGTGGGGAGGAGTATGGGTGGAGGGGGGGGGGGGGGGGGGGGGGGGTAATTTTCAAGTTTGAGCATGGGTATTTTCGTCTAAAAAAATATTCGGGTATCAAATTGTTACAAAAAAATGTTTAGGGTAAGTTGAAAAACAGGAATAGTTGAGGGTATCAAGTTACAATTAAGCCAAAAAAAAAAAGAAACTCCAACAAATATACAATATTGGGATAAATCGGATATATGTTGCTATATTTCATAACAATTTGGTTGGATCGGGAAAGTTTTCATGAATCCATCTATTCGTTCCTACTAGTTTGAGGGAACTATATATAGGTTATTTAATTAGGTTTTACATTTGTTCAATTCACTTTTAAAGTTCCATGTAAAAGTTACACAAGTTGTTAGTAGTGTGAGTTTTCTTTTTCTTAGAAAAAGCATGGATCACGAAAATCCCATCCGATTTTATCCCTTAAATATATGCCTACCCTAACAGTAGATGAAGCAACCAATTTTGTTTAGGATTGTTGACGAATTTAATTTATTCTATGCTTGTTTCTAGTCATGCCATAGTTGAAGAGCTGGTTATGCTGGGGGCAACAGTTCATACCTGCTGCAGAAATGAACTAGAGCTCAACAAATGCTTGCAAGTATGGAAAGATGAAAACTATCCAGTGACAGGATCAGTCTGTGATGTCTCTTCCCCGGTTGAAAGAGTGAAGCTAATGGAGTACGTCTCCTCCATATTCCAAGGGAAGCTCAAAATTCTGGTAGAGCTCGTTCATAGTTTAGGCAACACAATACTTTCTGAATAAATTCCAAGTTTATATAATTATTGTTAGGAAAAGATTCTAAAACACGAAACAAACAAACAGATCGTCGCAATGGAAAAGTGAAACAAAACAAACACAATCAATCACAAGCATAACACCAAAATTTACGTAGAAGCCCCAAGAGTGAGTTGGCTTCCTAGCATTTTTCAAGTATGGAAAGAGTCCGCTGTAGCTTCCAAGTGCTACAAATTTTGAGTAAAGTAAAAAATGTAGCACTTCAAACTACTCCTATTCCCACTGTGGATGTTCTTAGCTTCCTAAACTACAGTAGGCAGACTAAATTTGCAAATAGTTTGGTTATTTCTCTCAGCATTATGCACCTCATCTCTCTTCTCTATCTCTAGATTAATAATGCAGGTACACTCTGTTTGAAGCCGGCAATCGAATGCACTCAGAAGACTACATGCTCATCATGTCTACAAACTTCGAATCGGCTTTCCATCTGAGCCAACTCGCTCATCCTCTTCTCAAGGCATCAGGAAGAGGCAACATCGTCCACATCTCCTCGATTACAGGACATATAAGTGTTCCGAACACTTCCATCTACGGGGCAAGCAAAGGTATTATAATTATCAAGAATTCAGCTAGCCTTCGATTTGTGAAACGTGTATTTTATGTCCGAGAAGAAAAGGTGTTACATATCTCGTTGCATTCTGATAACTTGCCATATAGGGGCAATGAATCAACTGACGAAGAATCTTGCTTGCGAGTGGGCGAAAGATGGCATTCGAACCAACTGCATTGCTCCAGGAGGAATCAGAACTCCACTTATTCTACCTGTGAGTACTTAATTCAAGCTTTTCTTTTTTTCTATTGTAGTACTTAACTGATGAAATGGAAGCACGAGCGAGGTTTGAATCGATTTGGGAGAACGATTTTCGAGTTTCGGTGCCAACAAAATAGAAAGCAATTAAATCGCTAGTAAAATGCAGCAGGGACGCTAGTAGGAAAAACCATGCTTAAAAAGTTAGCCGTCGAAACTGCTTGAAAGTTGGCAACAAAGTTGTTAAAAGGTAGTGCATATGTTTGAATATCTCAAGCGATTTTCTCTCGTATTATATATTCTAGCCCGAGTGAACTTTAAAGTTTCCATGAAGGATGAATCTGGTCTTTTCTATCTTCTATTATGTTACAAGTAATCCCTGCACTTCTTCCTATTCTTGATAAAGTACTTAATTAATTCAAGCTCTACTTTTTTTCTTGTAGTACTTAACTGATGAAGTGGAAGCACGAGCGAGTATGGGTATTCCACTCCAGCGCATCGGTGAGCCTAATGAAGTGGCATCTCTAGCAGCGTTCCTTTGCCTGCCCGCTGCTTCTTATATCACTGGTCAAGTCATCTGTGCAGATGGAGGGAAAACTATAAGCGGTTGATGCATGCCACCGAAGCAGGAAGACTAAGTAGATCAGAATGCATAATGCATTGACATATCGAATAATATTTCTGTAAAATAATTGTATTGATTGAATGCTTTCGTTCTTACAAGTTGCAATGATGCTTTCCTACAAATTTGTCTCGTGTTAATGCCTCAAATCTTCCTAACAAATGTCAGCGGAAAGGAAGAAAAGAAAAGAAAAACTGAAAATATCAGGTAAATGTGGTGCAAGGAACTACTCAACAGAAGTCAACATCGAAGAAAAGTTAGTATGATGAAGCCCAAAAATAATTGAATTTACCAAAGGAAAAAAAAAATTGAGGAGCTACGGATGCTAAAGTCAGATCATCTAGGTCATTCCTTGTCAAATTAGAGTTTGTAAATGTAAGTTACACCACAAATATATTTTTTAGATAATTAATGAAACAATTCTCAATTAGAAAATCATAAGAGTATAAACTGCACTAGAAACATCTTCCGCGTTAGCTTAATGTTCTGTATTTTCACTCATTGTCCCAAGTTCAGATAAAGGAGGGTTGCGTTAGGTTGCTGACATCAAACGTAAAGTATTGCAAAACTTTATGAAACTAATTTACAACAAACATTGAAATCCGAGAAATATAAAAATTCGTAGAATAAAAATGAAGTATATGAAATATAATTTCAAACTTGCATTAAAGAAAACCGAGCTATAAGTTCATATAGATGGTGGAAGCGAAGAATGGAAGAGAAGAAATTTTATAATAGCACTAAGCTTCTTAATTTTGTGTGTACAAAATTAGGAGAGAGCACCCCTTTTTATAGGGCTCTTGGAAGAGTCTACACACTTATTAAATATAGTATGGAATAATTCTAGACTCTTTTACAATCAATATTAGGATATCTCTAGAACATAGATATTTTTCATGAACATAGATATTTTTTTATGAACTTTCTAGATAAAGAAGTTCCTAGAACATGGACTAAACTCAAAACTAAAATGGGCCTAATGGACAAAGCCCAATGGTAGTGGATTAATTTGTTGGGCTCAAAATATTATCGCAAAATCAAGTTTATTTCCAACACTCCCCCTTAAACTTGACTTTGCGATTCCAAGTAAACTTCTTGCCTTGAATAGTGCTTCTTTCTCGATTTGCTTGGTGAAGATCTTGGTAGCTTACTTTTGCATTTTGACGCACTTCCTTTGCACTTGCTTTCTTATGATGCACATCTTTGGGTGGATGAACTTGCCTTTCATCATAGCCGTAGCCTTTTGTAAGTAGTTTATGCTTGCACTACTAAAATCTGCACCATTAGCGACGTAAATTTAGCGACGTTCGTATAACGTCGCTAAATTTTGCATATTAGCGACGTTTAAGTGAAACGCCGCTAATAGTCGCTACTAGCGACAAAAATAGCGACGTGACAACGACGTATATTAGTTTCATGAGCTAGTCGTCGCGAAACGTCGCTATGACGTTGCTAATAGCGACGTTAGTCTGAACGTCGCTAAATTTTAGTTAAATTCCCCCTTCCACGATTCATTTCCCCCCATTTTACTCTCTCACTCTCTCCTTCCCCCCTTCGGCGCTCTCACTCTCTCCGACGACTCTCACTCTCTCCGGCGACTCTCCTCCCTCTCCGGTACGTAACTCCCCCTCTCTCTCTATTTTGGTTGTTAGTGGTTGGGGGGGTACGGGTGGCTCGGGGGGAGGGGTACGGGGGTGCGGGTGGTTGGGGGGGTTTGAGGAATGGTCCGATGGGAGGGGGGTGAGGGGCAGGGGGGATGCGGGTGGTTGGGTGGTGAGTGGGGGGTGGCTGGGAGGGTGGGGCAGGGGGGTGAGGGCGGCTGGAGGTAAGGAGAGGGGGCTGGAGGGAGGGGAGGGTTAGGGTTCGGGTTCGGGTTAGGGGGGTGGGTGTGTGTGGGGGGGGGGAGGGGCGGGGGGGGGGGGGGGGGGTTTGAGGGCGGCTGTGGGTAAGGAGGGGGGGCTGGGGGGAGGGGAGGGTTAGGGTTAGGGTTCGGGTTAGGGTTAGGGGTGGTTGGTGGGGGAGGGAAGCAGAGGGGGTGAGGGGGGGCTGGGGAGGGGAGGGGGGCTGGTGGGGAAGGGGTTAGGGATAGGGTTCTGGTTAGGGTTAAGGGTGGTGTGGGGGGGGGAGGGTACGGGGGGGGGGGGGGGGGGTTGGGGGGGGGGGCACCGATAGTGCCAAATTTTTTGATAATTTACTAATAATTATTTGTTTTCCGACACCGAAAAATCTTATACTCCGATTCGAAACCACCGATAGTGCCGATACTCATAGTAATGGTCGCGAGTCACGGCCGTACGTCGGGTTAGGACCTTCTTGCTGCTCGTGGGGTTGGGGGGGGTATGCTGCTCGGGGTGGGGCCCCGAGGGGCTCGCAGTATATATGTTTGTATGTAGTATATTTATTTCAGTTTTGAAGTTTATTCATATTTGCAGATATCTAGAAATGGCTATATTCATGTATCTGCTAGACCATTCATGGATGTACAACCGCATTCGAGATGACAGGTGCGGTATGCAACATGAATACATCGCCGGAGTAGAACAATTCCTCCAATTCGCAAAGACGTTTTCTCCATGGACGGCATAGACATTAAGTGTCCATGTACAAAATGTCGGAACATGAAGTTTCAACCAGAATTGGATGTGACGTATCACTTATACGCAAAGAGTTTTCTTCCGAATTACTACCAATGGACCGCACATGGAGAGCTTGTACCTTTAGCATTCCAAGCGGAGCCTTATGTGGAGCCTTATATGAATGTCCACAACCGAACTGGTGTCGACAACGGGTATGTGAACATGGTCTTCGACGCTGCGGGGCCTAGTTTCGTTCCAAACAA
The DNA here is from genome assembly GCA_029216955.1 of Iris pallida. NCBI lineage: Eukaryota > Viridiplantae > Streptophyta > Magnoliopsida > Asparagales > Iridaceae > Iris > Iris pallida. The sequence goes on from JANAVB010015800.1 coordinate 4,990,489, forward strand.
TCGTGACGCAGCTGAGGAGGCACCGAATGCCGATGCCGCAAAGTTCATGGAGTTGCTGGAGAATGCAAGAACTCTTTTGTACCCTGGCTGTGAGGACCATTCACCGTTAGAGGTGATCACTCGGCTCTTGAGCATAAAGTCTGACTTTAACATGTCGCAAGAATGCTACAATAGAGTGCTCAAGTTGATTACAGATATCTTGCCGGAGGGTGCCAAGTTACCAAAAGACTTCTACCGCTCTAAGATAATGGGTTATGCACGGACGTCGTCGGACCATTGTGTATGGGGGAGCATGGTTATGTACGAACGACGTCGTTTATGGAGGAGCATTGTGTATTTGTGAGGTAGGACATCATTTATGGTTATGCACGGATGACGTCGTTTATGGTTATACACGGACGACGTCGTTTATCGAGTCGTTTATGGGGGAGCATGGTTATGCACGGACGACGTCGGACCATTATTGTAAGCCCCTATTTTTCAAATTTTAGTTAAATTAGTGCTAATTAAATTTTTATGTCATTAATAGCCTTAAATAATTATTAGGAATATTAATGAATTTTTCTAGAATTTTTAAATGATTTTTAAATGAGTTTTATATATTAAAAATATTATTTTGTAATTTATTTAAATGTTTTTATATCACTTTGCAATTATTAAAATTGTTTTAATACAGTTTTGTAATTATTTAAATTACTTTTATATCAGTTTGCAATTACTTAAATGTTTTAAATTGCTGAGTGCAATTTCTATTTTGCATTTACTCACTGTTAAAGCCCTTGTGTAATTCCTAAATCTATGGGGGCCTATCTGCTAAACCTAACCTACCCCCCCGACCGAACACTCTCTCTCTTCCCTCACCCACTCTCGTTGACCCCCCAGACCGACGACTGCCCGACCGCCATGTCGCCCTGCCCCCACCATTTTCGGTCAGACCGACCGACCTACGACCGCCCTAACCCCCCTATTTAAACCCCCGCAGCCCCCCGACCTAGCTACGACCACCACAACGCCCCACGACCGCCCAGCCACCACAGTTCTTCCCCAAAAACCCTAACCGTAACCCTAACTCCGATCAACTACTCCGCCCAGCCCCACCTACGAGCACCACCGCCCACAACCACCACCATCAGACGCGTCGCGCTGAGCCGCGCCCAGCGCCACCAGAGCGCCACCGCCACAACGCCTCAGTCGCCGTCGATCACCCTCGAAACTTCTTTGAGAAGTCGGACACGTACGTGTCAGTTTGCTTTCGTGTCGTTTGTGTCTCGATTTCACGTGGGAGACTCGCCAGGACACGGGGATGCTCGTCCAGTAGTTGGACACATGAATCAGTGTTCGTGCTTGTCGTGCGTAGCACGGACACGTTGTTACCTGTGTCCTTAACTGTCTGGACACAGGATCGAAACTATATTTTTTTTATATAAAACTAACCTAAACAGAAATAAAATAAACAAGGACCCTAATCCTAACACAACTGATGGGCTGACCCCCTGGCCAGCCCGTCCTAGTCTAAACCCCCCCTCGCGCGCAGCAGCTCGGGTTCGAGCTGTGCTGCTGTTGTTTCTTTTCCTTTTCTTTTTCCTTTTCCTTTTCTTTTGATTTATACATATATATATATATTTTTTTTTATATATATATATGTATATTTATATATATATGTATATACTTATATTTGTATATATATATATATATATATATGTATTATTATACATACTGTTTTATGTATATACATATGTATATTTTTTATTTAGTACTCTATTTTATTATATTTGTGTATGTATTATATATTATTTCTTTATGTATATATATGTATCTTCTATATATATACATATATGTTATATGTTTATATATATGTATACATAATTATTTTAGCCTAAGTAATTTATGTAATATTTACATATGTATATTTTAAATATATGTAGATATTACTTGTCATATTTTATGACTATTTTGTAAGTTTTCACATGGATAAAATATTAATATTTATTTCTACCACTTTGTATTTTCTGTATATTTAAATTACTGCAACCATTTGGTGTCCAGGCCTAGCATAGGTTTTTGGGCTCAAATGTATTTTCACACATTCAAGACCAGTACAAGTCATATTGGACTTGATTCATGGCCTTGGGTCCTGTATTTGAACTTTGGTTCAAATTATATACATGGACAAAATACGCAGATAATTAATTATTTAAATTTAATTTTGTACAAATGCTGTTTTTGATTTTCTAAAAATACTTAAAGTGTTGTTAAAATTATGGAAAAATAGTATTTAGATACTATGTTAAGTTAGCTAATTTAGTATAATTTTTGTAGTATTTAATTTACTGTTTTGCCACTAGTTTGGCATATGAAACCAAAACTCATTTTCTGTATACTTAGGAAAACTGATTTTTATAAAATTCTTGTACTGGTTAATAAATTCCAAAAAAATTATAATAAATTTCTATAATTAGCAAGGATCATTTTGGTACTTTGTTTTATGTAAAACTAGGCTTTTTGTCTACTTCAAAAATTGTTAGAACACAATGGTCTTTTGATTTATTTATTGATTAATTACGACTTGTAGCTTTTAGTGTTATTTTGAGTTTTAGCCGTGTTGAACCCCACCCCTCACTAGTGTAAAGACCCTAGAAAGTTAGTTAAAGTAGTGTGTCACCCCACATTGGTCTCCTATGCCAAAGTCATCATTTTGGCTAGGTGCCCAGTCACAAGTCGTGTTTCACAGATTAGTGTCTTAGCGTTTTAACTTAGTATGTAAAAAAACTAAGTTATTGTATTTACTTCTACAGTGACGAGTTACCGGACATCCATAGCACTTTTATCGCGGCTTGTTTTGCTTTGCTTTGCTAGAGGCAAGTACTTTCTACGAACTTTACATATTGTCACATAAATGAACTGCAAACCCCACCATGTTAAATGCTGATCCTTGGGGTAGCAAGTTAGAATCTCTACATATTGTACTTCTAGTTACTACCATGCTTAGACAGTTTTCTATGTACCTCTCATATGATTAGAATTATAGGTTATGTGAAAACTGATAGTAAAATACGTGATCATACCCCCTCTACAGTACCGAGCAAAGTTTCATTTTATATGTTACTGCGCCGTAGGCCTTTATCTCAAAGCTGTATTTGTGCGTATGTACATCTACCGCCTTTACACTTGTACGTATGTACATTTTATTTACAGGTACCCCAGCACTTTGTACATCTATTGACCGATCACGTACCTGCTACAGTTTTAAACATTATATATACATCTGACTCTATGACATATGTGTCCTTGCCATGATAGATTGTGTGATGCCATGTTTCCAGTTGTTTCCTCTTATGTTTATTTCCATGTTTCATATGCTAGTTGCTAGATTCAGTACTTGCTCCCGTCCTGATAGGATAACGTTGTAGGTGTCCTTACTGAGGAGGAGTTACTCTGCGATACATATTATGGAGATACTGTCGAGGACCCGACTTTGCCATACGAGGATGTTCCTGCAGGAAGACTCGTCTAGTTTGCTTAGCTGCTTGGGATATCTAGTGTAGTCATGTATTAGACTATATCTTTTTGTAACTGCACATGTATCCAGTTTTATATTTCAGTTCACTTGTACTTGGACATTTTACTATATACGATGACTTTTGTGTTTGGAGCATTTATGATTCTTCTTCACTTATAGAACTGTTAGCACGTTTAGTCTTATCCTGTTGTCTTTAGAACAGCTTACTACGTTTTATCTCAACGTAGGCTGGGCATGACTCGGCATGGCCCAACAATTTGGGTAGCGGGTCGTGACAATTATGTATTTGTGAGGTACTTTGTCGAGGATGATTTCATCATTTTGTTGCTCTATGTTGATGGCATGCTATTAGTGGGTCGGATTGCCACTAGGATAGCGGAGTTGAAGCGCCAACTGGACGTGACCTTCTCTATGAAGGATTTGGGCGCAGCAAAGACTATTCTTGGGATAGAGATCAGCCGAGAGAGAGAGAGAGAGAGAGAAATAGAGAGAGTCCAAGCTGCTATACTTGTCCCAAAAGAAGTACATTCATCGGGTACTTCAATGTTTCGGGATGGACGGGTCAAAGAAAGTGAGTTTCCCCCTTACGTCTCACTTTAAGTTCATTGAGGTGCAGTGTCCATCTATCGAAGACAAAAAAGAAGATATGGAACGAATTTTATATGCCTCAGCTGTAGGAAGTCTTATGTATGCTATGGTGTATACGAGGCCAGACATTGCTCATGCAGTTGGCACAGTTATCAGCTATCTTTCAAATCCTGGAAGGGTACATTGGATTACGTTTAAGTGAATTCTACGATATCTTTAGGACACTGTCGATTGGAGACTTTCTTTTGGTGGTAACGAGCCAATGCTGGTTGGATATACCGACTCTGATATGGCTGAAAATGTAGACACGAGGCGATCGACTTTGGGCTATGTGATGATGTTTGCTGGAGGAGCGGTATCATGGAAGTCGCGGTTGCAGAAGTGTGTTACCTTGTCGACGACAGAGGCAGAGTAAATTGCGACAACAGAGGCTTGCAAGGAGTTGTTGTGGATGAAAATTCTGTTGCAAGAAATGGGGATGAAGTAAGAGCAATATACTTTGCTTTGTGATAGTCAGAGTGCTATTCACCTTGTGAAGAATCAGACCTTTCATGGCCGATCCAAGCACATCGAGACTCGGTATCTTTGGATACGGGATATGGTTGAAAAGAAGGACGCGGAGCTTGAAAAGTTTCATACAGATGATAACGGAGCAAATATATTCACCAAGATTCTACCAAGGAGAAAGTTTGAGTTCTGCAGGAAGATCGTCGGGATGATGATCCCCTCCACAAAGTTGTGAAAGGGGAGAAATGTTGGAGTGGGTGGGATTTCCAACCTATATGGAGAATGCCCCGGAGTACGACGAGCGTCGTCTGTATGTCAAAGAAGCTCAGGAAGGAGATGAGGCCATTCGGAGACGAAGGAGAAGCTCGGAAGCCACCATTTGGTATACTGGAAAAGGGGAGGCAGAACTCGGGCCGAGTTCTGTCCCCTTGTGTCAAGAACTGTTCTGGAATACCCACACAGAGTTCTGGCCGAACTCTGTGTCGTCGGACTGAGGCTAATTTCAGGGTATTTTTTACACCGTTGGATCCTACGGTCCAGATTTCGTTGCAGGATTAGGGGGTTTACATATGGTTTTTCCTAACCCTAATCACAAACAACGAAGAGAAAAAGAAAGAAGGAGGAGGCAAGAGTGTCATTGCAACTTTGGGAGAGAAGAAGGAGGGTTGAAGAACGTTTTCGAAGGAAGATCGTGTTCGGGTAATCTCTACTCATTGTCTTTGTTCTTTGTAACCTTGTAATCAATATTTCTTTCTTCCAAGTGTTGTGGGGATCTGTGTTGGATCGGGAGAATTTTGTAGAGGGTGTACTCCTTTATTTAATTAGTGAAGGCTTCTCAAGGGTTGGACTCCGATTGTCTCGTGATTTTTTTCGTAAAGGTTTTCCACGTCAAATTTTTTTTGTATCTGCGTGGATTGTGTTTTGGTGTTTGGTTCGTGCGTTGTATTTCTCGGTTCTCTTGCAGGTACTCTCTGGTTTGGGAAAAGGTTTTCGTATTTTTTTCCAACACTACTCAACAGAAATAAACCTCGAAGAAAAGTTAGTATGATGAGGCCCAAAAATAGTTGAATTTACCAAAGGAAAAACTTTGAGGAGCTACGGATGCTAAAGTCAGATCATCTAGGTCACCCCTTCATCAAATTAGAGTTTGTAAATATAAGTTACACCACAAATATATTTTTTAAATAATTAATGAAACAATTCTCAACTAGAAAGGAGATCATAAGAGTATAAACTATACTAGAAACATCTTCCACGTCAGCTTAATGTTCTGTATTTTCACTTGTTGTCCCAAGTTCAGATAAAGGAGGGTTGCGTTAGATAGCTAACATCAAACATAAAGTATTGCCAAATCTTTATGAAACTAATTTACAAAAAAACTGAGAAGTCTGAGGAATTTAAAAATTAGTAGAATGAAAACAGAGTATATGAAATGTAATTTCATACTTACGTTAAAGATAAACGAGGTATAGGTTCATATAGGTGGAGAATAGATACTTGAGAATGATAGTTTTGATATTTAGGATCAATTATTTATCATGATGAAGAAATTAAAAAAATAGGTATCTATCAAAACAAGATGGTTGAAACAGATGGCATCGTAAGATAAATTTAAAGATGAAAGAAAAAGTTTAAAAAATTACTAAAAGACAAGTTTTGTGATAAGGCTAGTCAATAATGACAACACATTGAACTCCACTTTGAATGATCATCGTTTATGTCGTTGACTATTAGCACCAAGACCCTCTCTCATTTTTATTTTTGTTTTTATCTGAGATCGGATTCAAACCACGCCCACTCTTTCCTTCCTTTACGAATGTTACCGCTAGACCACCTCTCATGTCTAAGAAATTTAGTGTAGCTGAAATGAGAATATTAAGATGTATGATCGGCCATACATAATGCTCAACTTGGATTTGGGTCTTGGTTTAGCTTCTGGTGACATCCATGTACAATTGTTGGTGGAGTTTCTGGAACCAACAAATAATAATATAGTTTCAAACTAAAATAGCTAACACGGGTAATCGTAGTATGACTTAAGATTGATTTATCTGATTGTTTGAAATCTTTATTGTAGCCTAATTTTATTTATTATCCTAATTTCATTCTGATTTGTCTAATTTTACTCAATCCATCCTTATTTTGTCATGATTTTACCTTAATTTTCAAACTCAAATTTGGATAAATAAAATATGTTTGAATTCTCAAATTCCGTTTTCTATCAAGAGCATTAAACAAAATAAAATACTTTTCTAGTTTACGCACCTTTCAAAATTTTGGAATCACGAGGAGATCCCTCTATCCCACTAATTACATAAATAAATTCCATATCGAAGTTGCAAGTTGTCAATATATTCTATGATGTAGATACATGTCGGTTGTGATATCGTGCATCATCTTCCACATGCATTGGCACGTTGCAGGGATATGATTTCCATTGACATCACCAATAGATACAATCATGTATCATATAACTCATCGAAATAATATCTCGTGACGTATTTATGAAGAGTAAATTCCGAAATCATTGGTTTTCACATAGTATTAATTGAGATTGTCTCTTTCCTTGGTGTCACATAGAATAGGACAAAGAAGGTATCAGTACATCGCTAATATCAACACTAGTAAAGTAGTGCATCAGCTATACCGTATGCATATAATCATCATGTTTATTACAATATTAACATAAAATAAGTTTTTAAACATAGAAATCAAATATATTGGAGTAATTGTTTGTATGATGTATCATAACATGACACAATATAGACATTACAACAAAGAAGACTCCATGTTTTTGAAATGTATCTGTTTGACATGGCACCACAGTGATTTTTGGAATGTACTTCCTAGCTGCAGACCAAACATGATCTCTAAGTACATAATAAAGCTTAGCCATGTATATGCAAATTTTAAATAAAAGAGTAAGGGACTACCTAATGAGTGACCCCTCTTACTTAGATTTAGGTAGAGGATTCAAAAAAATGGAGTTTAAGGAACTACCTATGAGGCTTCCTAAACTTTAGGGACTAATCAAGTGACTCCTAACTTTATGAGCGAGCTCCTTAAGAACATCTAAAGTGGGACATATTGATATAAAATACCTAAAATAATAAAATTAATTTATATTTCTCACACTTAAATTAATTAAATATTATTAATATTTATAAAATATTATTAATATTATATTTTTGTGAATAATATTATCATCATTAATTCTTTGATATTTTAGTTCTAATTACTACATTACACATAAATAATATGAGTTTAAAATTAAAATAATAATTGATTAATTAACTATTATATTTAATTTAATTATTTGATACATATAGGTATATAATTGTATATCATTAAATTATAAAAAAGAAAAATAAATATATTAATTAAATTAAAAAATAATAACAAATATTATATTAATAAAACATTTTTAAGTCACTTAGCATAGACCATTGGAGTTCATATACGTACCTAATTCTTTTCCTAAATCTTTTAATATTTTAAAGTCCACCTAAGTTTGGTAATCTTAAGGTAGATCATCCGAGACGTTTTTGTTGAGAGTAAATAAGGGACTTTAGTCCCACATCGGTTAGATGTAATATGAAGAGGGGTTGGACCCTCTATAAGTAGTAGGAAGTAGCCCTCAATAAAATTATCTGAGATATTAGACTCATTTCAACTTGGTATCAGAGCCATAACTCTCTCTCTCTCCACAAAAAAAAAATGTTTTCCCCCTCCCTCCAAGCCGCCGACCCTCCCACCTTCTCCAGGCCGCCGACCCCCCTCCGACCAACCCCCGCTGCCACCCCCCCCGCTGCCACCCTAGCCTCCACAAACCCTAGCCTCCACAAACCCTAATCTACCGACCACCCCCCCGCTGCCACCCCCCCACCTGCCGACCACCCCTCGCTGCCACCGGCCGACCACCCCCTCCCGCTGCCACCTACCCCCGCTGCCACCCCCCCACCTGCCGACCACCTGCCTTATCCCGCGCCGCCCCCTTCCCCCCTCCTACAGCGCCGCACCACCCCCCCTCCAGCGCCGCCTACCCCCCCTCCAGCGCCGCCACCCCCCACCCCTTTTTAGGGTTTTTCTGCTGCTTCAGCACCCTTTTTAGGGTTTTTTTGCTGTTTCAAAAAAAAACAAAAAAATAAAAAAACAAAAAAAAAACAAAAAAAAACAAAAAAAACAGATTTCTTCTCTTTAGAAGATCTCTGTAGTTGCCTTCGAGAATTAGTACCTTCTTTTTAGAAGCTCTACTACGAATACGAAATCTCTTTAGATCTTCGTATCTCAGAACGTTGTCTTTACAATCGTTTCTGCACGGCTGGTATACCTCTGGTTTGTCTCATGCAAGGAGGCACAACTACGTTGGTTATCCTTGAGCCGTCCGAACGCGTTATCATGACGCGGTTCTAGTTGGTCGTATAAACTACGACATATCAGTGAGGGATCTCGTTTTGTTGTTTCCCCCCGGTAGCTGACTCCGACGAAGACGACTCACAAGTAGACGACTCAGGAAACAACAAAACACCTCACTGCTTGCAGTTGCAGAAGTCATGGATTCCATCTATGAGAAGTTGACAGCAGAAGAAATGAAGGCCCTGGTCGCAGATCTTCTGACCAAGAGATTACCGGAGGCGACCCCACGCGTGACCCATACTGATGTGGATCCGTCACCGTACAAAATAGGAAAGTTGGACAAGCTGGAGACGAAGTTGGAAGGCACGACCAACTACTTGAAATGGTCGCGGCAGGCGATGCGGACGCTGAAGGGACGTGGCTTGGTTGGTTATGTAGATGGCCACACCAAGGCCCCTGTCGATCACTCCTCGAAGGAGTTTGCTATATGGGACATTGTCAACAATGTCGTGGCTGGTTGGTTGACAGCCTCCTTGACCGACCAAGTATCGTGTAACGTTGAAGCAATGGAGGGAGCTGCTGATATCTGGAGAACGTTGAAGGACATGTACTCCGGTTCAGGTAACCCCATGCGAGTCTTCCAACTGCAGGATAAACTCGATAGGGTAATCCAAGACGATCGTACCATCTCTGAGTACGTTGCCTTGTTGAAGAAGTACTGGTCTGATCTTGACCATTATGATCCTCTTGGCATGGAGGATGCTCAGGTTGAACTGGGTTTTGCCAAATATTTCTAGAAATTTCTGGATTATATCTCGCGGCAACGGATGATGAAGTTTTTGAAGGGGCTCAACCCAGCGTTTGAGCAACGGCGGAATGTACTTCTCGCACAACCGACGCTGCCGACATTAGAAGACGCCATAGCTGCCATAGCACAAGAAGAAGCACAGTCGAAGCTGATGCCTACCAAAGGTATCTCCCAGGGGGGACAGACCGGAGTTGACACATCTGCTCTTGCCACTTTCACACAGCCTCCTTCTACGGGAGGCGTTTGCCACAACTGTGGTGACACAGGGCATTACATCCCTTTTGCCCAAAACCGACACGGACTCCCTCGAATGGTCGGGGTCGTGGTCGCGGTGGACGACGAGGTAGTCGAGGCAGCTACGGTGGTGGAAGGGGTACTTACCCTGGAGGCAACAAGACGCATCTGGCGGATGAAGGTGGGGACAATCAGCTGGCGGACATTACTCCTTTTGAGAGAGAAGTTCTCGAGAAGATGCGCGGCTCAAAGCTTGGTTCTGGTGAAAGACAAGTCATTCCTGGGGCGCCGTCCACTACAGGAGATTACTGCACTTACTTCTCCCAAACCAGTGCCGGTATACCTCCGCGTGCTCTTGCATCTGTCTCTCAGCCAGCTTGGATTATGGACTCTGGGGCATCTTACCATGTCACGGGTTCCCGAGGTGAGTTCCGGGAATACTCTACTCTAATGCCGCCAGAGAGCATTCAGACTGCTGATGGTACCTCCAGGCCTGTTACGGGTAAAGGCACTATTGATTGTACTCCTTCCATCACTCTATCTAATGTCTTACATGCTCCTTTCTTTCCTGTCAATCTTATATCCATTAGCGCCATTATCCTTGATCTAAACTGTATTGTTTCCTTTGATATTCCTAAGGTAACTTTTCAGGAGAAGGGAACGGGAAGACGACTAGGCACTGGCACATGGCATAAGGGTCTATGGTACTTGGACAGGAACGGTCTGGATAGCGTACTGGCATCTTTGGTTGCAGAAGCACCACCGGAAGTCCGAAGTCGAAGTATCGAAGTCGAGCTGCTTCTCCACCATCAGCGTGTAGGACATTCTTCTTTTCCCGTTATTAGTCGATTGTATCCGTCCTTATATCAAAAAGCAAATAAAGAGTTGTTAGTTTGTGATGCTTGTGAGTTGGGAAAACATACCAGAAGCTCCTATGTGAGTTCTGGGCATCGATGTTCTGTTGTTTTTGATATGATTCATTCCGATGTGTGGGGCCCTTGTCCTACCAACGGTGTTAACGGTTATAGATGGTTTGTTACTTTTATTGACTGCTCTACCCGCGTAACGTGGGTCTACCTGCTGAAGAATAAAAGTGATGTTTTCGAGGCATTTCTAAGCTTCCATCAACGGGTGAGGACACAGTATAATACTCATGTTAAGTGTTTTCGATCGGATAATGGGACGGAATATACCCATAAGAGGTTTGCTGCGTATTTATACTCTCATGGTATACTGCATCAAACCTCTTGTGCTTATACACCGGCTCAAAATGGTGTTGTCGAACGAAAGAATAGGCACCTGCTGGAGGTGGCTCGGACAATGATGCTGGCTATGAATGTCCCTAAATTTTTGTGGGGGTAGGCTGTCTTGACAGCCTCTTATCTCATCAACAGGATGCCCTCTCAATTACTGGACTGGAAGACGCCTTTGGAGATGCTCACGGGGACAACTGCGTACACCGTTCCTCCGAAAGTATTTGGTTGCGTATGCTTCGTCCACGATAACCGGCCTGGTGTTGGTAAGCGGGATCCTCGAGCAGTTAAGTGTGTCTTTGTTGGGTACACCGGGACACAGAAGGGTTACGTATACTGGAGCCCGGTTGAACGGAAGCTGTTTGTAAGCATGGACGTTACATTCAGAGAGCTGGAACCTTATTATGGTTCGGATGAAGGTTCTGCGTTTGGGAACACACCTCCCACAGAGGGTGTTAGACGTGAGGGGGAGGTAGTACGCCCAAACGTAGTTGTCGGATCGGTACCTTGTCCTGTCATGATAAACTGGAAGAAAGGGGAAGAAAGCATCGATGATACTGATACGGAGGACGAAGAAGACAATACGTACATTACGCAGGGGAAGAAGCAGACAAGGGAAAAGGAGCTCCAAGTTTACAGAAGAAGACAGCAGAGGTCCAGTACTGTGCCGTGCCCTGTGCCAAATGTGCCAAGTCCTTCGTCTACTCCTGCCCCAACTCCTGAAGATGTTACTTCCGTACCGGATCACTCGAATTCGGAAGCGGGTCTCTCCGACTCGGATGGTATGCTTTCCCCTCCACCTATTGCTCCCTTAAGGAGGTCTTCTCGCATTAATACGGGAAAGGCTCCTATTCGTTATCAAGATTATGAACATGATATTGCCAACTACTTGTCTTATTCTAAAATCTCTCCGACTTATCAAGCCTTTCTCACTTCATTAGACTCCACTTCTTTACCTAAGAATTGGCAGGAAGCAAAGAAGGACCCAAGATAGAAAGCTGCAATGATGGAAGAACTTGGGGCACTAGAGAAAAATAAGACATGGGAGCTGGTGCCATTACCTGAAGGGAAGAAAGCTGTAGGATGCAAATGGGTGTACACAGTGAAGGAGACACCAGAAGGAAAAGTTGAGCGGTACAAGGCGAGACTGGTTGCAAAAGGCTATACCCAGACATATGGCATCGACTATGATGAGACTTTTGCCCCAGTAGCGAAGATGAGTACCGTAAGAACGCTGGTCTCCATTGCAACAAACTATGGGTGGAAGCTACATCAGTTAGACATAAAGAACGCATTTCTTCATGGAGACCTACAAGAAGAAGTATACATGGAGACTCCTCCGGGGTGCTACTCTGTGTCAGATTCAGGTGAAGGAACGTCACATGGAAAAGTGTACAAACTGAAGAAGTCGCTGTACGGGCTGAAGCAATCTCCTCGAGCCTAGTTTGACAGATTCAGAAGGGCTGTCACTGGCATGGGGTACCATCAGACAAATGCAGATCATACTGTCTTTCTCCAGCATGTAAGGGGCCACATTACTATACTTGCTGTATATGTAGATGATATAGTGATCACAGGTGATGATGCTAATGAGATCACTAAGCTGAAGTCGAAACTCGCTAAAGAGTTTGAGGTGAAGGACTTAGGACAGATGAGATACTTTTTAGGTATCGAGGTGTGTGATGGTGAACAAGGAATTATTCTCTCACAAAGGAAATATGTACTAGATCTGCTGGAGGAGACAGGAATGCTAGGATGCCGAGCAGCAGTCACTCCAATTGACCAGAAGTGCAAGATAGGAGCAGAAGTAGGAGAGCCTGTTGATCGCGAAAGATATCAAAGGCTAGTAGGCAGACTGATTTATCTAGGGCATACTCGCCCTGATATCTCATTTGCAGTAAGTGTTGTAAGCCGCTATATGCATGATCCAAGAACGGGTCATATGGATGTAGTATTTTAGATCCTAAGATATCTGAAAGGGACACCGGGAAAAGGACTGTGGTTCAAGAAGAATGGATGCACAGATGTTGAGGGATACTGCGATGCAGACTGGGCAAGCTGCATAGACGACAGAAGGTCTACCACAGGGTACTGTGTTTTTGTAGGAGGAAACCTAGTTTCATGGAGAAGCAAGAAACAGTCAGTGGTAGCATGGTCGACAGCTGAAGCAGAATACAGAGCAATGGCTCTAGGAGTATCAGAAATGCTATGGGTAAAGGCACTGCTGACAAAGTTGAAGCTAGACAAGGGGACACCATTGCACCTTCTGAGCGATAGTCAAGCTGCGATAAGTATAGCGAACAATCCGGTTCAGCACGACCGAACGAAGCACATCGAGATCGATCGATTCTTCATCAAAGAAAAGCTGGAACAAGGGATACTGAAGATTGACTATGTTCGCTCAGAAGAACAAGTGGCAGACTGTCTGACTAAGGGTCTTAGTTCATTGAGTATGTCAAAGCTATGTAACAAGATGGGGATGATTAATATCTATCGCCCATCTTGAGGAGGAGTGTTGAGAGTAAATAAGGGACTTTAGTCCCACATCGGTTAGATGTAATATGAAGAGGGGTTGGACCCTCTATAAGTAGTAGGCAGTAGCCCTCAATAAAATTATCTGAGATATTAGACTCATTTCAACTAAAGAGTGAATTCTCAAATCATCCAAGCTTAGTTAGATTTTGGGATGACAAAAAAAATACTCATATGAGCCTCTAAATCAGGTTTTTTTTCACTAGCACGTGCGGGCTCAGTTAAATCGTGTGTCTCTCCACACACGATTTTTAGTCGATTGTCATGTCTCTTTGGACTCTTCGTCCGGATCTTGTCCGTACTGGCTTTTTTATCATCGTCCCACACGTTTGCCTCACGTACTCCGCGCGCTCCAGAGCCTCACGGGATGGTCGACGTCTTTCGACATCGTCAACTCAACGCCTCGCTTCACCCACGATATCGAAGGAACCCCCAACGTATTCACGATGCCTACAATAGCCTATGTCGTCCAGCCAATTCAACCTAAATCAAAATCTGCTTGAAATACACTCGATTTCCTATTGCAGGTCTTCATGATGCCTACGACAACCGATGTCGTCCAGCCAATACAATCTAAATCAAAATCGAGCTGAGTGTTTATGAAAAACCCACCCGCAGGATGGGTTTTATGAAATACCCAAAATTATGTATTTTTACGTTAAATATTCCAAGATTCCCTTTAGATGCTCTACATTTACAAAATTGCCATTTTGATAATACCATAACTATCCTTTCGCACAAATTTGGTCATATATATGTATTTAAATTCACAAACTTATATTTGGATTGCGATTTTTGTCTTCTTCTTCACAAGAGATCTGAATTCTATTGCTCTCATCTTCAGCAGATATCGTAAAGATCGTTCGTAGTTTATTGTGCTTTTCTTCAGTCGAACTCCGATCATCGCTCATCATCATCATTATCTTCATGGAGAGATTTGAAGTTTTTCAGCGATTAGGTCAATTGTGAAGAGAAGATCTTCTTCTTCTCTTTTTGTAGATCTTAAAACAAGGTGAGAGTTCAGATATATAGAAATTTATTCATCATCTTCGTAGATCTTGAAACTTTTGCTGAATTTGAATTTGTTATGAAGATTTTTAATTGAGAAATGATTAGAGAGATCTTTAATCTGGTTCTTTTGTGTTGATTTGAGCTTGAATAACTCCAGAGAACTTCTATTTTGGTTTTTTTTTTTTTGAAAATCTTATTTCAGAAGTGATACAACCTTTTTTCTTATATTTTTCTAGCTAATATGACGGAAATGCTATTCGTCGTGCTAATATGACGAAGAATGGTCATCCTCCATTCACTTGTCATAGAGAAAGATCATTCTCCATTCACCTCTCACGGAGAACAACCGTTCTCCGTTTTACACATAACGGGGAATAGTCATTCTCCGTTATAGTAGGACGAAGAATGATCATTCTCTGTGAGAAGTAAACATAGAATCCGTTCACTTGTCACAGAGAAAGATCATTTTCCGTTCACCTCTCACGGAGAACAACCGTTCTCCGTTTTACACATGATCAGGAATAATTATTCTCCGTTATAGGAGATGGAGAATGATCATTCTATGTTATATTAGAACGACGAATGATCAAAAATGTTTTATTTTGATTTGTGATCTCTTCTATTTTTATGTTTTCAGGGGGATGGATTCAAGCTATTTAATTAGTCTTTGTTTCAAGGAAGATCTACTTTCCTGCCATGTCAGTTATAAAAGTACAGTAGAATTTTTAAAGCATCAAGTGTGCGATCGATGGACTTTTTTGGATCCACTTTCCTTTCGTTTCAAGTTTTTGCATTCTGATGGAACTGAATTGTATGTTGACAGTAATTTTTGGCTTCGGTCATTGGTTGGTTGTTTCTACGGTACCCATCATGTGAGCTTTAATCTATTTATGGAGCAAGTATATCCTCCATGTTCTTCATCAACATATTTTTCTTGTCAAAACATTCCCATGGTATCTTCGTCTTTCTCTTCTAGATCTTTGAATAGATGTTCTCCTACTGTAAATGATACATGAATATTAGATTTTTATGAGGGCTCGCTTGAGACAATAAAGAAAAGGAAATCAGATATGTGGCATGGATCAATTATGGCGTTGGTTAGATTTTTCTAAATGGTGTTGAAGAAATTAAGTACGCTGTTAGAAAGATTTGTTTTGAATCTCGTCATCCATTCCATATTTTAAAATCTGAGCTGGGAAGGTACACTGTTTGCTGCAAGAACTAAAAGACCCATGCTTATTTGTGGAGGTTCCAAGGTATATCTATTTCGAAAGATAATCAAATTTTGAGGTGAAAAGGTATATAGGAGAACACAATTGTGGAGCCGGCTATATGGATAAAGGTCATCTAGTTGTTCCAGCAAAGTTTGTGAAAAGTTTGGTTAGTGGCATTGTTTGGATGGATCCTAAAAAGTCAGTAAAATCAGTTGTCGATGAATTTAAGGTTGACTACGGGTTATCTCTTACCTACGAGCAGGCATACCACAATATTAGGCTGGTGCACCAAAAAATGTACGGAGATGACATTAGAGTTTATAGCAAGTTGTGTTGGTATGTTGACATGGTAAAGAAAACCAATCCTGGTTCCATTATCGACTTTCAGAAAGATAATACAACAATGAGGTTTTAGCGACTTTTTCTTTTATATGGGGCTTACGTCGAAGGCTTTCAATACTGTCATCTGATGCTATATTTGGATGCAACTTTCCTTACATGAAGGTTTAGAGGCTGTTTGATGGCTGCTAAAGCGAAGAACGGTAACCAACAGTTGTACCCTCTTGCTTATGGTATAGTCTCGGACGAAGATGGCGATAATTGGAAATGGTTCCTTAAAAATCTCAAGAATATTGTTGGATATAGTAGACGTATGGTCTTTCTTTCGGATCAAGACACCGGTTTAGTTTCTGAAGTTCCTAAAGTGTTCCCTACTGCTTACCATAGCTATTGCTATCATCACATGAAGAATAACATACCGCTGAAGGAGAAAGGAAATAAAGGAGTGTATCCGCTTGTACTTGAAGCTTGGAGGCAAGCAGTATATGCTCTAACACCAAGGGTGTAAATCAGACAGATATATACAGCTTTTCTGTGCATTTTCCGTTATTTTAACATGGAGAATGACTATTTCTCGTGTAACTCTCACAGGGAATGTCCGTTCTCCGTTATGCGTAGCACGGCGAATAACCATTCTCCGTTATTTTTGAACAGAGAATGTCTGTTCTCCGTAATTTTAACATGGAGAATGGTCCCTATTTTTTCATCTGCTTGTGTCATTACTTCCTTCTTTTTGTGAGTGTATAAATGTGGGTATAAACAAGCAGTTAAGAAGATTTATGATCTGAAATGTGGTCAAGTTGTGACTTAGATGGATAAACAAAAATATGAACATTTGTCAAATACATTCTTCCCCGAATGTATATATGGCAAGGCTGCTTCTAGTTGTACGGAGTCATTCAATGCATGGATAAAGGCTGAGAAGAAAATGCCTATTTCAGCACTTGTAAACGTTATCCGAATGAAGATGATGAAGGTGATTTCGGATTGCCACAAGGATGCAATTGATTTCAATAGCAAATTGACTCCATACGGCGAGAATATGCTGAAGCAGCTTACAAATGATGTTATGTCTTATAAGGTATATTGGTCTGGTGATTCTGAGTATGAGGTGATGGCAGATACTTCCTTCCACCAGGTAAATCTTTTTGATTGGCATTGTAGTTGTCGTAGATGGAAGGTAAAGGGATTCCCTTACAGCCTTGTAATCCAATGCATTAGATTTGGTTCGGAGAAATCCGTTTACGATTTTGTGGAGAAGTATTGGACATCAGATTTTTATAAGAAGCTATATTCATGTACAATTCGTCCAGTTCCAGATTATGAAAAACTGTTTGAAAATAATTCCACTAATTTGGTTCTACTCTCTGTTCCGAAACGGGGTCCGATCGACCAAAGGCGGACTATTATAAGTGCAAATATGATAACAAGGGAAAAAGAAGAGGAAGAGGAGGTACAGAATTGCTTTGAATTATGTAATCACAATCGCACCACTTGCCCTCTCCCTCCTCGTGCTGCTACGGGGTTCGAGGGGACAGCGCCCCCTCGTTAATACATATACATATATTCTTTTTTTTATATAATTATTTTTTGAATATATTTCTTACATTTTTGGATATCAAAGGTGCTATTTTGAAGTCTGTATATCTACTGTTTCATATTTTTTGACAGCATAAAGGCCATTCTCCATGAGATTTACACGGAGAATGGTCGTTTTCCAGCATTTTAACCCGAAGATTGAACATTCTCTGGCACTTTAACACGGCAAATGATTATTTGTCATGACCATTACACGGGGAATGGCCATTCTCCGTGAGCTTTACACAGGGAATGGCCGTTCTCCTGTATTTTAACACGGGAAATGGACACTCTTCTACATTTTAACACGGGGAATGGCCATTTCCCATAATTTTAACACGGTAGATGATCATTCTTCTGCATTTTAACACGGGGAATGGCTATTCTCCGTGATTTTTGAGACAAAGAATGGCTATTCTCCTGCATTTTATGACGGAGAATGGCCATTCTCCTGTATTTTAAGACGAGAAATGGTCATTCGTCGTGATTTTAGGACGGCAAATGGCCATTCTCTTGTATTTTAAGACGGAGAATGGTCATTCTCCGTCAGATTAACACGAGGAATGGCCATTCTTGGATAAAAAATAAATATAAATTTGCTATAAACTGTTTTATATATATCATTTTGAATTACATTTACATTGTTGTTTACAATATCATTGCTAGGTTGGTACATATGGTATTACATGTTCACTTGAAAGCAACTTCTTAGTCTATCTCAACCTTGTCTTTGTAATCTTCTGGTGAATGACATAATCTTTTTCTTTCGGGATTTCGAAAAGAGTATTCATCAAACACTTCATATAAAATATCGTGTACAAGAAGCAGTTGGCTCTTAGTTGTTGTGGGCTTCATGGAGAACATTTAAGCTCTGTGCTCTCATACTACATTATTACCAGGCTTCTTTTCCCATCATCAAAACTTTCCTCCTGACGATAGGCTCTAAGGTCTTTTTTATTAATTCTGCATCCTCTTTTCGTTTTATAAGTTTGCGTTAAGGAGTTGTAGTGTGTCCAATCGTAAGAGCTGAAGTTGAATGTGAGAAGCGTGTAGTGTTTGGAGGTTGCATTAAAGAGTGGAATGAATAGTCACTCTATGTCGTCCTCTAAACCCATGATGAAGTTTTCTATATCTTGTTTAAAATTTTCATGGGCGTTGGATTTTGCTTCCGGTTGAATGACAAGCTCAACGGTGGTCTATTTCCCAAAAAACAAAACACAATATCATGAGTAAGTTTTTACGTCATTTTTCATCGGTGTACACATGAATATAGATTTTTCAGTTTTGATTCTTACGAATATGTTGGGCAACATGAATGCAGACCACTTATATTACATGTCCTATGAACTTGGCTGCATGTACGTTCTTGGCAAGTCTTGAATTAATTTCATATTCTTTATTATTAGGATGAGTATGCCAGCCTCCATGTCTTCATTGTTGAGTATGTCTTGTATGTCTTTTGTTGATAGGATGATGGCAACTCCCTTTTCTCCTTCTTTCGGGATATTCATGTATACCGTATCATTGTACATAAATTTAGTTTAGATTAACTTAATAGTGATTCTCAGGATATAATTGTAAAAAAGATTAGAAAGAAAAGAAAAGAAAAAAGAGTCATTCGCCATCTAACTGACATGGAGAATGATCATTAGCCGTCCAACTGTCACGGAGAATGATCATTCGCCGTCCAACTGTTTCAGAGAATGGTCACTCTCTATTATGAATTAGACATAGATTGGTCGAGTTCAGAATACATACTTTGGATCCATCTTTCTTGGGAATATGATGCCCCTATAAAACTTTTTCAGCTCTTCATCCGCATCCCCCCAAAGTTTGAGGTCATCACATTTCCTTAGTATTATTTCCTTTCTCACTAGTTCAGCCGTTTCGGCGTCTTTTTCGGGTTCAGCAGATTCTTTCAATTTTGTCTGCTTATTTTTTTTCGTCCTCCAATTTTGGCTTCAGATTTTGCTTTTAGAGTGGAAGTTATCTTTCGCTTTTTATTAGCCTCTGCTAGTGTATTCTTCTCCATGGGAGTGTGTTTTTCATCGGCTACTGCCGGTGATGGTTTTTTCAACCTCTTTAGCCCCTTGCTCTTATTATGATTTCTTTTGGAGCAGCAGGTTCAACAGCTTATTGTTCAGCAGCTGGTTGAGTCTCAAGCTGCAAATGCTACAACCATGACTTCGAGATTAGCGATCGTTTCATCCTTTTTAATGGCTTCATTCTGCAACGATTGAACTTATTTTTGAAGCTCGTTTTTCTCATTCATGAGCCTTTTATTTTTCTCTTTGAGGTTTTTCGGTTGTTTGCACCGATATAAAATAAACAACAATAAAAAGTATGATATCAATCAATATATACTTCAAAAAAAAAAGAAAAAAGATCATTCTCCGTGATCTTAACACGGGAAATGACCATTCTTCATAATTTTAACACGGAGAATGGTCATTCTTCGTGATTTTAACACGGGAAACGGCCATACTCCTGCATTCTAATACGGAAAATGGCTATTCTACGTTATTCTCTATAATTTTAACATGAAGAATGACTATTCGCTTGCATGTTAACACGGGAATGACCATTCTCTGTGATTTTAAGACGGAGAATGGCTATTCTCCGTGATTTTACAACGGGGAATGGCCATTTCCCATAATTTTAACATGGAGAATGGTCATTCTCCTGTATTCTAATACGGGGAATGGCCATTCTACGTAATTTTACAACGAAGTATGGCCATTCTCCGTGATTTTAACACGAAGAATTATTATTTTTCGTAATTTTACAACAAGGAATGACCATTCTCCGTAATTTTATAATAAGGAATGGTCATTCTCTTGCATTTTAACACGGGAAATGACCATTATTCGTGATTTTAACACGAAAATTTATAAATCAGAACTTAAAATTTTTTTTTACTTTGTGCCTCTAGCTCTTTAACCTTTTCATGAAGTTTCTCATTCTCAGCAATAATTTGAGAGGTCATTCTCCGTGATTTTAATACGAAAAATTACAAATCAGAACTTTGAAAAAAGAAAAAATTTTACCTTGTGCCTCTAGCTATTTAACCTTTTCATGAAGCTTCTCATTCTCAGCAATAATCTGAGATTTCTCTTTTCATAAGGAGTCCAATTTTCGCACCGACCCCTCCATCACAACGTTCATTGCATGTTGTTGGGCTCCTTGTTCTTAAACCTTTTCATGGAGTTTCTCATTCTCAGTAATAATCTGAGATTTCTTTTTTTGCAAGTCCTCCAATTTCCGCATCAACCCTTCCATCGTGGTGTTCATTTCAAGTTGTTGGGCTTCATTTTGGAGTCTCTTCTGCTCAGCATCCTCATCCCTACCTTTTTGGTGGTGTCTCTCTCCCTCATATGCACCTTCTTCTTGTATATCTACCTCTTCTTCTAGGTGTCCTTCCTCTTCCCTAATAGCTATAACCAAATCTTTGAATATCTTTTTCGATCTCATTTTACTATGATATTCGCTTTTGAGGAAGACCGAGATTGCGTACCCATCCTATGTGTAAAATCTCAGATATTAACGTATTGGTTCGGACTTCCTTTCCACATGGGTACTATGTCCTGCAAATTAATAAAAAAATATTGTGCAACCTTCCATTTTGGAGTATGCATCGGAGTAATCCCCTCAACAGTTTTACTCGTAGTCCTCTTGATGCTCTCTATGACATACGCCAAGATTAAAATTGGCCAGCAGATACTGTTGATAACTTCTATATTGTCTACCAAGGCCAAGAACTTGTACGGTAAATTTGAACCGCCATACTTTGTGAAGAATGCTATTTGGCGCAAGTGGAAGATTATTAGCTTGGCCAAATCATCTGGATTAACATCTTTATCTCGGTCACGAAGCCGTTGTAACAATTTTCATGACCAGTTTTTCAAAATAAGGGTAAAATTTTTATTTTTCAATATTAGAATATTTGTGAATATTTATTTATCATATTGTGTTTTTTGGGAATTTGTTAGTCGGGTTTGAGTTTTGTCTCTTTTCGACTTGAGTTAGTGACCCGGGTAGTTTAGACTCTAGTCGGGACCCCAAGATTAGTTAGCCATGACCTATAAATCCTACTATTTATGTTAGTGTAATTAGTCAAATCCCATTTAATTAGAATGGTTAGATTAATGACTTAAACTTGACCTTTTTGACCCCAACCTCTTCCATTCAATTAATTAGCCAAAGGAGACTTAGAGAGGGGCATCCTTGTCATTTCAACATGGCTAAACCTAGCCTAATAGGGCCGGCCACAAGGAGAGGGGTTTCTTCATCTCTTTGATTTCACACATAGCCTCTATTCCATTTTTGGGGTTCCTCCAAAACTTGAGAGCAAATCTCATAGATTCATCCACCAAAACTTATCTTTTCTCCACCAAACTCTCTCATTCTTGCAAGGAGAAGGAGATACAAGTGTTTGTGGAGTCTGTAGTGCCCCGACCCGCAAGATGCCTTATGATGGATGGTTGGTTCGATGAAGCCTTGTTGGACTTGGGAATATGCGAAGGATTGCTTGGAAGGCTATAAGATCGTGGCGGGAATCGTCCTATAAATGTGAGTAGTATTGAACCCTTCAAAGATCCTTTAGCTTCACGCTTGAAATAAGGATAGTATGCTATGTTTTTTGTTGAATTGCTCAATAACACCTTGCAAGGAATTCGGAAAAGATAATGAAAGATAATAATCACCTGAACGTAAACTGTTGTGGCTAAACAAATTGTATGCTTGTACGATGTTGTGATGAATTGCATGACAGGTGAAGGCAAAGTCCCAAATACTTGGGCGGTGAGTATATCGAGCTTTGGCTCAATGAATAGATAGCAAAACAGATGTTAAGACCCAAGAACTGGGCAGTGAGTATGCTTGAATTGCATTCAAATGAATGAATGCTAAACATAATGCTAAGTCCCAAGAATTGGGCGGTGAGTACATTGAGTTGGTTGGAAAGATGTATGGTATCAAAGATGTGGCAAAAGGATTGGGTAACAACATTCTATTATCCTGTCGCTGATGTAGAATGTTGATTACGCCAAGACCCTGGATTGGGTAGATAATAATATGAGCATTGGCTCAAGACAAGATGGCAAGATGGTAATATGAATGAGAATGGTGGCTGAATTACTTAGTTTTTCTTATCATGCATTATATGTTTTCTTCTTAGATAAGTTGTATATAGTTGCATGGTCATGGACAACTTGTCGACAAGGTGGTTTCTCGAACAGTATTCCTGGGCCATGGAACCCGGTTCGTCCTAGGGGAAACCAATGCTGAAGTAGTAGCAATGCTGAAGTAGTAGCACGGTATACAGGACTTGTAGTGGGGCTAGCTACCTGCACTAGCAAGGGCGCTGTATACCTGTAAGACGGTCCAGGATGGCGTGTAGCCAGTGACCTTCATATAGATAGGTCCAGTACTAATGATGTCTTATGCAGGCAGAGTAAGTTATTACTCAAATACAGGGAAGGATGTTGGCTGTTGATAAGAATCACCTGAACGATGATATTTATATTGAATCATGATATTGTTCCTAACAATGTCTTGTGCATGCAGAGTAAGTATTATAAATGTACAGGGATGGCTACACGACCGTGGGTAAGAATCACCAAAGGGTGATAACAGTATGCTTTAAATTATGTTGGCTATGAGATTTGCTTGCTTTACTTCTTGTCGGTTATAACATGAAATTGACCATAAGGCAACGAGAAAGACCACTGTTAATAATATTCTGTAACATGATTACTTAGTGTTGTCTTCTTAGGTGAGTTGGGCCAGCACCGCTCGCCAGTACATTGATGATGTACTGACCCACGTTGTAGGCAACATTACAGGTGTTTGCTTGGGGGAAATCCTGTGAATCAGTGCTTGGCATTGATGAATCGGATGGGTGTGCAGAAGCTCTTCTTTCAAGACGATGTCTTCTGCTATACGGGACATAATGTATGGAATAGGGAAACTCAGTTGTACCAGTGAAATTGTAGCCATATTGGCAAGTTTATTATAAAGAAGTCGGTATATTCATTTGTAGCCTAAAGGGCAAGTGTATACATTCAGTTGGCTACTCAAAAGTCTTGTAATCCATTTTGATTATCAATAAAGAGATATTTTTTCATAATTTGTGTGACTTCAATTTATCTGCTTGGTTCCGCTGCGTTGTCGATGTTTTCTGAGAATTACCAGAAACTGTAATGGTTTTGCCTTGTACAAGTGTAATCTAGACTTGTACGACATCATGTCCAGTGGCTAATTTTCGATCCTCCGGGATCGGGGCGAGACAGAGTCAAAGCAAGAAGAGGTGTCCATTTGGAAGAAGAGTCCGTGTCGGCTCCGTGTCCTTTGGAGTTTTTATTGGGAATCAACTCCCAATAGGTAGATTTCTCTTCCTCTTGTCATTTTATATAATATTTATGGTTTTGATCCATAGGAACCCACCACACATGATAGATTCACCATTTAGAATATTTTAGAGGCTCATTAAATTCCTCTTTTGGTGTTTGCATGAATATATGTGTGTCCCATTGAGAGATTCTAAAGAGGGCACACCAAGTGCTTGTGAAAATGCCAAAGAGGACATGTTGATGTCTAATTTCAGTTTTAGATTGATTAGAGGGTAGTTTAATCATGTTAGGATAGATTCCTATGGTTTACATTAGGTACCCTACAAATTTAGACATGTGTTTTAGGCCTACATGTCATATTTATATGTATCTATATGATAATTAGTGTATATTTAAATAGTGGACTGTTTTGGGCGTTTATATATATATTGGATATGTGTGTGGGTGTGTGGTGGTGTTTGCTAGGTGTAGAGAGAGTGGAGAAATCATATATGTCTATTTGAGTGTTCGGTTGATAGTGTGGAGAGTGGTTGTGAGAAGTGGGTTGGAGTGTGATTGTTTTTGGAGTGGTTTTTTAGGGCGATTTTGGAGTGATTAGAGGGTGTTTAGAAGGGGATTTTGTAGAGGTTATGAAGGGGTATTGAGGGGGGGGGGGGGTTATAGGGCAGTAAACCCCCTCCACAACAACAGCTAGCGGCCCCCCAAATGAAGACTGCACAACAGCTATGCTGCTGAAATTTCAACAGCAGCAGCAGCTTATAAAAGCTGCTGATTTCAGCAGCTTCATGGCTGCTATTAGCAGCCATAAAAACCTCCCCCTTGGCTTCATACATTGTAAAACCCCTAAATTTTGACTATTTTTTTTAATTTAAATTTTGGTACTGATTTAAAATTTTGTATTGTACGTCGCGTAGTCGTATTGTACGTCGTGCACGAAATTTTATTTTTCGTTTTGCTCGACGAGTGCTAATATGTGCGAGCGTACATATTTTTAGAAAAACAATTTTTCTATTTTTACGGTTTCAAAATAATATATGTAATAATTATTTCAAGCTATCATTTTCAAGTCTATAATTTTAATTTTGAAAGTCTTTCATTTCTCACAATTTTTAATAATAAATAATATTTTTTTTCATACTAGAAAGGAATAATTATGAAAAAAGTATTTACGCATACATATATAATTTGTAATTATTTATTAGTTTCTTTTTAATGTAATTTTTAAAATTAATATTACTAGTATTTTAGAAAATATATTTTAAAATTTTTTGGCATCTAAATCTTGATTTGAATTTATGGAGCTATTTAAATAAGTAAATATTTGCAATTTGATTTATCCCAATTGATTTCAAACTAAAAATCTAATTATATTTAAATTGGATTTTGATTTGAATTTGGATTTGATCGATTTAAATTTATTAGTAGCAAATATCTAAAAGGGGATTTAAATCTTTTCCTAATCCTTATCCAAGGGGTATTCCCACATCCTATATATATAGGCAGGTACTCATCCATATATTTCTACCATTCACAAATTCCTCCAAAATTATTATTTCTCTACACGTGCGTGCATCGTGTCCGTGCCAACCCAAGCCAGCGTGTACCGTGTTGGTGTCAAATCTAATTCCAACCCTTGTACATTCATCCACCTCGTGTCGGGACACACCCCCGACACGACAAAAATCCCGCCTCTGTCCTCCTCTACGCAGCCTGTCCCCGATCCTTCGCCCGGGTTGCACAGCGCCAGTACCACCACCAATCCCGTCTCCATCTCTACACGACTGCTCGCCACCAACACGCAGACTCCACAACCCCGACATCCGTCACAGCACCACCACCACCTTCGTCGTCATCTACCACCCCAAAACCCTTACCAACGACGAATCCGTCTTCATCACCGTCAACCCCAAACCACCCCCTCGGCAGACATCACCACCGTCACCGCAAGAATAAGAAGTAGAAGGAGGAAGTCAGAACCTCACCTGGGGTCCGATCCGCCACCGTACCGGAGCCCAGCGCCCACCGCAGCCTCTCCGCCTTCCCGAACCTCCGCTCCTCACCAAAGCTAACGACCTCGAGGCCTGGTGAGCCCGACGTCGGCCCAGCCACGGGCCTCACCGGAGAAATTATGCACCGCCAGATCTGTACCGCCGATCCGCTCTGCCGCCTCCTTCTTCCATGTCCGCCTGGTCTCACCGGACTAGAACGCCTCCTTCCAGCCGCATCTCCCGCCTCGCCACACCTCTAATCCCTATCCGCCGGAGCTACGCGCTGGAGCCGAGCCGCCGTCCCGCTCAGTATCCTCCGGCACATCCCCCGGCGCCGCTCCTCTTCCCGCGCCCCACCACCTCCGCCGAGTCGGCCCCGGCCCTCCGGCCTCCGCTCGTGCAACGCCGGGTAAAAACCCCCTCTCTGAAATCATCCCTCGCTCTCTCCTTCATACATTCCTTTCCCTTTCTTTTAGGAGAATAGTAGAGAAGTAATATTTTTATTATTAGATATATTATTATTTCTGTAAACCGAAATTTCTTAAAAGTATTTTAATATTATTATTATTATTACTGTTTAGTAGAACAGTACCAAGCTTCTCTAACCCCCTTTCTTTATATAATAAATATTATTATTCTTATTTATTATTATTATTATTATTATTATTATTATTATTATTATACTTTACTGTTATTATTATTATATTATTTTTTATTTATTTATCATCATTATTGTTATTATTATTTATTAATTAGAGTTTGTATTATTCTTATTACTATTATTATCATTATCATTATGATTATCATTAGTATTATTATTACTATTATTGTTATTATTGTTAGTTATAAAAATCTATACATATTCTAAAAATTATACGTGTAGTACAAATATTGAATTGGGCTTAAGGGTAATTTTTCTAGATTACTCATTAATTTCTAAAAATATTTTGGCACATAAGAAATATAGTTTTCAAATAATAAAACATTTTTTTAAAATAATTAATCTAAATTATTTTTGCTAATAAAAATATAGTTTCTGTATCTAAATATTTTATTTTACTTAGTTTTTGCCTAAAAAGATTTTTAGACTTTAAAGATATTATCTAAAGCTATTTTTACCAAAAATATATTTTTAAGTATTTAAACATTTTTCTAAAAATAGTACGATGTATCTTTCTCCGTAATTCTCTATAATTATTATCAAGGTTAGTCGTAACTAAATTGTGCCTTTCCTATTTTCTCGTGAATTCGGACTCCTTCACATTGACCATGGCTAATGGGCGAACAGGACTTGTCGGATTATCACATCACATCAGACGACACACCAGGCAAGACACCTTTCCTTTACTGTTTAAATTTCCTGCTCAATACCATGCATGTTGTGTTTATTTTCAAGTTGTTTCTTTCTAAATTATATGTAGATGCAAATTACATTATTTTATAAAATTGACTTAGAGTTAAGGGACTACCGTCAAATTTAGTGTGTCTCATTGACTTGTCACGATTATACACGAGTTGTGTGTGAGAGTTGTGAGTATCATATAGAGGTCACTTGCGTGTAGGCTGATCCCCCGTGCGCATGCGTTAAGATATAACTGCTAATAGATTGTGCAGAAGACTTGACAGTTATTAAGGATTAAACAGTGTCGTGGAGTCGACACATGTAGAGTATCATGGGGAGGGGGAAGACAGTTATTAGCGTAGGGGCTACATGTTCAGTACACATATAGATTTGGGTCGATAGTGTCTCGGATGAGCGCTACTTACTGCCCCGGGGCCGATAGTTCTCGTATGAGAGCTACTTTCTGCCCATAGTTGATAGTGCCTCTTATGAGCGCTACCTACTACTACTCTCTCTCCATCTATGCTGAACACTATAAGCTCCTGCGTAGAACGTTGTCTTCTCAAGGCGTATATCACATAGAATGGTTAGGACTTTTATGCATGTATATTTCTATTGAGCCCTTACTATTCAGTTTATGGCATGATATTATGTGTCATGTTACGTCCCTCTGAGGACCTGGTTTTTCCCCAGGTGTGTGTGTTTTTTGTGATTTCTTGCAGGTGCTCTAGCTAAGGCCATTCCTTCCTTCGTGATGACTGCTTTTGGACTTGTCAATGCTTCGCTCGACCAATCACTTTCTTTGTATATTTTTTCTCTATTTAAATTAGTTGGTAGTGGACTTTGTCTCCGTCCAACGATTGTGTCATAAATATTCAAGTTGATTTCTATATTATTAATCCTTTCATTGTGGATGAGATTTAGTTGTCTTGGATTACTACATTTACAGCTTATGTATACATACGAGGTCCCTGTATTTCGTATGTATACAGCTGGCATGTCTACGTACTTGGTCCTACGTATTTTGGGACTGGGGCGTTACATATTTTTGTGGTGGCCCATGCAGGTCAGTTTGTCACTTCGGTTACGTAATTGTACCGATGTGAGCCTGCAATATAGGATTAGAGTTTAGAATCTCATCCACCTACTTGACATCCTTTTTGACTTCAAATTCCGAACTCTCGTTCGACCTCCTTGAATTGCATCTTGCTTGACTCTTTCTACCGTAAATTTCTTAGTTTCGTGTTTAGTAAGATAACTACACTAGTATATGCCCATAGGTTAAACACATGGCTAGATAGATTGTATTGATAATTAATATCCATTGAGGGTATGTTTGAGTATAAAGACATGATCATAGGGATTAGTTAATTCCAAATTTTGTAGTAGCATATTACCGCCATCAAAGGATAGTTGAAATTTTACTTTAAATTTACAAGGTGGTATACACAAGAGGATAGCTAAATCGAGAAAGCAAAATTTTTTTTATGAATTTTAAAATTGTGAAATAGTTATGATTTAAGTTTTTATATGGTGACACTTGATTTACGGTAAACTTAAGTTTGGATTGTAATATGATAGAGTTTATCTCGAGATTATTTAAATAGTTTAAATTATGATTTTCTAGACGACTAGAGAGATGAAAGTTTAGAAGTGAGAGAACTTGAGTTTTTAAATTGCGCGTACGATTTATAAGTTTATTAAATTTTGAAGAGAAAAAAAAATGTTTAATTTTTTTTGGAAGATATCGACTTTGAAGGAAAATTTAAATTTCAAATTTCGTCCTATGATCTATGATTTATAGAGTTATTTAAATTTCGAGTTTAAGGCATTTTTATGGATATTTAAATTTAGTAAAAAGTATGTTCATTTTGCGATATACAAGGACTATTTCGAGATGGATTAGAGATTTCAATTAAATTTGACAGTCTAAGATAATTGATAATTGTGGCGGAGTATCTTCGAGGAACTTGAAATTAGATTAGATTATATTGGTAGAGGACCAAGAAGCAAGAAAGGCCATCCTAGTGAGATAGAATATTCTACATTAGATTGTCATGCCACCTATGATTATGATATTGCATATACACCAGTATAGTTAGTCATCGACCAAACCGATGAACATATCTTTTGACTTACTCGACCTTCTCTCAATTCTAGATCTTTTGTCATGACCATCTAATCATTTGAAACTTGAGAAATGATTAGATTGTTCCTTGATCATACACCATCTAAGTGGCTATCATATCCCTAGAAACTGTATTCCTAATTTATTTTACCTTGAATTGTTAGAATCTAAGTTATCTTTATTTCATGCTTAGGCTCGGTCATTTATTTGGTTTGTTAATCATTATCTCATGAACTTCCACTTTCTATTTTAATATCTTTTGTGTCCTTTACCGTGACTTGGGTATTTGGAGCACAACACTAGACTTTTCCTTCCCACAAATTTCACAAACAAGACCTAGACGAGCCCACCTTCATGTAGGTATATCACGTACCACTAAAACACGTCTCCTTTTACTCTATTTTTATGATACGACTTACGGGTCATAAAGACTGGACTCTAATCCCTACCGTGAAACCAATATACTTTTTAACTATAGCTGAGACTCGACCTCGACTCGATTCTTTCAAACCCGATATATGATTTTGTTCTACTTAAATCCTTACATGCTTAACCTTGCATTTTATCTTGATTGCTGGACCTATCACACCATTAGTTTAATTCTTGTAAGTTGAGTAGAATACCTCACGACCTAACCAACATTTTTGTGGACCACATTGATAGGTTCACTTGGACCATAGAATTCAGTAGACCCTAACTTATCTAGTCGACTAAGCCGACTGCATAGGCCCAAATTTTGGACGAAACTTAGATTTATAAGGTCTTGGAATAATTGATTTCTTTCATCATTACCCTTATTATTTTAATTACCTATGATGCTAAAATAGCCTACTTTTTGCAAGCTTATTCCTTAATCGAGCTTGTTCAAGGCATACGTTATTTGGGTCGCTCCCACTAACATATTGTCTAATCAGAACCGGTGCATGATGGTCTGATCAACCGAGTGCACTTTGGTTCGCTTTTATCTACCGTCATACGTGGATGGGGACATAGCTAAACTTGTCCTCTAGAGCCTCATCTACGACTGCATTGGCAACGCCTTTTTGAAATTTTTCGGTCGTCTTTGAATCACGTATTCGTACTCAATAAACTCATCTTTGAACCCCTTAATGCTTTCGCCTTCACCGTTTTAGAAGGACGAAGGCGTTGTACTAGAACCTTCTCTAGCCTTCATATCAATTATGATTATTATCACTCGATAATGCTATATCTTCATCCTAACTACTCGACCTTTCCCTCAACCCAAAAATCTACAAACTTGACTTTCTAATCACTTAAATTTAAGAAGTGATTACAATCATCTCTTAATCATATCCTCAACCTAGACTACGACCAAGGAACCCTCCTACCGTTGTGCCTTCTCACCCCCCACAAATTCTTAATTTCGAGGACGAAATTCTTTTAAGTTGGGTAGGATGTAAAACCCCTAAATTTCGACTAATTTTTTTTATTTTTATTTAAAATTTGGTACTGATTTAAATTTTTTTATTTTACGTCGCATAGTCGTATTGTACGTCGTGCACGAAATTTTATTTTTTGTTTTGCTCGACGAGTGCTAATATGTGCGAGCGTACATATTTTTAGAAAAACAATTTTTCTATTTTTACGGTTTCAAAATAATATATGTAATAATTATTTCTATCTATCATTTTCAAGTCTATAATTTTAATTATGAAAGTCTTTCATTTCTCGCAATTTTTAATAATAAATAATATTTTTTTTCATACTAGAAAGGAATAATTATGAAAAAAGTATTTACGCATACATATATAATTTATAATTATTTATTAGTTTATTTTTAATGTAATTTTCGAAATTAATATTACTAGTATTTTAGAAAATATATTTTGAAATTTTTTGGCATCTAAATCTTGATTTGAATTTATGGAGTTATTTAAATAAGTAAATATTTGCAATTTGATTTATCCCATTTGATTTCAAACTAAAAATCTAATTATATTTAAATTAGATTTTGATTTGAATTTGGATTTGATCGATTTAAATTTATTAGTAGCAAATATCTAAAAGAAGATTTAAATCTTTTCCTAATCCTTATCCAAGGGGTATTCCCACATCCTATATATATAGGCAGGTACTCATCCATATATTTCTACCATTCACAAATTCCTCCAAAATTATTATTTCTCTACACGTGCGTGCATCGTGTCCGTGCCAACCCAAGCCAGCGTGTACCGTGTCGGTGTCAAATCTTATTCCAACCCTTGTACATTCATCCACCTCGTGTCTGGACACACCCCCGACACGAAAAAAATCCCGCCTCTGTCCTCCTCTACGTAGCCTGTCCTCGATCCCTCGCCCGGGTCGCATAGCGCTAGTACCACCACCAATCTCGTCTCCATCTCTACACGACTGCTCGCCACCAACACGCAGACTCTACAACCCCGACATCCGTCACAGCACCACCACCACCTTCATCGTCATCTACCACCCCAAAACCCTTACCAACGGCGAACCCGTCTTCATCACCGTCAACCCCAAACCACCCCCCGGCAGACATCACCACCGTCACCGCAAGAATAAGAAGTAGAAGGAGGAAGTCAGAACCTCACCTAGGGTCCGATCCGCCACCGTACCGGAGCCCAGCGCCCACCGCAGCCTCTCCGCCTTCCCGAACCTCCGCTCCTCACCAGAGCTAACGACCTCGAGGCCTAGCGAGCCCGACGTCGGCCCAGCCGCGGGCCTCACCGGACTAGAACACCTCCTCCCAGCCGCATCTCCCGCCGCGCGAAGCTCGCCAGCGCCACCTCTAACCCCC
The DNA here is from genome assembly GCA_029216955.1 of Iris pallida. Lineage (NCBI taxonomy): Eukaryota > Viridiplantae > Streptophyta > Magnoliopsida > Asparagales > Iridaceae > Iris > Iris pallida. Next base: position 5,023,013 of record JANAVB010015800.1, read on the forward strand.
ATCCGCCGGAGCTTCGCGCTGGAGCCGAGCTGCCGTCCCGCTCAGTCTCCTCCGGCACATCCCCCGGCGTCGCTCCTCTTCCCGCGCCCCACCACCTCCGCCGAGTCGGCCCCGGCCCTCCGGCCTCCGCTCGTGCAACGCCGGGTAAAAACCCTCTCTCTCAAATCATCCCTCTCTCTCTCCTTCATACATTCCTTTCCCTTTCTTTTAGGAGAATAGTAGAGTAGTAATATTTTTATTATTAGATATATTATTATTTCTGTAAACCGAAATTTCTTAAAAGTATTTTAATATTATTATTATTATTACTGTTTAGTAGAACAGTACCAAGCTTCTCTAACCCCCTTTCTTTATATAATAAATATTATTATTCTTATTTATTATTTATTATTATTATTATTATTATTATTATTATTATTATTATACATTACTGTTATTATTATTATTATATTTTTTATTTATTTATTTATCATTATTATTGTTATTATTATTTATTAATTAGAGTTTGTATTATTCTTATTACTATTATTATCATTATCATTATTATTATTATTATTATTATTATTATTACTATTATTGTTATTATTGTTAGTTATAAAAATCTATACATATTCTAAAAATTATACGTGTAGTACAAATATTGAATTGGGCTTAAGGGTAATTTTTCTAGATTACTCATTAATTTCTAAAAATATTTTGACACATAAGAAATATAGTTTTCAAATAATAAAACATTTTTCAAAATAATTAATCTAAATTATTTTTGCTAATAAAAATATAGTTTCAGTATCTAAATATTTTATTTTACTTAGTCTTTGCCTAAAATTTTTTTTAGACTTTAAAGATATTATCTAAAGCTATTTTTACCAAAAATATATTTTTAAGTATTTAAACATTTTTCTAAAAATAGTACGATGCATCTTTCTCCGTAATTCTCCATAATTATTATCATGGTTAGTCGTGACTAAATTGTGCCTTTCCTATTTTCTCGTGAATTCGGACTCCTTCACATTGACCATGGCTAATGGGCGAACAGGACTTGTCGGATTATCACATCACATCATACGACACACCAGGAAAGACACCTTGCCTTTACTGTTTAAATTTCCTGCTCAATACCATGCATGTTGTGTTTATTTTTAAGTTGTTTTTTTCTAAATTATATGTAGATGCAAATTACATTACTTTATAAAATTGACTTAGAGTTAAGGGACTACCATCAAATTTAGTGTGTCTCATTGACTTGTCACGATTATACACGAGTTGTGTGTGAGAGTTGTGAGTATCATATAGAGGTCACTTGCGTGTAGGCTGATCCCCCGTGCGCATGTGTTAAGATATAACTGCTAATAGATTGTGTAGAAGACTTGGCAGTTATTAAGGATTAAACAGTGTCGTGGATTCGACACATGTAGAGTATCATAGGGAGGGGGAAAGACAGTTATTAGCGTAGGGGCTACATGTTCAGTATACATATAGATTTGGGCCGATAGTGTCTCGGATGAGCGCTACTTACTGCCCCGGGACCGATAGTTCTCGTATGAGAGCTACTTTCTGCCCATAGTTGATAGTGCCTCTTATGAGCGCTACCTACTACTACTCTCTCGCCATCTATGCTGAACACTATAAGCTCCTGCATAGAACGTTGTCTTCTCAAGGCGTATATCACATAGAATGGTTAGGACCCTTTACGCATGTATATTTCTATTGAGCCCTTACTATTCAGTTTATGGCATGATATTATGTGTTTTGTTATGTCCCTCTGAGGACCTGGTTTTTCCCCAGGTGTGTGTGTTTTTTGTGATTTCTTGCAGGTGCTCTAGCTAAGGCCATTCCTTCCTTCGTGATGACTGCTTTTGGACTTGTCAATGCTTCGCTCGACCAATCACTTTCTTTGTATATTTCTTCTCTATTTAAATTAGTTGGTAGTGGACTTTGTCTCCGCCTAACGATTGTATCATAAATATTCAAGTTGATTTCTATATTATTAATCCTTTCATTGTGGATGAGATTTAGTTGTCTTGGATTACTACATTTACAGCTTATGTATACATACGAGGTCCATGTATTTCGTATGTATACAGCTGGCATGTCAAAGTACTTGGTCCTACGTATTTTGGGACTTGGGCATTACATACATGTATATATGTATGGTGTGTGTGTGAGAGTGTTTCTAGTATGTTTGTTTGTGTGTTTTGGTTAGTTTTAGTAGTAGTTAGATGTTTGTTTTAAGGAGGGAAGATACTAGATATATATATGTTATGTATATGTTATTATGTTAGGATATTAGTGTTGTGAGATGTTAGTTTCCTAGGTACTATGGTTGGAGTGTGTGTTAGTGTCTAAAATAGGATACCAAGTGGTATCTTGGTGTAGCTCCCCTTCCCAAAAATTTTGAATTTTTTTATTTAATTGATTTAAATAGTATTTTTTGGAATTTTATAAATAATTAATTAGTTAATTATTACGGTAGATGCCTTTAGTCAGGATTAAATTTGGAGTACAAGGTGACTAGAAATCATGGCACGGGTGGTACAGTGGCGTACTTTGACTAGTGTATTAGCTATGGTAAGGAAGACCGAGCCATAAGTGTGTCATAACCAGGAAAACTAGGCCAAGTTGTGACATGACCATTATAAATAGTTTAATTATGTATTATTAAGATTTATTGACTTGTAGAAGACCCGGTTGTACCCAGCTAGTCCGGACTGGACCCAAACCAGACCCAAGCCCATGTAGCCCTACAGTGAGACCAATGACGGCCATGTAGACATACTTTTAGGTGTGTACAAATATTTTCTAACTTTTTGGTGGACTTAATAATATTTCTAAATATTTGGTTATTCATACAAAAATGGGTATTATTAATATTTAAATAGAGTTTTAGAATATTGGTACAATTTTCTAGGGCCAGATATGTTCACCAAGACTCTTTTTGGTTATTTTAGTGGGTTATTGGTATTATTATTATATGGTTATTATTGTATTGTTCGTAAATAATGTCAATAACATTCGTTTATTTGATTATTCATTAGCAAATGAATTATATATGTATTATGTGCATATTTTTGTAAACCAAAAACGAGGAAATTATTATTAATATGATTATTGAGAAATGGAGTATTTATTCATGTACATAGATTGTAAAGCTCTAAGGGCATATATAGCTAATAGATATAAAAGAAGGAATAAAAAGCGGTCAAAGCCCAACTAAGCCTACAACAAGCCCAAACCCAGCTGACCCAACTCTCACACACAGCAGAACACCCCTTCCCCCCGCTCGGCCTAACCCAGACCGAGTGCCCCATCACAGCAAGCAGGCCCGACCCCCCCAGTTCAGAACCAAATAAATAGGGAGTGTATATTTAGAGAGATCGAGAGAGAGAGGGGAGTCGACCAAAACCCTAAATCCCTTGAATCTCCAACGACCCAGCGCACCCCTGACACACGTCGGCGGCCGTGCGCCACCACAGTCACGCTAGAGCAGCCTCAAACACGACGGTTAACAGCAACAGTAGCAGTGCTCGATATACCTCCTTCCAGGTAAATTTCCTCGCTCATCCAACTACCAATTCGAGAACCGATTCATTCCTTAGAAAGACAACCTATAGGACTGTGAATCCCTTCAATTATTTTTTATTAGAATGTCCTAGGTTGTCCGATAAATTGACACAAAGTTGATGAAAAACAATCCAAAATAGGACAGAGAACCCAGTCCCAAACCCTATGTTGGAAAATAGATTTTGAACAGAATAAAAGCTATTTTGGAAATCTACTTGAATAGAGTCACAGACAACCTATACGAGATTAGAACACATTTTATAGAACTATTTTATGCTTATTATACAGAAAGATAATTGATTCTAAAAATCAAGAAAAAAATAGAAAAAACAGTTTTTGAAAACTTAGAAAACCTTCGATATGACGTGCGTCCCGCCAAACCGGATGACGTGGTCGTAAATCGAAAGTATCAAAAGGTGCGTATCGGCTTCTTGGACATGTGGGCTTTGACAGAATTTAAATTGATTGCGTGTGTCCGACGAATTTGATGCGTATCCGTCGAAATTTACCGTATCGGTCTTTATATAAAATTTTTAATTACTTTGTGTACGTTCGTCAGATCGAGACGAAACTTGCGCCATCATGACCGTATCATTTATTGGGTCCGATATGCCAGGTTTGGTCCAATTCTGAGACAGTTGATCGGATCGTCGTTTTGCGGGCCCCATGATCTAATTCAACGGGCGATTTTGTGCACGGCCCACCGGAATCTAAAATTTGACATACCGTTGGGTTTGTATCATCAAACCGGATCCGTAGACATATAGTTTGACAAATTTAGAGACCATTGACTCTGACATGTTTTTCGGTGCAAAGTGGGTCCAATGGCGGACATTGTTTTGGCCTGAAATTACTGCTTTGTCCCTGTGTCCAGAATTGGACTTAAGGACAGGAAATCGTAGCTAATTTGACTATTCTGAGAATATTGGCAATATCTGTTTTAGTTTTTGAAGACAGTTGTGAGACTTGAACTTTATGGCTTACCATTTGACGAGAAGTTATTGGATCTACGTGCAACCACCAGGCAAGATACCTTGCCTCCCTCTACAGTTCATTTTTATGCTTGTATTTCTTCTGTTTTTACTATGTTATCATTTAGTTACTCTAGTTGATATGGATTTATAGGTTTTCTTCTTACCATGTTTACCAGTTTATTGTCTTGCTTGTATATCAGTATTTCATGACTTGATAGCATAGTTACACCAGGCTTGTTCACATTATGGTTCATGTTAGAGTTATCCTTACCTGTGTCATGACTGAGTTGTACCGTGTCGTTATCTGTATCTTGACTGAGTCGTGTCTACAAGTATGTGTAATTGAACTGCTATTCCTGTATCGTTTTATCAACCTGCGAGTCTACAATCGGGGAAAGGGTTGACCGTTTGCACCTGTGAGTCCAACCTCGGGGCAAGGATTAGTGATTAGTTCAAACCTACGAGTCCACACTCAGGGCGAGGGTTTGGTATTCTATTGATCTCTTGTTTACTTGTCCATCTCACAGTTTATTTATGCGTAGTTGTTCCTGTATCCATGTTCATAGGCACCTGTTAGTTTGTGTCTCGTTTCCTGTTTATAGCCTGTTTATATTCTTATGCATGATAGAACTGTTAGATAGGCATGTTTTTATGTATCTTGCTATGTCCCCTGCGGACCTGATGATCTCTTCAGGTTTAGTGACTGCTTGGAGTTAATTAGCAGAGCAGGATGGTAGATGTTCGTGATATACTTACAGGGTCCAGGTATCAATATTATGTGTATTATCTGTTCGTGCTTTCATTCCTTATCATGATATACTCTGTTGTTAGCTCATTTTATAGACTCTTGTTATTTCTTGGAGTCTAATTGGACATGTATGCTAGTGGGCTGCAGACCACGACCCATAGTGTTCACTCATGTTTCGTATACTTATTATGGATTGAGATATAGTTTTGCCTCCCCTTGAATAGGCCCATTACCATAGTTCAGACAGCTTTTACGTATTTGAGTCGGGCTGGAGTCCGCTTGATACGTAGATGGCTTGCGCACACACTTGTATCCCGAAAAGCAAGTTTAGGTCCTGACACTTGGTTAGGATGTTAGATGGAGTTGAATTAGAATGGTATCTTAGGATACAAATGCGGTATCCTAAGTTTTACCTTTACCTTCAAGGTAAATGGATATTTACCTTATTAGCAGGGTAAGGTATCAAGATATTGAGATAGGGTATCAAGATACTAGGATAAGGTATGGTAATACCTTTGCAAGGTATTAGAGTAGCATAGAGTGGGACAAGGGTATACTAAAGTGTTGGATAGAGGCTAAGGTATTATCTTAATAGGGTAGATGGTAAAGGGTAAAGGGCCTTGAATCTAAGATAATGAGGTTAACATTATAAGATATGGTTAGAATTAGGATAACTTGGTTGGTAATGGTTGGGAATATGATACTTAGACTAGTTTTGACCTTGGTTGACCATGGTTAACTGTTTTGATCAAAAGTCAACCAAAAGTCAATCGTAGCCTAAAAATGACTAAAACTTGATCAGAGTTCATCAGTTGACCAAAAGTCAACTATTGGCCTAGTTTGACCTAGACTGGTTTGGAGGTTGACGAAGGTTGACCAGTTGACCAAAAGTTAACTGTAGGTCAACCTTTGACCTAGTTTGACTCAGAATAACCTAGAATGACCTAGTTTGACATAGTTTAACTTAGTTTGACTTAGTTTAACTTATTTTTACTTCCAAAATATTATATTGATACATCATTCCATCTTTAGGTCCTCGAGGCATTGTATTGGACTCAGTTGACATTTTTCATCACATCACAGGCGAGTACATTCTCTGATAACTTTTTCAATTTACGATAACTGTTATAATTTATGTACTTAGTGTAGATATACTTGTTCTTGACACATTGGTCACACGGATTGGTATTCATGGATTCCGACATGAGATGTTATTCTTTGTTATCTTGGTGTATCTTGTGCAAGCCCCTTGTAATTCTTGTACAGTATATGGACACCGATTCTCGAGGAGGCTTGCTCCATTCTCATAGAATCTCGTGTCGTAACGGGTCTTGTTTGGATCCACTCTACCAGTCGGGACGGAGAGTATTAGTATAGATGTGTGGTCATTATCCATCTTATTTATTCTTGTAGACCTTGTGAATGCCAATCCTACACTCTATGTATGATTGGCTAGATCATTAGACCTTGTTCAGACGCAAGTCGACCACATATCGAAGCTAGTACTCACACACCTAGATCGATAATTCTTGATTCTTGTACATGCCATGATCAGTTTTACTTGCCCTTGTTTTAGCTTTAGTTTACAACTTACCTTGCCATGATACTTACATGTACATTTCCATAACTCATGTATATACTCTCTATTTACAGCCTTGTAGCTTTTATCCTATCTTGTGAACTGTTGTTAGTTGATTGTGTTCGTTCCATCCTGACTGGATATGATAAAAAAATATTACAGATGACGGTGAGGAGGACTGTTGTACCTACTATGGTCATCATGACATAGTGGGCATAGATTTGGAGACCCTGGTCCAGCAGGGATTAGCCCCGGCTGATGAGGCTTTAGTTGCTTCTCAGTTAGACTAGGATTTTCGACTGGACTCTGTCTCCAGGTTGCTACTCTATGCATGTTATTATTACAGATATTATATAACTATTACTTTGTGACTCTCTTTCTCTCTGTTGAGCTGGATATTGCACTTTGTGATTTATATCTATCTTGATTTCGTGCCATGATTCTTCCTACTAGATTGTGATTGATATTATCAGTATTTCATATTATATCCTCCGTACGGAGATGACAGGTTATATATATTGTTTGTTAGCTAGCAGACCTACAATGTTCTACGCCATTTGTACGGAGTAGGCTAGGCGCTGTTACGCACTGGTGCCCTTACCCAGGGTGTGGGTCGTAACAACAATTCAAAAAACTTCTGTTTTACTTCCGTATTCGTGACTTCTGAGTGTTTTTCCTTCGAATTATTAAGCAATCTTGTGAAGTGATCTCTACACAGGATCAACGATGCCGGTGGTGTGGTCTGCTGTTATTTTTTTATGATCAATCTTTTGTAATAAGCATCATTCTTACTTTTATCCTTCAGTAGTAGACCAAAAATGGCTGCTATATCGCCTGTCATGCCCCAATTTCAAAGAATCGATAGTCGTCCTCCGGGCATGATGCCGAGCGAACCTAAGTTGCGTTAGTACAAGGCATAGTCGTAAGTTTATCTGAAACACAACAACAAGAGAATGCACAGAGTTATAAGTTGAACACATTATACAGAAGAAAACTTAAGCTTTATTGATAATGAACATCATATTACAGACTTGATACAAGGTGCCGCACGGGCTACAAAGTGACTCCATTACAAAATGAACATCGATGAGATAGCCGTTCCATATGTCGCACCCCTTATACAACCAAAGTATGCAGACACCTGGGATAGGGGAGAGTCGAGACATTTCAGTATGCAAACACCTGGGATAGGGGAGAGTCGAGACATTTCAACTTGGACAATTGCGGAGTTTCAAAAAAGATTGAGTCAAGGCTTTGCACGCACGGACGAAGCTACAAAACATACGAGCGTAGCCTTCAGTCATGCGACATGCTCCTCCTAATTTATAGCACCTGTGGAGAGTGAGGATCAGTACAATCAACGTGTACTGGCGAGTGACTAATTATTTTCTATACTCTCATTTGGTTCAAGAATTTAGATAAAACCTACAACTTGTTTTAGGTGATCTTTCTAACCATCCTAGTTAGTTTCATGCAAGCAGTTTGATGGAACATAAATAAGGAGAATTTACGCTAGAACTTACCCACGGCATAGCGTGCCATGAAACATAGAGCTTACCATGTTCTTTTCTGTCATATGTAGCATAAGTTTAACTAGTACATAATTGCGGAGGTCATTGGCATGAAAACTATTCTGGACATTGCTTTGTTTAGACGGTGCGCATTAAACGCAGGTAGCGAGCCTTGTTGAAGGAGCACCGAATACCCGCGCTACAATCCAGCATAGCTATCATGTTTTTTCCTAGGCCGGATCTGTCCCGTAGCCTCAAAATACCGTTCGAAGGAACAATCGCCCTTGCAGTCCATGACCGTGCTACGTTAACGAGTGATTTAAGGTAGGTTTTATAGTATCGCTGTGACAATATTATAAATGATTCATTTCTTGATTTTGAGATAGAGGGTCGAGGTGAAGGAGGTCAGTCACTCACCTTGATTTCTGTTCGAGACGAGAGACTTGTTGATCGTACTAGACGTCGCCTACGCGATTACCTGAAATTGCACAAGCAATTGATTAGAACACTGTATTATTCAAGGAGTTTGATATGTAAATACAAGTTCAATATGTAAATGCGAGTTCTATAGTATCCCGCCAAACCTAGTAAGCTTCAAATTTTACTGACAGACGCGGGCCGTTTCCAATCAACAACTGCCTCAAATTTCTTCGGATTAACTGAAATGCATTCGGCAGAGATGATGTGCCTAAGAAAAGAAACGTTGTTCATCTAGAAATCATATTTGCTCCTCTTAGCAAATAACTGATTATTTCGTAGGGTCTAGAGTACGGTCCGCAGATGTTCTGCATATTGCGCTCGATCCTTCGAGTAGACGAGGATATCGTTTATGAAGACTACTACAAATTTATCGAGGGACGGACTGAACACCCGATTCATTAGATCCATGAAGGCGGAAGGAGCATTTTTCAGGCCGAATGGCATCACCAAGAACTCGTAGTGGCCGTAACGAGTGCGGAAGGCATATTTTGGCACGTCCTCTGGCTTGACTTTGAGCTGGTGATAACCCAATCGAAGATCAATATTCGAAAATACCGTGGCACCTTGGAGCTGATCAAACAAATCGTCGATGTGTGGCAGGGGATATTTGTTTCAGACGGTAGCTTTATTCAATTCCCTATAGTCGATGCAGAGTCTCATCGACCCGTCTTTGTTCTTAACAAACAGCACTAGTGCACCCTATAGCGAGACGCTAGGACGAATGAACCCTTTGTCGAGTAATTCCTGTAATTGTACCTTAAATTATTTTAATTCTGCAGGGGCTATTCTGTACGGGGCCATGAAAATCGGTAGAGTGTTGGGGAAGGTGTCAATGGTGAACTCAATTTTTCGATCGGGTGGCATGTCGGGTTGTCACGACCCACACCCGGATATATGGGTACGAATACGTGAGCCACGCCTAGCCTATGCCACAATATCGACGGTAGAGCATTGTCAAGTACCCGGTACTAACTACAACATCTAAAAGATCCATCACTATAAAGGTACTTATATTACATCACAAATGGTAAGAAAGATAAGACAAAAAAGATAATAATATCACTAGAACAACTAGAATCTACATAGGATCAAATGAGATAAGAAATGAAACGGAGGAAAACAATAACAAAACTAAAATAAATACCATACCTAGAACTCCTGGGAGACAACTCACGGTGAAAGAATATCGAGATCTACCACAGCTAGCATTATCCTGTAGTCCAATAATGAGGGCATAACAACTCTTAAAAATATTATCAACGTATCCAGTCAGGATGGGAACGAGTACATAAACTAACATCAGTTCCATGTGAATTAACAAATTATATAAGTGGCAATTATAATGAAATACAAGATAAAATATCAAGACTGGAATATAAACAGGATATGTAAAACTGGATATCATTTCAGGATATGTAATACAGGAATGTAGAACAATACAGGAGTATCTGATGTATAATATAAACATAAAACGGTGCCTTGAGATATTAGAGCGTTATGTGATCGGCTTAGGACTTGCACAAGAATATGGCCTGGCTAGTCATACGTGAGATGCATGACTAACACTTGGCTAATCATACATGGGTTGTATGATTAACACTCACATGAAACATGAATGATGGGGTATGATCACATAACCTCTAATAACTCTCCGTCCCCGAGTAGTATAATGTATCCGGACATGTCATGTCATGATGCAGGATTCTTTTAGAGTGTAGCAAATCCCCTTAGGAATCAACATCTATACAAGTACAAGAAAATAAGATCGAACAATATATCAATGTACCATGGTAACCCAAGAATGGCATCTCATGACAGGATCCGACGTATACTAGTCCATGTACCTTCGTGTCAGAAATCAAGTAAAATACTATAACTGAATCGGATATAACAAATATCAAGATAATGAAAACTATCAGAAAATGTACTCGCCTGCTGTCCTGAGCAATAAGTGAGGGTCTATACCTGAACCGACGTCACATAGAACTAATATGAATATACAGAGTTAATTAGTATTTTAGAGTAAACAATATATATAAATACATTAATTTTATGCTTCTAGGCCTATTCTAGGTCAAACTCAGTCAAACTGGGTAAAAGATTGACTTATAGTTGACTTTGGTCAACCGATCAACTCCTAGTCCATTCCAGGTTAAACTAGGTCAAAGTTAGCCTCTATAATCATCCACATGGTCAACGTATCAATTTCAGTGATATGAAATCACTAGAATCGACGGATCTCAATTACGATGCACGGATCTCAAAATACGAACCAAAACGAGAAGGACTATAACAAATGGTGATAGATAAGGAAAAAGTCTACAGATGTTGTCGGATGATGAAACAACCATCACCAACGTGTTCAAAATGGTCAAAATAGCTAAAATAGTCTACCCATAAGTCCAATTTGGACACAGGAACAAAAAGATAATTTTGGGTCAAAATAGTATCCGTATTGGACCCACTTTGTACCAAAAAATCTGCCAGGATAAAAGTCCTCAAAACCTAGCAAAATACATGTCCATGAATCCTGAATGACGATACGAACTCAACGATATATCCAGAATTGAATTTCGATGGCACGATCTCAAATTGGTCTGTTGACCCGGATATTGGAATCTGATTTGCACGAAAAAGCGTGTCAGAATCAAGGTATACTAAATCTAGCAAAGTATATGTCAACGAGTCCAGAATGACGATACAAACTCAACGGTATATTCGAAATTGGATTTCGATGAGCTGATCTTAAAATGACCCATTGATTCGAACTATGGGGCCCGCCTTGCACCGAAATGTATGCCAGGGCCTACGTCCTCCAAATCTAACAAAATTTATATGAATTCATGCCAGAATGACACCATGAGTCTACTGGTGGCGTTAGAAATTGAAACCGGTGTCCCGGGTTCAAAATTATAATTTTATAAGTTAAAAATTACGAATTCGGACGGCCAACTTTGGCGTCAAATTCAACCAATCAAACAAGCTCAAAATAAAATAAAACTTAAGGGACAGGAAAAGGGTTATACCTACTGTGCACAAGAACTGGTGGCACACCAAACAGAGCTACGACGACGGAGATACGAGTCCACGAAGTTGGCTCCACAAAACTTTCCAAAATATACACAATTTAAAGGGTCAACTTGGTGGCCGATTTTGATCTAGCAAACGACAAAATTAATGGTTGAAACATGACAGGGGTGAAGGGGTATATACCAAGATTAAGAAGAAAGAAACAGATCGACAATCCGATGGAGAATTGTCTAGAAAATGTGCACAATGTTGCTGTGACGAAACACGAATTCTAAGTTCAAAACTCGTGCGTCACGACGGGATGCCGTGCAAAATACACGAATTGCCTCTAGTACACGTCGAGGAGGTCGACGACCGCCACGGAGAGGTCATCCGATGGTTCGTCGGACAAGGGGGGTGTTCGTGGTGGCGCGAGATGGTGCGTGGTGGTGCGGCCACACCGCTGCACATGTGCGCTACTGCCGCCGGGCCTGGTGTGTGCACCCCCGTGGCTGCTGCACCCCTCGTGCACGCCTGCATGTGCGTACGTGGCATGGCCACGCCTGGTCGTACTTGCCGCACACTGGCCGCACCTAGCCTGGCCGTGCATGTCGGGCAAGGGTGGAGGAAAGTGGAGAAGAAAATATGATGATGGAATAAAGAAGTTGGTGAGAAGGAGGAGGAGATGTTGTGAGGGGGCTCGACTAAAAATGGAGGGGGGTGCTGTCGTGTGAGGGAGGAGAGAGAAGAGAGGGCTGGTGGTGATGGGGTGGGTGTTAGTATAATAAAGAGATAAAGAGAGAGAGTTGTGTATATATATTAGAAAAAGCGAGAGAGATGAAAGTGATAGAGAGAGAGAGTAGGGTGTGGTATGTGATGGTGGGGGTGTTTGTGTGTGTGAGTATATATATATATATATATTTTTTTTGTGTGTATGTGAGTATATATATATATATATATATATATATATATATATATATATATATATATATATATATAATTAGAAAAAGAGAGAAGGAGATATTTAAATAAAGTAGAGAGAGTAAGAGAGATATTTTAGATTAGGAAAGAGCAAAATTTGTATGGGGTGTTTGGGTAGTCATGAAAGGACAACATGAAGCTTGGGTTGGGTTCAATTGAGTCGGGTCGGGTCAAAATCACTTGGTGCAATAAATAATTTAATTTAATCATTTATGGTCATGGGTAAATAAATAGCATGTAGGGACTCAAATGAATGGGACACAAGTATCGTGTGGGTAGTAGGCTTAATGTGGGCCGTATCCATATTTTGGGTCGACAGGTTTGGGCCAAAAGAGTGTCCCCAATTTAAGTCAGAAATAAATGTGACTCCATGGGATGAATTAAGATTGGGTCTTGTGTCAGAAAAGCTGTGCGAAACAAATTAAGCAGAAGATGGTGTATCTGAGTGGGACACGAAGGTCATGGGTGTAGGGTGTCTCGACTAGATCATGTACGAGAAGTTGGTTTTGAGAAAACGACTAGTCTTGTGCTCCTAAGTTAAGAGTCACGGCAATGTGCATATGATGATCAAAGATAAAAGTGGGAAATTTATTAATAATTATTCAATGATCAAATGGCCTAAATTGCCCCGAAGTTGCGTGATGCAAACAGAGCACAAGAAAATAAGTTTGGATGGGACATGATATATCAAAATGAAGATAATCTTGTCTACTACAAACTAGTGAAGGAAGTTTTTCGAGATTGACATCTCTGACGCTCCAGAAATCAAAGTCACGAAAAAGAGCATTAATGATAATTAAATAAAAATAAATTATCGAAAATAATTTATTTAGAAAATTTAAAAAATTTCTAAAATTCATGGGGCTCACATCCTACCCACCTTATAAGAATTTTGTCCTCGAGATTAAAGGTTAGTATTGGGGTTAAAAACATGAAAGAAAGTTTAGGCAATATGTTAGGCACGATCAAAGAACGACAAGTTTTTACACGATCAAGATAATCAATTCAAAATTATTTAGGCCCGACTAGGGACTTTTGCACGATAGAATCATGAGAATTTCGGATAAGATCGAGGAATCTAATCATGGTCAAAAAAGTTTTTTGGCACGATTAAAAATCCAACGTGATCAAAAATTGAAATCCGATATGATCATAGATAAGGTCAGTCTAACCTTGGTCGACAGTATTAGATATGATGAAGAGCAGCCTAGGCATGACCAAACATGAGATTTTGGTATGATCAGGGATAGTATGAAGCTTAATCGTGATTAGAACAGAACTTAGTCATTAGTAAGAATTAAATCGAAAGTTAAAGTACGAGTAGCAATAGCATTAAAATCCAATCACGATTAAAATTTAAGTCTCGACACGATTTAAATTGATCAATTCTTGATTAAAATAGGATTTAGGCAAGATGAAGAAGAAGGTCATCGAAGCCTGAGCACGAGCATCCAAGGATGGAAATACAGGTCATAATTGAATTTGAAGTCATTTAAGTCTAGTCAGCAATCAAGACTCTTTGGCACGATATACAAGATGACCAAAATCGATTGGTCATAAACAGAGGGGATCAAAATCTTAATGATATTGAAATTTAAGAAATAATTCAAGGATAAGGAATTGAATTTCTTCTGTTATGATAGAAAACCAAAATATAGGATTTGTAGAAGGAAGTCGGGGTAATCATATCGCTCTGCTTCGACTACTACCAAAACCTAAAATTTTCAGTCATGAAGATAACCACTCATGAAGCATGTTCTTGTTATAACTCCTCGATTAATCTTTTCTTTCTTTTTCACTGGATTTGTAATCCTTTCAACTTAGTCATCTTGAAAGTCCAAATTCCTCTACATTGTCCTAAGTTTTAATTTAATCCCTGTATTAGAATTATAAAATTCTTGGACATTGTCCAAATCTATACTCCTCCTATTTATGCCACTACAAATAAAAATTCATTCCTCATTATATAAATCAATCTCCGCATATCTTTCAATTGTACCTTCAGATATCACCCTTCTTAATATTTAGTAATCTTACAAAATCTCTAGATTTTCTTATAACTTATTTTTTTCCCATCGGTTCTCAATCATTCTCTACCAATACTCATTTAATTTAGCATCCTCACTGCATGCAATCATAATATCCTTTCCATGTATCTTGAATTCCTAAACTTAGTACTTTGCCTGAATTCAAAATGAAACATCTCAAGAATTACTAACTAAAAAAATATTTAGGTTCTCAAAATCCAGTCGTCCTCGAATATCCTCATCATTTGTAATAACAACCACGAAATATTACAGTTTCATGCACACTCCAATTCTTGAAATCATTCTTCGTTCCTCCTAAAACAATTCATACTCAAAATAATTCTCTAAGTATAATCGTTTTCCCAATTGATAATACTGGCCTCTTAATTTCATTTCCAATCTCAGTCATATATCATCCTAAATTTTATCTAAATGTCTAACATCTCATATTCCTACCAGGATACCACTTGATAACAAATTCATCTTCCACAAGATAGATGATTATGATACTTCCTCGACTTTTTTTCAAGGTACAGAGATATGAGAATTTTAAAATTTTCAAAGTGTAGATGATAGATGTAGGTACGAGATAGTCGATCGTGATTAAGACAAGGAAATAATGGTAAGATGAGGAAATTATCATACGATAAGAAAAAATAGTAAAACAAAAAATAATAGTAGAAATTGTTCTTGCTCATTTGGTCAAAAGAAGTGAATCAATTTAAGATATGATCTGATAACCATATACGTCTATCTGAAATCATGTCACCAAAATTTTGGCCACGCCAGTAAGCATAGCTGCAATAAACGATAGAGTCCATAACTAAGGTATACACCCTATAATCATGTTATCAAGATTCCTTATCACACCAACCGGTAAAGCTGCAAGAAAATCTAAATTCTATAACTAGAATAGTATATCCAAAATCAGGCTCCATGTCCTCATCTTGCTAGCTAGTATGACTACGATAAATTCTAAACTCCATAAATAAAGTAGACATTTACCCTACTCATTGTACTCATCACACTACTAGAATGAGGCATATTAGCGACGTCCAAAAATGTCGCTAATAAGTAAAAATACGTTGCTAAATTAATTTAGCGACGTAATTAGCGACGGAATAACCAGGTCGCCGAAAAGCTAGTCGCAGATCGAAAGTTAGTCGCCAATCGTCGCTGTTGCGACGAATAGTCTACGACGCTAAAACGTCGCAAACTTAGCGACGTCCAGCGACATTTATATTACGTCGCCAATTTAGTGACGTATATAGCGACGTCTATTCGTCGCATGTGGTGACATGGCAAGGTTTGCCATGTCAGTATGTTAGACAACGTTTAGCGACGGCCCGTCGCAGTTAGCGACGTCCAGATACATATTTGCGACGTACTTTCGCGTCGTAAATCCGTCGCCAAACGTCACAATCCGTCGCTAACATGCTAAAAAATTTAAAAAATAAAATATAATTTTCAAATCCTGCACACTGCACTTTATATACAGTTTAAACAAAAATCCTGCACTTTATATATAGTTTAAACACTAATCCTGCACAATGAACTTTATATTCAAATCCTGCACTCTGCACACTGCACACTATACTTTATATTCAAATCCTGCATACTGCACTTTACACTTTATACTGCACTTTATATCATCACAGACACATCATAGGGCCAATACATACAACTCATAACAAACATCATCACAGACACACATCCCGCGTCACAAACATAAATATATTCAAATCCTGCATACTATACTTCACAGACACACATCATTACAAACATCCAATAGAGTCAAATAAAAATGGAAGATGATAAAAAGTCTTCCACCAAGTGTATAAACAAAAGTGTACCAATAAACAATCTGTCCATAGGGCCAATACATACAACTCATAAAAAATCAATAAAATCACTGAGGACCCCTGCTGCGCATCTGAGATAGCATGTACTCATACTGCTCCTGTGTGAGCTGTACCGTAGGGGCAGTAGGAGGCAGTGCAATGTCTGGAGTCGGCGCCGTCGATGGACCGGGAGGACATATCTGCTCCAGCTCTCCCAGTCGCTCAGCATGCGCAGCAAAGGTACTCACCAATCGAAGTATGTACCTGAGTGAGTGAGGCAGACATGGTCCTCGGCGATCCTTCCAGCTCGACCTGTCTACGCTCTGTGCGCTACGTAGACTCGGTGAGCGTGTACAAGCTGGCAGCTGTAGTCTGCTGCAGACTCATCAGCACCTGTATACTGCGCTCGACCACATCAAATCTTTTGATGATCATCGGATCGTCGGATCGTCGCTCTGCGGTATGGTGATCAGAAATCTGCTGCTACAACTCGCGACGCAGCTCGTCGATCTGACGACTAATATTCAAAGCTTGTGATGACGCCTGCGAAGCTGGAGACTGCGCATTGACAGAGGGGGCCCAGGATGACTCTGAAGCCAAATAGGCGCCGTAAGATCCCGTACCGTAGTACGTACCCTTCTGAAGACCACCAACGGCGGTCATCCAGAGGTCGTCCGACGATGGAGCTGTAGGCGGCTGGGAGGAAGTACCACCCCCTCCCTCTGCTGGCGCACTAGCAGCAGCAACCGCCTCCTCTTGTAGCCGAAGAAACTCGGCCTAGAATAATATTTGCTAATGTCTAAGTGTTTGCTAAAGTCTATATTGATATCTATTTTCCTGTTTTCTAAATTATAGTAAATTAATATAAAGAATAGAACGTACATATGCCTGCATCGCCCTCTCATCAATGAACTCCCCAGCCCTCCGATCGGTAACCAGAAAGACGGTCACCATGTTGGGGTCCTCACCTTTTTTTACCTGTTAAAATATATTATCTATTATTAGTCTAAACATTCTATCCAACTATATATAAAATGATGTCCGTCATAGGAAATATACCAGACAAAGAAAATGCTCCGTCATCAGAATGGAGCTACCACACCACTTACTGGCGCTCAACCGTGCCACCTTAGCCTTGTCAGATCGCTCCTGGTACCTGGCCTCGATAAATCTAGCCTTCATTGCAGTCCACTGCTCTGGCGTGATCCAACCATGGATCGACTATCTGGAACGATCATGAGACTTCTGGTCGTAGATCGCATCACGGATGAGCTTGCCTGCGACGACAGAAAATTGGGCCTCGATCTTCGCCGCCTGGTGTGGTGGATAAAAATAGGTCCTCTACAAGAAATAAAATAGAAAAATTGTATAATATACACAAATAATTATTAAAATTTAAAAATAAATAAATTTTTTACCTTGAAGTGGGCCAACCAAAAGGCCTTCCTATCTGCGGGAGCCTCTGAGTAGTTAATCCAAGGCCCACCATAGTTCTGCCTCAGAAATAACCCCAGTTGTCTCTGTACTGCAGGAGGCCGATATCTATACAATAATAAATTTCATGAATATATATGTACATATAATCATTTGAGAAATATATATTAACTAATTAACTTACTTCGTAGGCCCGTCCGTCCAAATCTCCATACGCGTCTCGTCTAGGGAAGCGCATAGAGGGTCGCTCTCTCCTCCTGCCTGGACAGGATCAGTCTGATCGCCGTCCTCTATATGCTCGGTGTCGGCTCTCCCCATGGAGCCGTCGGCAGGAGGAATGCTGGACGCGGAAGGAATGCTGGACGCGGGATCAGGAATGCTGGACGACGAGGGAGGAGTCGCCAACCTGTTGAAACTGCCCTGTTCTGGTAATGTACCGGGAACAGAACGGTACACTGGCGTACTCGAAGATGAGGATGAGGCTAAGGAATCTGCATCCCCAGCCTGAGGCAAACGGGACTGCCTAATATAATATCCTCCGCGTCATCCTCCTGGTCTAGTCATACCTGATAATAACATATGACAATAAAACAAATATATATATATGATAGACATCACAGATTTTTGAAAAATATCATAGTCATGGATAAAAGTATCACATATTTATATGATAAAAGTGTCACTAAAGTTTCAAATATGATGATAAAACAAACGTACAGATTTAATCCTCTTCTAAAAATTCATCTAGTTCGTTTAGCTCATCATCATCTTCTTCTTCTTCTTCTTCTTCTTCTTCTTCTTCTTCTTCTTCTTCTTCTTCTTCTTCTTCTCCTCTACATCTTCACTTTCAACTGCATCTTCCTCTTCAGATAATTGTACTTCTTCTACACAATTAGATATGTAATGAGGAACTTCCGTCGTGTCTACTTCTATAATATTTGTTACAAGAGATAGTTCATCCTCTTGATAAGCTATATCGTCAACCTCAAAGGTATTTCTAGCTTTGGTCTTACATACTGTCCACCAGTCCGACCTTGTTGTTCTCCATTTAGGATAACTTATGAAGTACACGAGCTGAGCCTGACTTGATAGGACAAATGGTTCATAGGCTTGATATCGACGCCGATAGTTTATATCCACAAGATCGTACTTGTCTACTTTCCAACCTTGACCTTCAATCGGATCAAACCAATCACACCTGAATAACACAATCTTAGCAGGCTCTATTCCATAACTATATGTCA
Organism: Iris pallida; assembly: GCA_029216955.1. NCBI lineage: Eukaryota > Viridiplantae > Streptophyta > Magnoliopsida > Asparagales > Iridaceae > Iris > Iris pallida. The sequence goes on from JANAVB010015800.1 coordinate 5,042,402, forward strand.
GCTCCACAATCTCCTGTAGGACAACATAGAAATTGTTGCCCGTATCAACATCTTTGTAGTTCGAAGATCTGATACACAAACAGCTATTTTTGGAGGAATCGAGATCCACAAAGTTGTCTCTGATCGGGCATGTTGTTGACTTGAACCTAAACCCATTAACACAGTAGCTTGGCCATATTTTGCAGCATAAATTGGTCCCTTGGCTAGCGTTCTAATAGACTCATTCTCAAGTCTTGCGTATGGACGATCGACCTAAATACCACGAAAAAATAAATTAAGCTCATTCTCAAGTTCATATACAGAAAGGTAATTACAGAGTTCTCAAGTCTTACATATGCACTCAACCATGATGGAAAATAATGTCTTATTTCTTGTTCTAGTTCTTCTTCTGTTATGTGTGGCCTATCTGACTTCACATCATCATTAAATATGCTAAAAATAACATCATTCAATTAATGTAATAGTATAATAATCAACACTATTAAAATAATGTAGACGTATTAATTACTTACCCCTCCAGCTTCTCTACTTTATCATCGTCGCAGTTGAGTAATACATACACCTGAACAGCACTTAGCTCATCATCGTTCAGATATCTCTTCTTCATTTTACCCGATGGCTTTCCTGGAGCATTGAATACCTTCAGTATTGTATCATTACATTCATGATCTCCGTCGTCGTTTGTGGAAGCTCTCGTTCTATTAGTTGCAACATGAGGCTTGAAATACATCGAACAAAAGTTTGTAATCTTCTCGAGAACATAGGCTTCACAAATAGAACCCTCGACCTGTACCTTATTTTTTACCTTTCTTTTTAGGTGATTCAAATGTTGCTCGAATGGGTACATCCATCGATATTCGACGGGTCCACCAACACGTGCCTCTAGGATAGATGAATCGACAAATGCTCCATAGAGTCGAAGAATCCAGGAGGAAACACCCTCTCTAGCTTGCACAGTGTTACCGTAATATCCTTCTCTTGCTTTTCTGGACGATCAACGAGCAATTTTTTAGAACAAAGATCCCTGAAGAATATGCTAAGCTCCGTCAATGGATCGCAAACTACCTGCGATAAGAATTTTCGAAATACAATCGGAATTAACCTCTCCATGAATACGTGACAATCGTGGCTCTTTATAACCGTTAATTTATTTTCCTTCGGATCGACACATCTTCTCAGATTTGACACATATCCGTCTAGAAATTTTAGGCCCTGGATCCACCGACAAAGTCTCACTTTATCTACCTTGTCCAGTGAGAAAATTGACTTCGGGCAGGAACTGTTTTCCATTCTCCTCTATCAAATGTAACGCAGGACGTTTGTATATTTCTTCTAAGTCCAACCTGGCCTTGGGATTGTCTTTTGTTTTTCCCTTTACGTCTATCACAATATTAATTATGTTATCAAACACATTCTTCTCAATATGCATGACATCAAGATTATGTCTGATCAGATTGGTACTCTAATATGGCAGATCCCAGAATATGCTCCTCTTTGTTCAGTTATGATTTCTAACAAATCCATCGCACTTGTACCCAGTTGTAGGATCTTCGATAACACTTAGAAAATCTCTAACCTCCTCCCATATCGTGGCTCCATACCACTTTGGCGGTGGATCACCCTTCTCTACAATGTCGGTACGGAATGCATTCCTGTTCCTTCTGAACGGATGATCTTTTGGCAGAAATTGCCGATGACAATCAATGAAGCACGATTTTCCTCCGTGTTTCAAGCGAAAAGCCTTAGTACGGTCTATACAATACGGACATGAGAGACGACCATGAGTGCTCCATCCAGATAACATTTCATAGGCCAAAAAGTCGTTGATGGTCTACATAAGGGTTGCCTTCATCTGAAATTTTTGCTTCCTGGAAACATCGTACGTGTTAGCGCCTACTTCCCATAACTGATTCAACTCATCTATCAAAGGCTGTAAGTACACATCAATGTTCCTCTTGGGATTGTTCGGACCAGAAATTATAACGGTTAAAAACATGTACTAAGTCTTCATGCACATCCAAGACGGTAGGTTATACGGAGTAACAATCACAGGCCAACACGAATACTGGGATCCCGAAAGACCAAAAGGAGTAAAACCGTCAGAAGATAGCCCCAACCTGACATTACGCGGATCTGAAGTAAAATCAGGATACACTCGATCAAAGTGCTTCCACGCTTCTCCATCGGATGGGTGATCCAACACTCCTTCAATCTGTTCTCGCATGTGCCAACTTATATTTTTGGCCGTCTCTTTCACCATAAATAATCTTTGCAACCGCGGCGTTAAAGGCAAGTAGCGCATTGAATCGGTCGATCTTCTTGCACTGGTAGACCTTCCTGTACTAGTTGTCTAATAGCGATCAGCACCACAAAATCTGCACACATCTGCGTCCTTGTCGTCTTTGTAGTACAACATGCACCCATTGCGACAAGAATCGATTTTTTCGTATCCCATCCAGAGCGATCTCACCATCCTCTTAGACCGATAGAAGTCTTTAGGTAACCTAGCACCCGCCGGCAAGATCTCTATAATCAACTCCAACACTCGGTTGTAGCATTCTTGTGACATGTTAAAATCTGACTTAATGCTCAACAGTCTTGTAACCACCTCCAACGGTGAATGATCCTCATAACCAGGATACAATGGAGTCCTTTCATTCTCCAACAACTCCACGAACTTTGCAGCATCGACATTCGGTGCCTCCTTAGCTGCATCATGAACGAAACTAGGCCCCGCAGCATCAAAAACTATGTTCACGCACCCGTCGTCGTATGCATGATTATCTGAAACAAAATTAGGTCCCGTATGCATATACGACTCAACATAAGGCTCTGGCTCTGATGCTAAAGACACAAGTTCTCCGTGTGCGGTCTTCTGATAGTAATTAGGCATGAAACCCCTCGAGTACAAATGATATGTCACTTCCACTTCTGGATAATATTTCACGTTATGATATTTCACACACGGACACTTAATTTTGGTGCCGTCCATGTACTGAGGGAATGCCTTAGCAAACTGCAAGAACTGCTCTACTCCCACTATGTATTCATCCTGCACACCACACATATCATCAGGACGACGATTGTACATCCATGAACGATTCCGCAAGTAGTAATTCATATCCATTTGGAAATAATTCAGCAAAGATGGACACACATGTTCAGCACAGTAACTAGTCAAACTGGGTGAAGTTGAGTTGACTAAGTCAATATCTTGGACAAACTAGTCAAACTGGAAGAAGTTGACTAAGTCTAGGCAATTATCATTTACTAGACATAGACATGGAAGAAACACCGATATTTGCAGTGTACGAACTTTCTAGTGTATATTATAGTAAAGAGACATGGTGACCATGTGTAGGGGTGCAACTCGGGCGGGGCATAGCTCTGCCTACCTGAGCTCACTGCCTACAGGATAGTTCCCCTAGCCTGCCTTACACTTGACCCTTTCCTCAACTCGACTTGATATCATATCCTCTACTCGACTTGATATCATATCCTCTTTATATCAGATATTTGATACCAAGATAGGAAAGGTTGACTGATACTTGATTCTAAAATTTCCTCTTTTACCTATCAACTGATACCAACTGATATCAGTTCTTCCTAACAATCACATAGGGCTGATCCACTTCATCAAAGGACTGATACATCCTATCAAAAGACTGATACTATAAACCTTTTAATACTTCATATGGGTGATACTAATATAACAAGTAATGGACTGAACTTTAAAGGGAATGGGATTGAATCAATAATGTAACAAACTAAATATTTAGGACTGACAAATGGGACTGAAACTCAAAGGCATTAGACTAAAAAAGATGGGAATATTAGACTGAACTAATTATCCTAAACTGATACCATACTCCAATGGGTCTGAACTGGATGTAAGGGGGACTGAAACTGATACATACAACTATACAACTGAAGACTAATAATCTATCTATTTAACTAATATATGACACCTACTCTATATTTACATCTCTGCATTGGGCTAACCTCCCAATCCTTGCTTAAGTGCAGGCAACCTACTACTGCCAAGTGTAGTCCCAGCACTTTCCTTCCAAACCTGCTCTCTGCAGGAGCTCCCCAAGCCTCCTGCAGTGAAACTAAGTCCCCTTGATGCCTGCACTCGAGTGGGCATCACTCTACTGCCCCAAAACCTGTGTATAGGCTCCAAAGCCAACCTTGGCTATGCAAGGTCAAGCCATACTGCCAAGGCCAGTTGTTGCTAAGCAAGTAACATTGCTACTTCTACTAATTTACTGGGCCAAACCCGATGTAATGACCCGCTCCGCCCTAGCGGAATGCCGATTCAAACGGCAAGTGCAACGACTCAAACGAGCCGTCGACCCGAAGAGTTGGCATCGACCTGATGAAGAATTGATGCAAGGCTTACATTGGTACATCAAAGATGAATCCAGACTTAGACTTTCAAAGGCGCGCTCGAAGTATCGCTCGGCCGATGCGAACATCGCTAAGGTGGGTGGCTCCGATGAACCCGTCTTTGCTTAGCCTAGACACATAACAATACGAACACTATTGCTAGAATCGCTAGGCGATAACACCGCGCATGCTAATAAATGACCCAACGAACCTAGCTAAGGGAATAATTCCATCTTGTATGCTTGTATAGAATATGGAAAAGGACATAAAAAAATGTGAGAACTCTCTTATCGTGCTCTATGCTCGTGCTAAGGCACAAGCTTACATTCTAGTTTTCTATGTGATCAACAATGAAACAATAAACGGTTTACAACAAAGAAATGAAAGACTATCGACATAGTCGTTCCGAGTAGAGTATAGCAATATTGGAAGACTTCGGGACCGATGGGTCGCCAAGGCGACTCCCGCACGAGGAGTTGCATAATGAATGAATGAATGAACGAATAAGTGAATGAATGAATACGTAAAGAATGAATGAATGTACGAACAAGTAAAAGAAAGAAATGAAAGAGTGAATAAAAACTAAGAAAGGAAAGATTGGTTAGCGACAGGTATGACGGGCACGTGCAACGGGACTCGCTACTCGCGCTGCACGGACGCCAACCTGGTCGATAACGCATTATGGCTCAGAGACAGCCTAAGGCCCAAAGACAGCCGTTAAGTTAAATGACAAGTCAATATGAAATGGTCGTGGACAACCGGCACGGGCGATGGGAGGGAATATCGTGGCCGTGAAGAAGGATTCCGCGGCACGATCGAGGAGGAGGTATATCGTGGCCGACCTAGGCGGAATCATACAGGGAGCTTACGGGCTGCTTTGAGTGGGGGCTAGGCCACTCAAGGAGACGTAAGGCCAAGCATTTTAAGAGACTATCAAGGTGTACCAGCTATCATGCTTCGATAGGTGAGAATGCCAAAGAGAATGTGTCCAAAATAGCTTGTGATGCCAGCGACCGGTGCATATAGATTAAGTGGGCTTTGCTGGTGGCAATCTACGTGCAAGTCCTTACATTGAAACAAAGTAGTCTAAGTTGACTAAATAAAGTGCCTTTTGTACATGCTTGAAATGTAACACACCAAATGATAAAGAGTACTTCATGTAAAATGAGTTAGAGGACGTGCCTACGACGCGCTAGAACCTGAGGCAGGGACACGCACTTGACATTGAAAGTTATATTGAATTGTTGACTAACTTGGTTTACTTTGGACAGGGAAGGCCGGACGGTATGTATAGGTAAGTCGTACATGTATTTCCATGCTATTACTTGAATTTGGTAACACGGGATAGGTTATGAAATATGCCATGAAACTGATCCTAAGGCAAGATTAGAAAGACAATGAATGATAGACGGAACACAAAAGTAAATAGAACATATTTGGTAATGATAGCATTGTGGGCGAGCTAGCCTCCCCACCAGTGCATAACAATGTACTGATAATCCCACAGTTTGCTTGCAGGACGCAGGAGTCGTCATCGGGTGCGGAGCTTCCCTCAAACGTGCTAAGGCGCACAGCTAACTCTGGAGCCTTGGAGCGTTGCAAGGAGCTGAAGAACCATATACAGGACATAATGTATCGGAGCATCGCCATGAATCATTCCATCTTGTAAGCCACTTGGCACGCCTTTTATGTTTCAGAGAGAGAGAGAGAGCTTGAGAGACTTGTATACTCGACCTAGCGCCGCTTGTAAACTTCTTGAATATCAATAAAGAGTTTGAATTCGCTTTAACTTGTGTTCATTTACTTTTTGCTGCAAATGGGGACACTCTGTGCGACTCTGTGGCCTAACTCGAATCGGTCGTTTCTGGGATTAGCCTTGCACGGGCGCAACCTAGGCCCGTGTGGCATCACGTCTTAGCGAGGATGATCGCTCCTGCAGGAGCGGGGCGTGACACCCAAGCCTTTTTTTCACCACTATCATTGCCCATCTATTTTGATCCCCCACAACCCGAGCCCTATCCAATATCAGTTAACCGATATGTATAGATGGGGCTCTACACAGGGACTTGGACATGCTAAGTCCCCTTAGCAAGCTTTATAGCAGTTTTTACTGCTTACAATTATTTAGATGGTCAAAACGGTCAACGGACAAGCCATCGAACTTGGATATGAACCCGACACATGAACCCGAGCCCAACCCGATAGTTGATCGAGTTCAAATATTTTAACCCAAATCCGAGCCTGAACCCGAGTATCTTCAACCCTAACCCAACCCATTAACGGGTTTATCCGATTGGGTTCGGCCCGCGTGTGTGTGTGTCCATGTGTGTCTGTGTGTGTGTGTCCATGTGTGTGTGTGTCTGTGTGTATGTGTGTGTGTGTCTGTGTGTGTGTGTGTGTGTCTCCACGTGTGTGTGTGTCCGTGGGAGAGAAGGAGGAGGAGGAGGAGGAGGAGGAGGGAGAGAAGTTAGGTTAGGGTTTGCTTGAGGAAGAGGATGAGGAACTCGAGGAGGTGGAGCTCGAGGAGGAGGAGCTCGACGGGAGGGGGGGGGGTAGGGGTTGCCGGGGGAGGGAGGGAGTCGCCGGGGGGGGAGGAGTCGCCGGGGGGGAGGGAAGAGCTCGAGGGAAAATTCTAAAATTTTCGAGTGCGGGAGAAAAAGGGAACAGTGTGCCCTAAGTAAAATGGTTAGCGACGTCAAGATTCGACGTCGCTAAACGTCGCAAACATTTTAATATATGGCGACATATTTTAATAATATGTCGCTGAAAGTCGCTATTCAGCGACGTAATTTATCTCCTGTCGCTGAACGTCGCTATTCAGCGACGTTTTGCGATGTCTATAGAAAGGAGTCGCTATATTCCATATTTAGCGACGTTATTCTGTGCCGTTGCTAAATTACGTCGCTAATAGATCATATTTTAGTAGTGTCAAATATGTTATCAGAATATATCTTAACTCAATTCATAAGAACTTATCTAGAAATAAAATTAAAGTCAACAACGAACATCAAGATTCACAATTTTTAACGAATCAAGGATAAGTAAATGGAAACAAACAAAAAAAGATACCGAGGTAGGATTTAGAGGGAGGTTCCCAGGGGATATCCTAAAGGTACTATATAGGTCAAGATTCCTAGAATATAATCTAAAACAAATCTTAACCTTTATATAAGATTGACTAATCATATTCTCTTCTCAGCCTAGATGATATATAAGTTCAACTTATACATTCTAGTTCCCTCTGGGGTCCATAAACTCATCCTAATGTAAGAATAGGTTCGATAACGGACATATATTTCAAAATCAGGACGAATAGAAGCAAGTGGGAAATAGACTCGAAAAACTTTCAAAATAACACTCCCAGGGGTCATCCCTGGAATCTATCAAGAGTTCCTAATATGTGGTTGAGTACCAAAATCCTAAAATATTCCATGACTCAATCTTAATCCTAGGGCAGGCTCGCAGTAGTACAGATAAGCTCAAGTACTACCATGACTTTGCATTAATCACAAAGACTAACCTGTATGGGCTACCACTAAAAACGTGTCACGACCCGCACCCGGATATGCAGGTACGAATACGTAAGCCACGCCCAGCCTACGTCGCAGTATTGACGGTAGAGCGCTATCAAGTATCCGATACTAACTACAACATCTAAAAGATCCATCACTATAAAGGTACTCATATCACATCACATATGCTAAGAAAGATAAGACAAGAAAGATAACAATATCACTAGAACAACTAGAATCTACATAGGATCAAATGAGTTAAGAAATGAAACGGAGAGAAACAATAAAAAAAACTAAAATAACTACCTGACCTAGAACTCCTGGGAGACAACTCACGGTGAAAGAATATCGAGATCTGCCTCAGCTAGCATCATCTTGTATTCCAATAATGAGGTCATAACAACTCCTAAAAATATTATCAACGTATCTAGTTGGGATGGGAACGAGTACATAAACTAACAGCAGTTGCATGTGAATTGAAAAATTCTATAAGAGACAATTATAGTGAAATACAAGATAAAATATCAAGACTAGAATATAAACAGGATATGTAAAACTAGATATCATGTCAGGGTATGAAATATAGGAATATAAAACAGTACAGAAGTATCTGATGTATAATGTGAACATAAAATAGTGTCTTGAGATACTAGAGCGTTATGTGATCGGCTTAGGAACTTGCACAAGAATATGGCCTGGCTAGTCATATATGAGATGTATGACTAACACTTGGCTAATTATACATGGGTTATATGATTAACACTCACATGAAACATGAATGGTGGGGTATGATCACATAACCTCTAATAACTCTCCATCCTCGAGTAGTATAATGGACCCGGACATGTTACGTCATGATGCAGGATTCTCTAAGAGGGTAGAAAATCTTTTTAGGAATCGACGTCTATACAAGTACAAGAAAACAAGATCAAACAATGTACCAATGTACCATGGTAACCCAGAAATGACGTCTCATGACAGGATCCAATGTATACTAGTCTGTATATCATCGTGTCAGGAATCAAGTAAAATACTATAACTGAATTGGATATAACAGATATCAAGATAATAAAAACTATCATAAAATGTACTCGACTGCTGTCCTAAGCAATAAGTGAGGGTCTATGACTGAACCAACGTCACAGTGACCTAATATGAATATACATAGTTACATAGTATTCTAGAGTAAATAATATATATATATATATATATATATATTTATTTTTTGGGAAAATAAAACCTTTATTGAGAGATAGGCGCAAAAGGCCTTAGTCTTAACAAGTAAGCGCCCCTAGCGCGAAAATCGACCCAAAACAAAGAGTGAAAAAAGGGGTTGCTCACAAAACGGTACGAGACCGAGCATCAGAAAGTTAGGCGAGCAAAGCAAGATCCCAAAGGACCCGCGGCCCAGCTCCTGTAAGAAGTCCAAGGCGGCCCAAAACTGGTTCAAGGTGTGGGTGCAACACCTCCTCCTCTTGAATATTTGCCGAACCACCTCTCTGTACAATTGGTAAAGTGGAAATTGGCGGCCTTCGAATCTGAATTTGTTTCTATTTTTTCATAATACCCAAAAAGCGGCGGCAGCGACGATCTGATGCCCGTGAGAAGTGTTCCAACTGGCCAGCAGATCGTTGATGCCCCCGGTCGTGGGGACCATTTTGTACCTGTGTTGAAGGTGTGTCCAAATGTTAGAGGCATAATCCCCATAGAGAAGGACGTGATCGGCGGATTCCTGTTGAGGATCAACGCAGCAGTGGCATTTGGACGCCTGACAGTAGCCGAAGGATTTGACGGCATCGTCCGTGGGGAGTTTCCGACGCGCGGCACGCCAGATTAGAATAGACCATTTCACAGGAATACACGTTTGCCAAAACTTGGCGGAAGGGGCAGTCGAGACTTCGAGGCCTCTGATGATGGCTCTGGCAGAAGCAAGGGTGAAGACGCCACCCGGATTGGGTGACCAACAGAGCACATCTACCGCGTCATTGATCGACAAATAAGAGGCAGCCAGGCTCGCCAAGGCCGTCGGGCCAAGCCAATCATGAACCTTGTCCCAATCCCATCCAGATGCGACCTCATCCCATAAGTCACGGATCTCGCACTGCGGTGGAGTAATAGCGTTGGGCCTGAGGATATCGTCTCCCAACCAGCGTTCCTTGCAAGCCTGCGAACGCCCATTGCCCAGGGTCAAACGAAAGTGAGGTTCCGCAAGGTTTCGGCCCCGGATGATGTGCCGCCACGACACGGAGGATCTGTTTTGGCAGACGCCTCAGTTAAGTGACAGAATCTGGAGTACCTCGCTCGCATGAACCTGGTCCAGATCGAGTTATCAGAGCAGATTTTCTACCACAACTTAGCCGATAGAGCATCGACCATATGGGCCAGCCTGCAGAATCTCAGCCCTCCCTCTATGGTAGGTTTAGCCATAGTAGCCCAACTGGCCCAGTGATACCTGTTCTTCCCCTCGAGATATCCCCAAAAGAACTTAGCAAGAATGGATTCAATAGAAAGTAGCACTTTGGTAGGGGGAGCACACCGCAAGGGTGTAAATGGGGATGGAGGAAAGGACGTGCTTAGTGTGCATAAGCTTCCTCCTTGGGGAAAGGGTGGTATTGTGCCAGCCCGTAATTTTCTGGCGAATCTTGCCCACCATGTGATCGAAAATCCCAGAGTTGGCTCTGCCGTACACCAACGGGCAGCCTAAGTAGAGGAAAGGGGGATAAGCTGTAGAGAAGGAAGTCATGGAGGACAACACCGCCGAGTGAGTTCTATCAGCTTTGTGATGAGTATAGATCACGCTCTTGCTATTGTTGATTTTCTGGCCAGAGCAGCGAGTATACTTGGCAAGAGTTCTAATCACCACCTCAATGGCTCCAATAGCACCGACGGAGAAAATGAGAATGTCGTCCGCGTATGCGAGATGAGTTATGAGAGGGCTCCCGATCGTTGTGTGAAAGTGCTGGAACCCTGGAGATCGCGGCATAATTTTGAGATTTCTGCTCAGAGCTTCCGCCGTGATGATAAAAATGGTGGCGGAGAGAGGGTCTTCCTGTCTGACCCTGCGAGTAGCTCTGAAGAAACCGTGAGGTTGACCGTTGATGACGGTGGAGAACCAGGAGTTGTTGATGGATCTAAAGATGATGTCGATAACTGGTTCCGAAAAACCAAAGGCTCTGAACACCCAGATCATGAACTGCCAGTCAAGACGGTCGTAAGCTTTTTCTATGTCCAGCTTGATGGCAACATTTCCCCTCCAGCCGGAAATTTCATACATGTGATCATCTCTTGGGCCAGTAGGATATTATCGGTGATGTTGCGACCTTTGACGAAGCCGCTTTGCTCTTCGGATATGATTCTGGGGAGGATGTCCGACATTCTGGAAGCGATGATTTTAGAGATAATTTTATTGGTGAAGGTGCAGAGGCTGATCGGTCTGAAGTCTTTGAAGGTGTCCGGGTTGTCTTTCTTGGGAATGAGGATAATGTGAGCGGAGGATATAGATTTCGGATAAGTGGCTCCTTAGAAAAATACGGTAGTGGCATCTCCAAGGTCGGACTTAATAATATCCCAGCAAGTGTGGAAGAACACCCCGTTGAATCCATCTGGACCCGGTGCGCTGTTAGCATTAATGGACCACACAGCAGTCTTAATCTCGTCGACAGAGGGGGGAGCGCCTAGGCAAACATTGTCTCTGTCGCAAATCAGGGAGGGGATCTCGGCCAGGAAACCGTCATCTTTTATCACGTCCTCTTTAGCAAATATATTAGAGAAATAGTTCGTGGCTGCCATCCGAATGTTCTCCTGATCGTCCACCAGTTGACCATTATCATCGCGGATGCGATGAATCTTCAGAGCGCTTCTGCGTCCTTTGACGCATTTGTGGAAGAACCCAGAATTCTTGTCCCCTTCCAAGTCCCAGGTTAATCTAGCCTTTTGTTTCCAGAATTCAGTTTCAACCCTGATTCTAGACTTAAGAATGGCCTTGGCTAGGTTGAGAGAAGCGCAATTTTCCTGGGACCCGAATAGGGCGAAGTCGATCTCCGCGCGGGTGACATCATCTTCAGCATCTTTAATTGCCTGAAAAATGTCACCGAACGCAATTTTGCTCCAGGCCGTGAGGGCTCTTCTAGTAGCTTTCAGTTTGGAAGCAAATCTGACTAGAGGTTCCGGGTGATCGACCGAAGCCCAAGCCTCTTCCACGATGTCCATGAACTGGGGGTGGTGGCGCCAGAAGTCCAGGAAGCGGAAGGATTTTTGGATGCGGTTATGAGAGATATTAATCTCGAGAAGGAGGGGGGAATGGTCGGATTCAGTGGAGTTCAGATGTGACAGATTACTAGTCAAGCCCAAATCCGACCAACCGTCGTTAACCATGGCGCGATCGAGGCGAGAGTATTGCCTACGCAAACCATCTTGCATGTTGCACCAAGTGAACTGGTTGCCGTGGAATGGGATATCGGTAAGGTGGGCAGTTAAGGCAAAATTATTGAAGTCCTCCATGGCCGAATGGGGGGGTCACGCCCCCCAGATTTCTCCTCTCTGCAAGAAACCTTGTTAAAATCACCGATGCACAGCCATGGCAAATCGTCGTGAGGAAGGGAGGGGCCCGACAGAAGCTCCCAAAGAACTTTACGCTCCGGGATGCTGCAGCTACCATGGATGGTCGAAATAAGGATGCGGGACTTGAAGGTGGGGTGTTCGACCCAACAGGAGAGGGCTTGGGGGAGTCGCTTATAATGCCGAAGCGAAAGTCAGCTGCGAAGAAGATCCAAATGTCGTGACATCCGAAGATCGCGGTAGGGAAACCCAGCTTGAGTTGAATTTCTTTCATTCTTTTGTGTTTAATTTTGGGTTCGATAATGACAAGCAGATCAATCCGATGAGCTTTGGTGAGGCTGCTTATCCGATTCATAGTCTGTTTGTTCCCAATGCCTCGAACATTCCAAGAAAGAATGTTAGGCATTAAGGGAGGGGGTAGTGGTGGTTTGCAGCTTTGCGGCGGATCTCGTGGTCATCGCCGTATGCTGCCTTTGTTTCTTGGATTTTTTTTTTTTTTTGAGAGGGTTGTTTCCTGGGCTGGTGCAGACGGGTTCAAGATACCTATCTGAACTCGGGTGAACGCTAGCGCCTGCCGGGAGGGATATGTCAGAGTCTTCACATTCCGCCAGGACGTAAAGAGGATTGTCTCGATCGAGGAACCCCGCTTGCTGAGCCTGCCAAAATCTTCCTGAGAGCGGGGATTGCGGGCGAGGAGGAACGGTGGCCGATCGAAGGGAGAAAGCTGGAATGGCTGCGGACGGAGCCCCGACTACCGCACCGATGGAGTGCGATCTAAGGTCAGCCGAAGACTGGACTCCAGAAGTATCGGAGAAGGAGGCTTGGGGGGCAGCGATGGAGAGAGGGGTGTTGGAGGTATTTTGGAGGGGGATGATGTCAGAAGGGGTGTTAGGAAGTCCACCGGGGATGGGCGACTCCGGAGAGCAGTCATCCGGATCGAAGTCGAGAGCTTCAAAGGAGTTATGAAGAGTGATGGCAAGTGAGGGGGCTTGGGGGTTAGAGGGGCGATCAGAGTCCTGCAGCTCCGGAGCGACAACAGCAGATTCTGAGACCAATGTTCCGCAGGAATTGAGTAAAGTATTGGCGAGAGAGGGTGTAGGTGCGGAGATATCAGCGGAATGAGATTGGGAACTCTGAGCGGGAGGAGCGGGTTTGGGATGGATCCGCGTTGTTTGGTGGGATGATGGAGCCGCAACAGTGCCACCCGCTTTCCTGGGGACAGGTTTCTTGAGTTCAGGGTGAGCGCGAAAGCAGTGTTGTAGAGAGTGTCCGCTCATCTGGCAGTATTGACAAAAAATAATGCTGTTGTCGTAAACCAGCGCTTGCCTGAATGATTTATCTCCGAGTTCTAACTCTATCTCCGAGGGTGGCTCGATAGCAAGGTCGAGCTCTACGCAAATCTTTGCATAGTTACATTTAGAGAGGTTTTTCGTTTCTTCTGCGATGGCGACAAGGACCCCGAAAGAGCTGGCGATCCTCTTGAGGGCCGCAGCAGGGAAGCACACAAGGGGGAGATTGGGAAGGGTGATCCAGGAGGTGATGATGGTCGAGTCGATCTTTGGGTTAAAATTCGGAGACCATTTGACAATTTTGGCAAACTGCGTGTCAATTTTGGTCGTGCCTTTCGACCACACTTTGCAGTAGTCCTGGTCGGAGGAAAGATAAAAGAACAGGTGTTTGGGGTCTAGAGGAGCTATCCGGTAAGTCGTCGAGAGACCCCAACTGGAGATGGCCTTCCGGACTAATGTTAGATTGGGACATCCGGATCCGAACTTGAGAACCAAAGTTCTGATGAAGGGGGAAGAGAGGGAGCGGATCTCCTCGCTGGAGAAAGGGACCCGAATAGGGTATCCGTCAGTCGGGGGCGTCAGATAGACGTCTGGCAGGACCACTTCAGCGGCCGGAAGAGGGCCAGACCGAATCCGATCAGGCCTTAGAGGGTCCGCAAAGGAGAGGGTGTTGGGGGTGGTTCTGCAAGCCGAAGTGTTCAGGCCAGAGGGGGTTCCACTACTCAAGGAGGGGGCTGCAACGGCAGGGGCCCTGCGAGAGAGGGGGTCTGAGGGAGGGAACCCCAGAACAACGGCGAGGGGCGGGGAAAGGGCACATGCAGCATACTGAGAGCCCACCCCAGCAGCAGTCGGGGTAAAGGAGGCTTGCGCCAAGAAAGAATCCGGGCAAGTAAAGGTCTGAGGGGGGGAGGGAGCTACGCCGGCGACTGTCCGGGGAACCGAGGCCGATCCCAGCAGGGGGAGGTCCGAGAGGGCACCGGGAGACGTACCCTGGGCGGGGACGGCCTTAGGGGATGAGGAGGGAGCTCCACCACCGGAGGTGGCCGGGGGAGCATCCTGGTGTGGGAGGCCCAACCGGGAGTGGGCGGAGTTGGGCCACGAAAGAGCAACCGGGGGTGCACCCGCTGTGCCGGGGACAAGGGGAGAGGAGGGGGGTTGATCGCTGCCGGCTGGCACGGCTGAGGTGGCCGGGAGAAGCGCCGAGGGGCTTCCGAGAGGCGGGGTCGACCTGCGCTGGGGCAACTGCGCAAGGGGGGGCGGAGGCGGCCACGTGCGCGAGGGGAAGCCCCACCATCTGCGCAAGGGGAGCAGCGGGAAGACCAGTGCGCGTGGGGGAGAGGAGGGGGGCCCTCGGGCTGCACACGAAAGAGGGGGGAGTCCAAACTGACCAGTGCGCGTGGGGAGTCTGAACTGCGCTGAACCACCAGCGCCAGGGGGAGAGAGTAGTCAGCCACGTAGGAGGGACCCACGTGCTGCGCAAAGGGACTTGTGCGCAGGAGCGGGTCAGCGGACCGCGCAGAAGAGTTGAGCCCATGCTGCTCCATGTGCTGCGCAAAGGGACTTGCGCGCAGGAGCGGGTCAACGGACCGCGCAGAAGAGTTGAGGCCAGGCTGCTCCATAGGGCTGGGGTCCACAGCATGGGGGATAGTAGCCTCTGCGCAAACCGTGGAGCGACCAAGAGGCGCAAAGAGAGGGACAGCTGCGCCGCCTGAGGAGTCAACGCACGGGGCCCGAGACTCGCGCCCCCCGAGGGTACAGGCCCACGTGGGTGGACGAGACTGAAGGGACACCTGCGAGCTATCACACGCCACCGGTGGGGGAAACGAGGAGCGGGTGACGTCGATCGGACGCTGAACGCCGGTGGATGGAAAACGGGGCCACCGCAGGGGAGCTGCCGCCGACGGCGAGGCTAGAGTAGCCGCACCCTGGACCACAGAGGGTGGAGGAGATACACGGTCGGCGCCGGGGGCAGAGGGGGGCGGCCAGCTCAGGGGGGCACCACCGCGGAGAGGGACCGCCGGAGCAGCTCCGCGGAACGATCGACCAGGTCCACGAGGTCCTGCGGCCAACTGGGTCAAAGATTGACTTACAGTTGACTTTGGTCAACCAGTCAACTCATAGTCTATTTTAGGTTAAACTAGGTCGAAGCTAGCCTCTATAATCATCTACTTGGTCAACTTATCAATTTCAGTGATGTGAAATCACTGGAATCGATGGATCTCAATTCCGATGCACGGATCTCAAACTCCGAACCAAAAAGAGAAGAATTATAACAAATGGTGATAAATAAGGGAAAATTTTTACAGATGTTGTCGGATGATGAAACAACCATCACCAACGTGTCCAGAATGGTCAAAATGGCTAGAATCGTCTACCCATAAGTCCAATTTAGATACAGGGGCAAAAAGGTAATTTCGGGTCAAAACGATGTCGTGTTGGACCCACTTTTCATCAAAAAATGTGTCAAGATAAAAGTCCCCAAAATCTAGCAAAATATATGTCCACAAATCCAAAATGACAATACGAACTCAACGATATATCCGAAATTGAATTCCGATGGCCCGATCTCAAATTGGTCCGTTGAACCGGATATTGGAGTCCGATTTACACGAAAATGCATGTCAGAACTAGGGACCACTAAATCTAGCGAAGTATATGTCAACGAGTCCATAATGGCGATACGAACTCAACGGTATATCCGAAATTAGATTTCGATGAGCCGATCTCAAAATGACCCGTTGACTCGGACTATGGAGCCCGCCATGTACTGAAATACGTACCGGGATCCATGTCCTCCAAATCTAACAAAAATTATATGAATTCATGCTAGAACGATGCCATGAGTCTACTGGGGGTGTCAAAAATTGAATCCGGAGCCCCTGATTCAAAATTAAGATTTTACAAGTTAGAAATTACGAATTCGAACGGCCAACTTTGGCGTCAAATTCAACCAATCAAACAAGTTCAGAATAAAATGAAACATAAGGGACATGAAGAGGGTTATACTAGCTATGCACAGGAACTAGTGGCAAGCCAAACGGAGCTGCGACGAAAGAGATACGAGTCCACGAAGTTGGCTCCACAAAACTGTCCAAAATATACACAATTTAAAGGGTCAACTTGGTGGCCGATTTTGATCTAGCAAACGATGGAATTAATGGTTGAAACTTGACATGGGTGAAGGGGTATACACCGAGATTGAGATGGAAGAAACAGATCGACGATTCGACGGAGGATTATCCATAAAATGTGCATAAAGTTGTTGCAACGAAATACGAATTCTGAGTTCAAAACTCGTGCGTCACGATGGAATGTCGTGCAAAACACAAGAATCACCTCTTTTACGCGTCGAGGAGGTCGACGACCGCCACAGGGAGGTCGCCCGGTGGTTCGTCGAACAAGGGGGGCGTTCGTGGTAACGTGAGGTGGTGCGTGGTGGTGTGGCTACGTCGCTGCACATGTGCGTTGCTGTCGCCCGTGCCTGGTGCGTGCAGACCCGCGACTGTGGTACCCCTCACGTACGCCTGCACGTGTGTGATTGGTATAGCCACGCCTGGCCGTGCCCGGCCGTGCCTAGCCGTGTGCTGGCCGCGCCTAGCCTGGCCATGCCTGTCGGGCAAGGGTGGAGGAGGAGAGTGGAGAAGAAAATATGATGATGGAATAGAGAAGTTGGTGAGAAGGAGGAGGAGATATTGTGAGGGGGCTCGACTAAAAATAGAGGGAGGCCTGCTGTTGTGTGAGGGAGGAGAGAGAAGAGAGGGCTGATGGTGATGGGGTGGGTGTTCGTATAATAAAGAGAGAGAGAGAGAGAGAGAGAGAGAGAGAGCGAGAGAGATAGAGAGAGTTGTGTATATATATTAGAAAAAGAGACAAAGAGAGATGAAAGTGATAAAGAGAGAGAGAGAGAGTGGGGTGTGCTGTATGATGGTATATATATATATATATATATATTTTTGGAAAAAAGAAACTTTATTGAATGATAGGCGCAAAAAGCCGAAGCCTATACGAGTAAGCGCACCTCGCGCGAAGAACGACAAAAAACAAAGACAAAAACACAAAGTGTTGCCCTCAAAACGGTAACTGTACCGAGCATGCGAAGGTTAAGCAGACAAAGCAGCGCCTAAGGAAAGAGCGCCCCAGCCCCTGTCAGCAGTTAAGGGTGCCCCAGAACTGGGTCGAGGAGTGAGTGCAATGTCTCTGCCTTTTGAAGATTTGCCGAACCACCTCACTGAACAAAAGGGGAGGCGATAAATGACGTCCTTCGAATCTGTATTTGTTTCTATTTTTCCATAAAACCCAAAAAGCGGCGGCAGCAACGATCTGATGCCCGTGAGACGCGTTCCAGCTGGCTAGCAGATCGTTGATGCCCCCGGTTGTGGGGACCAATTTGCACCTGTTGTGAAGTTGCGACCAAATGTGGGAGGTCGATTCACCAGAAAGAAGAACGTGGTCGACGGATTCTGGTTGATGATTAACACAGCAGTGGCATCTGGACGCTAGACTAAATCCAAAGGATTTGACAGCGTCATCCATAGGAAGTTTTCGACGTGCGGCACGCCATAAGAGAATGGACCATTTCACTGGAATGCACGAGTGCCAAAACTTGGCGGAGGGGGAGGTCGTTACTTGGGTTTCTCTAATGGTGGCTCTAGCCGATGCGAGGGTGAAAATGCCCCCCAGGTTGGGGGACCATCTGAGCGCGTCTTGAGCTTCATTGATCGACAGATTAGAAGTGGCCAGGCTCGCCATGACCGCCGGGCCAAGCCAATCACGAACTCTATCCCAATTCCACCTAGACGCGTCATCATCCCATAAATCCCGGATCTCGCACAGCGGCAGAGTAGAAGCGTTGGGTCTCGTCCCCCAACCAGCGTTCCTTGCAAGCTTGCGAATGACCATTGCCCAATGTCAAGCGCAAGTGCGATTCTACTAGGTTACGGCCGCGGATGATGCGTCGCCACGACGCAGAAGATCTGCTGTTGGCGGACGCCTCTGTTAAGTGACAGAATCTGGAGTATCTCGCTCTCATGAACCTGGTCCAGATCGAGTTTTTGGAGCAGATTTTCCACCATAATTTGGCCGAGAGGGCGTCGACCATGTGGGCAAGTCTACAGAATCCCAGACCGTCCTCTTCAGTAGGTTTGGCCATGGTAGCCCAACTGGCCCAGTGATGCTTGTTCTTTCCCTCGAGGTGACCCCAAAAGAAATTGGCGAGACTGGACTCAATAGAGTGGAGCACTTTGATGGGGGGTGAGCACACGGCTAGGGTGTAAATGGGGATGGAGAAAAGGACGTGCTTTATGAGAATAAGCTTTCCCCCAGGGGAGAGGGTTGCGTTATGCCACCCCGCTATTCTCTGGCGAATCTTGCCCACCATGTGATCGAAAATGCCAGAGTTGGCTCTACCGTACACCAACGGACAGCCTAAGTACATGAAAGGAGGGTAAGCTGTGGAGAAGGAGGTCATGGAGGCCAGCACTGCTGAGTGGGCTCTATCGGCTTTGTGATGAGTGTAGATCACGCTCTTACTGTTATTTATTTTCTGGCCAGAGCAACGAGAGTAGTTGGCAAGAGTTCTAATAACCACCTCAATGGCCCCAATGGTGCCAGCAGAGAAAATGAGGATATCGTCCGCGTACGCCAGATGAGTTAAGAGAGGGCAACCGGTCGTGGTATGAAAGTGCTGGAATCCGGGAGCTTGTGGCATGATTTTGAGGTTTCTGTTCAAGGCTTCGGCCGTGATGATGAAAATGGTGGAGGAGAGGGGGTCTCCCTGTCTAACTCCGCGAGTGGCTTTGAAGAAACCATGAGGTTGGCCGTTGATAACGGTAGAAAACCAGGAGTTGTTGATGGATCTAAAGATGATGTCGATAACCTGTTCTGAGAAACTGAAGGCTCTGAGCACCCAAATCATGAACTGCCAGTCCAGACGGTCGTAAGCTTTTTCCATATCCAGTTTGATGGCGACGTTCCCCCCCTGGACGGGAATTTCATGCAAGTGATCATTTCTTGGGCCAGGAGGATATTATCAGTGATATTACGCCCTTTGACGAAGCCGCTTTGTTCTTCAGAGATGATTCTGGGGAGGAGGTCCGACATTCTGGAGGCGATGATTTTAGATATAATTTTGTTGGTGAAAGTGCAGAGGCTGATAGGTCTGAAGTCTTTAAAGGTCTCCGGGTTGTCTTTCTTGGGAATGAGGATGATGTGGGCGGAGGATATAGATCTCGGATACGATGCTCCTTGAAAAAATGCGGTCGTGGCTTCCCAGAGGTCGGACCGAATGATGTCCCAACATGTACGAAAAAACACCCCGTTGAACCCGTCCGGCCCCGGCGCGCTGTTAGCATTAATGGACCACACAGCGGTCTTCACCTCGTCAACAGAGGGGGGAGCGCTGAGGCTCAGGTTATCCCTATCGCAAATCAGGGAGGGGATCTCGGATAGGAATCCGTCATCTTTAACCACGGCCTCTTTAGCAAACATGTTCGAAAAATAGCTCGTGGCTGCCGTCTGAATGTTCTCCTGATCGTCCAGGAGTTGGCCATTATCGTCGCGGATGCGATGGATCTTGAGAGAGCTTCTGCGCCCTTTGACGCATTTGTAAAAGAAGCCAGAGTTCTTGTCCCCTTCCATGTCCCAGGTTAATCTAGCCTTTTGTTTCCAGAATTCAGTTTCAACCTTGATTCTAGATTTAAGGATGGCCTTGGCGAGGTTAAGAGAGGCACGATTCTCCCGGGAACCGTCGACGGCGAAGTCTATCTCCGCATGGGTGACATCGTCTTCGGCATCTTTAATGGCCTGGAAAATGTCTCCGAACGCAATTTTGCTCCAGGTCGTAAGGGCTTTCCTGTAGCTTTGAGTTTGATAGCAATTCTGACCAGAGGATCCGGGTGTGTGACAGAAGCCCAAGCCTCGTCCACAATGGGCATGAACTGGGGGTGATGGCGCCAGAAGTCAAGGAATCGGAAGGATTTTTGGATGAGGGTACGGGAGTTGTTAATCTCAAGAAAGAGGGGAAAGTGATCAGATTCGGTGGAGTTCAGGTGCGACAGATTACTGATCAATCCCAAATCCGACCAACAGTCATTCACCATGGCCCGATCAAGGCGAGAGTACTGCCTACGCGATCCATCTTGCATGTTGCACCAAGTGAACTGGTTGCCGATAAAGGGGAGAGTGGAAAGGTGGGCAGCTAAGGCAAAGTTGTTGAAGTCCTCCATGGCCGAATGAGGGGGGTCGCGACCACCGGATTTTCCTCTCTGCAAGAGACAGTGTTAAAATCTCCGATGCAAAGCCACGGCATATCTTCGTGGGGAAGGGAAGTCCCCGACACAAGCTCCCAAAGAACCCAACGCTCCGGGATGCTGCAGCTACCGTGGATGGCCAAAAGAAGGATGCGGGACTTGAGAGCGGGATGCTCAACCCAACAAGATAGGGCCTGAGGGGAGTCATTAATAATGCCAAAGCGAAAATCAGCGGCGAAGAAGATCCAAATGTTGTGACATCCGAAGATTGCGGAAGGGAATCCCAGCTTGAGTTGAATTTCTTTCATTCTTTTGTGGGGTATTTTGGGTTCAATAATGATCAGTAAATCAATCCGATTGGATTTGGTGAGGCTGATGATCCGATTCAAAGTCTGTTTATTCCCAATGCCTCGAACATTCCAAGAAAGAATGTTAGGCATTAAGGGAGGAGGCATGGATGTTTTGCAGCTTTGCGGCGGATCTAGTTGTCATCGCCGTACACTGTCTTTGTTTCTTGGATTTCTTCTTTTTCTTGGTACAGTTGTTTTCTGGGCTAGCATAGACCGGGACCCGAGTCCCATCAGAACTTGAGTAGGCGACTGTGACTGCCGTAGGGGAATTGTCAGGGTCTTCACACTCCGCCAGAGCGTAAAGAGGATTGTCTCGATCAAGGAAACCTGCTTTCTGAGCCTGCCAAAATCTGCCGGTGAGCGGGCGAGGAGGAGCCATGGCCGGGCAAGTAGGGGAAGGAGCATCGGCAGAGGGCGGAGGACCGGCTACCGCACCGATGTGGATCGGTAAGAGACTGGCCGAAGACTGAGCATTGAGAGACATAAGATCGGAGGAGGAGGTGGAGGAAGCGTCGGGGGAGGTAGGAGAGATGTGGTGGATTTGGAGGGGAATGAGTGCGAGGCCAGAGTGGGGAGGTGGTGGTGGGCTGGGCAGTCCACCGGAGACAGGCGTCTCTGGAGAGCACTCATCCGGATCAAAGTCGAGAGCTCCGAAGGAGTTATGGAGAGTTATGGCGAGTGATGGGGATAGAGGGATAGAGAGGCAATCAGGAAATTCGCGAGACTGGACTCAATAGAGTGGAGCACTTTGATGGGGGGCGAGTACACGGCTAGGGTGTAAATGGGGATGGAGGAAAGGACGTGCTTTATGAGAATAAGCTTCCCCCCCGGGGGAGAGGGTTGCGTTATGCCACCCCGCTATTCTCTGGCGAATCTTGCCCACCATGTGATCGAAAATGCCAGAGTTGGCTCTACCGTACCCCAACGGACAGCCTAAGTACATGAAAGGAGGGTAAGCTGTGGAGAAGGAGGTCATGGAGGCCAGCACTGCTGAGTGGGCTCTATCGGCTTTGTGATGAGTGTAGATCACGCTCTTACTGTTATTTATTTTCTGGCCAGAGCAACGAGAGTAGTTGGCAAGAGTTCTAATAACTACCTCAATGGCCCCAATGGTGCCAGCAGAGAAAATGAGGATATCGTCCGCGTACGCCAGATGATATATATATATATATATATATATATATATATATATATATATATATATATATATATATATAAATAGAGAGAAAGAGATATTTAAATCAAGTAGAGAGAGAAAGAGAGATATTTTAGAGTAGGGAGGAGAGAGAAATAGTGGGGTATTTGGGTATTCATGAGAGGACAACATGAAGTTTGGGTTGGGTTCAATTGAGTCGAGTTGGGTCAAAATCACTTGGTGCAATAAATGATTTAATTTAATCATTTATGATCACGGATAAATAAATAGCATGTAGGGACTCAAATGAATGGGACACAAGTGTCATGTGGGTAGTAGGCTTAATGTGGGCCGTGTCCATATTTTGGGTCGACAGGTTTGGGCCGAAAGGGTGTCCCCAATTCAAGTCAGAAATAAATGTGACTCCGTGGGATGAATTAAGATTTGCTCGTATGCCAAAAAAGTTATGCGAAGCAAATGAAGCACAAGATGGTGTGTCTGAGTAGGACATGAAGGTCATGGGTATAGGGTGTCTCGGCTAGATCATGCACGAGAAGTTGGTTTTGAGAAAACGACTAGTCATGTGCTCCTAAGTTAAGAGTCACGGCAACGTGCATATGATGATCAAAGATAAAAGTGGAAAATTTGTTAATAATTATTCAACGATCAAATGGCCAAAATTGATCCGAAGTTACGCGATGCAAACAGGGTACAAAAAAAAGTTTGGGTAGGACATGATATATCAAAATGAAGATAATCTTGTCTACTACAAACTCGTAAAGGAAGTTTTTCGAGATTGACATCTTTGACGCTCCAGAAATCAAAGTCACAGAAAAAAGCATTAATGATAATTAAATAAAAACAAATTATCGAAAATAATTTATTTAGAGAATTTGAAAAATCCCTAAAATTTAGGAGGCTCACACGGGTAGCTCATCCGGGAACACGTCTGAGAATTCTGCCACAACGTCGGTTTGATCCGCGTTTGCACCATCCTGTTGCGTGTCTCGAACGGACGCGAAGTAGCCT
Organism: Iris pallida; assembly: GCA_029216955.1. NCBI lineage: Eukaryota > Viridiplantae > Streptophyta > Magnoliopsida > Asparagales > Iridaceae > Iris > Iris pallida. The sequence continues at coordinate 5,065,910 of JANAVB010015800.1, forward strand.
TCGCATCCGAAATGTAGCATCCGCTGAGCAGAGATTGTCGAGATCACCAAGCTGGTTTTCAATGCTTCACCACATGAATAGCAGAACTCATTCTCCTCCGGTAGACGGAAGGTGACGTTCTTTCCTGCACAATCAATAGTGGCCGAGCAAGCGCGGAGCCAATCCATCCCTAGGATGATATCGTAGTCCTTAAGGTCCAGAACTATTACATCTAGAGTCAATTTCCTCCTACCTATACATATGCAGCCGTCTCTACAGATAGTGTTTACATGGATTTGTGTGCCCGACGGGGTGCTAACGCTAAGATTAAGGCCTAATGGTGCCATGGGGAACTTGTGTTCATCAATAAAATCTGCTGATATAAAACTATGGGTAGCACCCGAATCAAACAATACACAAACAGATTTATTATTGAAGGGTATTATACCTGTCACGACTGTATCTGAGGCAAACGCCTCATCTCGAGTCATGGCATAGACGCGGCCTTGGACATTGGAACGATGATCTTGACCATATTGTGGCACGGAATGTTGGGCTTGAGACGCTGGTCCCTGGTTCCCTAGACGATGTTGCTACTGCTGAGGTACCATTGGGTTCGGTCTCTTGGCCGGGAAATTTGAACTGAAGTGTCCCCTTTTACCACAGTTCCAGCATCCTCCTTCAAGAACTTCGCAATCGACGGCTAGGTGTCTGAATCAGTGACATCAGTTACAGCGAGGTCCCGTGTTCCGCCCTTGGTAACCGCTTTGGTGCCCATTGTTCAAACGCTTGGTCACATTGTGCCCTCCTGCATTGCTAGGGCGCTTATGATTGTATGTATACATAATGCCGACAGCAGCTGGAGGATATTGGTGCTCAAGGCGGAGAGCGTGATTCAGGGACTCGCCCATGTCTTGTATTTCAGAACTGACACATGAGCAGAGATAGAGGGCTGTAGACCCACTTTAAACCGCCAAGCGCGACTCTCCATTGTAAGCAAGAATGATCCAGTAAATTTGGCTAATTTAATGAACTCTGCTGCATACTGCCGTACCGTCATATTCCCTTACTTTAACTACATAAATTCATTCTCCTTTTCTTATCGAACGACTGCAGGGAGGTACCCGATTTCGAACGCCCGTCGAAAGGTGGCCCAAGAGCTTGCCGCTGTCTCGTCGTTATGTCAGATCGCTCGCTTTTATATGGCCCACCAGTCATGCGCGTTCAATCGGAGTCGAAGCTGAGCATACGCAACTTTCTTGGACTCATCAACGCCTAGAAGCTCAAATCGGTCTTCCAGCTCCTCCAACCAATCGATCGCCAAGGAAGGATCTTCAGTACCGCATAAGGATGTGCGGCAATTTTTTTATAAATTTTGACACCCCGAAGTTAGAACTCCTTGGTGTTGCAGGTAGTCGCTCGGGTACCTCCGGCTCGATCTTGATCGGTCGGACCGCAGGCTCGGTTACGGCATGAGTCGTTACAGAGTTGCCGTTGGCGACAACTGTCTGGACGATTTGATGAAGAGTATCATGCTGCTTCTGCTGTAACTTAAATTGTGCATTGAATCAAGCCTCAAACTAAGTCTGTCGTACCTCAGCTTGCCTCTGCTGGTCTTCAACGTACTGTCGATGCTGTTCGTTTAGGCGCTGATTAGCCGTGGCCTGATGTTTTTGCGCTTCCAGCATGCGCATCATCCCTTCCATGGGTTCCCCTCTCCCGAGCTACTTGAGCCGCTCGAAGCACTTACTTTGTTCCCGTCCACAACTTCTCGGACTTCTGGGATAGGGGACAACTTATATTAGTCTCAAGAAATGTTACAGACTTACTGTATGGAACAATACATCTCATCAACAAGAGGTCAAAGATTCGAGACCCAAACAGAAGGCCAAAGGACGTAAAGCCGTGCTCTGATACCATTATGTCATGCCCCAATTCTGTAGAATCGATAGTCATCCCCCAAGCGTGATGTCGTGCGAACCTAAGTTGTGTTCGCACAAGGCATAGTCATAAAGTTTTCCGAAACACAACAATAAGGGAATGCACAGAGTAAGTTGAACACATTATATAGAAGAAAACTTAAGCTTTATTGATAATGAACATCATATTACAGTCTCGATACAAGGTACCGTGCGGGCTATAAACTGACTCCATTACAAAATAAACATCGATGAGATAGCCGTTCCATACATCGTACCCCTTATACAACCAAAGTATGCAGACACCTGGGATATGGAAGAGTTGAGAAATCTCAGCTTGGACAGTTACGAAGTCTTCAAAAGAGATTGAGTCAAGGCTTTGTACGTACGGACGAAGCTACAAAACACACGAGCGCTGCCTTCAGTCATGCAACACGCTCATTCTGATTTATAGCACCTGTGGAGAGCGAGGATCAGTACAATCAACGTGTATTGGCAAGTGGATAATTATTTTCCATACTCTCATTTGGTTCGAGAATTTAGATAAAACCTACAACTTGTTTTAGGTGATCTTTATAACCAACCTAGTCAGTTAAATGTAAGCAGTTTGATGGAACATAAATAAGGAGGATTTACGCTAGAACTTATCCACGACATAGTGTGCCGTGCAACATAAAGCTTACCATGTTCTTCCCTGTCATATTGCATAACATAAGTTTAACTAGTACATAATTGCGGAGGTCATTGGCATAAAAACCGTTCTGGACATAGCTTAGTTTAGATGGTGCACGTTCAACGCAGTTAGCGAGCCCCGTTGAAGGAGCACCGAATACCCACGGTACAATCCAACATAGCTATCGCGTTTCTTCCTTGGCCGGATCGATCCTGTGGCCCCGATACTACTAAAATATGCTTAATTGGTGACGAAAATTTAGCGACGTTAGCAAAATGTCGCTAAATTGTGTACATTAGCGACGTATAAATGAAACATCGGTAACCGTCACTACTAGCGACGCAAATAGCGACGTGACAACGACGTATATTAGTGAGTGAGCTAGTCGTCGCGAAACGTCGCTACAACGTCGCTAATTGTGACTTATTTAGCGACGTTAATAATAACGTCGCAAAATTCTAACTAAATTAAATTTCCCTCCCGATTCATTATCCTCCATCATTTTACTCTCTCACTCTCTTCCTCCGACCCTCTCGCTCTCACTCTCTCCGGTGCTCTCGCTCTCACTCTCTTCGGCGACTTCACTCTCTCCGGCAACTTCACTCTCTCTGGCGACTCTCCTCTGGTACGTGACTCCCTCTCTCTCTCTATTTGTTGTTGGTGGTTGGGGGGGGGTGCTGGTAGCTCGGGGGGAGGGGCAGGGGGTACGGGTGGTTGGGGGTGAGGAATGGTTGGGGGGGCTGGGGGGGCAGGAGGGGTGAGGGCGGCTGAGGGGAGGAGGGGGGCTGGAGGAAGGGGAAGGTTAGGGTTCGGGTTAGGGGAGAGGGGCGGAGGGGGGGGGTGAGGACGGCTGGGGGGTGAGGGCGGGGGGGCTTCGGAAGGGAGGGGGATGGTGGGGGAAGGGTTGGGGATAGGGTTCGGGTTTGGATTAGGGGTAGTATAGGGGTTGGAGGGCTGGGGAGGGGAGGGGGGCTGGTGGAGGAGGGGTTAGGGATAGGGTTCGGGTTAGGGTTCGGTGTGGTGTAGGGAGGGGAGTGGGGAGGGGTACGGGGGGGGGGGGGGGGGTGGGGTCTGGGTCAGGGGCACCGATAGTGCCGAAAAAGCTGATAATTTAGTAATAGTTATTTGTTTTCCGACACCAAAAAATGTGATACTCTGATTCGAAACCACGTACCGATAGTGCCGATATTTGTAACACGTAGTTTCCTTGATCCCGATACTCATAGGAATGGTCCCGAGTCACGGCCGTAGTATGTAGTATATTCGTTTTAGTTTGTAGTATATTCGTTTTAGTTTTAAAGTTTTAGTTTTGAAGTTTTAGTTTTGAAGTTTATTCATTTTAGTATGTAGTATGTAGTAGGAATGGTCCCGACTCATAGGAATGGTCCCGAGTCACGGCCGTAGTATGTAGTATATTCATTTTAGTTTTGACGTTTATTCATATTTGCAGATATCTAGAAATGGCTATATCCATGTATCTGCCAGACCGTTCGTGGATGTACAACCGTATTCGAGATGACAGGTGCGGTATGCGAGATGAATACATCGCCGGTGTAGAACAATTTCTCCAATTCGTGAAGGCATTTCCTCAATCCATGGACGGCATGGACATTAAGTGCCCATGTGCAAAATATCGAAACATGAAGTTTCAACCAGAATTGGATGTGACGTATCACTTATACACAAAGGGTTTCCTTCCGAATTACTACCAATAGACCGCACACGGAGAGCTTGTACCTTTAGCATTCCAATCGGAGCCTTATGTGGAGCCTTATGTGGAGCCTTTTGTGGAGCCTTATATGAATGTCCACAACCGTACTGGTGTCGGCAACGAGTACGTGAACATGGTCTTCGACGCTGCGGGGCCTAGTTTTGATCCATACAATCGTGACGCAGCTGAGGAGGCACCGAATGCCAATGCCGCAAAGTTCATGGATTTGCTGGAGAATACAAAGAATCTTTTATACCCTGGCTGTGAGGACCATTCATCATTAGAGGTGATCACTGGCTCTTGAGCATAAAGTCTGACTTTGACATGTCGCAAGAATGCTACAATAGAGTGCTCGAGTTGATTATCGATATCTTGTCGGAGGGTGCCAAGTTACCAAAAGACTTCTACCGCTCTAAGAGGATGGTGAGATCTCTCTGGATGGGATACGATAAGTTCGATTGCTGTCAGAACGGATGCATGCTTTACTACAAAGATCACAAGGATACAGAAGTGTGCAGATTCTGTGGTGCTGATCGCTACAAGCCAACTGCTGCATGCAAGTCTAGAAGACCGACTGCTTCAATGCACTACTTACCGTTGATGTCGCGGTTGCAGAGATTGTTCAAGGTGAAAGAGACTGCCAAAAATATGAGTTGGCACAAGTGACAACAGACCGAAGGAGTGTTGGATTACCCATATAATGGAGAAGCGTGGAAGCACTTCGATCGAGCATATCATAATTTTGCTTCTGATGCGCGTAATGTAAGGTTGGGGCTCTGCTCTGATGGTTTCACCCCATTTTGTCTTTCAGGCTCGCAATATTCATGATGGCCGGTAATCGTCACTCCGTACAATCTACCGCCTTGGATGTACATGAAAACATATTACATGTTCTTAACTATTATCATCCCCAGTCCGAACAACCCGAAGAGGAACATCGACGTATATTTACAGCCGTTGATAGATGAGCTGAAGCAGCTATGAAAAACAGGGGCGTACACATATGATGCTTCGAAAAAACAAAATTTTCAGATGCGGACAGCACTAATGTGGACAATCAATGACTTTTCGGCTTATGGAATGTTATCTGGATGGAGCACTCATGGTCAGCTTTCATGTCCGTATTTCATAGACCGCACTAAGGCTTTTCGTTTGAGACACGGAGGAAAGCCATGCTTCTTTGATTGTCACCGACAGTTCTTGCTGAAAGACCATCCGTACCGTAGGAACAAAACTATATTCCGTGTCGGAGCTATGGAGAAGGGCGATCCACCGCCAATGTGGTCCGGAGAGGACACATGTGAGCAAGTAAAAGAAATCCCAAGTGCTATTGAAGATCCTACAACGAGCAGCCGTTCTGAGGGGTTTGGCGAAGATCATAACTGGACCAAAAGGAGTATATTCTGGGATCTGCCATATTGGAGCACAAATCTGATTAGACATAACATTGACGTCATGCATATCGAGAAGAGCGTGTTTGATAACATAATTAATACTGTAATGGACGTCAAGGGAAAGACAAAAGACAATCAGAAGGCTAGATTGGACTTAGCTAAAATATGCAGACATCCTACATTGCACATGATAGACAACGGAAAGGAAAAGCTTTTGCGGCTTAAGGCAATCTACTCGCTGGACCAGGAGGACAAAGTGAGACTTTGTAGATAGATCCAGGACTTGAAATTTTTGGACAGATACGTCTCCAATCTAAGAAGATGTGTCGAATAAAGGAGTATAAACTGACCGGAATGAAGAGCCACGATTGCCACATATTCATGGAGAGGTAAATTCCTGTTGCATTTCAAGAATTATTACCGCCGGTAGTCTGGGATCCATTAACAGAGCTTAGCATATTTTTCAAAGATCTTTGTTCTTGCAAGTTGCTCGTCGATCGTTTGAGAAGCAAGAGAAGGACATTGTGGTAACACTTTGTAAACTTGAGAGAGATTTTCCTCCTGCATTCTTTGACTCAATGGAGCATTTACCGATTCATCTTATCCATGAGACTCTTGTTGCTGGACCTGTCGGTTATCGTTGGATGTACCCGTTCGAGCGACAGTTGAACCACCTCAAGAGAAAGATGAAAAATAAGGCGCAGGTGGAGGGTTCTATTTGTGAAGTATATGTCCTTGAGGTGATTTCAAACTTCTGTTCCATTTATTTTCAGCCTCATATTGCTACAAACAGAACAAGGGCTCCCAGAAATGACAACGGCTATGAAGTTGGTATTGAGGAAAAGCTGAAAGTATTTACTACCTACGAAAAACCATCTGGTAAAATAAAAAAAAGATATCTAAATTACGACGAGGTTGGCGCTGCAATGTTATATGTATTGCGCAACTGCGATGAGGAAGAAGTGGACAAGCTAGAGGGGTAAGTAAAATTATTTTGCGCGCTTCGCTGCTTTTGAATATAACTAATATACCTATGCTTCGTTGCTTTTCAGCATGTTTAAGGATGAGGTAACGTCCAACAATCCGTACGCAACCGAGGAGGAAGTAGAACAGCAAATGAGACTTCATTTTCCTTTTTGGTTGAGAGCATATGTACGGATATCTTCACAATTTACTTTTTCTGTACATTTATACTTGCACATAATAATTAAGTTAGCATCGTTTATATGGTATTTAGGTTGATCGTCCGAAGGCAATCCTTGAGAATGAGTATATTAAAACTCTAGCCAAGGGGCCAATTTATCAAGTGAAGACCTGGCCAAGTTACTGCATAAATGGTTTCAGGTTTAAGTCAACAAATGCTCAAATAAGAGACGATATCTTGGATTTGGATTCTACGAAGAATAGCTGTTTGTGCATAAAATCTTCAAACTACAAAGACGTCGACCCGGCAATGACTTCTTTGGCGTCTTACGGGGGATTGTGGAACTGACATACAATTATGCTATAGAACCTTGTAAGATTGTCTTGTTCAGATGTGACTGGTTCGATCCGATCCAGGGTCGAGGTTGGAGAGTTGACAAACATGGTCTTGTTGACATAAATTATCGCCGTCGATATCAAGCTTATGAGCCGTTTGTTTTAGCAAGCCAGGTTCAGCTAGTTTACTTTATCAGCTATCCAAAATGAGGAGCTGGGAGATCAGATTGGTGGGCAGTCTGTTAGACTAAAGCTCGGAATACCTTCAATGTCGACGAGATAGCTTATCAGGAAGACGAACTACCTCTTATTACAAATATTATCGATGTAGACTCAACGAAAGTTCCTCATGACATGTTTCATCAATTGGAAGAGTTAGAAGTATCAGAAGAGGAAGAGGAAGTTGATAGAAGTGAAGAGGAAGAGGAAGAGGAAGAGGAAGAGGAAGAGGAAGAGGAATCAGAACAAGATAAATTTTCAGAAGAGGATTGAATATATTTAATTTTCAGATGTATTATTTATTTTTGTTTTTTTCAGATGTAGTATGGTTTACTTTTGTTTTAGCGACGTTAATAAGCGTCATTTTCAGATGTAGTATGGTTTACTTCTGTTTCTTTCAGATATAGTATGGTTTACTTAGCGACGTTCCCTAGTTGTAGTATGGTATACTTTTATTTTTTTAAGATGTAGTATGGTATACTTCTGTATTTTTTCAGATATGGCTCGACGTGGATCATTTGGTTTCGGTGCTGGTGGGAGTCGACGACCCCGACAGTCTCCATCTACCACTCCTACCGACTCCTCATCCCTCCGTACTCCAATATACACTAGCGGTCTAGTCATCGGCAGTGCCTCCTTACCAGCTCTAGCAGTTCGAGGCTAGGGCCTTCTTCTTCTACGCAGCCAGTACCGTCGAGTATTCCAGAGGTTGACTCCACTATTGAGGAGCAGGTCGAGGCCCACGTCGAGGTCGAGGGCGATGGCGAGGCCTACGCCGAGGGCGAGGGCGAGGCCGAGGGGCAGGCTGCAGACAGGGGCAGGGGCAGGGGCGGGGCAGGGGCATAGTGCAGCTCCCATTTAAGACAGATCCTCCGTGTCGCCCAGAGGGGGATCTGAGGTTGGAGATTTGGGCCTGTACTCGGACCAGGCGGTAAGTAAAATTGTTGCATTTAATTTGTTTAAATTTATTATAAACGTGTTTAATAAATTTTAGTTTCCATTTTACAGGTATTATCCCTCCTCCGTACACCAGTCGCTGGGTACATTCCTTCGACAGAACTACGGGGGGCCTGGATCAACTGGAGGGATCCCGACCGACAGGAAGGCCTTCTGGTTTGAGCACTTTTCGGTACGTAAAAGTTTATTTCCTTTTAACATTTAGTATGTTATGTTATAACTTATGTACTTCTATGATTTTTTCAGCGGGGTTACTTTTTTTCTCCCCACCGCGCCGTTGCTGTCGATGCTATATTTTCCAGCGTCGCCAGCAAGCTCATTAGGGACGCGATCATCGACCAAAAGAATCGCAACCGCCGGGGAGAGCCTATTCAGAGTTGGATCTCTGCCGCCGACTGGACGGTATTGAAGAGGAGATTCGAGGAGGAAGCCTACAATGAGAAGTCCGCGAAGTCTAAAAGAGCGCGACAGGCGGGGTCGCAGTGGTGTGGTGGATCAAGGTCCATCATGGATTTCTTCACCCATATGGTACGTATCTCGCTGTATATCCATAATTAATACTTTATAGTAATATATTTCTTTCAACTTAACTGACAAATCATATAATAATTTTGTAACATGTTGAACCGGAAGAAGACCCGAATATGGTGACCTTGTTCCTCGCCACGCACACGAAGGGGGAGCGGTTCATAGACAACAAGGCCTGGGACATCTACGTAAGTTTTACTTAATGCTAGTTCATTAATATTAATTTTTAGTTACGTAGAAAATTCATATAGATGTTATTTTTAGGCCGAAAAGTTTTACTTAATGCTAGTGCATTAGTATTAATTTTTAGCGACCACGTGAGAATTCATATAGATGTTATTTCTAGGCCGAGTTTTTGAGGCTTAGGGAGGCCGGGCCGACACGATCAGAGGGAGCTGGTGCCAGCACTTCCCAGCAGCCCCTGGCCGCCGCAGCTCAGTCAGATGACGAGCTGTGGATGAGGGCCATTGGTGGTATGCATAGGGGTACGTACTATGGTACGGGCTCCTATGGTGCCTTCATTACGTCACAGGCCTCTGCGGCCGCCACTAGTGTGCCCGGCCCCACACATACTGAGGAGTCGCTCTGCCAGCAGCAGAGTGACGTCCTTGCGCAGATCGCAGCTCTGCGTGACGAGATGCTGCAGAGGATGCGGGCGTCGCATACAGATGATTCTGCACTCATCTCACGCTTTGAGAGGCTGGAGGGGACTACGGAGGTGCTGTAACAGATGTCCCGCGCTACGCAGGAGGCTACGCAGCGGTTGGTCGAACAGATACAACATTTACAGAAAAGGCTGTGGAGCGACCGTCTGCTGGTACGTCGGGAGCATCGTCTACATCCGGCGGTGCATGGGAGGACATGTTCGTCCACCTGTTGTCACCGGAGGAGTACCAGACGATCCTGACGTTGCGACGACAGTCATCTGGTGGCGCTCCTCCTCCAGCACCGGGTTCGGGTCCAGCTCCAGCTCCAGGCGATTAGTACTTTTGTTTTTGCATTTTTGGACTATACTATATTGTTGACTTTGTACGTATTTGGGGATATTCAGTTTTTTCGTTGAGGATACTGAGTTTGTACGTATTTGGGGATATTGATTTGGTTTGTTCAGGATATTATATATTGATATTGTTCGTTGTGGATAGTATTTTTTTCTTTATATTTTTTGTATATTCTAGAATGTATTGTGCGTGCCGGTATTGAGTGTTCCACCGAGGGGGTCGGCGAACCCAGGGATTGGATTCTGTATTTTGGCACAGGTTCCAGCTCCATTTGCACTCTAGAACCTATTTTTTTTATATTTTTTAACTTAGCAACGTTTTTAGCGACGTTACTATTCGTCGCTAATTTTTAGCGACGTTAATAAATGTCGCTAAAAGAGTCGCTAAATGCTGACGTGGCAACACGTGGTACCATAATCTGATGTCAGCTCATCGTCGCCAAAACGTCGCAACAGTGTCGCTAAACGGCGACCACACGATAACGTCGCCATATACGTCACTAATTAGCGTCAATGATCAAATGTCGCAAATAACGTCGCTAGTTAGCGATGTAACACCCAGTTTCTGAAATGAGGGTAATTTTGAAATTTTGTATTTAAATTATTTAGTTATGGTAATTAGTTTAATAATATGATTTTTGGTAATTTTTATAAATTTTTAAAACAATTTAAAAACCATTTAATCATGACTTGTGATTTTGGTGCATTGACTAGTGTAGCCTTAGACTGTTGACCTAGAGCCTAGCCATGAGAATAGGGTGAATCATGTATCATTTTAGCCTAGAGGGTATTCTTGTTACTTTTGAATTTTTTTAGAAATTAATATATTTTATTAGGAATTTAAATGATTTATTGTGAATGGTTTGATTTAAATATTATTTTAACTTATTTTCATATGGTCCAGGTTAGCCCTAACCTAGAATTGGCCCAGCCTAGATTAGTCCTAGTTAGTCATGGTTAGACTAAGTTAGATTGAGATTGGTCATGGTTAGTCAAGGCTAGTCATGATTTGTGATTTGGTTAGTTATTAGTCATATTGATTAGTTAAGACTAGTGATAGGTTTCATCTAGCCATTGATTAGCCTAGAATGGTGGAGAACCATTAGATCAACCCTAGCCCTAGATTTTAGGGCAGCCATCTTGGGATCCCCTCCCTATTTAATCCCTCTCAAATCCTTTGCCTCCTTGTTCATTCTCTCCCTCCTCAAGAACAAGGTGAGCTCAACTTCCTTTTTCCATAACTTCTCCATTCCTCATCTTTTTTCAACCAAACTTCTTGCATTGTGACCTAACAACCACCCTCTTGCTGTCCATGAAGGAAGAGTACTGATTTGGGGATCACATTGTGCTCGAGCTACAGTAATTTGGACTGCATTTTGACAGTTTTTGGGGCTTGAGACACCCATTGGTAATTCCTTCATCCTCCCTTTAATCTACTGATTTATCATCATGAATACATACTCCTAGGTCCCCTCTAGCCTCGGGTAGGAGCTGACCCCAACTTGTGTCGGATACGTGTCCGTATCAGGCACGTATCAATAGGGATACCCAGGTGTTCGACCTAATGCCCCAATAGGTTTTTCCTTATTGTTTTCTGGTTGTGTTTGAATAGGAATATACCTTTTAGTGTCGCTTATTGGTTTCTTCGTGTCTGAGCGTGTCTTGTGTCGTTATGGTGTCGTGTCACACTCGTGCACATGCCCGTGCGCGCGTGAACAGTGATCCCCTGCTACTCGGGGTGCACTGCGCACAGTGTACACCACTTGGACGCGTGTAACTTGACACATGGGTGCGGGCAGTGTCTGACACGAGGCCCCCGAAGTTTTGTGGGTCCTCGTGTCGTGTCGGACACGTATTTGGGTGTGCACGGGGAATGGCTGTGTGTGCGTGCGTGTGGAGTGTCTGTTTGATGTTTAAATTGTTTTAATGTTTGAGTAAATGCATGATAATGAATATTTAGATACTAAATACCTTGGTTAGATTCCTGTTATTCATTGTGATGCATTGGTTTAAGGATTTGATTGATGTTTGGGTTGACTTCGATTTTAAAACAGTGAAGTGTACACTGACACTGTTATTCCCAGATTTGCTAACCATCAATTTTTCCTATTCCCTGTTGTGTTTGCCTGTTAACCTGAACCTACACATCATAAATTATGTTAACATAGCTTTGGCATTCGAAAATCGAACTTTGGTTGTGTGTAGAGAAATCTGGTAAATGGGTTGAGTTCCTTATTCACTGTTTGTGTCAAAACTGAGAATAGGATTTGTGATGATGTAAGTTATATTACTATTAATTGATTTTTCCCTTCCATATATTTTTCCCATGATCATTTTGTTAACTGCTATGTGTTAGACTGGATTGATTTCCATTTTCAAAAACCTGGAAATTTGATTCCTTTACATTCATGTTCAAAAACCTGAGATAATTTTATATAGACTGTTAATGGGTAGATTGAGTTTTAGCTCTTGAAAAACCTGAGTTTTGGGTTGATAAACCTGGAAATGGTTTATTGTTTGAATAGTTTACTTCTTCCCTTTACTAAACTGTAGATTTAATGTAAACCTGGCAATGGGAAGAAAAACTGGGATTGTTCTCAGTTTTTCCAAAACTGAGAATGAAGTCTTGGCTTCATGAATTGATTCCTTTTCTTTTGAAATGAGATATGGACTGAAATTAGCTTCTCACTGTTAAAATCTGAGTTTTGTTTGAGTTGGTAGATTCTTTTAACATTCCAGTTTTCATTTACTAGTTACATTAATTTGATTTCCTTTCCCTTACTGAATTGTTAAGTTCAAGTTGTTGAACTATCATTTACTTGTTAACTGATTAGTCACTTTGTAAAACTGAGCTTGGGGTCAAAACCTGGGAATTAGTTTCCAGTGGCACATAACCTGAGAATGAATAGTTGACAGGTCTTTCCTGAGATTAATATGTAAAAACTGAGTTTTCTTTGGGTGTTTTGGATAACTGAATGAGATTAATGATAGGTTCATTTAGATAATTGATATGTTAACTGATAATTGCAATGAAATGTTAACTTGGTTGAGTTGAATTGAAGAGAGTTGAAACCTGTGACTGAGGATGGGGTGAAAGAAAACTGAGATTGAGGAAGGAACTATGAAATGATTTCTTTTTTTTTTCCTTTTCTCCTTAACCTGAGAATAGGTCCAGGTCTTCCTGTCCTTATGATTACATTCACTGCTCTTTAAAGTTGTACTGATTTTTCCTTTCCTGTGTATTTCCTTCACTGTTACACATGCTTCTTTTCCCCTTCACTGTTTGGGTATTTTTCCTGCATATACATGTGACACTGCTCACCTATTTCCTGTCACATTCCTGCACACATAACACACTAGTTTACATGCTTTCTCCTCATAAGTTTTCATGTGAATATCACATGCCTATGTATATATGTATAGTAGATTGTGTGGGTCTTCACTGAACTGTTGAAGTTTCCTGTATTTGTTTTTGTGCACATTCCTAACTGTCACTTGCCTTGCACTGCTCACACACATGTACCCTCTCATGCCTCACTCTATCTATCACACCTTCATGTGAAGCACACCCTCACACATAAACTGTTATCTAAAACTTTTTACACACACACATACACACTTAGTATATATATGTGACACCCTTGAACATCTTTCCTTTCCTTTTCTCTACATGAATATATATATAGATGTATTCTATAATAGATTGTGTGGTATGGCTATATAGGTATGTGTGAATGTATTCAGTAGCCTATAGGCTATGTATAATTTAAGTTAGATTATAATATATCTTCATGTGTATTAATTTATGTATAGATATATTGACATGGGTGAAATGTTATGGTTTGGTTGGTTCATTAGGCATGGTATTGCCTAATTAGCCTATGGTCTATCTGTGTGTCAGAGTAGAGTCTGGTTTAGGCCTGTGTAGTCTTGTTAGACTTAGAATAGGCTAGCTAGACTTAGTTTAGCCTAGTTTACACAAGGTTGACCTAGTTTGACTAGTGTAGTTGACCAGAGTTGACCTTGGCCTAGATTGACCTAGAATCATGTAGAATGCATAGCAGAGATTCATTTTATCATTTTAGCCTTGTTGTGACTTGTGCTGTTCTGATTAGGAGCCAGACACCTCTCCTCGGACAGTACATTTGCTTCAGGCATTCAGATACGAGGCGAGTACATTCTCTGATCATTTCATATCCTGCTTAGAATTATTTTCCTGCATTAAATTACTTTAATTGATACTGGCACGTTGGTCACACGGATTGGTACTATATGAATCCCTCCTTGAGATGTTATCCTTAGGGAGCATCGGGTACTCTATGTTCTGTGCGTTTCACTTACATAGCGTATCACTATGCTTCGTTGGTTCTTTGATCACTTACGACATATACTCTTATGATCGTAGAGTCTTCTCAGAATCCTTATCCCATTTATGGGACTACTATGTATCACCTTTGGGGTCTATTACCTTCGGGGTCTTATCACCTTCGGGGTCTACCACCTTCGGGGTCTGTTACATAGCATCATATAACATAACTTGGTTGGATCCTTGTGTACTAGTTGGGGATACGGGGGAGTATAAATGGACATGTGAATAATACACCAGTAGTGTAACATCAGAATCATTCCATAGTGTAGCATCAGAATCATCCCAGGCCATTTACATGTTCATATTGTACTCTGACTCACTAGTCACATGCTAGTTCTCTATGTATAGTAGATATTTCTGTTACAGTTCTCTCTCTGTTTACTTACTACATTTCTTCAGTATCTATATCTTACTTTACTGCATGATTATATTTTCTAACCTGCTATGAACTGTTGAGATGTATTGTACTCGCTCCTGTCCTGACTGGACCTGTTGAAAATATTACAGAGAACGAGGAGGAGGCTTGGAGGATACCTTCTTCGGATAGCTCTAGCTGAGGACTTCACCCACTGCCTAGACTAGTTTAGTTAGGCCTTATCTTATTTTCATGTTGTCTTGAGTCTGTTTAGTTAGTCTTTACTTCTGTTCAGAGATGTTGAGTTGTATATTCTTTCTTTCAGTAGCTTAGTTTTGTACTCTGGATAATTGCTGGGATTTATCCTAGACTTTTCTACATTCAGTATTTCCTGGAGTTCTATATCTTATCATGCTTTTCTTCTTCCTTAGTAGTGATTGAGTTCATTTATTGCTTAGTATTATATTGCTAGATGTATGTTGACCTAGGACAGCGTTCTACCGTCGATACTGCGGCGTAGGCTGGGCGTTGTGACGTTCTCGTGCCCTTACTCTAGGGTGCGGGTCGTGACACGTTTTTAGTGGTGGCCCATGCAGGTCGAGTTTATGTAGTGGTATTCGAACTAGAGTATCACTACAGCCTGCAGTAGAATTAGGATGCATACATTGGAGGTACTCAATCACGGTTAGGACTCCTCGAAAGATTCCTGGGACGACCCTTGAGAATCTTATTAAACTTCGATTTGAATCATTTCCCTTGCTTTGTTGCTCTCACTCCTTGATTATTGAGTTTGATTTCGTTGGATCGTTGTTGATTTGATTTTCCTATCGAGATGAATTTTTATGGCCTAAGTTACGATATTTTTCTGATAACATATGTCGACGGAAATACAGGGATGGTAAAATGTCTACTTGGTTATGGAACCTAGAGTTTATCGCAGCTATATTAGCCGGCGTGGCGGAAACATAGAGACCTGACTCCGGATGTACGTATCTTGGTTATGAGATTTGGAATTCCTCGCAGCTATACTAGTCGGCATAGCGAGAATTCCAGACGACATGATTATAGATATTGCATGCCCTGTTATGCACTCTACCGTTTATCGCAGCCTTGCTTACTAGCGTGGCGAGGACTCTGAGTATCGTGATTTTTGGACAGACGCATATGATTATCAGATTGTATCTTAGAAAGGTTCTTAAATATATCGTCTCTCTCTTCATTCCAGCTATTATATTGTTTCCATCATTAAATAATTTAGGAGTAGAGATCTTTTTAACTTTATAGAGCTTATGCATATGTAGTTCTTTCTTAGTGTGATGATTTGATGACTTGTGATTAGGCCCTTGTCTTAGGAATGTTAGTATAGCCTGGCTTTAAATAGTGATTCTTGTAGCTAGTTCTCCTTGTTGATATTTACTAGTTTTCAGCCTTGATGATTGATTTATTTTCTTTCTGTTTCTTTCAGTATGGCACCCATGACCCGAGCCCGTCGCCTGAGGGCAGCTGCAGCTACTGAGAGTGTGCCCCTATCTCCTACTGTTCAGGAGGTAGTGATCCCTCTACCTGATCAGGGGGTGGTGGCACCTCCTGCCATTGAGGAGGTGATGGTAGCCTCGCCAGAGAGTCTTCCTTCATCTCCTGTCGTTCAGGAGAGAGCTGCGGATTTGCCTGAGACCGAGAGCCCTTCCCTACCCTCTGTACTCCCTACTGTACCACCTGGAGGTGTGCTACTTGACGCAGCCCAGGTGTTTGCTTTTTTCGAAGAAAGGTTGATGGAGTCACAGAGAGTCCATGAGGAGGCCATGAGGGAGAAAATCCAGAGGTTGCTACGTCAGCGGGACTCTGTGCTTCTGGGAGAAGAGCCTAGTCCCAAGAGGGCGAGGAGCAGTACCCAGTCCTACCCAGAGTTTGAGGAGTACCCATTTATCCAGCCTATATCATCATACCCAGCCCAGCCTCCTGTCCAGCAAAGGCCAGCTGAGCCAGAGCCTATCTGTGCCTTCTGCAAGAAGTCTGGACACAAGTGGAGCAACTGTAGAAAGAGACTAGGATTGTGCCTAATCTGTGGGTCGGCTGCACACTGGGTACAGCACTGC
The DNA here is from genome assembly GCA_029216955.1 of Iris pallida. NCBI lineage: Eukaryota > Viridiplantae > Streptophyta > Magnoliopsida > Asparagales > Iridaceae > Iris > Iris pallida. The sequence goes on from JANAVB010015800.1 coordinate 5,082,589, forward strand.
CCTGATAGATCTGCCCCAACCAGGGCCCTGCTTCTAGGAGGGAGTTCTGGTTCTCAGACCTAGCTGGAGGTGAGTTTGACCTAACCTTAGTATTCCTTTTTGATATTTTTATGCATCCCATGCTTGTATGTTTGATACCTTGTGATTACCTAGTACTATAGCATGGTTAGTATAACTAGATGAGACCCCAGACTAATATTGCATGCCATGACCCCATAGGTTACACTTTTCAACTGTATGATTTAAGATAGATTTCTGAGACTATGATTGCTGGGGGTTTAACATAGAAAAGGTGTGACCATCTTAATTTCGAGGACGAAATTTTTATAAGGTGGGTAGGATTGTAACACCCAGTTTCTGAAATGAGGGTAATTTTGAAATTTTGTATTTAAATTATTTAGTTATGGTAATTAGTTTAATAATATGATTTTTGGTAATTTTTATAAATTTTTAAAACAATTTAAAAACCATTTAATCATGACTTGTGATTTTGGTGCATTGACTAGTGTAGCCTTAGACTGTTGACCTAGAGCCTAGCCATGAGAATAGGGTGAATCATGTATCATTTTAGCCTAGAGGGTATTCTTGTTACTTTTGAATTTTTTTAGAAATTAATATATTTTATTAGGAATTTAAATGATTTATTGTGAATGGTTTGATTTAAATATTATTTTAACTTATTTTCATATGGTCCAGGTTAGCCCTAACCTAGAATTGGCCCAGCCTAGATTAGTCCTAGTTAGTCATGGTTAGACTAAGTTAGATTGAGATTGGTCATGGTTAGTCAAGGCTAGTCATGATTTGTGATTTGGTTAGTTATTAGTCATATTGATTAGTTAAGACTAGTGATAGGTTTCATCTAGCCATTGATTAGCCTAGAATGGTGGAGAACCATTAGATCAACCCTAGCCCTAGATTTTAGGGCAGCCATCTTGGGATCCCCTCCCTATTTAATCCCTCTCAAATCCTTTGCCTCCTTGTTCATTCTCTCCCTCCTCAAGAACAAGGTGAGCTCAACTTCCTTTTTCCATAACTTCTCCATTCCTCATCTTTTTTCAACCAAACTTCTTGCATTGTGACCTAACAACCACCCTCTTGCTGTCCATGAAGGAAGAGTACTGATTTGGGGATCACATTGTGCTCGAGCTACAGTAATTTGGACTGCATTTTGACAGTTTTTGGGGCTTGAGACACCCATTGGTAATTCCTTCATCCTCCCTTTAATCTACTGATTTATCATCATGAATACATACTCCTAGGTCCCCTCTAGCCTCGGGTAGGAGCTGACCCCAACTTGTGTCGGATACGTGTCCGTATCAGGCACGTATCAATAGGGATACCCAGGTGTTCGACCTAATGCCCCAATAGGTTTTTCCTTATTGTTTTCTGGTTGTGTTTGAATAGGAATATACCTTTTAGTGTCGCTTATTGGTTTCTTCGTGTCTGAGCGTGTCTTGTGTCGTTATGGTGTCGTGTCACACTCGTGCACATGCCCGTGCGCGCGTGAACAGTGATCCCCTGCTACTCGGGGTGCACTGCGCACAGTGTACACCACTTGGACGCGTGTAACTTGACACATGGGTGCGGGCAGTGTCTGACACGAGGCCCCCGAAGTTTTGTGGGTCCTCGTGTCGTGTCGGACACGTATTTGGGTGTGCACGGGGAATGGCTGTGTGTGCGTGCGTGTGGAGTGTCTGTTTGATGTTTAAATTGTTTTAATGTTTGAGTAAATGCATGATAATGAATATTTAGATACTAAATACCTTGGTTAGATTCCTGTTATTCATTGTGATGCATTGGTTTAAGGATTTGATTGATGTTTGGGTTGACTTCGATTTTAAAACAGTGAAGTGTACACTGACACTGTTATTCCCAGATTTGCTAACCATCAATTTTTCCTATTCCCTGTTGTGTTTGCCTGTTAACCTGAACCTACACATCATAAATTATGTTAACATAGCTTTGGCATTCGAAAATCGAACTTTGGTTGTGTGTAGAGAAATCTGGTAAATGGGTTGAGTTCCTTATTCACTGTTTGTGTCAAAACTGAGAATAGGATTTGTGATGATGTAAGTTATATTACTATTAATTGATTTTTCCCTTCCATATATTTTTCCCATGATCATTTTGTTAACTGCTATGTGTTAGACTGGATTGATTTCCATTTTCAAAAACCTGGAAATTTGATTCCTTTACATTCATGTTCAAAAACCTGAGATAATTTTATATAGACTGTTAATGGGTAGATTGAGTTTTAGCTCTTGAAAAACCTGAGTTTTGGGTTGATAAACCTGGAAATGGTTTATTGTTTGAATAGTTTACTTCTTCCCTTTACTAAACTGTAGATTTAATGTAAACCTGGCAATGGGAAGAAAAACTGGGATTGTTCTCAGTTTTTCCAAAACTGAGAATGAAGTCTTGGCTTCATGAATTGATTCCTTTTCTTTTGAAATGAGATATGGACTGAAATTAGCTTCTCACTGTTAAAATCTGAGTTTTGTTTGAGTTGGTAGATTCTTTTAACATTCCAGTTTTCATTTACTAGTTACATTAATTTGATTTCCTTTCCCTTACTGAATTGTTAAGTTCAAGTTGTTGAACTATCATTTACTTGTTAACTGATTAGTCACTTTGTAAAACTGAGCTTGGGGTCAAAACCTGGGAATTAGTTTCCAGTGGCACATAACCTGAGAATGAATAGTTGACAGGTCTTTCCTGAGATTAATATGTAAAAACTGAGTTTTCTTTGGGTGTTTTGGATAACTGAATGAGATTAATGATAGGTTCATTTAGATAATTGATATGTTAACTGATAATTGCAATGAAATGTTAACTTGGTTGAGTTGAATTGAAGAGAGTTGAAACCTGTGACTGAGGATGGGGTGAAAGAAAACTGAGATTGAGGAAGGAACTATGAAATGATTTCTTTTTTTTTTCCTTTTCTCCTTAACCTGAGAATAGGTCCAGGTCTTCCTGTCCTTATGATTACATTCACTGCTCTTTAAAGTTGTACTGATTTTTCCTTTCCTGTGTATTTCCTTCACTGTTACACATGCTTCTTTTCCCCTTCACTGTTTGGGTATTTTTCCTGCATATACATGTGACACTGCTCACCTATTTCCTGTCACATTCCTGCACACATAACACACTAGTTTACATGCTTTCTCCTCATAAGTTTTCATGTGAATATCACATGCCTATGTATATATGTATAGTAGATTGTGTGGGTCTTCACTGAACTGTTGAAGTTTCCTGTATTTGTTTTTGTGCACATTCCTAACTGTCACTTGCCTTGCACTGCTCACACACATGTACCCTCTCATGCCTCACTCTATCTATCACACCTTCATGTGAAGCACACCCTCACACATAAACTGTTATCTAAAACTTTTTACACACACACATACACACTTAGTATATATATGTGACACCCTTGAACATCTTTCCTTTCCTTTTCTCTACATGAATATATATATAGATGTATTCTATAATAGATTGTGTGGTATGGCTATATAGGTATGTGTGAATGTATTCAGTAGCCTATAGGCTATGTATAATTTAAGTTAGATTATAATATATCTTCATGTGTATTAATTTATGTATAGATATATTGACATGGGTGAAATGTTATGGTTTGGTTGGTTCATTAGGCATGGTATTGCCTAATTAGCCTATGGTCTATCTGTGTGTCAGAGTAGAGTCTGGTTTAGGCCTGTGTAGTCTTGTTAGACTTAGAATAGGCTAGCTAGACTTAGTTTAGCCTAGTTTACACAAGGTTGACCTAGTTTGACTAGTGTAGTTGACCAGAGTTGACCTTGGCCTAGATTGACCTAGAATCATGTAGAATGCATAGCAGAGATTCATTTTATCATTTTAGCCTTGTTGTGACTTGTGCTGTTCTGATTAGGAGCCAGACACCTCTCCTCGGACAGTACATTTGCTTCAGGCATTCAGATACGAGGCGAGTACATTCTCTGATCATTTCATATCCTGCTTAGAATTATTTTCCTGCATTAAATTACTTTAATTGATACTGGCACGTTGGTCACACGGATTGGTACTATATGAATCCCTCCTTGAGATGTTATCCTTAGGGAGCATCGGGTACTCTATGTTCTGTGCGTTTCACTTACATAGCGTATCACTATGCTTCGTTGGTTCTTTGATCACTTACGACATATACTCTTATGATCGTAGAGTCTTCTCAGAATCCTTATCCCATTTATGGGACTACTATGTATCACCTTTGGGGTCTATTACCTTCGGGGTCTTATCACCTTCGGGGTCTACCACCTTCGGGGTCTGTTACATAGCATCATATAACATAACTTGGTTGGATCCTTGTGTACTAGTTGGGGATACGGGGGAGTATAAATGGACATGTGAATAATACACCAGTAGTGTAACATCAGAATCATTCCATAGTGTAGCATCAGAATCATCCCAGGCCATTTACATGTTCATATTGTACTCTGACTCACTAGTCACATGCTAGTTCTCTATGTATAGTAGATATTTCTGTTACAGTTCTCTCTCTGTTTACTTACTACATTTCTTCAGTATCTATATCTTACTTTACTGCATGATTATATTTTCTAACCTGCTATGAACTGTTGAGATGTATTGTACTCGCTCCTGTCCTGACTGGACCTGTTGAAAATATTACAGAGAACGAGGAGGAGGCTTGGAGGATACCTTCTTCGGATAGCTCTAGCTGAGGACTTCACCCACTGCCTAGACTAGTTTAGTTAGGCCTTATCTTATTTTCATGTTGTCTTGAGTCTGTTTAGTTAGTCTTTACTTCTGTTCAGAGATGTTGAGTTGTATATTCTTTCTTTCAGTAGCTTAGTTTTGTACTCTGGATAATTGCTGGGATTTATCCTAGACTTTTCTACATTCAGTATTTCCTGGAGTTCTATATCTTATCATGCTTTTCTTCTTCCTTAGTAGTGATTGAGTTCATTTATTGCTTAGTATTATATTGCTAGATGTATGTTGACCTAGGACAGCGTTCTACCGCCGATACTGCGGCGTAGGCTGGGCGTTGTGACGTTCTCGTGCCCTTACTCTAGGGTGCGGGTCGTGACAAGCGACGTTAATAACATCGCCAAATAACATCGTCCTCGCGACATTTTGTGACGTTTTCTCGTTTAGCGACACATTATTTTTCCTTCGTTTCCAAAACGTCGTCCAAAACGTCGCTAAATTCACTTAGCGATGTTTTCATCGAGTTTAGCGACGTTTAGTAACGTCGCTAATCTGACAAATTTTTGCAGTACGAAATATCGTCAGAAGAAACAATCGCCTTTGTATACAAGTTGTCCATGACCGTGCTACGATAACGAGTGATTTAAGGCAGGTTTTATGGTATGGTTGCGACAACTTTATAATTGATTCATTTCTTGATTTTTGATATAGAGGGTCGAGGTGAAGGAGGTCAGCCACTCAATTTGATTTCTGTTCGATGCGAGAGAATTATTGATCGTGTTAGACGTCACCTACGCGATTACCTGAAATCGCACAAGCAACTGATTATAACACTGTATTATTCAAGGAGTTCGATATGTAAATGCGAGTTCAAAATGCAAGCCATGAAAACATTCACGAAAATGCATTCAGAACACCAAAGCCAAAACCAAAGCAAGTGCGGCGTAAAAACCAGAGCAACGGGAGGTCTCTCCTGACTCAGCTGCAGAGTCTATCCTTGAGATGCAACCCGCTAAATATGGGACTTGATTCTGAAGAAGCCTTTCCATAACAAAAAAATGATCTTAATTTAATCGTTCCTGTTCGATTGATTCGATCGATCCTGACCTATCAGTCCCGACCGAATCGATAGCGACAGTGTTCCTTTCTCGTGCACCCCGTGGACGGAGAACGGGGTACGATGTAGGGACGGAGCACTACATCGCCCATACTTGACGCTATTTTAACAGTAGTGCTTAATTCAAAATAACCGATGCCATCTTTGTCTTCCAAAAAGTTTCTATCAAATTCTCAAGACCTTCTGAAATCTTGGCCAATTCTTGTTTGCCAACTTTATTTTTGTAGAATACCTCGACAAAATTATAAAAACCGGTATTCTTTAGAGACTCAATAACTGGCTCGGGCAAACGGCCGCCACCTTCTTTGACATCCTCCATAAGAGTTAGCATCGTTTTGAAAGAAGAACGAAAAACTCTTGAATCTTCATTCTTAAAAAAAAAATTCTACAATAAAAACAAAAAATTAGGTTTCTGTTAACTGTTCTCCATCATTTTAACGCAGAGAATGGCCATTCTCCGTGATTTTAACACGGAGAATGACCGTTCTCCTGTATTTTAACACGAGGAATGACCATTCTCCGTCATTTTAAAACGGAGAATGACAATTCTCCGTCAATTTAACAAGAAGAATGATAATTTTCTGTGATTTTAACACGGAGAATGAATGACAATTTTTTGTGATTTTAACACGGAGAATGACTATTCTCCTGCATTTTAACACGGAGAATGGCCATTCTCCGTCATTTAACATGGAGAATGGCTATTCTCCTACATTTTAACACAGAAAATGGCTATTCTTCGTAATTTTACCATGGAGAATGGCCATTCTTCGTAATTTTACCACGGAGAATGGCTATTCTCCTATATTTTAACACGAAGAATGACTATTCTCCTGTATTTTAACACGAAAAATGGCTATTCTCCGTCATTTTAACACAGAGAATAATAATTTTCCGTAATTTTAACACGGAGAATGGCTATTCTCCTGCATTTTAACAGAATCATGAACATAACTTAAAGTTATACATTCTTTTTGCCCTTCTTTTTTGCTTACCAGCCTTTAGCTTATGTGCAACTCTCTTAATTCTTTTCACATTAGTCTCTTTTCTAAGTGGGGTTCCAGTTGATGCTGATGCTGATGATAAAGTGGGAACTGACGACGACGACATGGTGTGAAGATTGCGAATGGAGCGTCACTGACGAGTTTTTGAAGTAAGGTTTAAAGATTTTGGAGGAGAAAATGTAGATTCAAAAGTGAGCAGCGTATGGAAGAAGAGGAAGAATCGATACGGTTTTTTTTGAAGAGTAGGTTTCGTGGGTGTTTTCAATAAATTAGAAGGACAAAAAGGTCATTCCGCACCCTTTTATATATTTTTCGCTAATTTTAGGCACGCGATAAAATGTTATTTGGCGGTGGGTTTTTCATAAAACTTTTGCAGTTTTTGGGTATTTGATAAAATTTTTTCTTTTAGTTATGTCCAATTTGAAAGCTTTCGATTTCAGTAATTCATAAAATTTGAATCAAGATTTTGGTTTGACTACATTCGATTTTCGCCGATATTAGGATCAAGAGATTTGACTACATCCGATTACAAATAATTTAACTATTGAGTGAAATCATGATAAAATAAAGCTACGACTACATCTCCTACCTTTTTTTGTTTATATATTTACTGTAGAAAAAGTGAATGTAAATTTGACTTGGAGAATTAATTAAAAATTATTTTTATTAATTTTTCAATAGGTGTGTCCAATGTGCAACGAATCTATCTATTGGAAATATGTGTCCTTTCAATTGTGTCTCTTCATCCCTTATAAAAGGATAGTCCTATGAGTGTTTGAATCAATGAATCAAAGACTCGTTCATTCATCAAATATTAAGTCTAAGAGAGAGACTACCTACATTATTTCGTCTAGTTCCTACGGTGTGAAATTCTGCTACTGAAGGAGAAGAATCATTATATCTTAGGAGATTAATCGCCATTAAACCATAAGCACCAGTGCGGGACGAATATTATCTTAAGGACATTGAACCAAGTCCAAGTCTCGGTCTCGGTTAGATCGTTATTTATATTTTAATTTCAGAGTCTAAAGTACTGAATTGAAAATTTATTAGTGACGTATACACTCAACAGATGAAAGGATTTTTTTTTTTTTTTTTGGGTTCAAACTTAGTTGGACGGGTGCGTGACTAACCCTTATTCTCAATTGAAGAGTCAGTCGGGGTTCGTTTTTAGTTGCCGCAAGAAACTGGGTATTCTTGTCCAGATTCGAACGGTAGAGAGCTGCGATAAGATTGTGACTTGTAAGGTGCAGATCTTCCTTCTTATCTTTCGTTTAGTTCGATCGGCTAGTGTCGTTAGTGGGCTTCTCGTCAAAGACTGGACGTTGAGGTGATGCAATATATCCTGTCCTTTTTTTAGGATAGCTCTATTTCATGAGGAAGTGTTATTTCGATGAGCCCATGGCTACATATACACGTCCATATTGCCGGCCTATATCTGTGGTTGATCGATCTTGATTATTTATACGGACCAAGAGGGATAGATCATAGCTTCAAACAGTAGGAGAGAGAGAGAGAGAGAGAGAGAGAGAGAGAGAGAGAGATGGAAGGAACAGACGTGAGAGAGAAGAGATGGTCACTCCGCGGAAACACAGCTTTAATTACAGGAGGCAGCAAAGGAATTGGGTACGTACTCCTTTAACTTTCATTCTCCTATTAAATAAATGGTCATTTAGTAATAGGGTCTCATATTAGATTTTGGATCATAAAAATTGAAAATAATCGACGTTAGAATTTGGGTCTTCAAATTACTATTTACTTAGGCAAATGAATAGTGGTTTGTAGACCCAAAATTTAATGTCTGTCATAAGGCAAAAGCTCAAAAACACGGAGACGAAACTTTCTCGTATATTATCAACCACATAAGTGCATCTTACAAGCTATTCCAACCTCTCTTTATATAGGGAGAGAGGTTGGGGGTTATGAAGAAACGATAGGCCAAAGGTCTTTTGTATGTTACAAGGAGATGAAATGAAGGGCCATATGAGTTACAACACTCCCCCTTGGCTCTCCAAAAATTCTGCTTGTAAACATCTCTGAGTTTCTTCGTCTGTCTGTAGCTTGCATCTTCAAGTTTGACCATCTACTTGTGCCTCGTCAAAACCTTGCCAAAGAAAATCCAGTAGAAAAAAAACTTTGGTCGAAGGACAAAAGAGTACACACAGGTCAGTGTGATGGGGGTAAACTAACCATTGCAAAGGTGCCTCGTCAAAACTTGTCAGGAAAAATCCAGTGGAAAAAACCGCTGATCGAAGGACAAAAGAGACACGATGGTTTAGAAGTATACAACTGGATACTCCCCCTGATTATAATAATCCTTAGTGAATAAGGGATTTGAACTGTGTCTCGTTAAAAACCTTGCCAAAGAAAACCCAGTGGAAAAAACTTTGGTCGAAGGGAAAAAAAGTACACAAGCATACATCAGGATGCTTTCCTTTTCATTCGCACTCGACAGGGTGCGGGATATACGCACAACAGGGCGTTTGGAAGCGCTCGTTGGGGCGCTCCCCCTCACATGCACACAACAGGGTGCAGAAAACATGTTTCACTTAGGCTAGCTCTGAAAGCTTCCCAAGTTCAATCGCTCTGACATCTTTCTGGAACGAGTGTTTTGGCAGTGACTTGGTGAACAAGTCTGCAAGGTTATTCTCCGATCCAATGTGTTGCACTTCAATCTTCTGAAGCGCTTGTTGTTCATGTGTAAAGAACAACTTGGGCGATATGTGCTTGGTAGCATCTCCTTTGATGTAACCATGTTTCACTTGATCAATAACAGCGGTATTCTCCTCATAGACGACAACAGGTTCATCTGGGTCATATGGAAGATCACATGTACTTCGAATATGGCCAATAACAGCTCGAAGCCATACACACTCTCTAGTCGCCTCATAGAGCACGAGTAGCTCAGATTGGTTCGTTGAAGTAGCCACTAAGGTCTGTTTGCGAGACCTCCAAGAAATCGTCGTGTTCCCAATAGTAAAGACATAACCAGATTGGGAACGCCCATTGTGCGGATCAGATAAGTATCCTGCATCGGCGTAGCCAACAAGGGTCGCGTTGCTTCGAGTGCCAAGAGCGTTGGACTCACTCAAAACCGCGTAGGGATAGAACAAGCCCAAATCCGTAGTACCCTTAAGGTAGCGGAAAATGTCTTTTATGCCATTCCAATGACGGCGTGTTGGCGCGGTGCTGTGTCGAGCTAGACAATTCACAGCAAACGAGATGTCCGGTCTAGTACATTGGGCCAAGTACAATAAAATGCCTATTGCACCGAGATATGAGCACTCAGGACTCAATATCTCTTCGTCGTCCTCCTTTGGACGAAATGGGTCCTTAGTAATGTCTAGAGAGCGGACGATCATGGGAGTAGCGGACGGCTTAACGTCAAAATGACTAAAGCGTCTCAACACCTTTTGGGTGTAGTTCGCTTGATGGACAAGAATTCCATCTTTACGGTGCTCGATCTGCAGGCCGAGGCAAAACCGTGTCTTCCCAAGATCCTTCATCTCGAATTCCCTCTTCAGGATATCAGCAGTTTCTGACAAGTCTTTTTCGGTTCCTATGAAATTCATGTCATCTACATAGACCGCGATGATTGCGTATCCTGAAGTGCATTTCTTTATGAACACGCATGGCCAAAGTTCGTTATTAATGTATCCCAAATCGATCAAGTATTCGCTTAGGCAGTTATACCACATTCGTCTGGATTGTTTTAATTCATATAGCGAACGCCACAGTCTAATCGAGAACGCGTTCCGTGGTCGAAAACTACTTGATTCAGGCATCTTTAGTCCTTCAGGGACTCTCATGTATATCTCTGTGTCCAGATCCCCGTAGAGATAGGCTGTAACCACATCCATGAGCTGCATATTCAGTTTTTCGGAAAGTACTAAACAGATTAAGTAGCGGAACGTTATAACGTCCATTGCGGGAGAATACGTCTCCTTATAATCAATTTCAGGGCGTTGTGAGAAGCCTTGCGCCACAAGACGAGCCTTGTATCGCACAATCTTATTTCTCTCATTACGCTTCCTTAGGAAAACCCATTTGTGACCAACTGGTTTAACATTGGGTGGTGTTGGAGCAACAGGTCCAAACACGTTTCTTTTCGCTAAGGAGTCTAATTCAGCCTGGATTGCTTGTTTCCATTGTGACCAGTCTGTTCGTCGTTGACACTCGACAACACTACGAGGTTCTATGTCATCATTATTCATAATGTCAGTGGCCACTGAGTATATGAACACATCATCGATGACAGTTTTATTTCGCTTCAAAATATCGTCTAAGCTAGCATACTCGACGGATATTTCGAGGTTATCGGCATGATTAGGAATAGGCGTTTCATCTGGAACGTGCTCTTCTAATACATCACCGTGATCCTTAATGATCTCATATGGCAAAACGCTTTTTACAAGATTTTTTCGCTTCCGGGGCAGAACATCTTTGGAACCAACCGGTCTTCCCTTCTTCTTGGGAATAGCGGCGGACTGGGCGGCCGATGGCAGCGTCCTTTGCTCGATGGGTTCGACCGGAGCAACATGTTTCACAGGAACATGGCGTCTCTCAGGGACATCTATCCTTGCAGGCACATTTGCAGCAGGTATAATTGATTTCGTGACTTTTGCTAGGTCGCTAAATGCGTCTGGCATTTGATTTGCAATATCTTGCAGACCTAGAATCCTCTGCACTTCCTTATCACTATGTGCAGAGGAGGGATCATGATGAGCAATAGCGGGCACATGCCACGCTAATTCACGTCGTTCCTCATCAACATTAGCGTGCATTTCTTTCCCTAACGACAGGAAGATTGCCTCATCAAAGTCACAATCTGCGTGTCTCGCGGTAAAGAGATCGTCTGTCAAGGGCTCTAAATAGCGAATGATGGACGGGGAGTTATAACCGACATATATTCCCCGTCGCTTCTGAGGTCCAAATTTTGAATGCATTATCGGCTCAATTGGAACATTGACTAGGCACCCAAACACGCGTAAATGTGAGATGTCAGGCTCACATCCAGTAACCAGCTGGTACGCAGAAAGTGGTTGGGTGGCCATGGGCCTCAGACGGACCAAATTTATAGCGTACAAAATTGTATAGCCCCATGCAGATAGTGGGAGTTTGGTGCGCGTCCGCGCTATCACTTGCAGTCGCTTTATAAAAGCTTATGCTAGACCATTTTGGGTATGAACATACGCAACAGGATGTTCAAGATTTATTCCCAAAGTCCTGCAATAATCATCGAAAGTCTTCGATGTAAACTCCGCGGCATTATCAAGTCTAATAGACTTTATCGGATAATTCGGATGGTGAGCCCTTAACTTAATGATCTGGGCGAGGAGTTTAGGAAACACTGCATTTTGGGTGGACAACAACACTACGTGTGACCATCTAGTTGATGCATCAACCAAAACCATGAAGTATTTAAATGGTCCGCATGTTGGTTGGATTGGTCCACAAATATCTACATGAATTCTCTCAAGGAATTGAGAAACTAATCTCGTAGGTTTCACATAGAGTGGCTTGAGATTCGTCTTCCTAATCGAGCAAGCTTGGCTTAGGCTTTTTAGATTTATAACGAAATTCTTTCCTCCAAGAGGATGCCCATGTGATGTATTCATAGTACGAAGTATCGTATTTTGACCCGGATGACCCAGCGGTCATGCCATAGCATAAAAGTCCTCTCATCAACTGGCGCTCGGCGAATGATGAGATTACTCTCGATGTGTTGTATCGTAGTGAGATACAAACCGCTTGAAAGACTTTTCAACTTCTCCATGATACGCTTTTGGCCGTACTGAGTGGAGGTAATGAAAAGATACTCGAAGCCGTATTCTCGAGCAGTTTCAATATAAAATCCGTTTTCTCGAATATCCTTAAAACTCAGTAAGGTACGACTGGACCTTGGAGAATATAAGGCCTCTGATACTTCAACGGGAGTACCATTGGACAACAAAAAATGGGCTTTGCCAAAACCTTGAACAAGGGTTGAGGGTCTCGAATTGGTTGTCACTGAGGTTACTTTAGGCGTATAGGAAATAAAGTATGATTTATCTCACAAGATACTGTGAGTCCTTCCACTACCAACCAGATAATCCACTGCCCCGTGGTCTATGCCTATAAGTAAAGAAAATTAAAGTTTGTCACACGTTTGAGGAAAGTGCTCGAAATAGAACTTTAATTTATCGAGAAAACAGAAAATACAAACCACCAAAAGTTTCATGTCTTAAATCAATTATAGAGAGAAAATGGAGATTCATTCTTCCATTTCTGCTACAAAATCGGGGGTCTCAAGATTTAGATTTTTGCACTCGTTGACCAGATTTGTTTCGGCCCGGCGCCCCTTGTGATAGTTATCAACTTCTTGGGGGGTCGCCCTGCAAGTCCGTTGCATATGACCATAAGCACCATATTTGTAGCAGAGAGTAGGCGCTTGGCCTTCCACTCTCGCTTTGGGACGATTGGCCCATTGGTTCTTGCCATGAGACTGCCTAGGAGTCAAAGGTCCTTGGTTCTTGTTAGAACCTCGCTTTGGGTGGCGAGACTTAAACTCGCCTCTGTTCCTTGGTTGGAACGACTGGCTCTTGTCTCGTTTCTACCGTGGATTTGGTCCACGGAGAGCGTTTGCATCAGGCATTGGAATTGCCTTTGTTCCAGCATGACGAGAATTGTTGTTTCTCATTAAAATGAGACTGTTCTTCTCGTCTAGTAAAAGCTGGGTGATGAGCTCGAGAAACTTGGTGAACTTAGACTGACGGTATTGCTTCTGGAGCAAGTTGTCAGTGGAAGAAAATATGGTATATGTTTTCTCCAAAAGATCACTGTCGGTTAATATCTCACCGCAGTATTGGAGAAGTGATCAGATCCTGCAGACTTCATTGTTGTAATCAGTTACAATTTTGAAGTCTTGGAAGCGCAGGTTCAACCAGTCATGGTGTGCTTCAGGTAGCCATATGGTCTTTTGGTGGTCGAAGCGCTCTTTCAGAGAGTCCCATAGCATCTTCGGCGAGGAAATTTTAATGAACTCCGCCTTCACGGAGTCAGATAAATGCCTGCGGAATAGAATCATCGCTTTGGCATTCATTGAGCGAGTGGCTTCCACTTCACGCTCTTCCTCATTATAGATGACGTTCAAGAGGCCCTGTGCATCTAGATGGTTTTGGATGTCTTGCGTCCAGTCCAAGTAGTTCTTGCCAGAGGCTTCAAGGATGGGAAAATCAATCTTGATCGACATTTTTCTACAATAGGAGAAAAATCTTGATCAGTCATCATATAAAACGAAGCTTTATATGGATTTGGTTTGAAGTAACAACAAACAATTGTAGATAAAACAATGGTTTTGAAAAAATAATTTTTGTTAAAAAAATTCTCTTATAACGATCGACGGGCCGATATAGAGGTAAATTATTTGCTTGCAAAAATGCATAAGTATAAATACAATTTGAGAAAAAAATAATTTTCGGTCAACCCCATTCGGTAGCTCTACGTGAATATGACTAGGCGAGAAAATGAGAGAGGAGGATCACCAGGGACCTCTTAAGAACCAAGCCCCAAGTTCTTTCTGACATCATACCCAAATAGGTGAGCCTATTCGGAGAGACTTCGTAAATTTTTTTTTTAAATGTAAGAATAAATAAGATTTTTCAAGAAATTCACACTATTTTGCGAACAGTGCAAAATAGGTGACAATTTAGTGCGTGCTCAAAATGAGCGTTGCTTTTGAAAAAATTAGCCAAAATTTTTATTTTGGAATGCCCAAATTTGGCGGTGCCAGAATTTGTTAATGTAGCCAAAACCATTTTTCAAATTTTTTCAAGTTTGTTTTTTCCGTAATTACGCAAAAAAACGTACAACATAAGCAAGCAACAGCACACAAAAGAATTGGTGCCTAAGCAAGCGGCACCAAAAAATGTCAACTATTTTTTCGACGTCTAATGAAGCGACGCCAAAAAAATAGCGAGAAAAAAATACAATTTTTACTACCCATCTGTTATAATAATTCACTGAGTAACATAAAGAAAAAAAATGCTACTGAGGTGCTTGTCGGGGCGCAGATGGCACTGAGGCGCTCGCCGGGGCGCTCCAAATCCATCATTACAAAAAAAAATGTTAGCATTTAAATTGCACTATGACGATTATTGGGGGATTGTATATCTATATTATTCCAATACAAACAAATTGGCTAACAATAGTTCTGTTGGAATATTTATTATCTACAATTGTTATTAATAATCTCATGTGAAGTGAGTATATGCAAACCAAAGAAGTTAACAAAACCAGTCTACAATACAAAGTTAATTAAGAAAAAAATTTGCATACAAAGAATTCAACTCTCTTTCTCTTCTGATAGTACTTACAAGTCAGAACTAAAAGAAGAATCTGATGATTAATAACAATGTTCTAATAAGGACATTGATTAATAACATAATCCAGAACATTGAATTTTGAAAAAAACTTATAGAATATAAGGATTGTTGGTCAGATTAATCCTTAGGTCGCTGGTTCCGATCCGGTAGGCCGGACCATTGAATTAAATAAACTAGGATTAAACCAGAGAAAAAAATACATGCATGGTTTTCTTTAACAAGCAGACCAGAACAAAATTTATATAGAAGAATGATATTGCATGCTCTTCATATTACTCAAAAATATTTCTTTTCCGATGCTGAAGAAAATTTTTTGTTGCGAATGAACAAGATGTCAAGAAATGTTCATATGTCAAAAATATTACCTTTATTACCGTACGGTGGAAGGAGGTAAAAAAAACAACGGTACGTCGGGTCTCCGGTGCTGCACGAGCAAAATGCTGATAACGTGTCGTAAGGCAAAAGCTCAAACACACGGAGACGAAGCTTTCTCGTATATTATCAACCACATAAGTGCATCTTACAAGCTATTCCAACCTCTCTTTATATAGGGAGAGAGGTTGAGGGTTATGAAGAAACGAAAGGCCAAAGGTCTTTTGTATGTTACAAGGAAATGAAATGAAGGGCCATATGAGTTACAACAATATCGATTATTTTCGAGATCCAGATTCTAACTTTACTTATTATACAAAACCATGTTACTAAATAGTCCTTAAATGAACAGGAGTAAAGATAGCTATTTTCTTGGAGTAAAGATATCATGAATCCATCCTGATCCTGATGTATGGATTGTTAATTATGTTAATCATAAATACTACGGTATGATTTAAGGGGGGATGTTTGGTAAGCATATTTATTTTTATTTTAGGACAGATTCAGGACGAAAATCATTTCACCTTATAAATATTTATTTATTTGTCCATAAAATATGGTAATCATATCCCTTAGAATAGGTGGATATTCCTTTTTTTCCGATAAAAAAAGTCAATTTCTCGTGTGTTTTTATTTTTTACTCTTTTTTTCATTTTTTGGTTTTTTTCATTTTTTTGGTTACTTTTAAAATATTTTTCGTTTTTTTAAAAATATATTAATTTTGTTTTTCTATACTTTTTTCTAAGTTGTTTTTCTCTTTTTTTTATTTTCTTTATTTGCTTTAATTTTCTTTTGGTTTTTTTCGTTTCTTTTAAACTATTTTTCATTTAAAAAATTGTTTTTTTCTATATTTTTTTAAGGTTTTTTCTATTTTTCCGGGTTATATTTCTTTTTTTTAAAATGTTTTTTTTTTTGTTTTTTGGTTTTTGAGAAAAGCCTTTTTTTATCTTTTTCCTTTTTTCACTTCTATTTTAGATTTTTAAACAAATAAGTTTTTCACTTTTTTCGTTTTTTGTTCTTTCGCAATTTTTTCTTTAAATTTTATTCTTTTTATTGTTTTTGCACTTTTTTCTTTCTTTAAAAAAAAATCAATTTTCCACTTTTTCTTTTTTTCCCTTCTACAAATTTTTTTTTTCGGTTGGATCCGTTTCACATCTTGGTGAGTTTGGGTTAGGTTCAGTACGGATCGAATAGTAAAAATTAATTTATAAGTAAAAAATAATGATGTTAAGAGATTTTTGACGAAATATTCTTTTGAATACTAATATATCACCTTAACTAACTACCCAATAAAAAACACAAACAAAAAATAACTATTAAATATATATAGTCATTAATATAAATATTATATTTTTATATGGAATATTTTTTTAAAATATTAATATATTCATGAAATATCGGAATATAATATTCAGAAAAATTAACCCCGAAAATATAGAATTCTATGTTATATACCAAACGCTCCCTACGGGCCTGTTTGGTAAACAGGAAATGGATTTGGATTTGGACTTTCAAGGAGGAAAGAATGATAGAAATTTATTCATTTTCTTGTCCCCCTAGTAGGGGACAAATGTGTTTGGTTGAGATAGGAAAGTAAAAAAATAAAAAGTAGACATATGTGTTTGGTTGAGATAGGTAAGTGAGGAGTGGGAAATAAGAAATTATGTAATAATAATAAAAATTATTTGTATTAGTTAATGTTAATAAAAATATTTGGTTAATTATTCTAATTATATACAGAAATATCTCATATTAAAATAATACTTTAACTAATTAATATCAACTAACTAATATTTAATATATTTAATAAAATATGTTAGATATTCATAACTTTAGAGAGAGAGAGAGAGAGAGAATGACCGGACCATTCTAATTTTTTTTTTTGACAGAGCTTTCTTCTCCGGTCATCCATCTCTCTCTCTCGCCATGGTGGCACGACGTGGTCCGCAAGGGTTTTCTTCTGGCGGAGGTCGGTCCGCAAGGGTCAGATCCGGCGGAGCTCGTGTAATACCCCGCTCCACAATGTGCATTATGCTGAGTCGTTGACTCGAATAGTTACGTTGACCCGATGAATGCATCGAGTAAGTTCGATGCAAGTGTTAAGTTGGCCCGAGAGAAAGCATTGAGTCGATTCGAATATTCTAAGAAATCGAATCGATGCAAATCACAAGTCCGATGCAAACGAATATTGATTTTAGTTGGTTTCATGTGCAGGCTATACGTTTACGCTGAAATATAAGAGGTCGACATTTTGCCTTATTTGCAATGGTGTCCGCAAAACCAAATTGTCGCCTTGCAACGGATTGAAACATAGGCACGGTAGGCCAAATAGCTTGGATAATTCAATGTAGCCCGAAATACTCGAATGGCTAAGTCATAAGAGTTGGCCGTGCAACAAAGATATAAAATCGAGCCACATCGGTTCGACGAAACGATAAGGCATATCGGCTTAAGGTGTGGGGACATTGACTCTTCTTTCCTAGTCCGTCATGCTTAATTAAAATGTACCATTGTCTGCTAAAGTTAACCTATCGAGTCCACGGGCGTGGCTCGATTGGGAGATGAACATAGTACATGTCGAACACTAGATAGAACAATTGAAATAAAACGTACATTAAATATAAGAGTCGCTATTGAACATTGAATATGGCAAAGGCGAGCGACTCGGTACGCAAGCCATAAGAACATGGGATGACTGTATCGATGAGTGCCTCAGCGCACAAGTCATTCGTTCCCCTGTGCACGAGTTAGTATGCTAGAATATTGAAAGACTATATCGGTGCGAGTGCCTCATTGCACGAGTTATTGAACATTGAATACCCTATCGAGGCGTGCCACAGTAGCACGAGTCGGAGGAAAGGAATATAAGTCTAAAACATTGAACACTAAGGCATAGAACATAGAATTACTGAATAGAAATGTGCATCGAATGCACGACACAACCTGTGCACAAGTTTTGTTTTCCCTCGAACGTGGTAGGCGAATTGTTTATGCCTTAGTGTTCGTTGATGAAATGTGCATTGAATACCCTTCGAAATGTTTATGGCCCTTGAAGTGTTCGTTGATGAACATTGAGTTGGGGCATTGTGTCAATGGAAATAGAGATAGGCGAATTGCTTGGTTGTATGACTTTGCCGTGTTGCATGGTCACGGACAACCTGTGCACAAGTTTTTTTTCCCTCGAACGTGGTAGACGGTTGCCGGAACTTGTTCGATCTAGAAAGGGAATTTGAGATGGGCATTTTGTGGGATATTTCAATCTGTTAGGCTTGTGACCTACCATTGAAATAGAGTGTCATAAATACCGGTATTGTTCGGAAGGAGTACTTCAGGGCATGGAATTAGAACCCAAGGCTGAAGTAGTCACCGTTCGTACCTTGATGACCATTATGGTGTTAAACCCAATGACCTTCATATAGTTAAGGAACGGTGGGCCGAAAGTGCATGAACAATAGATCATGCACAGAGCACTTATAACATGACAGGAAAGGAATGAGACGTATTCACGTTACGTCGGTGCAAGGGCGAATGCGTCGATGTTGGTAAGAAGTCACGAAACAACACGATATTGCTATTGGTTGGTTGCTTGCTTATACGAATCAAATAACATGCTTTACATGATAACATGTTTTACTGTTTTCGAATATGCCATGAAATCGATCCTAAGGATAACATAGAAAGATTAACTAAATTGTATGTTGTATGAATCAATACATTATTAAATGTCAGTTTAGTTAAGTGGGTCTTTGATCAGTATTGCGAGGACGAAAGTACTAATCTGTCGCGTCCCGACCCGGAAATCGCTCGTCCTCGCTAGATTTCACTCAAATTATCGTCCTCGCTGGGGCTGATGCCGCACGAGCCTGGAGTTGCACTCGTGCAAGGCAAGATAACAGGTTTACATAAGATTATCTCAAATTGATAACATAAGCAGCGGAAGAAAACAAAATAAGAATCTCTTTTATTAATAATGAATTGAAGGTTAGAAAGGCATAAAAAGCCCGTATGAATATGCCAACTGGATACAACACTCATGATCTCTCTAGCTTACAAAGGATTACATTGTTCCATATATTATGCCTCTTTATAGCCAACAAGTAGTCTTCGGCCAAACATCTCCATGTTACAAGTCCGAACGCCAATACAGTAGCTCGCCTCGAGACACCAAGGACTCTATACCTCGGCACGTCCAAGGCAAGCCCCGCCCCGAGCCAAAAATATCCTGAACCTGCAAGCAAACTAGTGGAGGATTAGTACCTTCGTCCTCGCTGCACTGATCAAGACCCACTTGCACCCAAACCAAAACTAAGTAAATTTTGTGAAAACATGCATCTTAATTTGGTGATCTTAATATTTAGCCTTAGGATCAGTTTCATGGCAATATTCAAGCATAGCAACAAAATATAAATGTTCGATACCGTATCGCTACAGCAGATACAGTTAAACATAATATAAACATAAACATAGTGATCGTGCATATCTCCATCTCGTTTTGCTTAGATGCAATCGTTAGATATATGCATAACCAACCATATAATTCATGCAGCCAACCAAACAAACTTAGACATGTAGATAAGGGTGACAGGCCATGCGCCTGCACCCAATTCTAATCTCAGCCCACTAGCCCTATCTATATGAAGGTCATGGCGTTTCCCACCATAATGGACTTGGCATCTTTATGTGTAAGCCTATGATCGCTCCAGTATGGGCTGCTAGCCCAGTATCTGAAGGATTCCAAACTTACTGATATCATAGCTTATCACAACACTGGTCCGTCGCAACCTGTCACGCCCCAGAACCAGAATACTGGAGAGCGGGGGCAGACACAGCCAGCTACGTATATTGAGATAGAATGCATCTCAATAATACGGTCACGGCTGTCTAGATATGAGGGTTTACTACAAGCCAGCAGTCTCTTAAGGTCAAGCCTATTGTCTCAATCTCAAGCAATTAACAGAGTTACAAGATGTTAGAGCATCAAATATATATATATAAGGCGTCCCAAATATTACATATTGGATGATCATGAAGCTAGTCGTACAAAATGATAGGACTAGCAAGAGTTCAGTCGTACATGATCAACCCTAGGATTTGTTAATCATGTTTACAGCCCGTAGGCAGACAGTAAGTAAATGTGCATCGAGCTAACAGGTGCTCGTCGGCTAAACGCCTCAAAAGAATAAATTTACATATAAGTGGGTGAAACAAAAGGGAAAACCCACTCGTAGCCCGGGTTCCGTCTAGTGTTCACCATTGGGCTGAAAGCTTGGTAGATCCTCGGGAGCTGCTCCAAAATCTGGCCACACAAAACCAGCTGGGTCAAATCCCAGAAAGAGCAAGTGCCACAAAGGGGGCCACAAATAAGAACCAAAGCCAGCATATCAGAACATAAAGAATAAAAGAAAGTACAAGTAATAAAAGTACACAGAGCGATAAACGACTAGGGACGTGGAACCATTCCGGGAGCCAGGTTACAATCCTTAAACCAAACAAGGACCGGGATTGTATCCCTTCGCCTGAATAGCTCACTGTCTCTACCCATTTATCGTAAAAAGTAAAACAATCATGCTCGAAGTTCCAGGTACAGGGGCTAGACAAGACTTAGACAGGGCTGGACACCATTCATTCACAATCGGCCAAGCAAGTACTACGGCTTACTACTTTAACTAACTAGGGTTATCACAAGCCTAATTACTAACAAGATGCAATGAGAATTCCAAATCCCAAGCCCTGCAGACCATCCAGTTATCCTTTCGCGGGTTGAGAGTTATAGGTGGGTACATCGCCCGGGAGACAAATGTACCCTTAGGTGACTTAGAGGTGCAACACATGACAGTGTGCTGGAAATGTGCTCTACTCGACGGCAAGCTACAAGTCCATTAAGGCTTCCAGATAACGAGACTGCCTGTGACCGGGAATTCTCCATGTTCTAATTCGGTCTACTCATTACCTAGTCCAGTTTTTAGTGTGAGTCCCTGGCCGTGGTACCCAGGGAGTCACCCCCTAGACATGATGCAAGACAAGACAAGTGATTTGCACAGAGCAACAGGTAGTACACCCACGGTGTCAAGACAAGTCAAGTCGAGTCAAGAGTGCGCCGCCACGGGCCACTATCAAGTGAAGCCAAGTCATATTAAGTCAAGTCAAGTTAAGTTATCAAGTCATGCCAAGTCGGGAGTGCGCCACCGCGGGCCACTATCAAGTCAACCGAGTTATCAAGTTACAGGTCCCAGTTATTAACAAGATATTTAACAAGATAGGAGAAAACTAGCTGCAGGTCAAACCATGCCAAATCATAGAAAATAGTGTCAAGACGTGTCAGACCAAGTCAAGTCGTGTGGTGGGCAAGAAAATTTCAGAAAAACACAGTTAGCAAGAAACCAAGGACCAAGGTCCACCGGAGCACAGGGTGTGCTGGGCTAAACGCGACCCAAGGGGGCGCCGGGTAAGGCTCGGGCTAGGGCGCACGAGCGGCGTCGAGAGACGCGCTCGGGGAACAACCGCTACACGCCAAGGGCGCAGCACAGCGGGGTGCGCGCGCGCAAGAGCGCGGCGCAGCGGAGCGCGCGCGCGCAAGGGCGCGGCGCAGCGGGATGCGCCAGGAGGAGTGCGCCGGGGGCGCAGCGCAGCAGAGTGTGCGCGCGCAAGGGCGCGGCGCAGCAGAGCTCGCGGGGTAGTGCGCCAGGGCGCAGCGCAGCAGAGTGCGCGCGCGCAAGGGCGCGGCGCAGCAGAGCGCGCGGGGTAGTGCGCCAGGGCGCAGCGCAGCAGAGTGCGCGCGCGCAAGAGCGCGGCGCAGCAGAGCGCGCGGGGAGTGCGCCAGGGCGCAGCGCAGCAGAGTGCGCGGGGTAGTGCGCCAGGGCGCAGCGCAGCAGAGTGCGCGCGCACAAGAGCGCGGTGCAGCAGAGCGCGCAGGGAGTGGTGACCTTCTTCTCCAAGTTGGCTGAGAAGAACACCAACAATGGGTTCTAAGGTTCAAAATCTCACAACTTTGCCAATAAAACTCCAAATCCAGATCTTCAAAGCTCTAACATGGGTGAAAATTTGATTCTCTTCTACATAGAGACACCAAAACCCTCCAAATTCAACTCAAAATAGATCAAAACCATAAATTTCCGAAAATGGTCAAAACCTAGATCTAGGAGAACGGAAGCTCCAAATCACAAATTTCCAAGTTCTAATGTTGTTCCTAGAGAGCTAATCCATCTAATGGACAAATAAAAACATGGGTTCTTGATCATGGCAAGGTGCACTTGCCTAGGGTGGAGGAGTTGTGTTGAGGAAGAAGTAGATGAAGAATTAATGGAGAATGAAGAGGAGAGAGAAAAGTTAGGTGAGATTTAATGGGGGTGGTTGTGGTGTTCTTGAGGGTGTAGAGTAGGTTAAGGTGTTCCAATGCAAAATAACTAAACCAAACCAAACCAAACCAAATCAGACCAACTCCACAAAAATAAACCAAGCCATGGTCCAAAACTCATTTACGAGAAACCTAAATCCGCAAGTCGAGAAAATAAAATATGTGCCAAAAATCCAAATACGAGCATAAATACGAAATACGGGAACGAGGGTGACAGCTCTACCCACCTTCAAAGAATTCCGTCCTCGGAATTTAATCAAGGAGCTAGAGATTGCCACGACAAGCCATACTAAGCAAGACAAGCTACACTAAGCAGTTCAATTATACAATCATACAATGCAAGCAAGGAAGGGAAAGCGTAAGGCATAAGAAAGACATTATACCTCACGAGTCAAACAGGTAGGGATATCGCGATCGGATGTCGTCCTCACGCTCCCACGTTGACTCACCTAGAGAGTGATGACCCCAAGCAACACGGACTAAGTTAATAGTCTTGTTCTTGAGCGTCTTTTCTCTCCGGTCCAATATAGACACGGGCCTCTCCTCATACGAAAGGTTGGTACCAACAACCAATTCCGAATGATCTAGGATATGGCTCGGGTCCGGGATGTACCGTCTTAATTGGGATACATGGAATACATCATGCACCTCACTTAGCGACGGCGGAAGAGCGAGACGATAGGATACATCACCTACTCGCTCTAGAATATCGAACGGCCCTATATACCTAGGACTGAGCTTTCCCCGTACGCCAAAACGAATGACGCCGCGGGTAGGCGAGATCCTAAGGAATACATGGTCGCCGACGGCAAATTCTAAGGGACGCCGATGAGCATCGGCCCAATGGCGCTGGCGGTCCTGAGCAACTCGGAGGTGATCTCTGACTTTCTTGACCACTTCAACCGTCTGAGAAATCAGCTCTGGACCGAGCATCTGCCTCTCTCCGATATCGTCCCATGCTAACGGAGATCTGCACTTCCTGCCATACAGAGCCTCGAAGGGTGCCATCTGGATACTGGCCTGGAAACTATTGTTGTACGAGAATTCCACCAGGTGTAGGTGATCCTCCTACGAACCACCGAAGTCAAGGGTACATGACCGCAACATATCCTCAAGAGTCTGGATCGTGCGCTCTGACTGACCATCTGTCTGCGGATGATACGCTGAGCTGAACTTGAGACAAGTCCCCAAACTTTGATGAAGACTGCGCCAGAAGTGCGATGTGAATCTCGTATCCCTGTCTGATACTATGCTGACTGGCACTCCGTGAAGTCTGACAATCTGCCTGAGATACATCTCTGCTAGCTGTGCCGTCGACTGTCCAACCCTAAACGGAAGAAAGTGTGCCACCTTGGTAAGCCTGTCCACAATAACCCAAATAGCATCTCTGCCCGCCGGAGATCTGGGTAATCCAGTCACGAAATCCATGGTAATGTGTTCCCATTTCCATTCTGGGATCGGTAAAGGTTGAAGAAGTCCAGCTGGCCTCTGATGTTCAGCCTTGACTTGTTGGCAAACCAAACATCGAGAGACATACCGGGCTATCTCCCTCTTCATGCCATTCCACCAAAAGTGTTGACGAATATCTCTGTACATCTTCGTGCTGCCTGGGTGAATGGAGTACTGCGAACTGTGAGCCTCTGCCATGACTTCCTGTCTGATATCTCCACTGGGTACACAAAGACGCGTGCCGTGTCGAAGTGTACCATCCTCTTGAATACATAATTCTGGCCTTCTTCCTGCCTCACACTCTGCTCTGAGCCGCTGAAGCTTGGAATCTGATGACTGTGCTGTCCGGATCCTTTCAACTATGGTGGACTGAACCTGTAGGCTGGCCATCAAGGCCACATTGGAAGGAAGAATCACTTCAATTCCCATCTTCTGAAAATCTGCCAATAACTCTGGTTGCGCCGTCAAGAAATAAACTCCGGCTCTCCGGCTCAACGCATCTGCTACCACATTGGCCTTCCCTGGATGATACTGTAAATCCACATCGTAGTCCACCAGTAGCTCGAGCCATCTTCTCTGCCGCATATTAAGATCCTTCTGGGTGAAAACATACTTCAGGCTCTTGTGATCAGTAAATATCTCCACTCTGTCCCCGTACAAGTAGTGCCTCCACAACTTAAGTACAAACACTACTGCTGCTAGTTCCAAGTCGTGGGTCGGGTAATTCTTCTCATGATCACGGAGTTGACGTGACGCATAAGCAATTGCCTTCCCATGCTGCATCAAAACACATCCCAATCCTCTGCCTGAAGCGTCGCAATAAACTATGAATCCTCCGGTCCCATCTGGAAGTGTAAGAATGGGAGCCGTTATCAAACCTCGCTTCAACTCCTCAAACGATTCCTGACACTCTGCTGTCCAAACGAACGGCACATCCTTGCGGGTCAACTGGGTCATCGGCGCTGAAATCCTTGCAAAATCAGAAACGAACCGCCGGTAGTAGCCGGCCAATCCAAGAAAGCTGCGAACTTCTGCCACTGAGCTGGGTACTGGCCAAGACTCAATGGCCACAATCTTCTGGGGATCCACTTCCACTCCTCCTCTGGTAATGATGTGACCCAAGTAAGAAATACGATCGAGCCAGAACTCGCATTTACTAAACTTGGCGTACAACTGGTGCTCTCTGAGAATCTGGAGGACAACTCTGAGATGCTGCTCGTGCTCTGCCTCACTCTTGCTGTAGACCAGGATGTCATCAAGGAATACTATCACAAACTGATCCAAGTAAGGCATGAAAATACGGTTCATGAGGTCCATGAACACTGCCGGCGCATTGGTCGCACCAAAGGGCATAACTAGAAACTCCCAATGCCCGTACCTAGATCTGAAAGCCGTCTTCGGGATGTCCTGCTCTCTGACTCTGATCTGGTGGTATCCTGACCGCAAGTCTATCTTCGAGAAAACTGAAGCCCCTTTGAGTTGATCAAACAAGTCATCTATCCTTGGAAGAGGGTATCTGTTCTTAATTGTCACTGAGTTCAAGGTACGATAATCTACACATAGCCTGGACGTACCATCCTTCTTTTTCACAAGAAGCATTGGGGCTCCCCAAGGCGATCCACTAGCACGAATGAATCCCTTGGTCCTGAGTTCTTCAATCATCTTGTACAAAATCTCCAACTCTGAAGGCGCCATTCTGTAGACTCGCTCTGATACTGGTGCTGTCCCAGGAATCAAGTCGATGGTAAACTCGATCTCCCGCTCTGGTGGCATCCCTGGAAGTTCCTCTGGGAAGACATCTGGAAACTCTTCAACTATCCGGGGCAACTGCACTGCTGCTACTGCCATCCGCAATACTGGAAAAGATGGCTCTACTGTGCCTCTGGAAAATGAAAACTCTGGCTCTCCGGGAATACTAAAGACAACTCTGCCAACATGGCAGTCTATCCTAGCATAATGGTTCCTCAACCAATCCATACCTAGGACTACATCATAGTCTGCCATAGGGAACTCTATGAGCCTAGCGGGGAACTCCCTACCGCTAACTACGATCCGACACGAGGAAAACACTCGGTCTACTCCCACAAGACCATTACCAGTAAGTATATTGAGCCTCACTGATAATGACTCGGGCTCCAATCCTATCCGTGTCGCGAATCGTGCAGACATGAATGAATATGATGCACCAGAATCAAATAATACAGATGCTGGAAAAGTGTTGACGAGAATAGTACCTGCCACTACCTCACCTGGTGCAACTTCTTCATCCATGGTCATCATCATAGCCTGACCTCTAGCTGCGGGTCCCCTCTGCTGGAAACCCCTCTGTCGGTTCTGTGCTGGAGCCTGGGTGAACTGCTGCTGGTTCTGCTGCTGAAAGGCCTGGGCCTGAGGCAACAATGGCCTTGGGTACTGCTGTTGCTGTTGCTGGACTGGAACTGGGGCTGGTCCCCTCACCGAAGAACTAGAAATGTTGGATGATGATGGACCTCCCCTATTCGGGCAGGTCCCTATCTTGTGATCTGCTCCTCCGCAAGCCAGGCACAATCCCTGTGCCCTACATACTCTGCCACTACATGGCCCGGCTTCCCGCAATGAGAACATCCCACCGCGGAAGGCTGCTTCTGCTTCTGCTGCTGCGGGTACGTCGGGGTTGAATGTTGAACCGACATCACTGAGGCCGCCCGCCTCGGAGTTCCAATGGTTATACCCCTAGCTGCCGGGGCTGGAGCTGAAGATTGGTGCATCTGGTTGTGGGACCGCTTCCTTCCTCCGGTCCTGTCCACAATTCTCCGGGAGGTATACTCATGCCTCCTTGCTGCCTTTAATACTGCATCGAACGTCTGGTGCTAGAACTGCTCCACAGCTAATAATATCTCTAAATGAAGTCCCTGCTGGAACCGCTGAGCCCTATCGAACTCGGTTGCCACCAAGGTGGGGGCAAACCTACTCAGCCTAGAGAACTCGGTCGCATAGCCATCGACCGTCCTGCCTCCTTGCTTCAAGTTGGTGAATCTGGTCTGCAGGTCGTACCGTGCCACCGTATCGAAGTACTTCGTCTGGAACCTCTCTCTAAACGTCGCCCAAGTGACTGGTGTTGCTAATTCCATGGCCTGAGCTGCCCACCAATCGCGAGCCAAGTCTAACAACTGTAGGCGTACCACCGCCACCTTCTCATTCTCAGGTGTCCTAGCTGCTTCTAGAACCACCTCGGTATCCTGAAGCCAAGCGTCCGCGGCAATCGCATCTTCACTGCCGTCAAAGAAGGGAGGGTTCAAGCGCTTGAAACTGTTGGCCGCTTGATTTCCTTGGGGACCTTCTCGGTTTAGTGCATCATGAACTTCCTGGTGCAAGGCGTCACCTCGACGATCTTAGGATGCAAGCAGTTCCCTGATAAGCCCTACCAAAGGACCCTCATCTTGTCTAGCTGGTTGAACGGGCGGAGCTTCCTGAACTAGAGGTTCTGAGCCTCCGGGAAGCATAACTCGGGAGGCTACTCCAGAGTGCTGAGCTTGATCTTCCTGGCGCTGGGGTGCTTGTCGAACTTCCTCTGGCTGGTTGGCAGGTCCGGGAGTAATGCCGCTGAAGAAGACGACATAGGGAACAATAAGAAAAGGACCAGGACAGATCAATGATACAAGCATGTGATCAGGTCAAGAATCTCAGGGATTTGAAGATACGAGCAGAGATCAAGGGCGAATATTGATTGAGATATCTATTCGGTAAACCCTCACATTTCTTGATTGACAAGACCTGCATGGGCCACCACTTAAACCGTGTCACGCCCCAGAACCAGAATACTGGAGAGCGGGGGCAGACACAGCCAGCTACGTATATTGAGATAGAATGCATCTCAATAATACGGTCACGGCTGTCTAGATATGAGGGTTTACTACAAGCCAGCAGTCTCTTAAGGTCAAGCCTATTGTCTCAATCTCAAGCAATTAACAGAGTTACAAGATGTTAGAGCATCAAATATATATATATAAGGCGTCCCAAATATTACATATTGGATGATCATGAAGCTAGTCGTACAAAATGATAGGACTAGCAAGAGTTCAGTCGTACATGATCAACCCTAGGATTTGTTAATCATGTTTACAGCCCGTAGGCAGACAGTAAGTAAATGTGCATCGAGCTAACAGGTGCTCGTCGGCTAAACGCCTCAAAAGAATAAATTTACATATAAGTGGGTGAAACAAAAAGGAAAACCCACTCGTAGCCCGGGTTCCGTCTAGTGTTCACCATTGGGCTGGAAGCTTGGTAGATCCTCGGAAGCTGCTCCAAAATCTGGCCACACAAAACCAGCTGGGTCAAACCCCAGAAAGAGCAAGTGCCACAAAGGGGGCCACAAATAAGAACCAAAGCCAGCATATCAGAACATAAAGAATAAAAGAAAGTACAAGTAATAAAAGTACACAGAGCGATAAACGACTAGGGACGTGGAACCATTCCGGGAGCCAGGTTACAATCCTTAAACCAAACAAGGACCGGGATTGTATCCCTTCGCCTGAATAGCTCACTGTCTCTATCCATTTATCGTAAAAAGTAAAACAATCATGCTCGAAGTTCCAGGTACAGGGGCTAGACAAGACTTAGACAGGGCTGGACACCATTCATTCACAATCGGCCAAGCAAGTACTACGGCTTACTACTTTAACTAACTAGGGTTATCACAAGCCTAATTACTAACAAGATGCAATGAGAATTCCAAATCCCAAGCCCTGCAACCATCCAGTTATCCTTTCGCGGGTTGAGAGTTATAGGTGGGTACATCGCCCGGGAGACAAATGTACCCTTAGGTGACTTAGAGGTGCAACACATGACAGTGTGCTGGAAATGTGCTCTACTCGACGGCAAGCTACAAGTCCATTAAGGCTTCCAGATAACGAGACTGCCTGTGACCGGGAATTCTTCATGTTCTAATTCGGTCTACTCATTACCTAGTCCAGTTTTTAGTGTGAGTCCCTGGCCGTGGTACCCAGGGAGTCACCCCCTAGACATGATGCAAGACAAGACAAGTGATTTACACAGAGCAACAGGTAGTACACCCACGGTGTCAAGACAAGTCAAGTCGAGTCAAGAGTGCGCCGCCACGGGCCACTATCAAGTGAAGCCAAGTCATATTAAGTCAAGTCAAGTTAAGTTATCAAGTCATGCCAAGTCGGGAGTGCGCCACCGCGGGCCACTATCAAGTCAACCGAGTTATCAAGTTACAGGTCCCAGTTATTAACAAGATATTTAACAAGATAGGAGAAAACTAGCTGCAGGTCAAACCATGCCAAATCATAGAAAATAGTGTCAAGACGTGTCAGACCAAGTCAAGTCGTGTGGTGGGCAAGAAAATTTCAGAAAAACACAGTTAGCAAGAAACCAAGGACCAAGGTCCACCAGAGCACAGGGTGTGCTGGGCTAAAGGCGACCCAAGGGGGCGCCGGGTAAGGCTCGGGCTAGGGCGCACGAGCGGCGTCGAGAGACGCACTCGGGGAACAACCGCTACACGCCAAGGGCGCAGCACAGCGGGGTGCACGCGCGCAAGAGCGCGGCGCAGCGGAGCGCGCGCGCGCAAGGGCGCGGCGCAGCGGGATGTGCCAGCGGGAGTGCGCCGGGGGCGCAGCGCAGCAGAGTGCGCGCGCGCAAGGGCGCGGCGCAGCAGAGCGCGCGGGGTAGTACGCCAGGGCGCAGCACAGCAGAGTGCGCGCGCGCAAAGGCGCGGCGCAGCAGAGAGCGTGGGGTAGTGCGCCAGGGCGCAGCGCAGCAGAGTGCGCGCGTGCAAGAGTGCGGCGCAGCAGAGCGCGGCGCAGCAGAGCGCGGCACAGCAGAGCGCGCGGGGAGTGCGCCAGGGCGCAGCGCAGCAGAGTACGCGGGGTAGTGCGCCAGGGCGCAGCGCAGCAGAGTGCGCGCGCGCAAGAGCGCGGCGCAGCAGAGCGCGCAGGGAGTGGTGACCTTCTTCTCCAAGTTGGCTGAGAAGAACACCAACAATGGGTTCTAAGGTTCAAAATCTCACAACTTTGCCAATAAAACTCCAAATCCAGATCTTCAAAGCTCTAACATGGGTGCAAATTTGATTCTCTTCTACATAGAGACACCAAAACCCTCCAAATTCAACTCAAAATAGATCAAAACCATAAATTTCCGAAAATGGTCAAAACCTAGATCTAGGAGAACGGAAGCTCCAAATCACAAATTTCCAAGTTCTAATGTTGTTCCTAGAGAGCTAATCCATCTAATGGACAAATAAAAATATGGGTTCTTGATCATGGCAAGGTGCACTTGCCTAGGGTGGAGGAGTTGTGTTGAGGAAGAAGTAGATGAAGAATTAATGGAGAATGAAGAGGAGAGAGAAAAGTTAGGTGGGATTTAATGGGGGTGGTTGTGGTGTTCTTGAGGGTGTAGAGTAGGTTAAGGTGTTCCAATGCAAAATAACCAAACCAAACCAAACCAAACCAAATCAGACCAACTCCACAAAAATAAACCAAGCCATGGTCCAAAACTCATTTACGAGAAACCTAAATCCGCAAGTCGAGAAAATAAAATATGTGCCAAAAATCCAAATACGAGCATAAATACGAAATACGGGTACGAGGGTGACACAACCCGTCCTAATGAAGTGCACCATAAATACCAAACATAATTCCCTCCTTGACCGAACGGTCCCGGTGCCCCGGTCGTAACCGTTCGAGGGAAGCCACACCCGTGTACGGGCAATCCGAGTCCATTGACCATGCAATACGCAAAAGCAAACAAGTCATATCATTCCAACCAATCCCACGTTCCATAAACATATTCCGTCATCTTTATTTCAAGTTCCATCGACATTATGCCCCAACACATCCGTATTAATGCACGACGCCCAACAGCTTAACACTTCTCGTATCTTATACCCAACGCGTTTCATTCATAAGTTATTCACATAATAGCAGTTTCGTAGCAATTGTGTCACAACTACAAACCTCGATGCACGAAGTATATCTTTCAATGTTACGATAGGTCCCGCGACATTGCACCACAACTTGACCTATTTCACTTACATAGACATTTCGTAGCTTCCGTGTGCAAGGGCACGCTCAATGACATAATCAATGTTCTAGGCCTAGTGTTTAATATTCTCAGAGTTTTGCACGTGATGCACATCTCGATATTGCCTTTCAATGTTTTACCATCACCGTCCTACCGCGACTCGTACACTTGATGTACATCGCTTCAATTATTAAATGTTCAATGTTCTATCTTAATGTTTGACACACACTAAGTCCTTTAATTGTTCGAGCCACGCTCTCTATCTCAATAGCCACAACCGCATACAAAGGATACATTTTATTAAACGTGAAGGAGTAGGGAGAGAGAGTCAAGAACCCGCCCACCTTAAGCCGATATGCCTTATCGTTTCTCTGAGCTAATGCGGCTCGATTCCATAACTTGGTTGCACGGCTAACTCCTCTGACTTAGCCATTTCGTTGAGATACTCGATTGATTCAGCCTATCGTGCCCATGCCTTAGTCCGTTGTATGGCGAGGTTTTGGTTTTGCAGACACTTTAGTGAATAAGGCAAAATGCCGACCCCTTATGATTTAACGTAAAAGCATAGCCTGCACACCAGATCAACCGAAGTCAATACTTTGCTCAAACCGAACTTATGCTTTGCACCGATTCGCATCGATACTTTATCAGGTCAACTCAACTCTTCGAGTCAACGACTCATTGTAATGCACCGTACGAAGCGGAATATTACATAATATACCCCTCAAAATAAGGCTCGTCCTCGAACCGAAACCAACACTCAATCCAAGTGTTTCGCTAGATCATTTCACCATCTCGTGCCACTATCATTTGAATCATACAACTTAGTTTGGATCATATATATATTTTGGGCGTCCCACCAATATATACATTTCAGCCAAGCTGAGTTATAGGATATCGGGACAAAGTTAACAAGCTCAACTTAAATCCTCAAGCATTAGTTATTCCGTACACGACTTGGTTAGATCTTAGCATCTATTTCCAAAATACTTCTTGTATGCATTATTCCATAACACGCGATTATCCTCCCAACATTTCTGCATATAACTTAATTCAAAACCATAACTTCGATCCCATAAGTTTTTGGACGGCCATAGAACGCATGCATTACATTAAGTCATTGCGCACCCGATCACAACCATTCTCCGCAATGCCTATTCGTCAAATCATTTTCTATCTCTCGTAAAACTCAAGTTTTTCATCTAATCGTTCATAA
The DNA here is from genome assembly GCA_029216955.1 of Iris pallida. NCBI lineage: Eukaryota > Viridiplantae > Streptophyta > Magnoliopsida > Asparagales > Iridaceae > Iris > Iris pallida. Next base: position 5,115,191 of record JANAVB010015800.1, read on the forward strand.
CATTTGGCCTCAACGATATGGACTAAGTCCAACATCTCCAAACTTTCTTCGCCTACAATTCGTACTATGCATCGTACGCAACTATTCTAATACGATTCACGTTCTCGAAACTATCTACGCATCGCATCTGGGGCTACCCTCGTTAGGTAACTTATCCAGACATCGTGCTTAATCTCTCCCGAAATAAGAGGTCAACTTGAGTCTACGATGCTCAAAGCCAACAATCTTTTAGACCCATGGTCTCTTACGATACAATACGCCTATCTCTGGTTCTTGATTGAATAGGAATTCTTTACTCAATTTTTCGAATCAATCCCAACTAGTTTGTTTCATAACACAGATCGTGCGCTCAAACACACATAGCCTAACCGTTACTCAAACCGATCTACGACACAACTCTTAGGATCATTCTACAATTTGTTACTCTCGTGCATTACAAAATTCTTGCAATCGCCTTACCGTATCACTACGCTAAGTACGTTCCTCAACATCTATTCAATCATCGACCAACCAAGTCTATTTACGCACTCATTCGATCGATCGTAAATTTTCTGACCATATCGATCCAGTCAAAGGCTATTCCCTAACTTCCGAAACACGATACTCAATCGCTTAGACTTATCCTCAATATACACTACATCGTCCTTCATCTTCGACAAAATTTCTTATGCGACTTCATTGGGTCATCCTATAGGACTTCAACATTTACTTGATTTAGCGGTTAAGCCTTCTAGGGTCATTTGATCCGAAACTATGCTCGATAATTAAAGATCATCAACGAGGGATAGTTACTACGAACCATGCTATATCCTATCGTGGAGCCAAATAAATTCCCGATAATTTCTATGGAACTTTATCCAAATCCGACAAAATTTACCAATCCATAATATATCTACCCTCGCACAACTGATGCGTCGTTTACTACTCAAATCACTCATGCATATTGCGTGCCATTACTATTCATATCACTCATGCACTACCGTTAACAATATCGCTAAACGAGCGATATTTGTTCGTCTCGAGTATGAGTCTATCTACCCACGATCAATATCTAACACACTATATGCTTATCGTAACAATCCTCAAATTCACCTTCGTATCAAACCACAAGTCTAAATCCAATTTGCCACGCCTTCTATTCGCGTGACACATGTACGAGGCTGGTGTTGCGCTCGCACAAGGCAAGAACGTCAACATAGTGGTTATCCACGAAGCAATTAAGACACTTCTGTTTTCATCCAATTAGTATCCATCCACTCTTAAATTCTTCGAAGCATTCCTACAGTTATCATCCAAACTGCCGTCCACTTAACTTACATCTCATTCATCCAACAACAATGCTCAACACAATTTTTATTCAATTGATCACAGTATCCCCGAGTTATTGTATATCACCTTTAATACGCCTTAATACCATCTTCGATATGCATAACTTGAACATCTTCCTCTCTCATTAGATCCAATTGATTGCAATCACTGTTATTATCTGAACTTGAATACGAATCAAGCCTGGTACGCTTCAAGATCCATCCCGTTGTAACTAACTATCATCATCGAAACACGATTTCTATTTCATATATCCATTCTCATATACCTAACTCACACTTCCAAATCATGCTACCAACTCATCGTGCTAACTAAAATTTATTTTGCATGATTACTTCGTACCTACTCAACTCGTTCCGAACAGTTTTCACACTGACTTAACTCAATTTTGACTGAGTCAACTATTTTCTCAACGTAACATTCCTTCTCTATGCTCAGCCTATCATTCGACTTATACTTAATGAATCCTCATTCGATGTATCATCCATGGATACGACTTCGTACGTAATCGTTCAACTCAATTCATCACAGCATACTTGCATCGCCTTCTATCGAGTCATCCCCACTCGAGTCTCGATACTATTCCCTGACCAACATGATAGTCATTCGTCCAAGTTTGACATTCATTCAATTCTAACCATGCCTTGGCGATCATATCGATCACACATGCAACATTCGCTTATTCAAAGCTCAACACGACATTCGACCAACATAAACGTTCGCCTACGCAAATTCAACTAGCGACCAACTCGACTCGTTCAAATCGCTCCACGATTTCTTAATCCTATCGTTGTAACTTGAGCAACAATTCCTTCTAGATACTAAATGCCACTACTCGAATCCGTTCGACACGTGTGATATCCATTTGCGTAATCATACCCAATATAACATCCCGTACCATAACTTAATATACCGACACAATAATTCATGTGACGTGCTACACCAATGCAACAAACCATTGCACATGGTGCAACCAATAATTCATAACATTACTCCATCTATTCAACATGTTCATTATTCATTCGCATAGCCACATAACGTGCATCGCCTCATATATCGACTCGTTGCACTTCATGCAACCAACAACACGTATCTCTTTGTACTTCGTGCGACCAACAATACGTATCTTATTGCACTTAATGCAACAAACATCACCATATTCGTTACACTTCGTACAACTAACGACTCGCAACTTTGTTGCACTTCGGGAAACCAACATTTTATAACTCATTACACTTCGTGCAACCAACATTTTTCGATGGAACTCAGAGATAGCATGATTGTTGCGACATACTTGTGGCAGACGTACGCACTTAATAAAGACTTATTATATGGAACATCCAATGTAGCATCAAGCAGATCCATGAGCCATACGGTTGCGGAAACAATTTAGAGTCAACTAATTTCGATAGCGAAGAAACTAAAGGTCAAAGGGATCTGTTCATGGTCCAGATGATGGAACTACTCTGATACCAACTTGTCACACCCCGACCCAAAAAAATGCTCATCTTCGCTAGATTTCACCCGAATCATCGTTCTCGTTGGGGCGTGATATCCAAGATAACAGGTTCACATAAGATTATCTCAAATTGATAACATAACCAGCAAAAGGAAACAAAGTATACAATAAGAATCTCTTTTATTAATAATGAATTGAAGGTTACAAAGTCTTGAAAAGCCTATCTGAATATGCCAACTGGCTACAACGCTCATGATCTCTCTAGCTCATAAAGGATTACATTATTCCATATATTATGCCTCTTTATAGCCAACAAGTAGTCTTCGGTCGAACATCTCCATGTTCCAAGTCCGAACGCCAATGTAGTAGCTCGCCTCGAGACGCCAAGGAATCCATGCCTAGGCGCGTCCAAACAAAGCCTCGCCCCGAGCCGAACATATCCTGAACCTGCAAGCAAACAAGTGGAAGATTAATGCTTTCGTTCTTTTTGCACTGATCAAGTCCCACTCGCACCCAAACCAACACTAAGTAAATTTAGTAAAAATATGTATCTTAATTTGGTGATCTTTCTATTTAGCCTTAGGATCAGTTTCATAGAAATATTCAAGCATAGCAACAGAATATAAATGTTCGATACTGTGTCCCTACAGCAGACAAAGTTAGACATAATATAAACATAAACATTATGATCATGCATATCTCCATCTCGTTTCTCTTAGATGCAATCGTTAGAAATATGCATAACCAACCATAAAATTCATGCAGCCAACCAACCAAACTTAGACATATGTATAAGGGTGGCAGGCCCTGCACCTGCACCCAATTCTAATCTCAGTCCATCGGCCCTATCTATATGAAGGTTACGATGTTTCACACCGTAATAGACTTGGCATCTTTATGTGTAAGCCTATGATCGCTCCAGTACAGGTTGCTAGCCCAATATCTAAATGATCCTAAACTTACTGATATCATAGCTTATTACAACAGTGATCGATCACAACCCGTGCTAATGATGTACACCATAAATACCAAACATAATTTCCTTCTAGGCCGAACGGTCCCGGTGCCCCGGTTGTAAATGTTCGAGGGAAGCCACACCCGTGCACGGGACATCCGAGTCCATTGACCATGCAATACGAGCAAGCAAACAAGTCATATCATTCCAACCAATTCCACATTCCATAAACATATTCTGTCATCTCTATTTCAAGTTCTATCGGCATTATGTCCCAATACATCCGTATTGATGCACGACGCCCAACGGTTTAACACTTCTCGTATCTTATACCCAATGCGTTCCATTCATAAGTTATTCACATAACAGCAGTTTCATAGCAATTATGCCACAACTACATACCTCGATGCACGAAGTATATCTTTCAATGTTATGACAGCTTCTGCGGCATTCAACCACAACTTGCCCTATTTTGCTTACATAGTCATTTCGTAGCTTCCGTGCGCAAGGGCACGCTCAATGCCATAATCAATATTCTAGGCCTAGTGTTTAATGTTCTAAGAGTTGTGCATGTGATGTACATCTCGATATTGCCTTTCAATGTTATTTCATTACCGTCCTACCGTGACTCGTACACTTGATGTACATCGCTTCAATTGTTCAATGTTCAATATTCTATCTTAATGTTCGACACACACTAAGTCCTTTAATCGTTCGAGCCACGCTCGCTAACTCAATAGCCATAATCGTATACAAGGGATATATTTTATTAAACATGAAGGAGTAGGGAGAGAGAGAGCCAAGAACCTACCCACTTTAAGCCGATACACCTTGTTATTTTGCCGAGCTGATGCAGCTCTATTCCATAACTTGGTTGCACGGCCAATTCCTCTGACGTAGCCATTCTATTGAGCTACTCGAGTGATTTGACCTACCGTGCCCATGTCTCAGTCCGTTATAAGGCAAGGTTTTGGTTTTGCGGACACTTTAGTGAATAAGGCAAAATGCTGACCCCTTATGATTCAGCATAAAATCATAGCCTGTACACCAGATTAACCGAAATCAATACTTTGTTCAAACTGGACTTACGCTTTGCACCAATTCGCATCGATACTTCATCGGGTCAATGCAACTCTTCGATTCAACGACTCATAGTAATGCACCGTATGGAGCAGGACACATAATCTTCCACTAGTTTGCTAGAAGGTTCAGAGAATGGTCTGCTTGCGGCGGAGCTTCGCTTGATCATTCTAAGGCATGAAATATCATAGTGTTTGAAGCGTGCGATCTCATTGACGCTCGGACTTGCAACAAGATTGATGCGGCCGAGATACAGAAGGCATGATGTATGAAATGGTAAAATCATTTGTAGGCAAGAGATAACTTGAGTGTTGTAGCCAATCTGGCAAATTCAGTTGGGCTATTGAAAGCCTTTGTAACCTCAGTTCATTTTTTGAATAAAAGAGAATTGTTTCGTATACTCTACTTTCTTCAGTTGTTAATATCAAATCAAAGATAACCATTTGAGAACTTGTCATCTTGCCCTGTACGAGTGCAACTCTAGACTCGTACGGCATCACGTCCAACCGGGGACGATGATTCGGATAAATATATCCGAGGACGAGCAATTTTTTGGGTTGGGGTATGACAGGTCAGTCCACAAGGGTCGGATCGGACGCTGAACGGAGGCCCAGCCATGCGGAGCAGGGGTCGGATCCGATGGAGATCGGTCTGCCAGGGGCTATAATTTTTTTGGTTTGGCAAATCCAACCACAAAATCCTCCACATCCGGTTAAGGAGAGTGGATGTGGTAGTAGAAAAAGGAGGGGGGACAGGGACTGCAACACTCTTTCCCAAGCAAAATCCCGCTTCCCTTCTCTATCTAATCAAATGCTGGATTCCCATATCCAATACCAAAATCCAACAAAATCCTGAATTTGGACCAAATCCCATTCCACTTCCTATTTACCAAACAGGCCCTAAAGGAAATTTATTTCATGGTAAGAGCATCATTAGTAGTTGAGACTCTCCAATGCCATTGGGGCTCAAAATTTTAAGAAAATAAATAAATGTAGAATTGGTTGGATTTGTATGAAAATAGTAGGAAATGATAAAGTGAGCTCCGGTCCCAAAGATTGTGTGGTCAAAAATTGATGTGAAAAAAATAATGTAAAATCTAGAATTAAGAAAGTTGGGCTCCAAATTGGGATTTACTATTCTAAAAAATGAGTTCCTACAATCTAGAATCTTGAATTGGGAGGCCCAACCCTTAGCACATATGGGTGGGATGGGACCGAAATTATAGAAATTGGACTAGGGATGAGACTTATTATTCTATAAAAAAAGCTTCAAAATTCTGAATGTAAAAATTGGACATGAGGATTACTAAGGATGCTTTTAGAACAACATTAGTAGTTGGGACTCTCCAATGCAATTTGGGGCCCAAAATTTTAAAAAAAATGTGAATGTAGAATGGGTTGGATTTGTATGAGAATAGTAGAAAATGATAAAATTGACCTCCAGTCCCAAGGATTGTGTGGTAAAAAATTGATGTAAAAAAAGTAAAATCTAGAATTTAGAAAGTTGGGCTCCAAATTGGAATTTATTATTCTACAAAATAAGTTCATACAATCTAGATTCTAGAAATTGAGAAGTGCAAACCTTAACACCGATGGGTGAGATGGGACCAAAAATGTAGAAATCGGAACTATGAATGAGAATTACTATTCTATAAACTAAGCTTCAAAATTTTGAATTAAGAAATTGGGCTGAGGACGAGCCTTACTAAGGATGCTCTTAGTTGTAAAAAAAAGCATCTTTGGCTTCTACTATTTCTAATTCATTTCTAGACACTAGAATTTATAAGAAAAAAATAGATTTTTTTTTCTTTCTTTACGATGTGAGGTCCCAACAAAAATTCTTTATAAAATTTTGAGTAAATATTCTAAACTTCCTTAGGTTAGCCAATACTACTATTGGATTCATACAGTTAGCTATATATATAGGGCTATATATACTCTATTAGCTATATATTCAGCTTTGTTTCTATATATATTAGATAGTTGTTTAGCTCATTTAGTTAAATATTGTAAATTTTAATTAAGAAGTCATGGGTTCAAAACTTGTTAGTTATTTTATTTATAAATTCTATATGATGCTCCTCTTAAGTTTTAATTAAGTGTATTTTTGTTCTCCCAAATTTTTTTAGCATATTTTTATTCTTCCTGAATGAGAAAAATATATTTTTGTTCTCACCTTTTAACTATGAGTATTTGGGATTCGCAATTAACAATAAGCAATTATGCAAATAAAACTTTTTCTGGCATCAAAATGAATTTTCCTCAACGAAATCTCAAGAAAATTTTATCTTACGAAAGGGTGTTTACACAAATAGACGGAAGAGAAAAAATATCCCAAAGTTCAAATTATTTTAAAGTTACAATTGATTTCACTGTCGGAATTCAAGCATTTGATGTGGAATGTAAATGAGTGGATGGTAGGGGTGCAACTCAGATGGGTTAGGTCATGTTTGAGCTCAACTCAAGCCTAAGTCGATGAATCATAAGCCTACTCCGAGCCCAAGTCAACCCGACCTCAGGTTCAACATATAAAGTCCAAGACCGAGTTCGGATGAATAGAAAAGTACCCAAGTTCTTCAGGTTAGGTCACGCGTGTCACACCCCGGTCCCGTAGGACCGATCGTCCTCGCTAAGACGTGATACCGCACGAGCCTAGATTGCACTCGTGTAAGGCAGTTTCCATAACGGTCGATTACAGGCCAAGCAACGGGGTCGTCGCACAGAAGTCCCAAGCAGAAACATTGAATAAACCAACAGAAAGTTAGAACCAAAACACAAGTCAACAAAAGAGGCTCTTTATTTATATTGAACAAGGATTATAAAAGTGGCACGATGCCATGATTACAATCACTCAGTCTCACTCTTCTCTCAAGTTACAAGTCACTCTGCTCTCTCTATTTTCTCAATACAACTTGACGAGCCAGCGAATGCTTCAGAAGGCGATGTTCATACATTATGTCCCATATAAGTCCAAAATCTATGCGGTCGCACGTCTCAAAATGCTGAGAAACTCCGTACCTCGACGCATCCAAGTGAGGTATACGCCAACAAGCTTATATCTGTACCTGTACATAAAAACTATGTGGGTGTCAGTACTCAACTGAACTAATGGAGTGAGATCCTCGCCCACTCAAACAAAATCAATACGTTTATTTACTTTGTACAACATAAACCTTTATAATTGTCTTTCTATTCTTAGCTTAAGATCGATTCTAGAACATGGACGCCTGGCCTGTTTTGTGTCTGTAGACCATCACCGTACGTTGCACTAAAAACTTACTTATCTTGCTTCTAGACCCTTCTCGTGCCAACAATGTCAACTTATCGACTAGTGCTCGTCCTTCGGCCCATACTTTAAGACTCAATCACTTAGTCGTGCCATAAACTCTGTTTCTGTATCCACGTTGAGGCCGTGCCTCACAATTCAGTAACACTTGACCAACTTTGCCTTACGGTCCTTCCTTACTTAAACTCGAAATGACTTAATCCAACTTACTTATACTTGTGTCAATGATTCACAAACTGATGCCACACTTCGTGACGTAGTACGGTGTTTTCGTTACAGCCAAATCTTAACCCAAATATTGTGTTACAAATCGCGCATACATTCAACTCGACCCAGTCCAAAGGCATGTACGTAGATTATTGCTAATATGCTGAGTCATCTATATGAAAGGTCACTAGTACCATAAACTATACTTGGACTTATAGCTTTGTTATTTGGTGACCCTTTCAGCGCAAGTAGTGAGCCCCGCTGAAAGCTCGACTAACCTGAGAGGTACTCCCAGCTCGGCTATACCGTATTTTTCCTTAGTCTAGAACGGTCCTGTGGCCCCAGGATTACCGTCCGAAAAAAACTTTTCCTTATCGACAAGTTGTCCAATGACCATGTTAGACTCGACTCAAACTACTGTCTCACACAAACATTCTTCTTTTAGTGTTACCATCTTTTCAGAACCATGTTAAAGACTTCTAGTAATTGAGACCGCTCGACGACCCATGGTCGCGAGTATTCTTCTATGTTGCCCTATTATTTAACTCAACTCAGGAACAACTATTTGATAGCCCTTTTTCCAAACTTAATTTGAATCAACCGCGGCTCGTGCCTTAAAACACTAAGCCTATGACCTCGTGCCATAAGCCAACTTGTGTTCTATGTGACACTACTGCCCAAGTCATACTTTATATGACGAGCTTTGAAATTGTGGGACTAAGTGACTTTGACAACTGCAGAAAACATGGGACAGTAATTGCTATGACTTCGATGGCCCAGCAAAACTCTTGCCTAACTCAATTGTGCAACAACTTAACTCATTGGATGAGCAAAGGCTATGCCAAGGCTTGCATCGTAGAAACGTGCGCTAAAACTGGAGGGACACATTGGCTATGCCAAGTATTGGACGATGGGACCGTGCATGCTTTCTCAAGCATTTATACATGCGACGCCTATGTCTTAGACTAAGTTCATAGCTTCGTGGCAACAAAGACCAACTTTTCTTCTCCCAAGCCGCTGGACGAAGGACCAAGTGTCATTTTGAAAGCACATCGTGCAATATTTCTAAGCCGGCCGTAGGACCTTTCCATATTCTAACCCAATCTGACCCAACTTGGTATTATTCTCTTAGCTATATGGATTCACCTCTTTTATTATCAAGCCTGTTTGTGCAATTAAAAACTTTTAATTTATTAGTGTGAAGGCCAAGCTAAGGCAAGTTCACCGAAGCTACCTACCTGAGCGAGGAGTCGCCTCGACCGAACGGGACTTCGAGCAGGTCGTTGCATGGCTAAGTCCAAATGCCGTTGGCATTTTGATTCCTGTAATGTCTCAGTCCCAAAATACTTAGGACTAAGTACGTAGACATGCTAGCTGCATACGTACAAAGTAAACTCTAATATGTGAAATCCTCGTATGTATACGTAAGCTGTAAAATACAGTAAACCATGACAACTAATCTCATCCAAAAATAAAGATAAATCATTTATAGAATAAGAATTTGTCATTGTACATGTAGTTGGGCGGAGACAAATCCACTATCAACCATTTAAAATAAGAAGAAAGAAATATAAGAAAATAATTTATAAAAGTAGCAAGACGATCCAAGAGCAATCTTCTTCGAAAGAATGGAGAAGACCACGATCTTGTCTAGAGCACCTGCGAAAAGACATAAAAGTACACACCTGGAGAGATCACCAGGTCCACAGAGGGACGTAACAAAATACAAGAAAATAACATGCTATATAAACTGTGATATATAATAAATAAAAGAAGGATGCATACAGTATAGTGCCTAACCATTCTATAGTGAATATGTAATTAAGAACAACCTTCACATATGGGCACTTGGACTATATAGCAGTGGCATCGTCCCCTTTCTTCGGGAACCAGTTGCCTCCATCCATAACGCTCAATAAACGTCAGAGGGAATTAGTAATAGAAGCGTCCATAATGCACCATGAACGTCAGAGGGAATCAGAAATAGAAACGTCCATAATGCTCCATGAACGTCAGTAGGAATCAGTAATAGTAGGGTAGACCTGCATCTCCTGTAGATCTTCAGGTACAATAGTAAGTGTATATGTGGCCCATACATCAAGAAACTGTTCTACCCACCTATTGTCTAGTGGAGTCACATCCACAAATCATACGAATCTCTAGCAACTGCCAAGTCCACTAGCATGCAATTCTACTGGCAGTTACTCCTAATCGTCGTACGTCTCATACGTATCGGTGGCCGGTCGACTATGCGAGTACGTGTCCTACATGTGACTCACAATACGTGGTAAAGTATGTGTCAAGGCCGTATAAGATATGCCAATACCTCGTCATCAATGGGTGGTCGCTAGAGCTAAGCCAATGCAAGGAATAGAACAAAAATAAATAAGACGACCAATACAGTCGCTTGCACCCAAGTGTGACTTGGATGCACAGTGATATAAAACATGCAGCACACAAATAAAATTGAATATAAATAACTAAAAAATAAAGTAAAGTAATCGCAAAGTATGGTGGCAAGGTATCTTGTGTGTGGTACGAGAATGACAAGTCCAACTGTCACAAACGTTAGCAAAAAAAGTCACAATCTTCAAATGGCTCCAGATGCTGAAAAAACAACAAGAACGTTCTTGGTGTAAAAGTATGTCATGAATCGCCTGTCCAAAAGTCTAATTCTGGACATAGGGACAAAATTGTAACTTAGGTCAAAATGATATCTATCGTTGGACCTGTTTTGCACCGATATGCGTCCAGTATCTATGGTCTCTATAGTCATCAAACTACATGTATACGGGTCCAGTTTGAGAAGACGAATCCAACCGTATGTCCAAAGTTGGATTCCTGCAGGTCGTGCACAATTTCGTCCATTGGATCGGGTCGCAAACTCGTCAAATAAACGTTCCGGTCGACCTTCTCAAAATCAGACCAAATTTGGCACACAGGACCAGAAAATTGATTCGATCCTGTTGGCACAAGTTTTTCTCGAACTGACGACTGTACACGAAGTTATTGTTTAATTTACAAAGGGTCGTTACGGGGGGTATCTTGACGGATACGTATCGATTTTGTCGCACACGTACAACGGAATCGAGTTCTATCATTTCTCACATGTCGACAACATCCATATGTGCCTTTCGATGCTTATGAGTTGCGACCACGTGCCCGATGGGCGCACGCCGTATCGGTGATTTTCTAAAATTTAGTTTTTAAAAATCTCTTTTTTTTTATCATATCTTTGCATTCAAATATCTTTTTTATACAGTGATCCAAAAATATATTTACAAGAAATGTTTCAAAGTGATATAGGTGAACTAATTTATTATTCAAAAGGTTTTGGAAAATGCATATTGGGTTGGGGGAAACAGACCCCAAACATGGGTTCATGAAACTGTAAAAACTGCTTTCAAATCAATATTTTATCAGGATTTTTGGATCAAGTTTCTGGTTGGACGACTCATTGACACTGCAATCCATTTGCTGGGTCATCTAGAGGGTCATGTAAGGTTTCTAAAGGATTTTTCAAAATAAAAAATGATCGAAAAACTAGGAAGAAATTGGGTCATGAAGGGGAGTACCTCTCGGTGTATCGAAACGGAGTATACTCTGTCTGCGGTGGCCAGGGGCATGTGCGGCGGCGCTCCGGTGACCGTGCAGCTATGCAGGCGGCCAAGGTCGCGCACCTAGGATCGGGGGTCTCTTCGGAGTCGTTGCGAGAAGTCTATATGTGAAGATTGTAAGGTTTTGATTGGCTTTTCGAAAGAAGAAGCCATGACAAGTAGTTTATACATAGCCGCAATCCAATCCCAATTAATGCAAAATTCTTTGGTTTTTAAACGAAGATTTAGGGATTACTTATGGAGATTTATATAAGGATTTTGAGTCCAAAAGATTTGAATCAAATTGATTCAAATTCGATCATGATCGAAGAAACAAAATCTTCTGGTTTTCCTCGTTACCGCAGGCTCGGGGAGAAAGGGTTATTGTTCAATGAACAGTAACTCCTAATTATATATATATATATATATATATATATATATATATATATATATATATACTCTAAAAAAATCTTAAATTTTTTTATAAAATTTTATAAAATTGCCAAAAATAATTCTAAGTCATTTGGTGAACAATTCACCAGCTACATAAAATGTAGAAATTATCTGCTACTATTATTAGTAGCAAATTATTAGTTTTAATTACAAGCTTTTATTAACTAATAAAATACTGCAAAATAATAAAATAATAAAATTTCCTAACCCTTGTCAAAGACAATACTAAATTGTCTGTAATATTTAGTACATAAACTTTAAAAATTTATCTATGTATGTTTTAATGTACCGTTTAACTTGCTACAAAAATACTTACAAGAATCTAAAATTTTAAGTCCAATAATGAAAAGTAAAATATTAAGTAAAATAAAATTTATAACTAAAATTTTGGAGGTTTACATCTTACCCAACTTAGAAAAAATTTGTCCTCAAAATTAAAAATAATCTAATATTAACGAATAACGAGATTTAATTTCAAGGGAGAGCAGGTACGTCAAATGGTAACACAGTTTCCGAAACAATGGAGGAGGGGGTTATCACAGGAATCCAATTTGACGTCATATACTACAAGATAGGGTATTCTTGTTTTAAGACTCTACCCAACTTATAGATGTTGTCTAACCGTCAAAATTGTTGTTACAAAACTTCTGAGAATGAAAATTTCTAAAGGGAGGGATACGAGGATATTGGGCTTTCCTGGCCGTAGTCACTGGTCCTAGATATTGACATGGCGTTCTTGGTCACTAATAAGAGAATTACTACTATTTAACATCATCCTATTGGGTCATTTTTTTACAAGATAATAGGCATCTCTTGTTCGAATGTAACTAGAACTTGTTGGTTCACGAAATTTCAGTCTTCGCCTAACATGGGTAAGTAAGAGATGAGATTGAAGAACCTTGGGAATGAAGAATTTATGGCCAAGAGATAAGAATCTATAACAAGTAGAACCTTGTTATAAAATTTGATTTGGTAAGTGTTTGAATTCTTTATGTCACAGTGACGTGTGTGTTGGTTCGGTGTTTGGTGTTGTGTAGGAGGCATATGCTTGCTTGGAATGCATACTTCATAGGCATGACACGTCTTGCAGGGATCATGGGTATTCAATTTAGTTAAGGAAATGGGTGGATATTGTACGGTTAAAATCATTTGGAACAAAAGGGGCATATATAGTTTATTCTAAGGAAGAATGTCAAACATGTGGTGCAGCCAAGATGGAGCAGAGGAAGGTGCGTTTATGTGGGACATGTAGGTCACGTGCGTAGAGTGGCTCTTCTAGTTCATAAGTGTAAAATTTGTTGGAAGGAAAAAGTTTGTGTTGTGCTCCAAATATCAAAGTCACAGTCAAGGGTATCAAATGATACGGTTAGGAGTGGATGTTATAAACCACTGAATTATTAGTCTAATTGGAACCAATCATTTCCAATCGCTTGCTAATTCTAAGAAATCCTATGTTTCTTAGAGAGGCTTGCAGTCTATTCACTATGGAACTTTCGTTCTCAAAGTTAAAACTGAGGCACGATTCTACGATAGAATAGAATTTGAAGAATCACAGTCGCGATCCATGTACCTTGATTGTTGGAATAGTTGCACTATAAACTAGAAACGATATACAATACGAAGAGAAGTCATGTATGGGGGTTGTGCCATGATTTTGAGAAATTTGGAAGAAGTGGTTGTATATGTCATTCTTGCATTCCCAAATTTACGAGTTTTACAATAATGAATTGAAGGTAGCGCGTTTAACTCTTCTTATCTATAATCCATCAAAAAATACCTCAGATGACTAATCTCTAATTTCCTGCTCATAACAAGCTTGCTCGTTCACGGATATAAGGCTACTAATAGCGTCAAAGGTAGTAATTTGCGATATTACTGTTAATTAATATGTCTATGTATTTTTCTAGGAAATGATGGGTTAGCTATATTAAGCATGACAAGTAAACTATCAAGGATGTTGCTCTACTATCAACTAGGGTCTTAACAATAAATACGTGTCTAGGACGATGCTCTATGTGATTGCTCTATGTTGCTGCTGAAATTCTACAGATTGTCAATTCGGCCTGCTCCGAGTTATTCTAGCTGTGAATAAAGTTGGGTTGATCATCAATCTTTGATTGAATGAATCTTGGGTCTTATCTATATTGGCTGAACAAGATTCCATAAAAATCAACCTATACCATTACCATTAGATTAGTGTAACCTAGAATATGTTCTAACTCAAGTGGTTAGGCTAATTGCCAATCGGGATGGTTAACTAGGTTCCTTAAGCCCAAAAATATGTCTTTTGTGACTTTTTTGTATAAGTAGCACATGGGGCCTCAATTGAGTGACACACTAGTGACATGTGCATAGTGGGCTTCGAGTAGATCACAACCGTATATTGGGTCAAAAGATTTGAGTCGAGGTTGGATCTCTAATTGAATTCGGAAAGTATATTGGTATTATGGTAAGGGTTATAATTAGTCTTTTTGACCTGAAAGTCATATCATAAAAATAAAGTACAAGGAGACGTGTTTGAGTGGGACATGATATATCTACCTAAAGGTAGGCTCGTCTAGGTCTTCTATATATAATTTGTTGGAAGGTAACAACTTGTATTATGCTCTGAATATCAATGTCACGGTAGGGGACACCAAAAGATGTAAATAGAAACTGGATATTCATGAGGCGCTAATTTATCATCATAATCAAAACCATCTTATCCTAATAAATAGGTAATACTAGTAAATCCTAAAATTTAGAAGGCTTACAATCTATTCACTCCAGAAACTAGACATGGTTTTAGGACTAAGGAGGTCGGAAAAAATTCAAGTAGTGATATCGCGGACGATGATGAGCCTGGCCTGTGCGATGCGGAGAATCCACAACGTCGAAGGACTGACGAAAAATGGCCATGATTTGCGCTAGCGTGGGACAGAATGGGATGCCCCGTGCATGAAAACTCAACGGCTACGAGCGCCGCGCGGGCGGTCGAGGACCGACACCATTCTACCATGGGTATAAACGACGGCCGACCACACGGCCCGTCGTGCGACTTACAATGGGCGTCGGAAAGACGTCTTAAGGGCGTCGGGTGCATAGAACGGGTGGCTGGAAGACCTCGACTGTCGTAGGTGTCATAAAAATGTCGGAGGTGCCTTCGATGTCGTGGGAGAAGCGAGGCGTTGAGTTGTCGGCATCGAAAGATGCTGGCCGTCTCGTGAGGCTCAGGAGCGCACAGAGTGCACGAGGCATACGTATGGGGCGATGATAAAAAAGCCAGTGCAGACAAGATCAGCACGAAGAGTCCGAAACGACATGATGACGACTAAAAATCGTGTGCGGGGAGACACACGATTTAACTGAGCCCACATGTGCTGGAAAAAAGTAGTGATATTGTACCTCAAATTTTGATTATAGGAGAATACTACATGACGTAATAGATATTAATCACGTTTGAAGATAATTCTACAATTTTGAATAGACAAAAAATGATTGTGTATACATAGCCTTCATGGGCATGGGTGGTATAGTGAGATAAGGAGGAACATTCTGTGTCTATCTTCTTTCGGATATGAGAATTTTTTTCTGAATTAGTAAGACAAAAAACTATAAAGTGTTCAAGGGAGAGGGGATTGAAAGCGAATACGGGATTCCAACGGCGATTGGATGATTCAAATAGAGTTGCCAAGGAATTTGTGGATGTGATCCTAGCGGGAAAGTATATTTGTCAACTATATCTCAGTCCATGTGGAATTACCATCAGAAGAGAGAACCAAGTGCACTAAGATTGATCAGACCATAATACATCATTTCTAATTAGACAATATGTTAGTGGGTGTCCCTAATAAACACACGTCCTGAACATGCTCGATAAAGAATAAACTTGCAAAACTGGGCTATAATAGCAGCATTAGTCAAGGCAGTCCAAAAAATATTAGTACGCAAGATTTATGATTGAAAGAGAGCCCAAGTAGCTCAAATATAAATAGTTCAAGTTCCTTAAGGATCTAAGTCTTGTCCGATGTTCGTGCTTATACAATCATCCTACTGTCTTCTTATCTAAGGCCTTGGTTGACTAAATGCGGTATGGACCCTTAGCTCAATAGTCTAGGTAATCTTCTTAGTATTATCTTTAAAGGGGTCGTAAGGACAAAAAGGTTGATAAGTCGTAAGGCATTCTACCCAACTTATAAGTGTTCAACTAGTAGGGTGATTGAGCATTATAACACATATACCTAGAATGAGCATCTTCCTAACGTTTATCAAGCACGAAAGGGATGATAAGAATTACGGTAGAAAGGAGATCAAGGCAGTCAAGCGAGAGTTTGGAAATAGAACCAAAGGAGGATATCAAGCATATGGATGAGATTTTAGACTCTAATCCTATATACAGGTCCGTTCGATATAGTAACGTAACCGAAACGGCTAACTTGACTTGTATAGGCCACCACAAAAACATGTAATGCCCCAGTCCTAAAATACTTAGGACTAAGTACGTAGATATGCCAGCTGCATACATATGAAGTATACTCTAATATGTGGAATTCTCGTATGTATTCATAAGCTATAAAATGTAGTAAACCATGACAACTAATCTCATCCACAAAATAAAGATAAAGCTTTAATAGAATAAGAATTTGTCATTGTACGTGTAGTTGGACGGCGACAAATCCACTACCAACAATTTAAAATGAGAAGCAAGAAACACAAAAAAAGAATTTATAAAAGTAGCAAGATGATCCAAGAGCAATCCTCTTCGAAAGAATGGAGAAGACCACAATCTTGGCTAGAGCACCTGCGAAAAGACATAAAAGCACACACCTGGAGAGATCACCAGGTCCTCAGAGAGACGTAACAAGATACAAAAAAAATAACATGCCGTATAAACTGTGATATATAATAAATAAAATAATGATGCATGTAGTAGGTTGCCTAACCGTTCTATAGTGAATATGCAATTAAGAACAACCTTCATATGTGGGCACTCGTGCTATATAGCAGTGGCATCGTCCCTTTCCTTCGGAAACCTGGTGCCTCCGTTCATAACTCTCAGTGAACGTCAGAAGGAATCAGTAATAGAAATATCCATAATGCTCCAGGAACGTCAGAGGAAATTAATAATATAAAGGTCAATAACGCTCCATTAACGTTAGAGGGAATCAGTAATCGTAGGGTGGACCGTCTCCTGTGGAGCTTCAGGTACAATAGTAAGTGTATATGTGGCCCATACATCAAGGAACTGTTCTCCTCACCCAATTCCTAGTGGAGTCACATCCATGACTCATATTGAACCTCTAGCAACAGCCAAGTCCACTAGCGTGCAATTCTATTAGCAGTTACTCCTAACCGTCGCACGTCTCATACATATCGGTGGCCGGCCGACTACGCGAGTACGTGTCCTACATGTGAATCACATTACGTGGTAAAGTATGTGTCAAAGTCGTATGAGATATACCAATACCTCATCATCAATGGATGGTCGCTAGAGCTAAGCCAATGTAAGGAATAGAACAAAAATAAATAAAACGACCGATACAGTCGCTTGCACCCAAGTGTGACTTGGACGCACAGTGATATAAAACATACAGCATACAAATAAATATGATATAAATAACTAAAAAATAAAGTAAAGTAATCACAGAGTATGGTGGCAAGGTATATTGTCTGTGGTACGAGAATGGCAAGTCCAACAGTCACAAATATTAGCAAAAGGAAGTCATAATCCTCAAATGGCTCCAGATACTGAAATAAACATCAAGACCGTTCTTGGTATAAAAGATAAGTCATGAATTGTCTGTCCAAAAGTCCAATTCTGGACACAGGGATAAAACCATAATTTTGGGTCAAAACGATGTCCGTCGTTGGACCCGTTTTTCCCTAAAATGCATGCCAATATCTATGGTATCTAAAGTCATCAAACTACATGTCTATGAATTCCGTTGGACTGTGCATAATTTTTTCCGATTGATCGGGTCGCGGGCCTGCCAAATAGGCGTTCCGGTCGACCTTCTCAGAATTGGACCAAACTTGGCACACAAGACCAAAAAATTGATTCGGTCTTGTTCGTGCAAGTCTTGTCTCGAACCGACGACTGTACTCGTAGTTATGTCTTAATTTGCAATGGATCGATACGGGGGTATCTTGACGGATACGTATCGATTTCGTCGTGCACGCACAACGAAATCGAGTTCTGTCAGTTCCCACACATCGACAATATCCATTCGTGTCTTTCGATGTTTATGGGTTGCGATCATGTGCTCGGTTTGTCGGGACGCACGTCGTATCGATGATTTTCTAAAATTCAGTTTTTAAAAATCTCTTTTTTTATCACAACTTTGCATTCAAATATCTTTTTATACATTGATCGAAAAATGTATTTACAAGAAATGTTTCAAAGTATTATAGGTGAACTAATTTATTGTTCAAAAGGTTTTGGTAAAAGCATATTGAGTTGATGGGAAATAGACCCCAAACATGGGTTGATGAAACTGTAAAAACTGCTTTTAAATCAATGTTTTTTCAGGATTTTCGGATCAAGTTTCTCGTTGGACTACTCATCGACACTGTAATCCATTTGCTGGGTCATATAGAGGGGATGTAGGGTTTCTAAAGTATTTTATGAAATCAAAAATTATCGAGAAACTAGGAAGAAATTGGGTCATGAAGGGGAGAACCTCTCGGCGTATCGAAACAGAGTATACTCTGTCTGTGACGGCCAGAGGCAGGTGACGACGGTGCTTCGGTTACCGTACGGCTGTGCAGGCGGTCATGGTCGCCCAGTTGGATCGAAGGTCACTCCGGGGTCATTGCGAGAAGTCTAGATGTGAAGTTAGTAAGGTTTTGATTTGCTTCCCGAAAGAAGAAGCCGTGACAAGTAGTTTATACATAGCCGCAATCCAATCCCAATTAATGCGAAATTCTTTGGTTTTTAAACGAAGAGTTAGGGATTACTTGTGGAGATTTAGATAAGGCTTTTGAGTCCAAAAGATTTGAATCAAATTGATTCAAATTCGATCATGATTGAAGAAACAAAATCTTCTGGTTTCCTTCGTTATCGCAGGCTCGAGGAGAAAGGGTTATTGTTCAATGAACAGTAACTCCTAACAAGATTTTATATATATATATATATATATATATATATATATATATATATATATATATATATATATATATATATTATACTCTAAAAAATCTCAAATTTTTTAATAAAATATTCTAAAATTGCCAAAAATAATTCTAAGTCATTTGATGAACAATTCACCAGCAAGATAAAATGTAGAAATTATCTGCTACTATTATTAGTAGCAAATTATTAGTTTTAATTACAAGCTTTTATTAACTAATAAAATACTACAAAATAATAAAATTTCCTAACCCTTGTCAAAGATAATACTAAATTTTTTGAAATATTTAGTACATAAACTTTACAAATTTATCTATATATGTTTTTAATGTACCGTTTAACTTGCTACAAAAATATTTACAAGAATCTAAAATTTCAAGTCCACTAATGAAAAGTAAAATAAAAGTTATAACTAAAATTTTTGGGGTTTACAATTCCTCCGGTTGAAATGAGCGGGATGAGACACTACCTCATAAACCACTCAAAAAAAGTTCTATCCTCGAAACTTACTGAGTACACACTCTTCAACTTATCACTTGATTCAATATTCAATGGCTCTCGTACACATTCCTCCTATGTGTTTCTTCAATCCGAGCTACGCTCATGCTTTGGTTATCTTTCACATCGAACAACTATATCTCAACTTTGGTAACTTATACTCGTCGCGCACACGGACAACTTAGTTCTAGGCAAACCACCCGATCAACCAACATTCAAGTTCATCTCAAATCTGATGATCGCACTACCATCAATATTTTTCTTCGCAACACACAATTTCAAAATCTTCGATAACTTCTCGTTCCTTTATTCTCATTTAAATTCAATGTATCACTTAGTTGGATCGTGCACATATTTAAGGCGTCTCCGAAATATATGCATTATAGACAAGCCTTGTGATAGTGAATCCAATCCCACCTATTCGATTCAACCTATCAATCCTGAAAATCAGTCATAACAATGTTATCTCTCGAAATAGGGACGTCTTTCCTAACTGCTAGGCCATCTCTCCAATCTAAAGTCAACGTCAGTATTGGAATCACTGTTCTCAAATAATAATATATATCAACATTGACCCCAATCCTAAGGTCAAACCAAATTTGATAGTACAGGGTTTTCTATCCAAGCTCGCATCACTTCGATTTCTAAACTTTGAGCATAGTTTTCTCCTATTCGCTTTCTCAATGTTCGATCCAGGGGTCCGAGTCATTTAGCAAATCCATCATATTATAAGTTTTGCATCAATTAAACTCCTCTGCATATCACTATCGCACGTCCAAACTAGCAATTCATATAATCTATCTCTTTTAGCGTATTCAGTATAATCCACCTATCCATCCTATCCAAGTTAAGTACACCAATTATCACTAAACCACAATTCATAATTTATATTCCCTAAGTCGCTTACCACGATTCACGTATTCGATCACAAGGTCGTCTAGCATAGAAATATGTCACGTCCTAATCCCACGCAAGTCTGATTATCCATGGTGGACATGAAATCATCATGCTAATGCTCTCGCAGGATAATCATCCTCATCGGGGCGTAACTCTTGCTTTGAGTCTAGACCAATTCATTCTCGATACACAGATTGGATCTACTCAATCTTCAAATTTACTTAATCATCAATCATAAGTGCAACCAATCCTCGAATTCACCTTCACATCAAACCACAAGTCGAAGCAATCCAAATTGCCATGCCTTAATCTCCCGAGTTCGATCATTTTTGCTGAACAAGAATCACCATGTCAGCACTCACGCGGAATGATCGCCCTAAGTCCGATGTGATGCATGTGCGAGGCAGGAGTTGTGCTCTCGTAAGACAAGGTCGTTGACATTATGGTTATCACCGAACAATTAAGACACTTTTCTTTGATCTAAGCATTCATTTCTATCAAAATCTCAAGCGTAGCATCATCCAAAACAATAACACTTTACACGACCGTCATTCTTAGAGTACCCTCGAGTTATCGCACATCGATATTTGATATACCTCAATACGATAGATGATATGCATAACCTAACGATCTTCCTTTGCAACAAATCTTGAGTCGTGCAATTGATGCTATCATCCGAATTGGATATACTACAATCTCCTCGATATTTATGATCAAATTCGATCAATAATCCCCGAACTATTTATACGATCAATTCGTTCAAACCCATAATCACATATGTTCATCCGTCTATCTTAAGTCATCGAGCAACATATTTTTTCAAAATGCATCGATATATGCTAACTCAAATTATCGAGCAACATCTATCTCAAATCCTCAGATTCATTCTCGTATTTTTGAATTATTTTCATGCACGCTAACTTTCGATCGTGCTAACTTTTCGTATACGATTCATATCGATTCCTCGACGAAGTCATCCATTCATTACACCTTAACTTTCTCTCAATCCAATTTACCTACTCAATTATTTTTGCATTTCATACTTGCTCAATCCAAATCTTGTGTGCATCGTTTCTAGTTCGATCGAACCAACTTATCAAACTTCAAGACTATAACTTACTCAATGATGTTCAATTTATGGCTTTGCTCACTACAACGCTTGCTGATAGACTCATTGGCATCCCGTATCCTCGATTGATCGACATCCCTAAGGCTATCCCATATACCAATCAGGGATGAAGTCACTCTACAAATCCTCGAAACCATATTTGATTTACAATCGATTACATGAATCTTTGTACGAACAATTTCTTAAAACTAAAGCACATTTTATCTACAGCACATCGACGATAACGTCGTTCGATGGCATCCCTATCGATAGTCATCATGTATTCTATGAAACAAGTCAAACTTATTCCCATTTCGTGACGATTCACATTCCGTACATAACCTTTCTAAGGTCGACACAACATTTTGTGTATATGCCCATCCCGACTTAGCCAACCGTGCTTACTTATGGTTAACTTTACTTACCTAATTATTCCTTCATAATATTTTTTAAAATATTGACTTATTGTATGGACATCCCGTGAGATATTTGAGAGAGAGCGCCAACATTTCAATCACGGAAGCAACATAAGATTTTGTGAAAAAGATATCAGAGTTAAAGAATTCAATCAAAAGTCTAAGAACGTAAAGTCGTACTCTGATATATGTCACACCCCGGTCTCGTAGAACCAATCGTCCTCGCTAAAGCATGATATTGTACGAGCCTAGATTGCGCTCGTGCAAGACAATTTCCATAACAGTCGATTACAAGCTAAGAGACGGGGTCCTCGCACAGAAGTTCCAAGTAGAAACATTGAGTAAGCCAGCAGAAAGTTAGAACCAAAACACAAGTCAACAAAAGAGATACTGTATTTACAATGAACCAGTATTACAAAAGTCGCATGAGGCCATGATTATAATTACTCAGTCTCACTATTCTTTCAAGTTATAAGTCACTGTTCTATCTCTTTTCTCAAAACAAGCTTGACGAGCCAACGAATGCTTCAGAAGACGATATTCATATATTATGTCCCGTATAGGTCCAAACTCTATGCGACCGTATACCTCGAAACGGCAAGGAACTTCATGCCTCGACGCATCCAAGCGAGCTGTCACGCCCCGCTCCCGTAGGAGCGATCGTCCTCGCTAAGACGTGATGCCGCACGGGCCTAGGTTGCGCCCGTGCAAGGCCAAGTCCAGAAATGGCCGATTTAAGCTAGGCCACAGAGTCGCACAAAGTGTCCCCATTTGCAGCGGAAAGTAAATGAACACAAGTTGAAGCGAATTCAAACTCTTTATTGATATTCAAGAAGTCTACAAGCGGCGCTAGGCCGAGTTTACAAGTCTCTCAAGCTCTCTCTCTCTAAAACATAAAAGGTGTGCCAAGTGGCTTACAAGATGGAATGATTCATGACGATATTCCGATACATTATGTCCTGTATATGGTGCTCCAGCTTCTTGCAATGCTCCAAGGCTCCAGAGATAGCTCTGCGCCTTAGCACGTTCGAGGAAAGATCCGCACCCACCGGCGTCTCCTATATCCTGCAAGCAGACTGTGGGGTTATCAGTACATTGTTATGCACTGGTGGGAAGGCTAGCTCGCCCATAATGCTATCATTACCAAACACGTTCCATTTACTTTTGTGCACCGTCTATCATTGATTGTCTTTCTAATCTTGCCTTAGGATCAGTTTCATGGCATATTTCGTAAGCTTGTCTCGTGTTGCCGAATTCGAGTGTCGCATGAAAATACATACACGACTTACCCATACTTACCGTCTGGCCTTCCCTGTCCAAAGTAAACCAAATTAGTCAACAATTCATAAGAAATAACTTAACGTGTCTCATGTAAACTTTTAATATCAAGAGCGTGTCCCTGCCTCGGGTCCTAGCATGTCGTAGGCACGTTCTCTAACTCATTTTGTATGAATTACTCTTTATTCACTCGGTATGTTACATTTCAAGCATGTTCAGGGTGTTACATTTCGAGCATGTTCAGGAGGTACTTGTTCATTCATTTTACTTAGACCACTTTGATTTCAATCCAAGGACTTAGACGTGGATAGCCACCAGCAAAGCCCACTTAATCTATATGCACCGGTCGCTGGCATCACAAGCCATTTGGACATATTCCCTTAGTATTTCTCAACTTAGCGTAGGGTGATGGATGGTACACCCCGTTAAGTCTCTTGAATATACCCTGCACTTACGTCTTCTGGTGCCCAAGCCCGCACCCAGGCAGCCCGTAAGCCCCGTTTTGATTCTGCCTAGACCGGCCACGATTTTCCCCCCATTGCCCGTGTCGCAGAATCCTTCCTCGCGACGGCCCCGGTATTCCTCCCCATCGCCCGTGCCGTTTGTCCACGACCATTTCGTATTATCTTGTCATTTTAACTTAACGGCTATCTCTGAGCCGTAGGCTAACCCTTAGCCATAATGCGTTATCGACCAGGTTAGCGTCCGTACAGCGCTGGTAGCGAGCCCCGTTGCACGTGCCCGTCACACCTGTCGCTAACCATTCTTTTTCTTTCTTATCTTTCATGTATTTTTTCTTTCATTTCTTTCTTTCACTTGTTCGTTCGTTCATATATTCATTCATGTATTCATTCATTCATTTATTCGTTGATTCATTCATTCACTCATTACGCAACTCCCTGTGTGGGAGTCGCCTTGGCGACCCATCGGTCCCATAGCCTTTTAATGTTGCTATACTCTACTCGGAATGACTATATTGATAGTCTTTCCGTTTCATTATTGTAACCCATTCATTGTTTCATTATTGGCCGCATAAGGAACATAAACGTAAGCTTGTGCCTTAGCACGAGCGTGGAGCGCAGTGCGAGAGTTCACATTTTCCAAGTTCCTTTCCATATTCTATACAAGCATACAAGATGGAATTATTCCCTTATCTAGGTGCATTGAGTCATTTATTAGCATGCACGGTGTTATCGCCTAGCGATTCTCGTGATAGTGTCCGTATTGTTATGTGTCTAGGCTAAGCAAAGACGGGTTCACCGGAGCTACCCACCTTAGCGATGTTCGTATCGGCCGAGCGATACTCCGAGCGCGCCCTTGAAAGTCTAAGTCTGAATTCATCTTGTCGGGCCAATGTAAGCCTTGCATCGATTCTTCATTAGGTCGATGCCAACTCTTCGGGTCGACGGCTCGTTTGAGTCGTTGCACTTGCCGTTTGAATCGGCGTTCTGCTAGGGCAGAGCGGGTCATATATATAATACACCACTCAAAATAAGTCTCGTCCTCGAGACTTCCTGAGTGCAGGTCATCCTACCATTTCTTAACTCATACCGTGTGCATATCTTAGGCAATTCCTATCGAATGACTTTACCGTTTGATGGCATCGAACTATACGCGATACCTTTCAAAGTTCTGCGTCGTATACGTTTGGTCGATTTTTATTGAATGGCTTTTTATTCATTTTAGAGTTCATGGTTCTTCAACTTGGTTGCTATTTCGACGTGTCATGGGACTAACATGGTCGTACGAGGCACGTTGCAATTCGTCAAATGTGCGGGTCGTGGGCTGATGCAAACTCACTTTCGTTTATCTCGGTCGTCGAGATGACCCGATTCGCTTCTCAAGCGTTCGTGTCCACAAAATCAGTATGATTTCTACTTAGCGGGGTCGACCAAGTCTATGTAATTTTCGTCCGATTCAAGACCACGTATTGTACAATCATCGAGTATATTTTTCTATCTATGGTTCAATTCGTTATGCCAACTTTTACTTGCACGATATCGATTCCCTATCATTCACTTGTTTAGGGCCAATCTCGTTGTCGTTCACGCACACTCCGCTCACACGTTTCTTGGATTCCAAGCCACGTTCGTACTAGTATCGATCCTTTACTTAATGCAATTTCAAGATCTTCGACACTCTTCCATTCCTCAAGTCTTGTTTGAACTCAATGTATCACTTGGCTGGATCGTGCACGCATTCCAAGCGTCCCCAAAATGCATGCATTCAGCCAAGCCGTATGATCTAAAAATTTGTCATTCTCACTCGAGTCGTATCGTGCACATACTTAAGCGTCCCTAAAATATATACATGTCAGCCGAATCTCGTGAGGGATATTCCTATATTCGTGATTCATATTATCCATCTATGCCAATCCTCAAGATCAATCTTTCGATTGATAACTCATGAAACAGGACGTCTCGCCTAACCGCTAGGCCACCTTTTCGAGGCTAAGTCAATGTCAGGATTGCAATCATAGTTCCCCAACAATAATGCCAATACTGACCCCAATCCTAGGGTCAAACCAAAGTCGGTAGTACGGGATTTTCTACCCAAGCTCACGTCACTCCGATTTCTAAACATCGAGCACGATCACCTATCCGCATCAATACATTCGTTGCTATTCGAATCCATTCAAATCACCAAATTGACATACTTTATATATCCATTCTAACCAATTTATGTATTCGATCATGAGTTCATCTAGCTTTGACAATACGTTGTGCCCCAATCTCACGCGAGTCTGATTATCCTCGGTGGTTCATGAATCACTATGCAACGCACCTGCGAAATAATCATTCTTATCGGGGCGTAACTTTTGTTTGAGTCCAGACTAATTTATTTTCGATACGCGAATTGGACCTAAGCAATCCTCAAGCTCAATCATCAAGCACACCAAGTCATTCTCATGATCACCTTCGCGTCACCACAAGTCGAAGCACACAAATTGCCACGCCATGCTAGTTCAATCACCCCCGCTGTATGAATCACCATACCAGCGCTCACGCGGAGTGATCGCCCTAATCGGCACGACGCATGTGCGAGGCTGGAGTTGCGCTCGTATAAGACAAGAATGTCGACTTTGGGGTTATCGTCGAAGTAAATCCAAGCATTTTATTTTCTATCTAAGCCAAGATCGATAGTCCATTCATCATTTCGTTCAACTAGAAATCCTCGAGCCACGTCTATATTTTCCTCGGCATGTTTCGATATCCCAAGTATAGCATCCAACGGAACAATGACATTTGCACGATCATCATTCGCCGAGTCAGAGTACCCCCGAGTTATCGCATATCAATCTTTGATATGCCTCAATACTATTGACGATATGCGTAACCTGACGAACTTCCTTTGCAACCAATTTCAAGTCGTGCGTTGATGCTGTTGTCCGAGTTGGATATTCCACAATTTTTTCGATATTCAAGATCAAGTTCGATCGCTATTCCTCAAGCTCGTTTCAAGATCGTTGTTCAAAACTCAAGTCACATTTCATTTGAATTAATCCGAAATCGTACGTGCGATCCTCTAAGTTTCTTCGATCAAGACCATTCATCTTTATTCATTGTTCTGAATTATTTTCTATCATGCATTGCCCATTCACAAGTTGTCCGAATGACATCTCGCTCGGAACTTTTGAAGTCACGATCAACTAAGCGTGACGCATTCTAAGGCTTTGTGTGATCGCATCGCTTCGCCGACATACTCGTTCTATCCGTAAATTTTTTAGTTTCACTCGAACAATTCTATAACGTCCATACACCACTCAGGGTTCGAGCTACTTGACTAGTTGTCGACATTCATTCTTATTCTTCTTCGAACCTATCACATATACCACTCGGATTCAAGCCATACGATCTAGTCCTCAATCACGTTCGCGTCATGGGCTAAGACATCCTTCAGATTCGTTCGATGAATCTCTAGCATAATCGTTCGTGTCATTTCGACGTACTAAGTCGTTCTCATTATTTCCTCAAAATCCAAGTTAATCTTCCGTGAACGCCTAAGCGTTAACTCGATAGCATTCCTATCGACATACACTCTAAGTGTAGCTTATTTTCGACCGAGCGGTACTTGATATCGCTCGCAACTCGATTGCACCAAAAAGTCGAGGTGCGCGACACGCGGACTAAGTTGTGCCACATAACTATCTCGTGTAGACTATATTCGAGTTTGTACGCTCATTTGCTAGGTCGACGCAAGACAAGTCAGGCACGCACGCGACATGTTAACTTAGCATGTGTTCTCTATCGAGTCAAGTTTGCGACGTTCGGCACAAAGGCCGTCGCTTATCGATTCCATTCAACCGAGTACTTGTACGAGCTTTTGAAAATATTAGACTTATTGTATGGAACATCCCAAGGCACAATGAGAGAGAGCGTACACTTCTTTTTCCAACGACGAGCTTTCAAAACTGAGAAATCGACGTGAAGTCCAAGGACGTAAAGCCATGCTCTGATACCAATCTGTCATGTCCCGCTCCTGTAGGAGCGATCGCCCTCGCTAAGGCGTGATGTCGCACGGGCCTAGGTTGCGCCCGTGCAAGGCCAAGTCCAGAAACGGCCGATTTAAGCTAGGCTACAGAGTCGCACAAAGTGTCCCCATTTACAGCGGAAAGTAAATGAACACAAGTTGAAGCGAATTCAAACTCTTTATTGATATTCAAGAAGTTTACAAGTGACGCTAGGCCGAGTTTACAAGTCTCTCAAGCTCTCTCTCTCTGAAACATAAAAGGCGTGCCAAGTGGCTTACAAGATAGAATGATTCATAGAGATGTTTCGATACATTATGTCCTGTATATGGTGCTCCAGCTCCTTGCAACACTTCAAGGCTCCAGAGATAGCTCCGCGCCATAGCACGTTCGAGGAAAGCTCCGCACCCGCCGGCGTCTCCTGCATCCTGCAAGCAGACTGTGGGGTTATCAGTACATTCTTATGCACTGGTGGGGAGGCTAGCTCGCCCATAATGCTATCATTACTAAATACGTTCTATTTACTTTTGTGCACCGTCTATCATTGATTGTCTTTCTAATCTTGCCTTAGGATCAGTTTCATGGCATATTTCGTAAGCTTGTCTCGTGTTGCCGAATTCGAGTGTCGCATGAAAATACATACACGACTTACTCATACTTACCGTCCGGCCTTCCCTGTCCAAAGTAAACCAAATTAGTCAACAATTCATAAGGAATAACTTAACGTGTCTCATGTAAACTTTCAATATCAAGAGCGTGTCCCTGCCTCGGGTCCTAGCATGTCGTAGGCACGTTCTCTAACTCATTTTGTATGAATTACTCTTTATTCACTTGGTATGTTACATTTCAAGCATGTTCAGGATGTTAAATTTCGAGCATGTTCAGGAGGTACTTGTTCATTCATTTTACTTAAACCACTTTGATTTCAATGCAAGGACTTGCACATGGATAGCAACCAACAAAGCCCACTTAATATATATGTACCGGTCGCTGGCATCACAAGCCATTTGGACATATTCCCTTGGTATTTCTCAACTTAGCGTAGGGTGATGGCTGGTACACCCCGTTAAGTCTCTTGAATATACCCTGCACTTACGTCTCCTAGTGCCCAAGCCCGCACCCAGGTAGCCCGTAAGCCCCATTTTGATTCCGCCTAGGCCGGCCACCGTTTCTCCTCCATCGCCCATGCCGCAGAATCCTTCCTCGCGACGGCCACGGTATTCCCCCCATCGCCCGTGCCGTTTGTCCACGACCATTTCGTATTGTCTTGTCATTTTAACTTAACGGCGATCTCTGAGCCGTAGGCTAACCCTTAGCCATAATACGTTATCGCCCAGGTTGGCATCCGTGCAGCGCGGGTAGCGAGCCCCGTTGTACGTGCCCGTCACACCTGTCGCTAACCATTCTTTTTTTCTTATCTTTCATGTATTCTTTCTTTCATTTCTTTCTTTCACTTGTTCGTTCGTTCATAGATTCATTCATGTATTCATTCATTCATTTATTCGTTGATTCATTCATTCACGTATTACGCAACTCCCAGTGTGGGAGTCGCCTTGGCGACCCATCGGTCCCATAGCCTTTCAATGTTGCTATACTCTACTCGGAACGACTATATTGATAGTCTTTCCGTTTCATTATTGTAACCCATTCATTGTTTCATTATTGGCCGCATAAGGAACATAAACGTAAGCATGTACCTTAGCACGAGCGTGGAGCGCAGTACGAGAGTTCACATTTTCCAAGTTCCTTTCCATATTCTATACGAGCATACAAGATGGAATTATTTCCTTATCTAGGTGCGTTGAGTCATTTATTAGCATGTACGGTGTTATCGTCTAGCGATTCTCGTGATAGTGTCCGTATTGTTATGTGTCTAGGCTAAGCAAAGATGGGTTCATCGGAGCCACCCACCTTAGCGATGTTCGCATCGGCCAAGCGATACTCCGAGCGCGCCCTTGAAAGTCTAAGTCTGAATTCATCTTGTCGGTCCAATGTAAGCCTTGCATCGATTCTTTATTTGGTCGATGCCAACTCTTCGGGTCGACGGCTCGTTTGAGTCGTTGCACTTGCCGTTTGAATCGGCATTCTGCTAGGGCAGAGTGGGTCATTACACGAGCTCTGCGCCAACGAGCTTCTACATGTGCCAACACATAAAAACTGTGTGGGTGTCAGTACTCAACTGTACTGGTGGAGTGATCTCCGCTCCCACCCATACAAAACCAACACATTTATTTACTATGTGAAACATAAACCCTTTATAATTGTCTTTCTATTCTTGGCTTAAGATCGATTTTAGGACATAGACGTCTAGCCTGTTTTGTGCCTCTAGACCATCACCGTGCCTTACACCAACAACTTACTTATCTTGCCTCTAGATCCTTCTCGTGCCAGCAACGTCAACTTATCGATTCGTGTCCGCCCTTCGGTCCATACTATAAGACTCAATCACTTAGTCGTGCCATAAACTCTGTTTATGTATCCACGTTAAGGCCGTGCCTCATAACTCGGTACCACTTGACCAACTTTGTCTTACGGTCCTTCCTGACTTAAACTCGAAATAACTTAATCTAACTTACTTATACATGTGTCAATGACTCACAACCAACGCCACACTTTGTGCCGTAGCACGGTGTCTTCGTTGCAGCCAAATCTTAACCCAAATATTGCGTTACAAATCGTGCACACATTCAACTCGACCCAGTCCAAAGGCATGTATGCAGATAGTCGCTAATATGCTGACTCATCTATATGAAAGGTCACTAGTACCATAAACTATACTTGGACTTATAGCTTTGTTATTTGGCGACCCTTTCAGCGCAAGTAGCGAGCCTCACTGAAAATTCTTGACTAACCTGAGCGGTACTCCCAACTCGGCTATACCGTGTTTTTCCTAGGCCAGAACAGTCCCGTGGCCCCAGGTTTGCCGTCCGAAAGAAACTTTTTCTTGTCGACAAGTTGTCCAATGACCATGCATGACTCGACTCGACTCGAACTACTGTCTCACACAATCATTCTTCTTCTAATGTTACCATCTTTTCAGAAACATGTTAAAGACTTCCAGTCTTTGAGACCGCTTCGACGACCCATGGTCGCGAGTATTTTTCCATGTTTTTCTATCATTTAACTCAACTCAGGAATGACTATTTGATAGCCCTTTTTTTAACTCAATTTGAATCAACCATGGCTCGTGCCTTAAAACACTAAGCCCGTGACATCGTGACTTAAGTCAATTTGTGTTCTATGCGACACTATTGTCCAAGTCATACTTTATATGACGAGCCTTGAGATCGTGGGACTAAGTGACTTTAACAACCGCAGAAAACATGGGACAGTACTTGCTATGACATCGATAGCCCAGCGAAACTCTTGTCTAACTCAATCGTGCAATAACTTAACTTGTGGGACGAACAACGGCTATGCCAAGCTTTGTATCGTAGAAACGTGCGCTAAGACTGGAGGGACACTTTGGCTATGCCAAGTATCGGACGATGGGATCGTGCATGCTTTATCAAGTATTTAAACATGCGACGCCTATGTCTTAGGCTAAGTTCATAGCTTCGTGGCGACAAAGACCAACTTTTCTTCCCCCAAGCCATGGGACGAAGGACCAAGTGTCATTTTGAAAGCTCATCGTACAATATTTCTAAGCCGACGGTGGGACCTTTCCATATTCTAACTCAATCTGATCCAACTTGGGATTATTTCCTTTGCTATGTGGATTCGTCTCTTTTATTATCAAGCCTACTTGTGCAATTGAAAACTTTTGATTTATTAATGTGAAGACTGAGCTGAGGCAAGTTCACCGAAGCCACCCACCTGAGCAAGGAGTCGCCTCGACCGAGCGGGACTTCGAGCAAGCCGTTGCATGGTTAAATCCAAATGTCGTTGGCGTTTTGATTCCTTCGGTTGAACGGAGGGGGACGGGACACTACAACGCGGGTCCATCGACTATATCGGGCTTTAATATAATATTTAAAACAATTTTAATGAAGATTAATATTAAACACATAATTAAGTAGCAATTTTGTCTCAATTATTATAAAATACAAACTAAAATGTGATTTAGGGTAAGGAGTTGAAGATTTTTGGTGAATTTTTTTAGGATTTAAACTTGTTATTTAAAAGTGTAATGCCTGTGGTTCGTATCACGTATTCTTGGAATACGTGTACGTATTTTATTGTATGATTTCCTGGCTTGGCATTTCCTTCTTGGCTTGGTCTATTCCTGGTCCGGGTTGGTTGGTTCGGCCTGGCTTGGTTTTGCTTGGGTTCATGATGAACCCTTGGATGAACCCCCTATCTACCACCACCATTTATATTTATTAGCCCATTCTTTTCTCTCTCTTTATTAATCTCATCTTCTTCTTCCTCATTTACTTCTTACCTACCAGAGAGAGAGAGAGTGAGCTCTAGGCAAGTGCAACTTGCTTCATGGAGGAACTCCAATTTTATTACTTCATTTTCTTCCTTACTACATTCCAAAGCACTTTAGTACTTGGCATTTTCACTTTTCATGGCTAGATTCTTGTAGATCTAGGTTTATTTTATTTTCGGATTTCTTGGGTTTTGATCTACTTAATCTTGTTATTTCTATGTTTTGATGGTTCCATGTTGTAGAGAATTTTGTTCTACCCTATTTTGACCTATGGAAGTTCGGATTTGGGCTCCGGATAAAAGTTTTATGAAGCTTGGAAGGCATGGGTTCCTAGTGTTCATCTCCTCAGAATTTTGGAGAAGAAGAACAGTTCCCTGGTGCATGGCTGTACTTGACCGCATGAGTATTCATACGGCAAGTCGCCATCGGCCGCATGAGACCCTTGTACTTCTAAACCGCATGGAACTTAGTCCCAGCCGCATGAGGCTGAGTCTCATACTCAGCCGCATGGGCTCATTTCCCATCAGCCGCATGAGTCTACATGGACTTAGTCGCAGGGCTGGGAACGAACTCTCTCTCGAGCCGCATATGCAACTGTTTCCCCCCAGCCGCATGAGCCATCGCATTGACCCAGCCTCATGCGCCCTCACTTCTTCCGGGCCGCATGGGTTTTGCTATGTGAGCCGCATGGACTTGAGTTCGCCATCAGCCGCATGAAGACCCCTTTCTAATTCGAGCCGCATATGCGCTCACCTCCCTGAACCGCATAAACTCAAGCACTTGCCAGCCGTATAGGCCCTGATCCCCGAGCCGCATGAGAACCCTAGACCCTGGCCGCATGGACTTCTGAGTCCGGGCCGCATGATCCCGATTAATTCCAGCCGCATGCGCCTTTATATTTCCAGCCGCTGGCGCCCTTGTACTTCCAGCCGCATGCGTCCCCTCCTTTTCTGGCCACATATGACTGAATCGCATGACTTTCTCATGGTCATGTGTGCTGTTATTTATCATTATTTGTCCATGTTTGTCATGAACTTGATTTTACTTACATGTTTGAAATTGATAATGGAGCACGACCTGACAGTGACCCGTCTTGGTGCACTCATGACAAGAAAACCTGACATGACCTGATAGTGGCCCGTCATGGCGCACTCCTAACAAGTACACTTGACACGATAAACCTGACATGATTATCTCGAATAGCTGTTACGACGGCTACCTGACATGACATGACCTGTATAATTACCTGGACACCGTGGACGATTGTGCTTGTACAAATAAACCAGTCCTGTCTTGCATCATGTCTAGGACAGGGACTCCTGAGTACCACGGTCAGGAGTACCTATTGAAATAGACTAAGACTAATAACTAGATTAATATATTAGTCATGAAGAGATTTCCCAGCTACAGGCAATCCCGTTACCTGGGCGCGCCTGGGATCTGTAGCCTGCCGTCGAGTAGGACACATTTCCAGCACACTGTCATGTGTTGCACCCTTCAAGCTACTTAAGGGTACATGCGTTTCCTGGATGATGTACCCACCTGAATTCAACCCCTAATTTCGACCTGGGTAACCTGGATGGTCTGCAGGGCTTGTGGCTGTGGAATAATTTCACTGCATCTTGCTAGTAATTAGGCCTGTGATAACCCTAGTTAGTTAAAGTATCAAGCCGTAATTCTTGCTTGGCCGTGAAATGATTGGATGGAGTTTAACCAGTCTAGTCTTGTCCTAATCCTGCCTAGATTGCTATATGACCAGAATGCTTGTATTTTACCGATAAATGATGAGAATTCCAAGTTCTGTTCAGACGAAGGGTTACAACCCCGGTCCTTGTTTGGTTTACGGGTTGCAACCTGGTAATCTGAATAGTTCCATGGTTATCTCGTCGTATATCATCCTGATGTATTTTCTTTATTTCCAGTTCTTACTTTTATTTATATCTTGTGCTGATTGCTGGTTTTGGTTCTTAAGTGAAGCCTCCTTTGTGGCACTTGCTCTTTCTGGGGTCTGACCCAGCTGGTTTTGTGTGGCCAGATTTCGGAGCAGCTCCAGAGGATCTACCGACCTTCCTGCCAGATGGTGAACACTAGAAGGAATCCTGGCAACGAGTGGGTTATTTTTGGCTCTCCCGCTCTATTGTAAAAATATTCTTTTGAGGCATTTAGCCGACGAGCACCTGTTTAGCTCGATTGCACTTACTTACTGTCTGCCTACGGGCTGTAACATGATTGACAGATCCTAGGGTTGATCATGTATGACTAAACTCTTGCTAGTCCTCACATTTTGTAACGACTAGCTTCATGATCAGCTGAATATGTAATATTTGGGACGCCTTATTATTGTATATTTAATGATCATACATCTTGTAACACTTACTTACTTGCTTGTGATTGAGACACTAGGCTTGTTCATGACCTTAAGAGACTGTTGGCTTGTAGATAAACCCTCATGTATCTAGACAGCCGTGACCGTATAGCGAGATGGAATCCATTTCAATATACGTAGCTGGCTATGTCTGCCCCCGCTCTCCAGTATTCTGGTTCTAGGGCGTGACAAAAAGTATGAATAGTGTGTGTGTCGGGTTTCGGGTTCTTCGGATAACCCGATACATGAACTCGAGTCCAATCCAATTTTTGATCGAGTTCAAATATTATAACCCGAATATGAGCTCTAGCATCTTCAATCCTAACCCAACACATTAACAAGCTAATCCGATCGGACTCGGATTTAGTCCGTCCGAGTTGCAACCCTAGTAATGGATTTATGGCTAACTAATGAGAGGAGTTCGTGTCGTTAAAATGGAATAATTAAGAGGATATGTGCTTTAATGTGGAATCTGAATGAGATAGAATTGTGGTAAACTTGGAATAATTAAAGAAATAATATAGATGAGTTATAATTGAATATGAAATGAAATCAAAACCTAGTATTCTAATTCTATTTTACAATGAAAACTTTTATATAAATAGTAGGTTGGGTTTTTATTTCATTTCATTTCAATTAAATCTCAACTTTATTATTTTACTAATTACTCCAATTTCATCATAATTGTATCTCATTCACATTTCATATTAAAGCACAAATAATTCTTCCCTTAATTATTCCAGTTTAATAACATGAACTCCTCTCATTAGTCAGCCATAAATGCATCCATTCATTAACATTCCATATTAAATTCTTGATTCCGTCGGTTTGGCGGAATCTACAATTTGAAATTTTGGAAAAATTTTCGTCTCTGCCTATTTGTTTAAATTTCCCATTGTACCATAATATCAAAACTTTTCTTCCATTTAGTTGTTATCATTATGAATGTATACTTTTCATACACTTTGACTTGCTTAAAGGATGTTGTATGTAATAATGAAAATAAGGCTGCTAAGTTGTTTGCCATTTTTTGGCCCGCCACCGAGCGGCAGTTGGAGGGGGGCCCAATTTT
Source organism: Iris pallida (assembly GCA_029216955.1). Lineage (NCBI taxonomy): Eukaryota > Viridiplantae > Streptophyta > Magnoliopsida > Asparagales > Iridaceae > Iris > Iris pallida. The sequence goes on from JANAVB010015800.1 coordinate 5,151,137, forward strand.
TTGGAAGTGGACCCAACAGTGTCACAGAGGGGAGGGGGGGGGGGGGGGGGGGGGGGGGGGGGGGGGGGGGTGTGACGGACCGAATGGGGTGGGGACACGTCACACCGAAATTTATAGACGCCTACTCTAAAAAGTGAATAAAACAACCAAAGATATATGTTTCAGATTAGGATTGTTGCCGAATTGAATTTATTCTATGATTTTTTATAGTTATGCCGTAGTTGAAGAGTTGGTTATGCTGGGGGCAACGGTGCATACTTGCTGCAGAAATGAATCAGAGCTCAACAAATGCTTGCAGGAATGGAAAGACATGAACTATCCTGTGACTGGATCAGTCTGCGATGTCTCCTCCCGGGTTGAAAGAGAGAAGCTAATGGAGGATGTCTCCTCCATATTCCAAGGGAAGCTCAACATTCTGGTACGATTTCTTTCATGGTTTAGGTCAGAATACAAATTTCCAAGAATTTTGTCCTTTAATGTAACTATCTAAAATTTCAAGTAATTTTATGTAACCTGAGCTTTATCTTCCTCCTCCATCTCTAGGTTAACAATGCAGGCACGTTCTATTTCAAGCCGGTAGTGGAATGCACCTCAGAAGACTACATGCTCCTTATGTCTACAAACTTTGAATCGGCATTCCATCTGAGCCAACTCGCTCATCCACTTCTCAAGGCGTCAGGAAAAGGCAACATCGTGCACATCTCCTCGATTGCAGGAATTAAAGGTGTTAAGAACGCTTCAATCTACGGGGCAAGCAAAGGTACTATATCAATATCAGTTTGAAAAAATAAGGACTCATGAGTTTCCAAACGGTATATTATTGACGAGTTTGAAAAAAAATAGGAACTCATCAGTTTCCATAGGATTTTTGACATCTTTCAATAATCCAATCATGCCTACGATTTATGAAAATGCATGCATGCGCACATTAAATATTTCCGAGAAGAGAAAGCGGTCATATATGCATCCTGATAACTTGCCATATATAGGAGCAATGAATCAACTGACAAAGAATCTTGCTTGCGAGTGGGCGAAAGATGGCATTCGGACTAACTGTATTGCTCCGGGAGCAATCAGAACTCCACTTATTCAACATGTAAGTATATCCCTCCCGAGTCCATTTTTGTTCATCCACCAAAACTTGTAGATGTTCACCATTTAACTCAAGAGTTGTCATACGAAAACTAAACCTACTATAATTTTCAACTCGAGTGAAATGGTGAACATCCCCACTATTCCTCCATCCCGCCCCGACCAGCTGAAACATCACCAGTACTATTCCAAACGATTTCCCTGTATTCTCTCAGATTTGAACAACAACAACAATAAAGAACCTGTCAGAAAAATTGCAATTTCGACCTCTGTCGTCTCCTGCTCCATCTTAATGTTGTCGTAGCTTCGTTTTCATCTTATCACTTCTCGTGTGCCTACAAATTAATCTATCAGTCGTATCCGGTGCATATGTTTGAATCATCTCAAATTATTCTCAAACTCTCCTACAACTTCTTAATTAATATCTGCATGCACCTCTCCTGATAAAGCATTTAATCCTATCGTATATTTTACTTTTGTTAACGTAGTTATTAACGAAAGAATTCGAAGCACAAGTAAGTATGGGTATTCCACTCGAGCGCATCGGCGAGCCAAATGAAGTGGCATCTCTGGCGGCGTTCCTTTGCATGCCCGCTGCTTCTTATATCACTGGTCAAGTCATCTGTGCAGATGGAGGGCAAACTATAAGCGGCTGAATGCAGGTCACCGAAGCAGGAAGACTAGATAGATCAGAATGCATAATGCATGCATATTGACTGATCGATTAATATTTCTGGAAAATAATTGTATTGATTGAATGCTTTCGTTCTTACAAGTTGCAATGATGCTTTCTTACAAATTTGTCTCGTGTTAATGCATCAAATCTTCCTAACAAATGTCAGCGGAAAGGAAGAAGAGGAAAAAAAAAAATGAAAATATCACGTAGATATGTGTAGACTATGGTGCAAGGAACTACTCAACAGAAGTAAACATTGAAGAAAAGTTAGTACGATGAGGCCCAAAAATAATTGAATTTACCAAAGGAAAAAACTTTGAGGAGCTACGGATGCTAAAGTCAGATCATCTAGGTCTCCCCTTCATCAAAATAGGGTTAATAAATGTAACTTGTGTTGGGTTTTGGTCTTTTTTCAAAGTGAATTTTAGTCCCACATCGGCTAGACGAAAGGACTTGTATCTCTATATACTAGCTTTGCTAGTTTAGAGATGCACATGTGGTGTGGAGGTGCACATGGATGTGCCATGTGAGGTAATTTTTCTAATGAGAAAATGGCTAAATCAACAATTGAAAGCATTCATGCTTTTTGCTCTTGGAAAATTTATTTCCATGGGAGCTAAGCCCCGTAATGTGGCATTTTGTTGCGCCGCCCCGTAGGGGCTTAGCGACTCGGACTCATGAGACGTAATGTGGCATTTTGTTGGCGCACTTAGCACATCAGCATCGCCACGTTGCGCCGCCACGTTGCGCCGCCACGTTTCGTCGCCACGTTTCGCAAGTCCAGTTGCGCGCCCAGGTTGCGCAAGCCCAGTTGTGCGCCGCGTGCAGTGCGCGCAGTGCACGCAGTGTGCACAGCTCAGTGCGCGCTCTGTCGTGCGGAGTGCAAGGAGCGTAGGGTGCGCGCAGTTGCCGCAACTTGTAGCAGAACGTGCGTTTGCACGTTCTGGACGGTTGCTACATGTTCGGGATAGTTTTTACCATGACCCTAACTTTGTGGCAACCGAGCAGTTGTTGCAGGGCCTATATAAGGCATTCTCTCTCTCACAAGGCAACAGATACACAAGTAATAGAAGCCACCACAGAAAGTTTATGAAGTGTTTTTTAACACAAGTAAACAGAGAATTCAGAAGTATTTTTTAACACAGTTCTGATCAGAATTTGCTTGCAAATTCCAGCAGCCTTTGAGAGAGAGAAAAGGCGCCGCACCAGCGTTGCTTTTGCACGGGAGTTCGTGTCCATCCGAGAAGTCAAAAGAGCAAGAGTGTTCCAAGTTCTCCGACGAACTTGCTGGTTCCTGGAAGCTGTTCGTGTAGGGCGAATAAAGCTTTGAGCGACGGTGATTATTCACCCCAGCAGGAGTTCTTCCATCTTTCGCCAGTCACCTTCTTCATTACTGCCACTAATTCTGATTGTATCTTCTTTTTAGAAGTACTACGATCGATTGCTGTTGATTACGAAATTTTTTTTGATTCTCGTAATTCAGAATCACCTTCCTTGAAGTGTTGATTTGAAATATTGTCTTTACAATCGTTTCATATTCTCAGTTTTTTCATCAAAAAAATTATGCCCCGGCACCAACAATCTCAAAGCTTTATTGCTACGATGGAAAACTTAATGCTTCACTCCTCAATACTGACTTTTGTAAGTTAGAAAAGTTTGATGGACAGCATTATCAAGTCTAGAAGAGGAAGGTTTATCTTACTCTTCAACTTAGAGACGTTGATCACGTGCTTCTTGAAGAGGAACCTACCGTTCCAGATACTGGGTCTGCTGCCGCAATCACTACGGCTACTAAACTTCAGGCCAAATGGAGAAGGGAAAATAGCATTTGCCGACTGCTTATCCTGAATGCTATAGTGGATTCTCTAGCAGAATCTTACAGTAAAAAACTAATTGCTAGAGATATATGGGAGTCTCTGGAGAAACTGTACGAAGAAGACAAAAACAGGAACAAGATATTTGTGGTTGAAAAATATCACAAATGGCTCTTTGAGGACGAGAAGTCCATGTTGCCACAGGTAAAAATTTTTTTGAAACTGCGACAAAAGTTGGAAGACGGGACGATGCCCCTCCCCGACAAGTTTATTGTTGGAGGGATTGTCTCAAAGCTCTCCGCTGGGTGGAGTAAGTTCTACGCAAATATGCATAGGAAGAAGCTTGATATCAGCCTTGAAGATCTCTTGCAGGAAATCTATGTTGAGGACCAGATACGGGCTCAACTGAAGGTGGACGCACTGTCCAAGCAATTGGCTAACGCCAATCTGGTTCATACCAAGGAACCAAGGAGAATGCAGGCGGCTTCCCACAGCAAGAAGAAGGACCCTAACAATTTGAACGTGAAGGGGACTTCCTTCAAGCGAAAGAAGGCAAAGTCTCAGATGCCTTGTTTCAAGTGTGGCAAGAAGGGCGACTTCAAAAGTGAATGCAAAGCAAAGACCAAGCAATCAGAGCAAGGAGAGCCTAGTAAGGTATCTATGATCACTGACGTTGTTGCTATGATTGTGCAGGTTGATACGGTAAGGACTGACTCTGAATGGTAGGTAGACACTGGAGCCTCCTGCCATGTCTGCTCCAGTAAGGAGTGGTTTACCACCTATACACCTACTTCTGAAGTGGTTATGATGGCGAACCAGGCACAAGCTGAAGTGCTCGTGATCGGGACGGTGGTGTTGAAGCTATCTTCGGGGAAGTCTCTAACGCTTCAAGGCGTGAAGCACGTACCTGCTATCGCCAAGAACCTGATCTCAGAAGGCCTACTCTGCAACGCAGGCCTCGGGATGGACATCAATACTGGCCAGATGGTGATGTCTATTAAGGGAACATATTTTGGGAAAGCTTTTTATACCGAAGGAATGTTCAAAATTCAGCTTGTAGATCAGTCCAATGTAATTAACGTGATTAATGAAATCACTCCTTCTGCTTATACTCTTGAGTTGTGGTATAATAGGCTAGGACATGTTCATTGTAAACGAATAAACAGAATGTCTAGTCTAGGACTTATCTCCAAATGTGGGGGTAAGGTAGAGAAATGTGAAGTTTGTGCTCAAACAAAGATCACAAGAAAACCCTTTCCTCGGGTTAATCGAAGTACAGATCTTCTGGAGTTGGTATACTCTGATATCTGTGACTTCAAACAGTTCTCTACAAAGGTCGGGATAAGGTATTTCATAACCTTCATCGATGACTTCTCAAAGTATGCGTTCGTCTACTTGCTGAAGGCTAAAGACGAAGCATTCGAGAAGTTCAAGGAGTTCAGAGCCGAAGCTGAGCGGCAGACTAGACAACAACTCAAAAGAATAAGAAGTGATCGAGGTGGGGAGTACAGGTCTCTTGAATTCGTATCGTTCTGCAAAGAACATGGAACTGTCAATGAGACTACGGCTCCATACTCTCCTCAATCAAATGGAGTAGCAGAGAGGAAGAACAGAATGTTAACAAAAATGATAACTCAATGCTGTTGACTGCGGGTCTTCCTAAGTGCTACTGGAGAGAAGTTGCACTGACGGCCACTTTTATTCTGAATAGGGTGCCTCATACAACTTCTGACATTACTCCTCATGAACTCTGGTTCAAAGTCAGACCTAACTTGAATGTCATTCGAGTGTGGGGGTGTCTGGCATATGTCAAGCTTCCATATCTGAAGATTCAGAAGCTTGGGACAAGGACTACAAAGACGATCTTCTTAGGGTATGCCGAGAAGAGTGATGCTCGAAGATTTCTTGATATTGAGTCAACTCATATCATTAAATCTTGCGACGCAGAATATTTTGAAGACAAATTTATAAGGCACAAAAATATTGTTCTTGCGGATGTTCCGGAGAATAATGAGGGTGCGCAGGTCTTCAATGAAGATGTGGTCAAAGAAGATGTTGTTGTTGAAACAACAGTTGAACCAGATCTCGCTGAGCCATCAAAGAAGCGAGTGAGGAGGCCGAAGGACTTTGGAAGTGACTTTGTCACCTATCATTTGAAAACAGATCCGCTTACCTATGATGAGGCGTTGAAGACCAGAGATGCAATTTTCTGGAGGGAGGCGATTGACAATTAAATTGAATCCATCACCTCCAATAACACTTGGGTGTTGGTTGATCTTCCTGAAGGAGCAAAATACATCGAATGCAAATGGATCTTCAAGAAGAAGATGAAAGCAGACGGAACTATTGACAAGTTCAAGGCTAGGCTAGTAGCCAAGGGATTTTCTCAGAAGCAGGGAATCGACTACTTTGACACGTATGCTCCAGTAGCCCGGATGACTACCATCAGAATGTTGATTGCTCTCGCAGCGATACATAAGATGGTAATACATCAGATGGATGTGAAAATGGCTTTCCTAAATGACGAGCTGACCGAAGAGATTTATATGCAACAACCAGAGGGATTTGTCGTCAAGGGTCTTGAAGACAAAGTCTGCAAGTTGGTGAAATTTTTGTACGGTCTTAAACAGGCTCCCAAGATATGGCATGAAAAATTTGACAAGGTTATAAGGTCAAATGGCTACATGGTCAGCGAGACGGACAAGTATGTTTACACAAAGTTCGCTGATGGAAGATGTGTGATCGTTTGTCTGTATATGGACGACATGCTTATCCTAGGTACGGATATGAGCTGTGTCATAGAGACAAAGAGGTTCATCTCGAGCAAGTTCAGTATGAAGGACTTGGGGAAAGCTGATGTGATCTTAGGGATCAAGATCATCCGGACAGACACTGGACTAGCGCTGTCACAATCTCGTTATATTGAGAAAATGATCACTCGTTATGGGTATCGGGATCTTCCTGGGATCGATACGCCGTACAGGTGTGATCTAAAGCTGAAGCATAATTCAGGAGAAAGTGTCAGACAGCTGGAGTATGCAAGTGTAATCGAAAGTTTGATGTATGCTACTACTGCCATAAGGCTTGACATAGCTTTCGCCGTGGGAATGCTGAGTCGTTTTACGAGTAACCCAGGTGCTGAACACTGGAAAGCTGTGAAACGAGTGATGAGATATCTCAAGAAGACTCGGACATATGCACTGTACTACAGCAGAGATCCGTCGATAGTGGAAGACTTCAGTGATGCCAGCTGATGCTCAAAGGTGGAGAGCGAGAGGTCCACTGGTGGATTCATTTTCACAATAGGTGGAGCTGTTATATCGTGGAAGTCGAAGAAGCAGATTATGCTTTCGCGGTCATCTATGGAATATGAGTTCTTTGAACTTGATACCGCAGCCGAGGAAGCAGAATGGCTTTGGGAGCTCATGTATGATCTTCTAGTGGTTGGGGCACAAATACCAACGATACCAATATACTGCGACAACCAGGCAACTGAGGCGGTGGCATCAAATGACCTCTTCAACGAGAATAAGATGACTGTGCGGTTGAAGCACAGGGCAGTACAAGATCTTATTAAGAGAGGTGTAATTGCAGTGATTGATGTTCGGAGTCTGGAAAACCTGGCGAATCCGTTCACCAAGGGCCTCAAGCGCCAGCTGGTCGATGACTCAGCATGTAAAATGGGCTTGAAGGTATTCTGATATTAGTTATTTTATTCCTACCATAAAATTTTATGCTATTAGTTTAAAGATTTATCTACTAGGCATCTAGCTTTTGGTTCAAGGGAGGACAATTAACTGGAAGAATATCAGGAACGGTGGGTACATATTCTATTGGGCATGGAGAGGTTACGGACCTATAACTACTGTTGTCTACTGTTGTTTTCTGTGGAAAACAGTTCATGTGGGAAGGTTGGCTTAATTACCTTAATGAGTTCTCAGGCAGAGTGAATGCCTGGTGTGCATTACAGGAGGCACGGTAGAGCAGCACTACAAGGAGTGAAACTCCATGCTATAGTGGGGCAACTCCACGATGAGGTTTATATATGTGGGGTGCTGCCCAGGAATAGGATAAAGCCTCGGCTTTGCAGGCCAAGTCACAGCGACGTAGCACCGCAAATAGGCAGTTAGCCTAATGTTTATGTTAAAATAAAGAGGGGTGTAGTCAGCACTACAAAGATGAGGAGTTCCTCATGTTACAGTGGCACGATACCATGATGAGGTACCCGGTTAGGAATAAAGCCTCGGCCTTGCAAGCCATGTCGTTGCGGCGTAACACCGCAAGGGAGCCTAAGGCTTCATGCTGGGTAGTTTGGCACTACAAAGAGACGGTTGCCTCATGCTACAGTAGCATGACACTACGATGAGGTTCCCGGTACGGGGTAAGGCCTTGGCTTTAAGCCATGTCATAGCGGCATAGCACCGCAAGGGAAGCGCAAAGTGCTTTATGCCATATCTCTTTATAATGAACTCACCTATAGTGTATGGACAAAGAGATATCAGGCCGTCTCTTGAGGGTAAACTTGTAGACGTCCAAAATTATACACTAAAACCAGGCTGGCACAGGGCCTTTAATGTGTAGCCAGAAGCACATGTAACTACATTATGTGAGTGAAAAGAATTTCAGCTATGATGCAGAATTCAAGGCTTAGTCCATTCTTGTATTATAGTCTGTTGTTTGAACCATGCGGGAAGATTCAAGTCGTTAGCGACATCTTTCCTAATACATGATGGACAGTTACTGTGGGTAACACTTATACTCATATATAAAGATATGTGGTGGATTGTTGGATTTTGGTCTTTTTTCAAAGTGAATTTTAGTCCCATATCGGCTAGACCAAAGGACTTGTATCTCTATATATTAGCTTTGCTAGTTTAGAGATGCACATGTGGTGTGGAGGTACACATGGGTGTGCCATGTAGGGTTATTTTTCTAATAGGAAAAAGGCAAAATCAATAATTAAAAGCATTCATGCTTTTTGCTCTTGGGAAATTTATTTCCATGGAAGCTAAGCCCCGTAGGGACTTAGCGACTCGAACTCGGGCTCATGGGCTCATGAGGCGTAATGTGGCATTTTGTTGGCGCACTTTGCACTTAGCACGTCAGCATCGTCGCTAGGCGCATAGTGCACTTTAGTTGCGCTCGTTGCGCGAGCCAATTGTGCTGTCATGTTGCACAAGCCCAGTTGCGCAAGCCCAGTTGTGCTGTCCAGGTGCGCGCCCAGGTTGCGCCCAGGTTGCGCTTGGTTGCGCGGGTGCGCTGGATTGCACGGGTTATGCGGGTGCGCAGGTTACGCTACGTGCGCCGCGTGTGCAATGCGTGCAGTGCACAGTGTGCGCAGTGTACGCAGCTCAGCGCGTGCTCTATCGCGCAGAATGCAAGGAGCGCAGGGTGTGCGCAGTTGGTGCAACTTACAGCAGAACGTGCATTTGTACGTTCCGGGCGGTTGCTACATGTTCGGGGTGATTTTTACCATGACCCTAACTTTGTGGCAACCGAGCAGTTGCTGCAGGGCCTATATAAGGCATCCTCTCTCTCACAAGGCAACAGATATACAAGTAATAGAAGCCACCATAGAAAGTTTACGATGTATTTTTTAACATAAGTAAACAGAGAATTCAGAAGCGTTTTTTTAACACAGTTCTGATCGAAATTTGCTTGCGAATTCCAGCAGCCTTCAAGAGAGAGAAAAGGCGTCGTACCAGCGTTGCTTTTGCACGAGAGTTCGTGTTCATCCGAGGAGTCAGAAGAGCAGGAGTGTTCCAAGTTCTTCGAGGAACTTGCTGGTTCCTGGAAGCTGTTCGTGTAGGGCGAATCTGAAGAACAGTTTGGCAACTCTAAAGGGGGGTGAATAGAGTTTATATAGAAAAATAGCCAATTAAAAATAACTCTTTCACCAACAATAAATAATCAGAGTAAAGTGCGGAAAATAAATGAAGAGCATGCGCAAACACAGCAATTTTAACCTGGTTTCCCTCGTGGAGGACTAGTCCAGGCCTGAGAACTCTAGCTCAGGATTAAATCCACTATTTGTGAAATAGTAGCTTACAACCCGTGCCTTTACTTCAGAAGAGCACGTCAACTTCTTACAGAGAATCGCAGTGGCGATTGCTTGGAATTGTCCAAGCGACTTCTTCACTCTTGCACAAGAATCCTAACTGAGAGATGCTGAGCACTCGAGACTTAGGAGGCTTGTGGCTAGTAGATAGGAAGGGTATGGCTTATTGAGCTTGTAGGAGAGAAGAGAAGAGAAGATTGAGTGAGTTGAAAAGACAAAATTCATGCCCTATTTATAGTGTTTTTAGAGGCAGAATTCGGCCAGAATTCGGGTAGAAAAATTCAAAAATTTGGCCGTTGGACAGCTAGCAACCAGCTAACCCTAAAATTAGGGTTCCTGATTTCTAGGAGACAGAGTTCGGCCCGAACTCTGTGTGGAGGCAGAGTTCGGCCCGAACTCTGTCTCCAGAGCACAGAGTGGTTCTAAGTGGGACTTGTGGGCAATTTTTGTTTTGGTGGAGCTTGGGATTTTGGGTAGGCTTATAGACTAAGTTCCAAGAGCTCAGCATAACTCAGAGTACATACTTCTAGACTCAATAAAATGTAAAAGTACAGACTCGAAAATACACTGAGAGTCGGAAACTGAGCTGTTGTCTGTCCTGAACTGAATGCAGACGTCGTGTGTCATATTGAATTTATACAGATATTATTTAGTCAATGTAGTCAATATTTGGTTGACTGTGACTTTGTGTCAACAATCTCCCCCATATTGATAATTGACAAAATAACAAATGTATATTTCAATATTCATACCTGGACACAGTTGGTTAAAACACAGCTCCCCCATAAACAATGCCGAGCTAGAATAAGATAGCTCCCCCGTAATCAGTGAACGGTGCCGAGCTAGAATCAATAGCTCTCCCCCGTAAATAATGCATAGAACCTGTGGCCTGATAAAAATATTTTCCCAAAAGCAAACACAAGCACAGACAGATATACATTTGAAATATACATATTTCTCCCCCTTTTGGCAGTTAGCAATATAAGGAAAAGCATGAAAATAGCAGTATAGACAATGAAAAGTAATCCAACCACACCAAGCAGAGAAGAAACAGTATAATACTAATAAAACAAGTCACTGACATAAAGTAAAACTACGAAAAATAGCATAAAATGTTATCCACCAACCAGAATGTCAAGCACATCATCAGGGTTTGAAGACAGAAATCCAGTACATAAATCCATAACAAACTAAAATAACTAAAAAAAGGCAACTAAGACCACCAGCAGTGGCAGCAGCATATCAAGCCAATCTCCATCATGGAGCACGAGAAGGTCCTGGAACATCTGAAGGACCAGGGAAGGAGCGACGAGGGTCCACAAAAGCATCATCAGGATCCATATACCTCATGACCCACGGATCGTCTATACGATGACCCGCGCGATCTGGATCCCGCTCAATAGGCACATGCAGATCAGGATGACGAGCAAGTGAATACCGCATATCATGCAGAGAGTTCCCAAGGGCACTGATCTGCAAGGTGGTACGGTAATCCTGCTGCGTCCAGCGATCATCTTCAACAGCAAAGCGATCGCGAAGCATAGTCTGAAGAGACTCAAGAGTGGCAGGAGGAGGAGGTGCATCCTGACCAAAAGGAGGGGCGTCAGGCTCCTCATCAGCAGAATGCTCAGATGACTCAGAAGCAGCGACAGGCTGAAGGCGTCGTGCTTTGGATAGAAAGGCAGGTCCAGGCAGGAACGGACAATCATGGATAGGAATGATGAAAGCACGAAAAACTAAAGGAAGATAGAGAGGATAAACCAAAGCTCTTGGTTTCTTCCGACAGTTGATCATCCAATCCATCATAGTCCGTGGAAAGTTGAATGGAATACGATAGTGGAGATGATATAAGGCGGAGATCTCAAGATAAGTGACTTCATCTGTTGAGCCAGCCTTGGGTAAGATAGTATTGAACACGATGCGATGAAGTTCATAAAAGTAGGGGGTGAGATGCTTGGCCTTTAGCTTGCGAGGACTTACGTTAGGAGCACATAAATCCTCCTTAAATCCTTCAAGGGAAGTGTCGCCAACAAATTGAAGTTGACGTGCCTCCACAAGCTTGTTCCACACATCAAGATCCGGGAGAGCAAGAAAATCTCCCAACTCAGAATCATTAAAGGCAATGGTAATGCCAGCAACCCGAGAATAGATGTGGGTTGCATCGTGAGTCAAATTGCAGTAAAACATTTGAATTGCACTATGGTAGATGACAGAATTTGAAGCAACAAGTTCATCCAAACAAAGATCACGGAATAATGACTCATATTGTGAAAATATAGTGAAATTTATGGGATGGCCCCCAAACACCGGACGAGTTCTAAAATCGCTAAACCATTCATTAGAGGCTTCTAGCGATACAAATAAACGGTCGTCGTAAGTGTTAGGGTCATCGGGACGCGGCGGATTGAACAACGGATGAATGGGGTGTTGTTCAACTACTTGTTCAATCGGAGGAGGAGGAACCGAAGAGGAAGCACCCTCATGTCGAGTCCTTCTCCCTCGTTTGGACAAGCGAGATGCCATTTGAAATAAAAGAGGAGAACTTGGAAATGATAGAAAAAGAGAGATATACCTGAAAAGAATACCAAACAGTTGAAGAGAATGTTGAAAAACCCCTTTCCCTTGATTTTGAGAAGAAATAGAGCCCTCTATATCAAGAACTAGGGTTAGGGTTTGGAAGGAAGAAGATGGAAGAGGTGGAGAAGAAGGAAATATGGGAGGAAAGAGAGGGAATCCCGAAATAAAGTAGGGCTTGGTCTTTGGTCGGGTGAAATATTGACCATTGGATTAGAATTGATCCAACGGCAGAGCCAGATCCCGACCCTGGAACCTAAGAACCGAACTCGGCCTGAACTCTGATAGGGGCAGAGTTCGGCCCGAGTTCTGGATCAATGGTCCAGAACTGAAAACAGGCAAAGAACATGAAGAAAATGTTTAAGAGTTAAACAAAAGATAGTTGAGGACAACAAAGAGTGTTGAATTTAAAAAAATAGATAGAGAGGTACTCAGAAAATAGAATGAACTTTAGAAAATATCAATTAGGCAATATTAAATCGAAAACGAGCCATATAATAAATAAGGACATATACTGTGGTTCAATAGTCCAAATTTGCCATGGGTTAGCTGCAGGGGCCGGATCCCAGCTAGCGGTAGTCCTGAGGACTAGTGCACCGTGTCGCTTAGGCTTTTACGCCTTGTTGTCAGAAGGACCCTTTCGGCTTGTACCCATACCAAATTCTTCGTAAAAGAATCACAATATACTCGATATTTACGCAGGTGAGTTTCAATTTATAACTGCTTCATCTAAAATTCCAAGTTCACGACAAAGAAAATTGAAGCGCTCTTCGGATAGTGGCTTAGTAAAGAAATCTGCCAGCTGATGATCAGTGTCAATAAATTCTAAGTTAATCGTGCCATTTTGCTGATGATCACGCAAAAAGTGGTGTCTGATTTCAATGTGTTTAGTGCGTGAGTGGCAGACAGGGTTCTTAGTCAAATTGATTGCACTATTATTGTCACAGAATATAGGAATATGCATGAAAGATAACTTATAGTCTTCAAGGGTTTGCTTCATCCACAGAATTTGTGCACAACAACGCCCAGCTGCTATGTATTCAGCTTCTGTTGTGGATAGTGCAACAGAGTTCTGCTTCTTGCTAAACCAGGAGACTAAAGCTTTTCCTAATAAATGACACGTGCCGCTCGTACTTTTACGGTCGACCTTGCATCCAGCGAAGTCAGCATCGGAGTAACCAATAAGATCAAATAATGTTGACTTGGGATACCATAGGCCCACTGTAACCGTACCCTTAAGGTATCTAAAGATACGCTTAACCGCGGTCATGTGTGATTCCTTAGGATTAGCTTGATATCTAGCACATAGGCAAACACTGAACATGATATCGGGACGACTAGCAGTTAAATAAAGTAAGCTGCCTATCATACCTCGATACTTACGTTGATCAACAGGTTTGCCACTCTCATCTGGTTCGAGTTTGGTTGAAGTAGCCATTGGCGTGCTGATTGGTTTGATGTTGTCAAGATCGAACTTCTTCAGCATGTCCTTGGTGTACTTTGATTGGCAGATGAAAGTTCCATTAGCCAGTTGTTTTACTTGCAGACCAAGAAAATAGTTGAGCTCTCCCATCAAGCTCATCTCAAATTCCGTCTGCATACACTTGGCAAATTCTTGACAAAGAGTTTCATCAGTAGACCCAAAAATAATATCATCAACATAAATCTGAATTAATAGAATGGTGTCTTTGAAAGATTTGATAAACAGTGTAGTGTCAATTTTCCCTTTTAAAAAACCTTTCTCAAGCAAGAAACTACTTAGCCTTTCATACCAAGCTCTGGGGGCTTGTTTAAGGCCATAAAGCGCTTTCTTCAGCTTGAATATGTGGTCGAGAAATTTGTGATTTTCAAAGCCAGGGGGTTGTTTGACATAAACTTCCTCCTTAATAAAGCCATTCAAGAAAGCACTTTTAACATCCATTTGAAATAATTTAAAGTTCTGATGATTGGCAAAAGCACAAAGCATCCGAATGGATTCTAGTCTAGCAACATGAGCATATGTCTCATCGTAGTCGATACCTTCCTCTTGATTGTATCCTTGAGCTACTAGACGGGCTTTGTTACGAGTGACTGAACCATCTTCATTTACTTTGTTTCTAAACACCCATTTGGTACCAATTATTGAGTGATTAGCCGGTCTAGGAACTAGTTCCCATACTTGGCTCTTCTCAAATTGGTTGAGTTCTTCTTGCATAGCAGAAATCCAAAATTCATCATTAAAAGCTTCAGAAATGTTTTTAGGCTCTACTTGTGAAATGAAGGCAGTGCTAGCAACGGAGTCTCTTAGTGATGATCTAGTAGTTACTCCACGTGAAACTTCTCCTATAACTAAATTTTCTGGATGAGAAGGTTTGAAAGAGAATTTCTTAGGCAAACCCTCCAGAGAATTAGTTTCAGTTGAAGTATTCATTGGAGTAGAAATTGATGGCTCAACATCATCATCAAGAGCGCTTACTGCACTGTTATCTTCATCAAAAGTCACATTAGTTGACTCCTCCACAATAAGTGAGCGTTTGTTGAAAACTCTATATCCCTTACTCTTGGCGGCATAACCAAGAAAGATACCATCGTCAGCTTTGGCATCAAATTTGCCTAAGTTGTCTTTGGTGTTAAGGATAAAACATCTACAACCAAAAACTTTAAAATACGAAACATTGGGGGTTCTCCCAAACCAAAGCTCATAGGGTGTTTTCTTCGTAATGGGACGAATAAGCACCCTATTCAAAATGTGGCACGCTGTACTTACAGCCTCTGTCCAAAAATATTTCGGAAGAGAAAATTTATTCAACATGACTCTAGCCATATCGCCAAGAGTCCTATTCTTCCGCTCCACAACACCATTTTGTTGAGGAGTTCTAGGACAAAAAAATTCATGATCAAAACCATTTGCATTACAAAAACTTTCAAAATCTGAATTTACGAATTCGCCTCCATGATCACTTCGGATTCGAGTAATCATGTAGCCTTTTTCGTTTTGAACTTTATTTACAAAAACTTTGAAAACAGAAATAGCATCGCTCTTATTAGCGAGAAAGAAAACCCAAGTAAATCTCGAAAAATCATCAACAACAACAAATGCATAAAGTTTGCCACCAAGGCTAGCTATTCTACTAGGACCAAATAAATCCATATGAAGTAATTGCAAGGGTCTAGTAGTACTTACAGAGTTGATGGAATAAATGAGGATTTAGTTGCCTTGTTTAGTTCACATTCGGCACATACGGTGTCCTTTTTGAATGTGATGTCAGGCAATCCTCTTACTAGCTTCTTGGTAGAAAGCCTGGATATAGCATCCATGTTGGCATGACCAAGACGCTGGTGCCAAAGCAGCCGTTCGTCTTTGTGGGCATATAAACATCTACCTGCATGGTTAGTATTTATAGAGAGATAGAAAATATAGATGTTGTCCTCTCTTTTCCCTTCAAAAGCAATGTCTCCTGTTGACCTATCGTAGATATAGCAATGGTTTTGTCCAAAGTTAATATCATATCCATGATCAGCAAGATGGCTAATGCTGAGCAGGTTATGCTTTAACTCGGTCACTAGGCAGACATCCTTTATAACAGGAGAAGGAGGATGACCAATGATACCGTTACCTATTATGTGCCCTTTGAGATTGTTACCGAAGGATACGTATCCTTCTCTTTTCATCGATAGTGATGCAAAAAGATTTGCGTCTCCCGTCATATGTCGCGAGCATCCACTATCGAGAATCCACTTACTCTCAGTTGAGGAGGGAAGGTCCACCTACATCACGAGTAGATGTGACCTTTGGTACCCATTTTCTTGAGGGTCCTAAAAAGTTAGTTTTTGGAAACCAAGCATATATTTTCTTGTCTACCAGTCTTCTAACTCTACACTGTGGTGAGATGTGTCCATGTGTTCCACAGTAAGTACAGATAGCATTTTTATTTATACTGGGAGCATGAGAATGATATCTATAAGCAACAGGATGAGGATGATATGGAGAGTTAGCATGGTAATGATGACTATGTATAGAGTGAGTGGCATGATGATGATGTCTGTGTGGCATAGCATGATAATATTGACTGTGAGGAGTGGCATGCTGAAATTGTCTATATGGCATAGTGTAATGTTGTGGCATAACATGATGATTTTGCCTATGATGATTTTGTCTACGTGGCATGGTATGTTGATGTGTCATAGTATGATGAGAGTGATATTGATTGTGTCTTTATGCAGTATGATGAGTATGAGAAGTATTCTTACGTGCACGTGGTTTGTGAAAGTTTGTGTATATAAATGCATGGTTATGTGCTGCATGAGAATGACGTGGTTGACTAGCATGAGTGGTGTTGTGCCCATGTGATTGGGTTT
Organism: Iris pallida; assembly: GCA_029216955.1. Lineage (NCBI taxonomy): Eukaryota > Viridiplantae > Streptophyta > Magnoliopsida > Asparagales > Iridaceae > Iris > Iris pallida. The sequence goes on from JANAVB010015800.1 coordinate 5,167,689, forward strand.
GAGGTTGAACAACCTGTTTACCCAATTTGGTTTCTAATCTTTTAGACATAGCTTGCAGTTCATCAATCTTAATATTTAAGCCATAAATCTTAGTCATGGAAATCTTGTGTCTACTCTTTTCTTCAGCAAGCAACGTATTGAGAGTAGTGATTTCTTGAGTTTGTTGCTCAATACGTGCTTCAGCATCATGTAAGCTTAATTTAAGCTTGGATACTTCATCAGTGTCATTAGTGGGTGATGTGTTTCTAACATTATCAAGAAGTAAAGAAATTCTTTGTATCTCATCTTCTAGACTTTTGATTTTGTCCTTGGCATGCTTGTATTTACCGATGACCTTTTTGTGATCATCAAGTAAATCAGTGAAGGCATCGCCAAGTTCATCAAAAGAGAAGTCATCTAAAGTTTTGTTTGATACCTTGGTAGAGGTTGCCATTAAGCACACATTTGCTTTGTCTTGAGGAGAGTTCTTTTCTTCCTCGGAGTCACTTGCTTCGCTTTCATGCCAAATGCTTGTGTTGGCATACCTTTTTGATGAGTTCTTCTTGTAGGGCTTCTCATAGCGGTTGCTCTTCTTTAAGAATGGACAGTCTCTTCGAACGTGTCCAGTCTTTTTGCAGCCATAGCAGGTTGGCTCTTCTTCATCGTCTTCTTGTGGCTCCTTCTTTCTTTGATTGAAGCGAAGGAATTTCTTGAAGTTACGAACCATGAGAGCTTGGTCTTCATCATCTGAGTTGTCGTCTTCGGTCTCATCGTGATCAACCTTTCGTCGATGAACTTTGAGTGCGATCTCCCTGGTCTTCGAAGCAGGCTCTTCGAAATCCTTGAGGTCAAGCTCGTGAGTCATGAGCTTGCCCATCAAGGTCTCCATAGACATAGTTGTGAGATCGTTCCCTTCTATGATGGCTGTCATCTTAGGGTTCCAAATCTTTGGTAACCCTCTGAGTAGCTTGCGGATCTTCTCATGGTTTGAATACTGCTTACTAAGCGAGGATAACGGGTTGATGATGTCGAGGAATCTTGTAAACATTTGAGTGATCGTCTCATTTGGCTTCATCTTGAAGGCTTTATATTCTTGAGTGAGACGGCTTATCTTCGATTTCTTGACTTGAGTGGTTCCTTCATGCGTCACTTCTAGAAGTCTCCATACTTCATGAGCAGTGGTGCATGTAGAGACCCTGTTAAACTCGTTCCTGTCTATAGCACAGAATAAAGCATTAATAGCCCTAGCATCTAGACTTGCCTGTTTCTTCTCCTCGACAGAATATTTGTCGTGTGGTTTCTCAATGAGGTCACCATCGACGACTATTCTGGCGGACTTTTTGTAACCGTCAGTTACGACAGTCCACAGGTCAAAGTCTAGAGACTTCAGATAAAAACTCATCCTTGTTTTCCAATATGTGTAGTTAGTCCCATCAAATAGGGGAGGCCTATGAGTGGACTGACCTTCACCATGATTGGAGATCAAGGATTGTGTGGTTGCCATGGATCAGCTCTTAGGATGTTAGTCCTTATAAAGAGAACAGAGCTCTGATACCAATTGAAGAACAGTTTGGCAACTCTAGAGGGGGGTGAATAGAGTTTATATAGAAAAATAGCCAATTAAAAATAACTCTTTCACCAACAATAAATAATCAGAGTAAAGTGCGGAAAATAAATGAGGAGCAGAAGAGCATACGCAAACACAGCGATTTTAACCTGGTTTCCCTCGTGGAGGACTAGTCCAGGCCTGAGAACTCTAGCTCAGGATTAAATCCACTATTTGTGAAATAGTAGCTTACAACCCGTGCCTTTACTTCAGAAGAGCACGTCAACTTCTTACAAAGAATCGTAGTGGCGATTGCTTGGAATTGTCCAAGCGACTTCTTCACTCTTGCACAAGAATCCTAACTGAGAGATGCTGAGCACTCGAGACTTAGGAGGCTTGTGGCTAGTAGATAGGAAGGGTATGGCTTATTGAGCTTGTAGGAGAGAAGAGAAGAGAAGATTGAGTGAGTTGACAAGACAGAATTCATGCCCTATTTATAGTGTTTTTAGAGGTAGAATTCGGCCAGAATTCGGGTAGGAAAATTCAAAAATTTGGCCGTTGGACAGCTAGCAACCAGCTAACCCTAAAATTAGGGTTCCTGATTTCTAGGGGACAGAGTTCGGCCCGAACTCTGTGTGGAGGCAGAGTTCGGCCCGAACTCTGTCTCCAGAGCACAGAGTGGTTCTAAGTGGGACTTGTGGGCAATTTTTGTTTTGGTGGAGCTTGGGATTTTGGGTAGGCTTATAGACTAAGTTCCAAGAGCTCAACATAACTCAGAGTACATACTTCTAGACTCAATAAAATGTAAAAGTACAGACTCGAAAATACACTGAGAGTCGGAAACTGAGCTGTTGTCTGTCCTGAACTGAATGCAGACGTCGTGTGTCGTATTAAATTTATACAAATATTATTTAGTCAATGTAGTCAATATTTGGTTGACTGTGACTTTGTGTCAACAGAATCAAGCTTTGAGCAATGGTGATTATTCACCCCAGCAGGAGTTCTTCCATCTTTCGCCAGTCACCTTCTTCATTGCTGCCAGTAATTCTGATTGTATCTTCTTTTTATAAGTACTATGATCAATTGTTGTTGATTATGAAATCTTTTTAGATTCTCGTAATTCAGAATCACCTTCCTTGAAGTGTTGATTTGAAACATTGTCTTTACAATCGTTTCATATTCTCAGTTTTTCTATCAAAAAAATTGTGTTCCAACACCAACAATCTCAAAGCTTTATTGCTACGATGGAAAACGTTAATGCTTCACTCCTCAATACTGACTTTTGTAAGTTAGAAAAGTTTGATAAAGAGCATTATCAAGTCCGGAAGAGGAAGGTTTATCTCACTCTTCAACTCAGAGACGTTGATCACGTGCTTCTTGAAGAGGAACCTACTGTTCCAGATACTGGGTCTGCTGCCGCAATCACTGCGGCTACTAAACTTTAGGCCAAATGGAGAAGGGAAAATAGTATTTGCAGGCTGCTTATCCTGAATGCTATGGAGGATTCTCTAGCAGAATCTTACAGTAAAAAACTAATTATCAGAGATATATAGGAGTCTCTGGAGAAACTGTACGAAGAAGATAAAAATAGGAGCAAGATATTTGTGGTTGAAAAATATCACAAATAGCTCTTTGAGGACGAAAAGTCCATGTTGCTGCAAGTAAAGGAATTTCTGAAACTACGAAAAAAGTTGGAAGACGAGGCAATGCCCCTCCCTGACAAGTTTGTTGTTAGAGGAATTGTCTCAAAGCTCCCCGCTGGGTAGAGTAAGTTCTATACGAATATGCATAGGAAGAAGCTTGAGATCAGCCTTAAAAATCTCTTACAGGAAATCTATGTTGAGGACCAGATGCGGGCTCAACTGAAGGTGGACGCACTGTCCAAGCAATTGGCTAACGGCAATCTGGTTCATACCAAAGAACCAAGAGGAAAGCAGGCGACCTCCCACAGCAAGAAGAAGGACCCTAACAATCTGATCGTGAAGGGGACTTCCTTCAAGCGAAAGAAGGCAAAGTCTCAGATGCCTTGTTTCAAGTGTGGCAAGAAGGGCCACTTCAAAAGTGAATACAAAGCAAAGACCAAGCAATCAGAGCAAGGAGAGCCTAGTAAGGTATCTATGATCACTGACGTTGTTGCTATGATTGTGCAGGTTGATGCGGTAAGGACTGACTCTGACTGGTGGGTAGACACTGGAGCCTCTTGCCATGTCTGCTCCAGTAAGTGTTTTCCATAAATAAATTTACTTTATTTATTGTGTTTCTAGGAAAATTACAACTGTAGGAATCCGATCTAGAAGACGATCGCTTTATCCCTTGGACGATGCGAAGAAGAAAAGCTCTCAAAATTTTGACAGTAATTTAGATAACTATGTATCTGTACCATGAATGAGAAAAAGAACTCTATTTATAGAGTCAAAAATAACTGAAAAGATAACTGTTTTCACAGCCTGTGCCTAGTTAAAAATCACGCAGGATTTAACATACGTAAGGTTATGAGCAGTTACTGGACGTGGCCTGTAACTGTTGGACACATGGCAATCATACATGAGTCGTGTGCAAGTTACAGGACACGCAGGTGAGAGATCAGTGGCATGGCTGCCACGTACTCCAATTTGATGAAATCCACGCAGATTTGTTGAAGACGAAATCCACGCAGACTTGGGTCAGAAAGCTTCAAAATCCACGCAGACTTGGGGCAAGAAGCTTCAGAATCCACGCAGACTTGGGGCAAAAACCTTCAGAATCCACGCAGACTTGGGGCAGAAAGCTTCAAAATCCACGCAGACGTGGGGCAGGAAGCTTCAGAATCCACGCAAACTTGAGATAGAAAGCTCAAAATACACGCAGACTTGAGGAAGGAACATAGAAGTTCAAAATACACGCAGACTTGAGCCAGGACTGCCAGCTGTCTTGATTCGACGTGCCTCGACTGACACAAAAACTCTGACAGTGATTGCCTTGTCAGTCGTATTAAATGACAATAAGCTCTTTTGGTACGCCAATTTGACGAAGGCTGAGTCTTGCTGAAGAAGATTTCAAAAGTCACGCAATAGTCGGCTGTGATCTCTTGAGTTCTGTGCATACGTGGCATACGAGGAGACATTCTTCGACTGTCGTATTGTCAGTCATAATGACACTCTGACAAATGATGAGCTGTCTCCCAGCGTAACTTTTAAATATTGTCCTGATCAACTTAGCGTGACTTTTAGGCTCTGTCTTGATCAACTCAGCGTGACTTTTAGACTTTGTCCTGATCAACTCAGCGTGACTTTCATTTTTAAGGCCTACAAAACCCCCTTCAAAGTTTTCGAAAAAAATGATAAATTATTTCGAAATACTTTGAAATCGAGATGATAAAATGAATTTAGTCACGCTGAGATGACTTTAAAGAGATATTTACTCCTAAATGATTGGATTTTTGGGATTCTGTGCAGTTAGGATTCGTATCAAGCTCCTAAATTGAGGCAAATAATAATATTATCGTTTGGAATTCTTCATGAGCCTATAAATAAGTCATAAATCACTTCTTTCCTTCTTTACTTGCTTTTAGAGAGAGAGAATCCACCGAAGAGAACTTCATCTTCCCCGATGAACTTCTTCTTTCCCGACTTCTTTTTCTCCTTCTCAGCAGCAATAGCTCCCAAAAAAGCCGATGCTCAGGCCAAGGGGAAAGCCCCTGCGACTTCCTCGCGTGCCACAACCGACAGGCTCCCTCGACGTGAAATCACGCATCCTCCTATACAGCGTAAGTGATAGGGGATACGAACTGTTGAAGATGACTTCGATGAAGATGAACTCCACATAGAATTTTTAGGATCTTAAAACAAATAATGAACTTTAGAAATATATCCCCCCTTCTTAGGGCAAAAGGATATTAATAAAGTATACCCCCTCTTTAGGGTCGGCCATACTTCACATCTTCGTGTTTACGAAGCTCTGTGTTTTATACAAAAGAGCATGACTCTCATGACTCTGCGTGATTTTTCATGTTGGCAGAAATGTCCATGTTGAAATAGTCACGCAGCTTTCATGATGACTCTGCATGATTTTTTATATGTTGGCAGAGATGTCAATGTTGAATTATTCACGCAGCTTTCATGATGACTCTGCGTGATTTTTCACATGTTGGCAGAGATGTCCATGTTGAATTATTTACGCAGCTTTCATGATGACTCTGCATGATTTTTCATATGTTGGCAGAGATGTCCATGTTGAAATAGTCACGCAGACTTCTGAAAGTCATCCTCTGGATAGATTAGTCTTGATCTGTCAGCGTATTTTTGTCATTTTCACTTAAATGTGATTCTGGCAATGATGCGTGACTTTCATCCTAATCTGTCTGAACTTTGTGTGAATTAATCATCGGCGTGAATAAATCATTCAGCATGTCTTGGTAGTATATCTGTTTGAAGTCTGCGTGACTTTTGAAATTTCCTTCAAATAATGTAATACACGCATAAGGCTCGTAGACATAGACTTTACTGAAAAATTTCTGACCTTGTCTTCTTTTATTTTCTGTAGTGAACATCCGAAGCGAAGAAGCAGATTATGAAGGACACTTGAGTTTCTCATTTAAACATAATTTATCTCATGTGCAATTTCCCCAATTTGATCTTCCAGAAGCCAGACTATCATTGTTGGCCAATGAAGACCATACAACCCTACTCTGCTTAATGAATGGACAACCCTTTCAGAGTCTGGATTTGGTGTCCCACAAGAAACCAACATTTCTGTTCGGAGATGCTATAGCACAAAAATCTCAGCCGAAGGGCATCAGAGAGAAGGTGTGCTTCTACTTCGAAGGTGATGTGAAATAGCCCATGTACTGGCCGAAGGTTTCCAGGGGCTTATCAATCATGAGATTTATGCATGCCAGCTATCCTAGAAAGATGTCCTGGCATTTAACAGAATATTAGCAGGCGAAGGCGAGCCATATCATTTATAGGAAGGAGGGATTCTTCAGTGCCCCAGAAAATCATGTATCAGTGTTTCGAGGTTTGAAGCCTGGATGCATACCACCTGAAGACTCGTCAATATTAATGCCATTCAGGATGCCCATTTTTATAAACGAATTCATGTCAAACAAGAATGCATTCTACCCTACCGATTCGACGCCGAGGATGAACGGCTTAATGAATCAGGAGAATGTGAGATGGAGGACTTTGGTCCACTGGGCTTTGGAGAATTTTGAGACTGAGTTAAAGAAGATAAACCTTTATGATGCCGTCGTCAATTCATCCTACGGCTTCAGGCCCAACCCCTTCCTGTTCCTGGCATTGGTTGAGAGGTATAACCACAGGACGGGGACATTCATGACTCCGAAAGGGGAGATGGGCTTCGCCCTTTATGAGATGGAATACATCTCACACTTGCCTTCAGGCACGTTGTCGTATGAGGAGTACGTGCCTATGACAGAAGAACTGAATTTTCTATCAGAGAAGAACCCAGAGATGGTGCATCTATTTGAAGAGATGATGTGCCATTTTGGTACTTGTACTCTATATTACAAGAGTTCTAAAGATGAAGCTGGTAACCACATCCAGAAGTGGATGTCCTACCTTTTCATGAACCGTGAAAAGGATGAGAAGAAAATAAACGAGAAGAGATGGTATCAGATTAGCAACTTCAAACCTCTCTCTGAGAGTGAAATCATTTATCTGCTGGAGAAATATGACTGCAAGGATTTTACGATCTCTGAAGACTGGTACGAGTTCAAAGCTGGAACCACCTTCAGCTCGTATGTGAGACAGAGCGGAAAGATTCTGTCGAGGAACGGTCATTTGGCCGGATTCCTATCTCTGTGGTTAAGAAGATTCATTGTTCCTGGCTCCAGCTCTTTGGACAGGATACATAGAGGCGTTATCTTTGTAGCGGTGCGCCTTATGTATGGTTACAAGTTAGACTTATTATCAGCAATGACCTGTAGACTGAACGCAGGTCTTCGGAATTTTGTAACCAACATGCTATCTGATCAGAGGAGGATGACTGAAGAATTCCCACGGATAGAGATGCCCTTCACATATTTATATGGTTGGCTTCTCCTCCATCATGATGGTTTGATACCTCCAGGGGCAGGAGGGAGTGACAGTCTTTTCCTGGAGAGGTACTCTGGAGAGACTTTCTGGAAGGTTCACACCCTTCCAGAATGCAGAAATATCTTGAATCGAGCTTCACTTTGGTCCATTCAATGTGTTCCTCCACCATTGGGTTATGAAAGCATGCCCTTGAATATGATGGACGGAGATATGGGAAACAGGCTAGATGACGTAGCATTCCAGTGGTTGCAGAGAATCCGACCGTCTCATCTAGTATACCGTCATGAAGAAATGACGTATCTAGAGCCGTATCTACCAAGCCGATTTGCCAGACAATTCGGATATGACCAACTGCACGTTGGGAACGCCACCACTTGCCTTTCTGCTCGTGGAGGGCTTATCGACGGAGCTCGAGCCTGGAGATATTTTGCGGCAAGGGATACAAAAGCTGTATTCTCTATGCCTAATCCTTTATCTAGCTCGGGGACGAAGATGCTTTACACATATGCTCGTTTCTATGTGTCGTCGAGCACCTTCAAGCCGAGTTTCAATCTGAAGACCTTTGTTGCAGAGGATGAGCTAGCTCCATCGAAGAGGTCAAAGAAGAAAACTGTTATTCAACAATTTCCTCCGGAACTCGAAGATAAGACAACGGAGGTTGAGCCCTTATACGAATTATTCCAGGAGGGAAATTTTCCTGATGAAGTTCTTCCGCCCATATTTATATCCCTGTCTAAAAGGAAGAGAAGTGATGAATCTGAAAAAGTCTCCAAGAAGAGTACTAAGTCTCCAACATCTAAGAAGAAGAAAAAGGGGATCTCAGTAACTGCCACTTCGTCTTTAGGTGGCATCTCAGTTGATGAAGATGACGCCGCTGATAAAGACGAAGATGAAGACGATGTTCCTTTGATAACAAGGAGGTCGAGAGACAAGTATGTTAAGAAGTCCGTCAGCAAAATGAAGGGCAATGAACTCCTAGAAACGATTATGAGTGGAGGAGTTTTGCCAGAAATCAATGAAGTGGCTTCTACTGAGAAGACAGAGTCTGATGATGTTCACCTACCGGCAGCTTCAACTGAACATACTGAGGTAGAGTCTATTCAAGCTCTGGAAATAACTGCTCCTACAACAAGTGGAGTAGCTATTGAACCCTCAGAGACGAGGATGATCCCATTTGAGCATGGGACAAAGGGTGTCATTCAGGCACTGGATGACCAGATTGATTATTCTGAAGAGAAAGCAGCTCCGGCGAAAGTTACGGAACAACCGGAAGTTCCAGAAACTCATGTTGAAGAAGACATTTCTTCGGCCAGAGGCGATGAAGACGTGCAAACGTCCGAGCTACCAGCTGCTGATGACTTGTTGAAGAATGTTTGTACAGACATCATTCTTCGAACTGATATTCCAGGGGAGACTGAACCGGCAGCCAATACTGAACTTGCTATCGTCACTGTTCCTGAGATTCATCCATCTCAAGGAATAGATGAAGATGTGAACATCATGGACTCCGGATCAGAGACTCATCTTGAAGCCGGGGATGAAAAAGAATCTGAAAAAGAAGAAGAAGCTGAAGAAGGTGATGATTGGCATGCTGGCACTTCTACTCCTTATGATAAGGATAAAGACAGGGGGAACAGAATGGAACTCAGCCCCGAACCTGCTCAATCTCCAGACAATGCTCTAGTACCCAGTAATTCTGGAGCTGGAAGCAGCCATATGAAGCAGGTGTCGGACACTATCATGGACCGGCTACGAGAAGATGCCAGACTCCCTTCACATATCGAATATGAACCTCAACCTGGTAGAATTTTATTTCAAATTCTGTTTCTGCTGTTTATTTTTCTTTATATGCTGATATATATTATATTTTTCTTTGACTGTAGGAACTGCTGTAGCAATGAGTTCAACTCATACTCCGCTTATCCAGGCTGATGCTGATGAAGGGAGTTCACACTTGCCAACTTCTCCAGTCGCACACACTTCTGTTCCCAGGATAGAGAACATTCAGGCTTCTTCTTCAATGATGACAGCGACTCCTGGGTTCGAGACTGGACTAGCAAGAACTCTGGGAATGTATTCAGAGATCATTTACTCATATCTAGATACATATTCCAGACGTTTCTTGAAGGATGAAGCTATGCCCTTTTCAGATCTTCGAACTATGGTCAAGTTTTTGCTCATGGCGTTGCGACATGCTGGTTGCGAGTCTCAGTGCATCTTCTTTGAACATCTCCTGGATGAGTTGGAAATAACTATCCGAAAATACTGGGAGACTAAGAAGGAAGACATTGATTCTTTAACCGTGGCTGAAATCAGTCAATTGGAGCGTGAAGCCCAGTCCTAGGAGGCTGTATTAGAAGCATTTCTTGCCTCTTCTTCTGAGAAATTAGTAGAAAAGGGCGAAGAAATATTAACTACTCGTCAGAGAGTAGAGCTTCTGGAAAAAGATAAAGCATCCAAAGCTGAAGAGCTGAAGAAGCTGAAAGAGGAGTTGGCTCGCCTTCAAGAGCGAATTGCTGTCATAGAAACAGAGCAAGCTGAGGTTACTGCTGCTTATATTTCTGAAGCCGAACGCTTTGAAACTCTTCAAAAGGAGCGAGAGCGGATGCAGGCGAAACAGATTGAAGAAGTTAACCGCATCCAATCTGCTATCATTATTTTTGATGAGCAAAATATTACAGTTAAAGCAGCTGAAAGAGTTCAAAAAGCTCATGAAGAAAAACTGAATGCTGTTCTTGAACGTATCAGGGAGTTGATAACTCCTAATAAGTGAATCTTTTTCATTTTTACTTGTATTCAATATTTTGATTCTGAATGAAAACAAATGAAATTTCTTGATCTGATTTTTGATTTTGCTGTTTTGGTAATGATATATTCATAGAAAACATGTTCAGAGGTAGATAATACATGACACGTTTCAATAGAATAGAATATACAAACGAACTTTGTAATTCTATCAGATGATATTAAACCAGAAATGATCTTAGTTTAATACTAATAAAAAAAAATAGAATTCAGACATAAAAATATCTTTGAACTCAATTTTTCATAATTTTTGGATAATAATGAACGGATGAACCGTCAGATGATGATGAACGAACGAGTTAACCGTCAAATTATAACGAACGGGCGAACCGTCGGATGAATGTGATAAATGAACGGATGAATCGTCAGGCATTTAATGAACGGGCGAACCGTCAGATGAATGTGATAAATGAACGGATGAACCGTCAGGCATTAATGAACGGGCGAACCGTCGGATGAATGTAATAAATGAATGGATGAACCGTCAGGCATTAATGAACGGACGAACCGTCGGATGAATGTGCCGCTTCGTTATTTGAGGAACTTCTGTCTATAAATATAGCAAAAATCTGACAAGAACGAACACTTCTACTCTTCAACATAAAAATGTCGTCTGAAGAAGCATCCAAGAAGGCTGAAATTGCCTTGAAGGTTCAGAAGGGCACTGAAGAACGCCCTGTAGATCCAGTTCAGCCGAAGGAGGTAGATGCATGCGAAGGTTCGTCTGCACCCAAGCCACCACGAGACATTCTGGATTTTCTGCTTGATCCAGGAAGGACTGAAGAAGAGGAAGCCATGAGGATGGCTGTTTGCAAATTCCTCGTGGGTTCCAGCAAAGAAGTTCTCAGCTCTTTTGCTGATCACGTCTTCGAGAAGGACGGCAGCGGTCCGCGTCCAAATGTAGAGAAGGATGATAGTGATCTTCCTTAAAATCATGTACTATCATTCATAATTAAAATAAAATAAAATTTTATTTATAAACATGAACTTGTCTGATGATTTACAAGTATTTATATTTATACATAATACTTTTTAAGGAATTTGCCATTAATAGGCATCATAACTTTTCAACCATCCAGTTCTGAGAGTTGATAAGCTCCATTGGAGAAAACTCTGCTCACAACATAGGGACCTTCCCACTTTGCGTCGAATTTGCCTTTTCTCATATGAGTCATAGTCATAGGACGTCTGACTGTTAGAACAAGTTCTCCTTTTTGATATGCTCGAACTCTGACTTTCTTGTTAAAAGCTCTTAAAATTCTAGCTTGATAGAATTCGATATTCTGTTGAGCAGATAATCGTTTTTCATCCAGAGCTTCTAATTCCTGAAGTCGAAGACGATCATTATTCTCGGTAGTAAGTTCATTAGCGATTGCTATCCTTAAAGAAGGAATTTGAATCTCTAATTGAAGAACAGCTTCGCAACCATACACCAGAGAGAAAGGTGTACATTTAGTAGCATTACGAACTGTAGTACGGTAAGCCCACAAACACTCACCAAGTTTCTCACTCCAATTACGTTTGTTAGTAGAAACAAACTTCTTTAAGAGTTTGATGATGGTTTTGTTGAAAGCTTCTGCTAATCCGTTAGCCGCCGGATTATATGCGGTAGAAGCTACATTGTTGATCCGATGATCGTCACAGAATCGAGTAAATTTCTGGCTGACGAACTGTGGTCCATTATCATGAATAATGCGACGAGGAACACCAAATCTGTAGATGACATGATGCTTGATGAATTTGATGACATTGGAAGTTTTAACTTCGGATAAAGGAATTGCTTTAGCCCATTTGGAGAAATAATCGGTTATTACGAGAATAAACCGATAACCTTTTGATGACGGCGGATTGATCGGACCGATAATGTCCATGCCCCAAGCTTCAAAGGGCCATGATGCTGCCGTTGGATATAAAAATTCTGAGGGTTGATGAATAAAATCTGCATGAATTTGACAAGCTTTACACTTCCTCGCATATTCGATGGCATCTGATACCATAGTGGGCCAATAATAACCCATACGTCGAATACGGTCCTGAAATTTTGGTCCAGGCTGATGTGCTCCACAAACTCCATCATGTGCTTCACGAATAATTTGTTGAGCCTCATCACCGGCAATACATCGAAGAAGTAAACCGTCATAAGCTCGACGATATAAGGTTTTTGTAGTATAATTGTAATAGAATCTGAGTGATCGTCGTCTGATAGATGCCGTCTCACTCGGATTATCTGGAAGAATATCATACAATACGAAATCTAAGAAAGGAAGTCTCCAATCTTTATCTGTATTCTGAGTCTCAGCTGAATTACTGAAGATGAATTCCATGCTAGAATCAGATGAAGACGATAATGATTTACGACTTAATCCAAATCCTCTTGTTGCATTGACATCATGAGATGTTGATTCTTCAATGTCAACTGGAAGTCCTAGAGTTAGATTATTTTCGAGATAAAATAATTCTTGATTGCAGACAACAATCATTTGTTGACGTCTAATCGGAATAGCCAACACCGCCGCAAGATTAGCAAGAACATCAGCTTCTGTGTTACATGCTCGCCTAACATGCTCAATGAAGAACCCTTCAAATGACGAAGCCATAGATATAGCCGATCTATGATAAGGAACCAGATCTTGATGGCGGACTTTATAAGTACCCCTTATCTGATTGACAATGAGTTTAGAATCTCCATACGCTTCCAAATGTTGAATATTCAGATGTTTAGCGAGTTGAAGACCAATAAGCAATGCATTGTACTCAGCTACATTGTTTGAACATGGTTGATCGAGAGAATAAGCTCTTTGGATAGCAAAACCCTCTGGAGACACAAGAACGATTCCAACCCCAACGACAATGTCACTATTAGGACCTATTCTCGAAGCTCCGTCAAAGAATAGATGCCAAGTAGGATCTTCTTCAACAATTTGGTTTGAATTTAGGACTTCATCTAGGATTTCATCATAGAGTTTTGAATTTTCTGGAATTGAATGAGTAGCCAGAAAATCAGCTAAAGCTTGTCCTTTGACTGATTTCTGAGGAATATAGTGCATATCATACTGAGCAAGTAAGATTCCCCAGTTAGCCAATCGAGAATTCAAAACACGGGGTTTCTTCATCATGACCCGTATGGGATTAATCCTGGAAATGACATGAATAGTCTAGCCAATGATATAATGTCGTATCTTTTGGACAGCGAACATCAGGGCTAGACATTCTTTTTCGACCGGTAAATATCGAGGTTCAGCTCCGGTCATAGTACGACTGAGATAGTAAATGGCTTGTTCATGACCATTTTGATTCTTTTGAGCAAGCAATGCACCCAATGAATGACTCATTGCTCGGGTATATAGGAGGAACGGTATTCATGAGACGGGAGGTACCAATACTGGAGGGCTCATCAGATATTGTTTTATATCATCGAATGCTTTCTGACATTCATCATTCCAGACAAAAGAAACACCTTTCTTCATAAGTTTGTTGAATGGTCTGCAGCGTCCTAAAAGATTAGAGATGAATCTCCTGATATAAGCGATCCTTTCTTGAAATCCTCGTAGCTCTTTTAAGGTGCGTGGAGGACGCATCTCTTGGATGGCTTTGATCTTCTCGGGATCCACGTGTATACCTTTCGAGGTAATGACGAAGCCGAGAAATTTACCACTAGAGACGCCTAAGAAGGACTTAGTAGGGTTCATCTTTAATTGATGCTTACGCATTAGATCAAAAATAGTCTTCAAATCTTGGATGTGATCCTCTTTTTGTCGACTTTTGACTGCAATATCATCAACGTAGCATTCGACTGTTTTTCGCAAATGTTCACGGAATATAGTGCTCATGGCTCGTTGATAAGTTGCTCCTGCATTCTTGAGACCGAATGGCATAACTGTATAACAGTATGTACCAATCGGCGTTCTGAAAGAAGTGTGCTTCTCGTTATCTGGAAACATTTTGATCTGATTGTAACCAGAATACCCGTCCATGAATGACATCCGTTTAAACCCACAGGTATTATCGATCATAACATCAGTAATTGGTAGAAGGAATTCGTCTTTAGGACATGTCACATTGATATCGCGGAAGTCTATGCATACTCTGATCTTGCTAGTCTTTTTAAGGACAAGAACTATATTAGCCACCCAATCGGGATGTTGTTCCTCTCTAATAAACCCAGAGGCCATGAGTTTATTGACTTCAGCTTTAATTGCATCCATAATGTCTGGACGAAATCGTCGCTGTTGTTGTTTGACCGGTTTAGCATTTGGCATGATATTGAGTTTATGAGTTGCAATTTGTGGATCAAGTCCTGGCATATCTTCATAACTCCAAGCAAAAACATCGATGTATTCACGAATAAGTTTGATCATGTCTTGCTTATCAGTTTCTAAAATACTTTCACTGATGAATATTGGTTTAGGGGATCCCTCTTCACCAACATCTATTTGAACAAGTTTGTATTCAGTCGGAGGTTCTTTTTGCTCGAATCGGAACTCCCATTGATTATCTAACCTTTGGGCCCATTGTTTTGATTCAGGTGAGATTTCAAACTCGTCTTCGTCTTTATCACTTTCTTCAGAACGGTCAATAGAGACCATGTTGGAAGACAGAATGTTGCAGTAGAAGTCATCGATACTTGTATCAGAATCCCAAGAGGTAGTTCTAGAAGAATCAGATCTCTTATCTTCGTCAGATTCGGGATCTTCATGGACAATATTGATAAAAGGAGTAGGAGCAACATAACCTAATCCGTATTTTGTCCTTCCGTATTTCAGAGGAGGAATCCGAATAGGCATTTTTCTTCCTTTTCCATTATTGAGGCCAGTTCTGAAGTCATAGCCCATATTTTTAATGATGTCTTTAGATTGCTGACTATATCGACGTAGTTGTAGTCTTCCAGTATCATCGTTTTTGTCATCATCTTCTAAATCAGAAGGATTCTGGGGCCCTTTATAGAAGAATATTGGAATGTCTCCTAGCTTTCTGCTGGGAACTAGAAAGTATGACGTTTGTACTGATTCTAGAGACACATCTGTATGAAAAGTCTGTACAACCCCTATGGTAATTGTTCTCAAGTCATCTAACAAATGCAAATAACTATAAACATGATTACACACATCAATATACTGCAAAGATGGAGACTTTTTATTAAATTTAAAAGTAGCAGTATTTACATTGGAAGAAGGCTGAGCCTTAGAAATCTTAGCCAAATCAATGACTAAAGGGGGAGAAGAAGAATGAGAAGAAGTTTTGTTTCGATTAAGATCGATAACAAATGGCTCAGAAGAGGTGAGCTCCTTGAAGTTTGATATGGAAGAGTAATCCGCCCTCCAACCAGGATTACCAGAGTATCCTGTTTCATATGTGAAGATACAGGAACTGTAGTACGTCCACTGACAGGAATGATCAGTGTATCTTGAGTAGACGACTGAGGTAATGGAGGGATCCGTTCACTTACTGGAATGATGAAAGAACCTTCTCCAAAGGGCTTGGGAGATTGTTGCTGAGTAGTTCGACCTTTAACAGGAATTATTAAGGTCTCACTTTGTGAATCCTTTTTCTCCATAGCTTGTATCACCCTTGTATATTCTTCTTTATACATCCGGGAATCATTAAAATAAGCTTCAACCCCATGGAAGGGATTTATATCAGCGACTTCCTTTTGTACTCTTCTATTGCTGTCAATGTATTTAAAATACTGATGAAGAGTAGAAGGCACCACATTATTTTCATGAAGAAAGGGCCTCCCCAGAAGAAGATTGTAGGATCCCACGATCTCAATCACATAGAAAGTGACTTTGGATCTGAAATCACCTATCTGAAGTTTGAGATGAATCTTTCCCAAAGGCTCGCTTCGGCTTTGATTGAATCCCATGATAGTAGTAACCGTCTTGGAAAGCTTGTGAAGAAGGATTTTTAATTCGTCCAACAAACTCTTTGGCATTATGCTTATAGCAGACCCTGGATCAATGAGAATACGATCTATCTTTATCGTATCGATATAACCGGTATAGTAGAGAGGCCGATAATGTCGATTATCCTCCAATAGCATGTCGTCTTGTGTAAAGGTGATATTTGGGATAATCTCCAATACACTGTTGCAATGTAAGCAAGTAGCAGGTTCTTCACCTGGCTTCTTTAATTGTGCAAGACAAGAGTCTGCCTGAAGAAGTGCTTTACTTAACGTCTCCCGAATCTCTTTGGAAAGACGTAGAAGTTCAAAGAGAGACATTCTAGCTGGAGTATTAACAAGTTGAGCTAGAATGTCGAAGTTATAAGGCTTCTGAAGTCCAAGAGGAGGGGACTTCATGATTGGTTTATCAAACCGAGCCTGTTGTTTGCCTTTCTCAAGAGCTGTGGGCTTGGAAGGAGCAGGTTCAACCGGTGCAGTTGAAGGAACAGGTGCAGTGGATGATTCTTCTTCAAGAGGAACATTAGGAGCATCTTTGTCAGCAGGAAGGATATCGGGAGTATCCTCAGGATTCTTGGAATAATCCTTTAGATAAGGTTTTCCTGTTCTAGTAGCACCAGCAAGTGCTTCTTCCTTGTCTTTCGGCTCTATGTCAGGAGTAGATCCAAGAGAAGTCATATGACATGACTTAATCTTTCCAGCCTTCTTGGACTTTCGAGAAGTAGTCTTTTGAAGAGGAGGAGATTCAAAACACTACTAAAATAACCCAGATTAGCGACGTCAGGAGACGTCGCTAAATACGTCGCAGTACGTCGCTAACAATGATTTGCGACGTATTTAGCGACGAAAAACCTATGTCGCTTATAGGCAAGTCACAGATGGTAATTTCGTCGCCGAACGTCGCTATTTGCGATGCGGCGTCCATTGTCGCTAGACGTCGCAAAATGAGCGACAGAGAGCGACGTATAAGTACGTCGCCAACATTGCGACGTAAAGCGACCACTAGCGACGCTTCAAAAGTTTATAAATGATGACGAGGCATGGCATCCACGTGGCCACGTGGGCAACGTAGCGACGTATATTAGCGACGTCGAGCGACGTAACGTCGCTAGTTAGCGACGTATAGCGACGTTTGTGTGACGTCGCAGTACGTCGCTATACGTCGCTAATGTTAAAAAAAATATATATATAATTGATATTTTTGTTATGCTGTGTTTCTGTGTTTACAGTGTGTGTGAAGTGCAGTGTTCGAACCATCGACAGTTTCGCTTACTGTTCTATGTTTTATCTTGGATAGAAAGAGCAACAGTTCAGGGTGCACTTCTCGGAGCTTTCTTTTCACGTCCTTTACCTTCTCGGGAACCTTTACGACGTCCGAGAAAGTGAAGGCCGTGAAAATGAAGCTCTCAGAAGTGCACCCTGAACTGTTGCTATTTCTATCCAAGATAAAACATACAACAGTAATCGAAACTGTCGATGGTTCCGAACACTGTATTTCACATTCACTGTAAACACAGACACACATCATAACAAAAATACACAATATTTTTTTTTAAAATTTCGGCAGCATCTTCTTTGTATATCAGATCATCGCTTATAACCCAGCGTAGGTATATTTGTCATCCCGTCGCAGATATCACAAAGTAAATATCACAATAAAAATAGGAGGCAGTGCAAAGTAAATATCACAGACACCCATCCTCACAAACATCCAATAGAGTCAAATAAAAATGAAAGATGATAAAAAGTCTCCCACCAAGTGTATAAACAACAGTGTATGAATAAACAATTTGCCCATAGGGCCAATACATACAAGTCATAAAAAAACCAATAAAATTACTGCGGACCCCTGCCGCGCAACTGGGATAGAATGTAGTCATACTGCTCCTGGGTGAGCTATACCGTAGGGGCAGTAGGAGGCAGTACAATGTCTGGAGTCGGCACGGGAGGCAGTGCAGTATTTGGAGTCGGCGCCGTCGATGGACCCGGAGGACGTACCTGCTCCAGCTCTCGCAGTCGCTCACCATGCGCAGCAAGGGCACTCACCACCTTCTCAGTATACTGAGCGACTGAGAGAGAAAGGCTCCTCTGGTGCATCACAACCAGGATACAATGGAGTCCTTGCATTCTCCAGCAACTCCATGAACTGTGCAGCATCGGCGTTCGGTGCCTCCTCAGGTGCATCATGAACGAAACTAGGCCCCGCAGCGTCGAAAACCATGTTCACGCACCCGTCGTCGTATGCATGATTATCTAAAACAAAATTAGGTCCCGCATGCATATACGGCTCAACGTAAGGCTCCGGCTCTGATGCTAAAGACACAAGTTCTCCGTGTGCGGTCCACTGATAGTAATTAGGCGTGAAACCCCTCAAGTACAAATGATATGTCACTTCCACTTCTGGATAATATTTCACGTTATGACATTTCACACACGGACACTTAATTTTGGTGCCGTCCATGTACTGAGGGAACGCCTTAGCAAACTGTAGGAACTGCTCTACTCCCGCTATGTATTCATCCCGCACACCACACATATCATCAGGACGACGATTGTACATCCATGAACGATTCTGCAAGTAGTAATTCATATCCATTTGAAAATAATTCTGCAAAGATAGACACACATTATCCAACAGGCACAAATTCGTATATAATGTCTTATTATGGGACACACATTAGTAGCGGACAGTTACTTATAACAATGATATTGACCGATACCGATACGGTTTGGCATGTTCCGATCCGATACAGACCGATACCAAATATTGACCGATACCGACATTGGCATGTTCCGATACTATACAGACCGATATCGATACCAAATATTGACCGATACCGACATTGGCATGTTTCGATACCGATACTATACAGACCGATACCGACATTGGCATGTTCCGATACTATACCGACATTGGACATTTACTAATAACAATGATATTATCCAACAGGCCGATACCGACATTGGCATGTTCCGATACTATACCGACATTGGACAGTTACTAGACTACACTTCACTTACACCTCTGGATGACTTTGGCTCAAACCAGCCAAAGCTAGTTCAACGAGAGCTCCAAGAAAAAAATGGCTCTCCTCCCACAAACCACAATGGAAACTATACTTGAATAATGCACTCTATTCATTTGCGACTATTCCAGGTGTCCAAATTATAAGCAACCCTATATACATGGTACGAATTTCCAACATGTGACATTCATCCATAGCTACTGTTTAATTGTTTCATTCGGGGTTCTATTATGTGTGAAATATGCAAGACGCAAGTTATATTCCGGATGGACTTTTATATCAAATTGGCGTTTCTAAAACACTAGTCCAAAACATGGAAATCTTTTATTTTTCTGTATCTCTGTTTGTTTGTCATGTATATTTAGAATCTATCTAGGACTCTTGACTAATGACATTCTTCTTGATATTGGTTTCATGCACATTAAAAATACACTTTCTCAGCTACTATCTCTCCCCTCGTTTTAGGCATACTTTGATTCTTCACATCTTCCAGACCTAATTTAGAGCATATATATATAGTTTAAGAAAATCAAGAAAATAGCAGCTTAAGTCATTTATAATTCCAAGAAAAGGTGTGGTATTGTGATTGAAATGCATTTTTGCTAAGGTCCCGAGTTCCGATCACATTCTATCATTATGTTACGTTTCATATCTCAAGGATTTTTTCTATCTATACTACTATATAATAAGAAAAGTTGAGGCTTCACCGTAATTTTTTTTTGTTCCAAACATATCCTTGTTTATGTTTACTGAGTAAAATTGTTCATTAAGTTTAAAATGGACAAGTAGGTAATTATATATAGGAAAAAAATTAAAGAAAGATTGTTGTTTATTATTTCCGAGTAGTATGAAATGCACATGGAAATCTTTTATTTTCTAAATACAAGACGCAAGCTGTAAGGGAAAACCCAAAACATGTCCAAGGATCGTGTCAGTGTCCAAGGGTCGTGTCCGTGTCAGTGTCAGTATCCAAAATACGCACACACAGTGTTAGTGTCCAAAATTTCGAGTTTGTGTGTGTGTGTGTGTGTGTGTGTGTGTGTGTGTGGGTGGGTGTGTGTGTGTGTGGGAGAGAAGGAGGAGGAGGAATTAGGTTAGGGTTTACCGCCGGAGAGGAGGAGGAGCTCCAGGAGGAGGAGGAGCTCGACGGGGGGGGGGGAGAGGGAGTCACCGCGGGGGAGGGAGTCGCCGGGGGGGGGAGGGAGTCACCGCGGGGGAGGGAGTCACCGGGGGGAGAGGGGGAAAAAAATTTCGAGTTTCGATTTTTCGAGTGAGGAGGAAAAGGGAGTCATGTGCCCTAAGTAAAAAAGTTAGCGACGTCCACTGTTGACGTCGCTAACCGTCGCAATAATTTTAATATAAGCGACATATTTTCTTAATATGTCGCTGAACGTCGCTATTCAGCGACATACTTTATTTAGTGTCGCCGAACGTCGCTATTCAGCGATGTATTGCGACGTTAATAGGAAGGAGTCGCTATATTATATAGTTAGCGACGTAATTTTATTCCGTCGCTAAACGACATCGCTAATAGAGTATATTTTAGTAGTAAAATCTGCCACTAGATTAGGATGAATCCACATGATTTCTTATGTTTCCATAGTGATTGGCACTAATCCTTCAGACTGTGGAGGAGGAATATTCACTATTTTAAGAGTTGTCTTGGGAATAGGAACAATCCCGCTTTCAAAGAGTTGAGGAGGGAAATCTCCGAATTGCATAGAGACGACGTTGGAGGTGACGGTCTTCTCTTTCGGAGTAAGAGAGATAGCTCCAGATTTAATCATCTCCTGGATCTTTCCTTTCAGTACATAACATGTACGAATTGTGTGACCCAACATTCTGTGGTATGGACAGTATTTATGATGATCTGTCTTACCAGCTTCATCAGGTTTCTTGATCTCAGGTAATTGTATTTTATTACCTTTCAGCAGACATTCAAAGATACCAAGGACATCGTCGTCATCAAAAGAGTATTCTTCTTTGGGGCGAGGTGCTCTTGGTTGTTGAGTTGTAGAGGCAGGAGGAGTTTGAACAGTCGATACATCTTTACTCTGAAGATTAACTTCAAGGGTTTCTTTTCCCTTGCGAGTATTGGATTTAGCATTATTGTTAGTACCTTGACCTGTTTACTTGGGAGTCATCTGCACTCCTAAACCTTTGAAGGTTTCAGCACTAATTTCTGCGACTTTGGCACTAACTATGAAGGAAGGCCAATCTTGAAATGGAGTAGATCCTGTCTACATGCTGATGATTGGCAACAAATTTGATTTACATGTATCGATGGTGACAGCATCAGGAGTTCCAAGAGGCATCTTCAGAGCTTCTCTTCGAAACCGTTCAATAAAATCCTCTGTAGTTTTATTATTTTTCTGTTTGATTCTAATAAGAGCAGACATAGTCATGTCATTGAGCCCTTCATAGAACCGTTCAAGAAACATTTGTTTGAAACCGGCAAATGAGGTAATACATCCATCCGGGAGACTTCTATACCATTCATAAGCCGTTTCTTTGAGACATCCGACAAACACCCGAGTAAGGAGGGCGTCACTTGGTTGCAGCTGATCAGTCATCACTTCAAAGTGATTAATAAATTGACTTGGAGAAGTGGTTCCATCATAGAATGAGATAGTAGGAGGCTTGTATTTAGGAGGATATGACACTTGCTTTCATTCTATAAGGTTGCTTGATGCCTAACCTTTGTAAACCATCATTCTGTTTGAATTCCTCAAATTGAGTTTTGAGATTCCTCAATTCTTCAGTAACAACTCTGGAGGATTGTGGAGTTGTAGCTTGCAGAGAATAGTTGGGAGGAGGAACAGTATTATAAGCACTACCCCCAGCTCCAGAGAGACTAGGATTTGGTTGAACTTGTCCAGGAGTATTGGATTGTACTGCTGGAGGAACATGTACTGGACTTACACCGGTGTTAATTGGTATGGCATCTGGTATAGTCTGTCGATTTTGCATCTGGGTTGCCATGAGTTCATACATCGACTTCATAGTGTCAGCCATAGACTTCATTTGCTGCTCCAAAGAAGCAATTCTTTGTTCTTGAGGAGTCAAGGAAGAAGAAGGTTCATCAGTATTCCCATCGACCATATAAGTTGTGACTGTACGAGGGATTATTGATGAACTGGTGGATGTTGTTTGTTCTGAATCATTATTTTGTATATCAAAGTCATTTGTAGGAGAACTACCCCCAGTAGGAAGTGGTGGGAAGTTAGATTCTCCAAGAAATTCAGAATAGTCTTCAGAAACAGAAGTTCTTTGACTAGAAGCCAGGACTCTTGCTCTGGTGCCTCTGTATACTCCATCTGGACTATCATTTCTACCCCCAGTATCCCGAGAGGTCATGTTGACAGAAGCAAACCGAGGTTCATCTTCATCAGGCATGGGTTCACACTGAATCCGATTGAAGACAGATTGTCGTTTAGTTTGACATCTGTATTGCATTGTGACTCTCGGCTGGAAGTTACACTCATGATCAACATGGTTCTGATCCATTGATTGACATCTGCATTGAATTATGACTCTTGACTGGAAGTCACATTCAGCATGATCCATTGACACATAATTATTCCTTTTCTTCTGTTGAAGGTATTCTCATAAATCTGTCTGTGAAGATTGAGGTACATCAGAGAACATTCTTTGTGTATTTTTAGGAATATATTTCCGGTTATTGGGTCTTGATGGCTCTTGATTATATAGAGAGTGATTAATCTGAGCCACATAATTTCTAGCATACTCTGCATCTGGATCTTTTATTTTTATATCCGATTGGTGTGGTTTCTTAATACCAGAAGTACTTCCCAAACGGATTTGATTAAGTTTTGTTCTTAGATCAGTTGGAGGTAACACATTAGTTTTTGATACTTGGAGTTTTCCTTCCATTGATCTGGATATTTGCAGAGAAGGAAGAGTTGCACCACCCCCTTGATTAGGAGTTGGTAACAGACCCTCTTTTATAGACAAATTCTGTGCCCAATTCGAAGAAGTCGTAGAAGAAGACATTAAGGAATGTTTCTTCTTAGACTTATTCAAGTTTTGAGACATAGAATGTCCAGAAGGAAGAGTAGTCAAAAGACCATCTCCTTTTCTTTGACTAATAAAATTGTCAGTCAAAGCTGTTCCTGAAGTAAAGACTACAGGAGCAGAAGAAACAACTAAAGAGTTATTTCTTTTCGAAGGAACTTTGTGTGGAGGAGTTCTAGCAAGACCACCCCCTGTTCTGGTAGAACTTGGCAAAGAAGAAGAGATAGCTAAAAAGCTATTCTTCTTTGAGTATGCTGGTGACAATTTGGCTAAGGAGCCAGTATTGTCAGCGTATAGAGTCTTGGCTAAAGAGCCAGATTTTGGTACGCACGCTGAGTCAGGAAGAATTGACTTAAAAATACACGCTGGAACAGTTTTGGCTAAGGAACCAGTGTTGTTAGCGTAACTTTTGAATTTAGAAATACACGCTGGAACAGTTTTGGCTAAGGAACCAGTACTGCCAGCGTGACTTTTGAGATTGAGATTACACGCTGGAACAGGCTTGGCTAAGGAGCCAGTGCTGCCAGCGTGACTTTTGACTTTAAGATTGCACGCTGGAACAGTTTTGACTAAGGAACCAATGCTGTCAGCGTGACTTTTGACTGCTGTCATCTTCGAGCACACAAGAGTGTGCATGCTTGAAGTAGAGTTCTTGCCAGTGTTAGGAGTAGACACTGTGGCAGAAACTTCACCCTTGGTTGCCAACAGATTCTTAGGGACATAGACAGATCGTCCCTTAGACTTGGCAGTGGTGATGGAGGCTGAAGTGGGCTTGCCACCCTTAGCCCGCTGCATTTCTTCGTAGGCGAGTTGATCGAATTGGATCGATATCACATTCTTCGTCGAGCCGACTGACGAAGTGTCGCATTGAGTTGTTGCCATCTCAGAAGAGGAGATGGTTTTCTCCAGCAGAGTCGCCAATTTGTTTTCCATAAATAAATTCACTTTATTTATTGTGTTTCTGGGAAAATTATAACTGTAGAAATTCGATCTAGAAGACGATCGCTTTATCCCTTGGACGATGCAAAGAAGAAAAGCTCTCAAAATTTTGACAGTAATTTAGATAACTATGTATCTGTACCATGAATGAGAAAAAGAACTCTATTTATAGAGTCAAAAATAACTGAAAAGATAACTATCTTCACAGCCTGTATCTAGTTAAAAATCACGCAGGATTTAACATACACAAGGTTATGAGCAGTTACTGGACGTGGCCTGTAACTGTTGGACACATGACAATCATGCATGAGTCGTGTGCAAGTTATAGGACACGCAGGTGAGAGATCAGTGGCATAGCTGCCACGTACTCCCATTTGATGAAATCTACGCAAATTTGTTGAAGACGAAATCCACGCAGACTTGGGTCAGAAAGCTTCAAAATCCACGCAGACTTGGGGCAAGAAGCTTCAGAATCCACGCAGACTTGGGGCAAAAACCTTCAGAATCCACGCAGACTTGGGGCAGAAAGCTTCAAAATCCACGCAGACGTGGGACAGGAAGCTTCAGAATCCACGCAAACTTGAGACAGAAAGCTCAAAATACACGCAGACTTGAGGAAGGAATATAGAAGTTCAAAATACACGCAGACTTGAGCCAGGACTGCCAGCTGTCTTGATTCGACGTGCCTCGACTGACACAAAATCTCTGACAGTGATTGCCTTGTCAGTCGCATTAAATAACAATAAGCTCTTTTGGTACGCCAATTTGACGAAGGCTGAGTCTTGCTGAAGAAGATTTCAAAAGTCACGCAATAGTCGGCTGTGATCTCTCGAGTTTCGTGCATACGTGGCATACGAGGAGACATTCTTCGACTGTCGTGTTGTCTGTCATAATGACACTCTGACAAATGATGAGCTGTCTTCCAGCGTAACTTTTAAATATTGTCCTGATCAACTTAGCGTGACTTTTAGGCTCTGTCTTGATCAACTCAGCGTGACTTTTAGACTTTGTCCTGATCAACTCAGCGTGACTTTCATTTTTAAGGCCTACAGTAAGAAGTGGTTCACCACCTACACACCTACTTCTGAAGTGGTTATGATGGCGAACCAGACACAAGCTGAAGTGCTCGGGATCGGGATGGTGGTGTTGAAGCTGACTTCGGGGAAGTTTTTGACGCTTCAAGGCATGAAGCACGTACCTGCTATCGCCAAGAACCTGATCTCAGGAGGCCTACTCTGCAATACAGGCCTTAGGATGGACATCAATGCTGGCCAGATGGTGATGTCTATTAAGGGAACATATTTTGGAAAAGCTTTTTATACCGAAGGAATGTTCAAAATTCAGCTTATAAATCGGTCCAATATAATTAATATGATTAATGAAATCACTCCTTCTGCTTATACTCTTGAGTTGTGGCATAATAGGCTAGGATATGTTCATTCTAAACGAATAAACAGAATGTCTAGTTTAGGACTTATCTCCAAGTGTGGGGGTAAGGTAGAGAAATGTGAAGTTTATGCTCAAACAAAGATCACAAGAAAACCCTTTCCTCGGGTTAATCGAAGTATAGATCTTCTGGAGTTGGTACACTCCGATATCTGTGACTTCAAACAGTTCTCTACAAAGGCCAGAATGAAGTATTTCATAACCTTCATCGATGACTTCTCAAAGTATACGTTCGTATATTTGCTGAAGGCTAAAGACGAAGCATTCGAGAAGTTCAGAGCCGAAGCTGAGCGGCGGACTGGACAACAACTCAAAAGAATAAAAAGTGATCGAGGTGGGGAGTACAGGTCTTCTGAATTTGTATCGTTGTACAAAAAACATGGAATTGTCAATGAGACTAAGGCTCCGTACTCTCCTCAATCAAACGGAGTAGAAGTGAGAAAGAACAGAATATTAACAGAAATAATTAACTCAATGCTGTTGACTGCGGATCTTCCTAAGTGCTACTGGAGAGAAGCTGCACTGACGGTCACTTTTATTCTGAATAGGGTACCTCATGCAACTTCTGACATTACTCCTCATGAACTCTGGTTCAAAGTCAGACCTAACTTGAATGTCATTCGAGTGTGGGGGTGTCTGGCATATGTCAAGCTTCAGATCTGAAGATTCAGAAGCTTGGGACAAGGACTACTAAGACGATCTTTTTGGGATATGCCGAGAAGAGTGATGCTCGGAGATTTCTTGATATTGAGTCAAATCATATCATTGAATCTCGTGACGCAGAATATTTTGAAGACAAATTAGCAAGGCACAATAATATTGTTCTTACGAATGTTCCATAGTTTAATGAGGGTGCACAGGTCTTCAATGAAGATGTGGTCCAAGAAGATGTTGTTGTTGAAACAATGGTTGAACCAGATCTCGCTGAGCCATCAACGAAGCGAGTAAGGAGGCCGAAGGACTTTGGAAGTGACATTGTCACCTATCATGTGGAAGCAGAGCCGCTTATCAATGATGAGGCGATGAAGACCAGAGATACGATTTTTTGGAGGGAGGTGATTGACAATGAAATTGAATACATCACCTCCAATAAAACTTGGGTGTTGGTTGATCTTTCTGAAGGAGAAAAATCCATCAGATGTAAATGGATCTTCAAGAAGAAGATAAAAGCAGACGAAGCTATTGACAAGTTCAAGGCTATGCTAGTAGCCAAGGGGTTTTCTCAGAAGCAGGAAATCGACTACTTTGACACGTATGCTCCAGTAGCCCGGATGATTACCATCAGAATGTTGATTGCTCTCGCAGTGATACATAAGATGGTGATACATCAGATGGATGTGAAAACAACTTTCCTAAATGGCGAGCTAACCGAAGAGATTTATATGCAACAACCAGAGGGATTTATCGTCAAGGGTCTTGAAGACAAAGTCTGCAAGTTGGTAAAATCTTTGTACGGTCTTAAACAGGCTCCCAAGATGTAGCATGAGAAATTTGACAAGGTTATAAGGTCAAATGGCTACATGGTCAGCGAGACGGACAAGTATGTTTACACGAAGTTTATTGATGGAAGAGGTGTGATCGTTTGTCTGTATGTGGACGACATGCTTATCCTAGGTACGGATATGAGCTGTGTCACAGAGACAAAGAGGTTCATCTTGAGCAAGTTCAATATGAAGGACTTGGGGGAAGTTGATATGATCTTAGGGATCAAGATCATCCGGACAGACACTGGACTAGCGCTATCACAGTCTCATTATATTAAGAAAATAATCAATCGTTATGGGTATCGGGATCTTCCTGGGATCGATACGTCGTACAGGTGTGATCTAAAGTTGAAGCATAATTCAGGGGAAAGTGTCAGACAGCTGGAGTATGCAAGCGTAATCGGAAGTTTGATGTATGTTACTACTACCGCAAGGCCTGACATAGCTTTCGCCGTAGAAATACTGAGTCATTTCACGGTGATGCCAGCTGGTGCTCAGCGGTGGAGAGCGAGAGGTCTACAGGTGGATTCAATTTCACAATGGGTGGAGCTGCTATATCGTGGAAGTCGAAGAAACAGATTATGCTTTCGCGGTCATCCATGGAATCTGAGTTCTTTGCACTTGATACCGCAGCCGAGGAAGCAGAATGGCTTCGGGAGCTCATGTATATCTTCCAGGGGTTCGGGCACAAATACTGACGATATCGATATATTGCGACAACCACGCGACTGCGACGGTGGCATCAAATGACCTCTTCAACGAAAAGAAGAGGACTGTGCGGTTGAAGCATAGGGCAGTACACGATCTTATTAAGAGAGGTGTAATTGCAGTGATTGATGTTCAGAGTCAGGAAAGCCTCGCGAATCCGTTCACCAAGGGCCTCAAGCGCCAGCTGGTCGATGACTCAGCATGTAAAATGGGCTTGAAGGTATTCTGATATTAGTTATTGTATTCCTACCATCAAGTTTTATGCTATTAGTTCAAAGATTTATCTACTAGGTATATTGTAAAACCCCTAAATTTCTACTATTTTTTTATTATTAAATTTGGTACTGATTTAAAATTTTGTATTGTACGTCGCGTAGTCGTATTGTACATCGCGCACGAAAATTTTATTTTTCGTTTTTGCTCGACGAGTGCGAAATAGTGCGAGCGTACATATTTGTAGAAAAATATTTTTCTATTTTTATGGTTTCAAAATAATATATGTAATTATTATTTCTAGCTATCATTTTCAAGTTTATGATTTTAATTATGAAAAGCCTTTCATTTATACAGTTATAATAATAAGTATTTTTTCCTATAAAATGGTATATTAGAAAAGTATATTTATGTAAATATTATTTGTACATACATATATATTTAGTAATTATTTATTAGTTATTTTAAATAATAATATAATTTTCAAAATTATTATTATTAGTATTTTTAGAAAATATATTTCAAAATTTTTGTGGCGATTTAACCTTGATTTAAAATTTTGGATTTATTTAAACAGTCAAATATTTGAAATTTGATTTATCCTATTGAATTTAAACTAAAAATTTAATTTGATTTAAATTGGATTTGTATTTGGATTTGGAATTGATTGATTTTAAATTTGTAGCAATTATCTATTAGAGATTTAAATCTTTTTCTAATCCTATCCAAATGGAAATTCTCACATCCTATAAATAGGCAGGTACTCATCCATGTATTTCTATTCTCTACAATTTTCTCTACCACAAAGTGAGTCCCTCGTGTCCGTGTTCCATCCATCCTCGTGTCAGCCGTGACAGCCTCGGGTCCGACCCCGGGTGTCTTTCCAATAGGATAATTGTACATATACATCGCACCATCTCCTTCATGTCGACAATCCCGACATGACAAACATCCAATCCTAATCCTAACCCTAGCCTTAGTCTAGTCGCCACTACTCCCTGCCTCCAACCCATCACCGCCAGTGTCTCCTCCTTGTACCGGCCACCTCGACCAATTACTATTACTTCTAGACAAAACCGACCCCTACTGCCTACACCATACTCCTCCGTCGACATCCCCAATCCACCAAGCGCAACCACCACCACCACGGTCACCACCGCCCTACCATCATGTCCTCGACACACCGACCTCAGCCCTGCCTCTGGCCACGATAACACCGCCTCCACCAAAAACTCCAGCACCACAGAAATAAAAGAGAAAGAATTAAAAACACAAACCACCACCAACCATCCGCGGCCACCACCGCCATTGCCACGGCCAATGACGGCTGGACTCCACCACCATCACCCATGAAGATGGGAAAATCCTTACCTAACAGGACCCGCGAGCTCCACGCTGGCCAACCTCCGCTCCGACCCGCGGTGTGCCTCCGCCGCCGCGTCGACAGTGCCGACCCGCAGCCGACGCCCAGTCTCCGTCGGCCGAGCCCATCGCCGGCCACCCTCTTCGCTGTGCCTCTGCGAGACCTCCGCGCGAGCGCAACCCCACGAACCCGACCATCCTCCGCCACACCCTGCTCCCTCCGCCGCCGAAGCCCTTTCTTCTCTCCAACGCCTTCTTCCACCCTGTCCGCCGCTTGTATCTCCGCGGTCTCCGCCACTTAGTCCACCGTGCGAGCCCCGGCTGAACCCTCTCCCGACCGCTCTGCCCACCAAAAAACCCTCTTTCCGTTGCCAACCGCCGCCACGACCGATTTCCCTCCGCCGCTCTCAGCCCCGTACCTCCGCTCCGCAGTGAACCGCCTCTGCCACCCTCTCCTCAAACTCCTCCGCCGCAACCAGAGCCCCGACGACCCCACCGCTTCTCCTTCCCTCTCCCCGCTCCTCCAATTCCTTTTTTTAGAGAGGTTAACACTCTCTCTCTCTCTGACTCCTTTTATGTTTTATTATTTATTTTTGCTGCTTTGTTTTATTTTTTAGTTGCTTTATTTTATTTAGTTATTTAAGTTGCTTTGTTTTATTTAGTTATTTAAGTTGCTTTATTTACTTATTTATTTAAGTTGCTTTTTATTTATTTATTACTGTGCTATATCTTTCTTTTCAATGGATTTCTCTTTCCTTAGAGATTATTTTATTATTATAATGTTAGCATTAACAAATTGCTAACATGGAGAGGACTTAAATCCCTTCCTTTCAAAGATGGCGGCAGCCCTGTCATTGTTCCTTTGGTTTTGGTTTAATTTAATTTTTTTAATTGTCTTTTATACAGTAGCGACTAATTGCTATACGTACATTATATTATTAGGAATATATTATTATAAGTATTATTGTTATTAGTTTGTCCTATTAAGATATATAGTAATATTTTTCAATTATTGCTTATAAATGATAGTATTAGGCTTTGAATTCCTTTTGGCTTCTATGTTATTTGGATTTATTATTATTGTCTGGTTTTACTGGTATTTAACATTGAATTTATTCCCCATATATATATATAACTTATCTTTATGTTATTTTAAGAATATAGTTTTGGTCAAAAACTTATATTTTTACAAATTTAGTTCTAGCCTAAAAGATATTTATGGATTTTTCTACATATTTATTTATAATATTTTGAGTAGCCAAAACTTAATTTCAAAGATATTTTTCAAATAGTTTTTATTAACTATTTCTGCCAAATTCTCTCGAATATCCAATCTTGTCCCTTGCTAGCCATATTCCTATGTTCTTCCAAATGTCGAACTTATTTATATCATCCCTAACTAATTGGACCGTCCTGGACCCAATGGAACTGGTCGTACCACCACCCAAGGTCACCTTGCATAGTTGTTGCACCGAAGTCGTAGTTCGTGCCACCTTGATCATCGCAGCACACCAGACGTACTACCAGACAAGACACCTTGCCATTTGCTGTTTATTTATTTTAGCTCATATTTTATGCATTATTTATTTTTTTATGCAAAATAAACTGTGATACATGGCATAACCTGTTAGAACTTACTGTTCAATTATATTTCCTGCTATGTATTAGTTTTCTTACACATTAAACCTAGATTTAAGGGACCACCTTTGTGTGTTGCATTCATGGCCTTGACACGTTGTACCACAAAGTTGTGTGTCGTATATAGAACACGGCCGTACATGATTGGCTGGCCACCAGTACGTACAAGCCGTGCGATAGGAATAACCGCAAATAGAGGTTGTATGCTAGTTTGACTTAGCGGTTATAGAGGTTTTGTGTTGTGGATTCAACATAGTAAGCATTAGACGGAGAGGATAATTTCTTAGCGTATGGGCTTCGATGCACTTTTCCTTGTGACCCGAATTCTCCGCTGGAGATACGGGGCTGATGACCCATGATTACTGACGGCTACTGACAATTCTGCGGAATGTCATGCTCTAACTGATGGGGCCTCTAGTGCCCCAAGGGGGGACCATGCCGATCCTATTCAGCCAGGGCCCATGCGTAGGAAGGATTATTCTTAGCTACATTTCACTTAGAACGGTTAGGCACCTGTATCCGTTAGATACGAGTACTTTTGGTTTGGATACTTGATCTGACCATGGCTTGGAACAATAACTTATCGCAGATTAGTTGGTCACATCTTGTCCTTGTTTGGTTGTAGGTGTGACTTACTACTTCGATGAGAAGGTATTGAACCTTGTTGGGGTCCGGATACCATATTGGATTCTTAGCATGGAAAGATACGTCACCGTGAATTAGTTTACCATCTCATGTCCTTGTTTGGTTGGAGGGATGGTACGCTCGTTCAATAGGTGCGTATTGGACCATGTTATAATTTAATTGACTTATTTATTTGAGCAATATTTATTCAGTTTATATGGCATGATATTATGTATCTTGTTACGTCCCTCTGAGAACCTGGTTATCTCTCTAGGTGTGTGCTATTGTCTTTCGCAGGTGTTCTAGCTCTAGCCGTGATCATCGCTATTTCTTCGAGGATGATTGCATTTGGATCGCCTTCGCTTCGCTCGCCAAATTCATTTCTTTTCTTATGTATTTTTCCTTTACTTGTTGGTAGTGGATTTGTCTCCGCCCAACATATTGTATCATGAAAATTCTTAGTTGATTATATGATATTTTTTATTCATTTATTTTGTGTGGATGAGATTAGTTATGGTTCTACTGTATTTATAGCTTATGTGTCCATACGAGGCCTATGTACTTCGTATGAATACAGCTGGCATGTCTACGTTCCTAGTTCTACGTATTTTGGGATTGGGGTATTACATGTTTTTGTTGTGGCCCATGCAGGTTAAGATAAAATTGTTTAGTTACTTTACCGTACCAAGCAAGCCTGCGAATAGGATTAGAAGTCTAGGATCTCATCCACATACTTGACCTTTTTTCTCGATTCCATATTCGACCGACTTATCGATTGCATCTTGCTTGATTCCACCTATCATTATTCTTATCTTCCCTTCGTGCTTGCTAGAGATTGACCATACTAGTTAGATGTCCCAAACACCCTTAACTTAATCATTTTAAGTTGGGTAGAATGTCTTGTGACCTAGCAATCCCTTTGTACTTGTGACCTATATTCACAAGATTACTTAGATTCTAGAATTTAGAGGGCCCTAACCCATTTAGTCAACCAAGAACTTGGACAAGCAGACTGTAAGACGACTGTATCCTTTAGAAGTTCGAACCAATTTCTACCTTCTTCCAATCTTAGTCTTCCGTGCCTATGTTTTTACCACCTTGACTAATGTTGCAACTATAATCTAGTTTTGCAAACTTATCCATTTATCGAGTTTGTTCATGACTTATGCTATTGAGCGCGCTCACTAACATATTGTCTAATCAGAACCGGTACATGATGGTCTGATCAACCGAGTGCACTTTGGTTCGCTTTTGTCTATTATTCTACGTGGATGGGACATAATTAAACTTGGCCTTTAGAATCCCATCCACGACTACCTTGACAATTCTTTTGAAATTATTCGGTCGTCTTTGCACCACGTATTGCATTCGATAATATCGTCTTTTGAACCCCCTATTGCTTTCGCCTTCACCTATTTTAGAAGGACGAAGGTGTTATACTAGAACTTCCTCTAGCCTTCCTATCGATTATGACCATACAGTATTATTTTTCTATGATCTAGATCGCTATTTCTTACGACCTGATTTTGTGAAAACATTGTCATCGTTTGATCCCCATCGATACCCCTTGTGTCTTCTCACCCCCCTACTAATTCTTAATTTCAAGGACAAAATTCTTTTAGTTGGGTAGGATGTAAAACCCCTAAATTTCTACCATTTTTTATTATTATTAAATTTGATACTGATTTAAAATTTTGTATTGTATGTCGCGTAGTCATATTGTACATCGCGCACGAAAATTTTATTTTTCATTTTTGCTCGACGATGCGAATATGTGCGAGCGTACATATTTGTAGAAAAATATTTTTCTATTTTTATGGTTTCAAAATAATATATGTAATAATTATTTCTAGCTATCATTTTCAAGTTTATGATTTTAATTATGAAAAGCCTTTCATTTATACAGTTATAATAATAAGTATTTTTTCCTATAAAATGGTATATTAGAAAAGTATATTTATGTAAATATTATTTGTACATACATATATATTTAGTAATTATTTATTAGTTATTTTAAATAATAATGTATTTTTTGAAATTATTATTATTAGTATTTTTGGAAAATATATTTCAAAATTTTTGTGGCGATTTAACCTTGATTTGAAATTTTGGATTTATTTAAATAGTCAAATATTTGAAATTTGATTTATCCCA
This sequence comes from Iris pallida, assembly GCA_029216955.1. NCBI lineage: Eukaryota > Viridiplantae > Streptophyta > Magnoliopsida > Asparagales > Iridaceae > Iris > Iris pallida. Next base: position 5,201,582 of record JANAVB010015800.1, read on the forward strand.
TTGAATTTAAACTAAAAATTTAATTTGATTTAAATTGGATTTGTATTTGGATTTGGAATTGATTGATTTTAAATTTGTAGCAATTATCTATTAGGGATTTAAATCTTTTTCTAATCCTATCCAAATGGAAATTCCCACATCCTATAAATAGGCAGGTACTCATCCATGTATTTTTATTCTCCATAATTTCCTCCACCACAAAGTGAGTGCCTCGTGTCGGTGTTTCATCCATCCTCGTGTCAGCCGTGACGGCCTCGGGTCCGACCCTGGGTGTCTTTCCAATAGGATAATCGTACATATACATCGCACCATCTCCTCCGTGTCGACAATCCCGATACGGCAAACATCCAATCCTAATCCTAACCCTAGCCCTAGTCTAATCGCCACTACTCCCTGCCTCCAATCCATCACCGCCAGTGTCTCCTCCATGTACCGGCCACCTCGACCAATTACCATTACTTTGAGACAAAATCGACCCCTGCTGCCTACACCATACTCTTCCGTCGACATCCCCAATCCACCCAGCGCAACCACCACCATGGTCACCACCGCCCTACCATCCGGTCCCCGACACATTGACCTCAGCCCTGCCCCTGGCCACGATAACACCGCCTCCACCAAAAACCCCAGCACCACAGAAATAAAAGAGAAAGAATTAAAAACACACACCACCACCAACCATCCGCGGCCACCACCGCCGTCGCCACGGCCAATGACGGCCGGACTCCCCCACCATCACCCATGAAGATGGGAAAATCCTTACCTAACCGGACCCGCGAGCTCCACGCTGGTCAACCTCCGCTCCGACCCGCGGTGCGCCTCCGCCGCGGCGTCGACAGTGCCGACCAGCAAGCCGACGCCCAGTCTCCGTCGGCTGAGCCCATCGCCGACCACCCTCTTCGCCGTGTCTCCGCGAGACCGTCACGCGAGCGCAACCCAACGAGCCCGACCATCCTCCGCCGCACCCTGCTTCCTCCGCCGCCGGAACACCTTTCTTCTCTCCACCGCCTCCTTCCACCCTGTCCGTCGCCTGCGTCTCCGCTCTCTCCGCCACCTAGTCCACCGCGCGAGCCCTGACCGAACCCTCTCCCGACCGCTCCGCCCACTGAGAAACCCTCTTTCCGTTGCCAACCGCCGCCGCGACCGAGTTCCCTCCGTGGCTCTAAGCCTCGTACCTTCGCCCCGCGGCGTACCGCCTCTGCCACACTCTCCTCAAACTCCTCCGCCGCGACCAGAGCCCCGACGACCCCACCGCTTGTCCTTCCCTCTCCCCGTACTTTCTCCAATTCCTTATTTTAGAGAGGTTAACACTCTCTCTCTCTGACTCCTTTTATTTTTTATTATTTATTTTTGCTGCTTTGTTTTATTTTTTTAGTTGCTTTGCTTTATTTACTTATTTATTTAAGTTGCTTTTTGTTTATTTATTACTGTGCTATATATTTCTTTTCAATGGGTTTCTCTTTCCTTAGAGATTATTTTATTATTATAATGTTATCATTAATAAATTGCTAACATGGAGAGGACTTAAATCCCTTCCTTTCAAAGATGGCGGCAGCCCTATCATTGTTCTTTTGGTTTTGGTTTAATTTAATTTATTTTATTTTTTGTTAATTGTCTTGTATACAGTAGCGACTAATTGCTATACGTACATTATATTATTAGGAATATATTATTATAAGCATTATTGTTATTAGTTTGTCCTATTAAGATATATAGTAATATTTTTCAATTATTGCTTATAAATGATAGTATTAGGCATTGAACTCCTTATGGCTTCTATATTATTTGGATTTGTTATTATTGTCTGGTTTTACTGGTATTTAACATTGAATTTATTCTCCATATATATATAACTTATCTTTATGTTATTTTAAGAATATAGTTTTGGTCAAAAACTTATATTTTTACAAATTTAGTTCTAGCCTAAAAGATATTTATGGATTTTTCCACATATTTATTTATAATATTTTGAATAGCCAAAACTTAATTTCAAAGATATTTTTTAAATAGTTTTTATTTAATATTTCTGCCAAATAGTCTCGAGTATCCAATCTTGTCCCTTGCAAGCCATATTCCTATCTTCTTCCAAATCTTGAACTTATTTATATCATCCCTAACTAATTGACTGTCCTGGACCCAATAGAACTGGCCGTACCACCACCCGAGGTCACCTTGCATAGTTGTTGCACCGAAGTCACAGTTCGTGCCACCTTGATCATCGTAGAACACCGGACGTACTACCAGGCAAGACACCTTACCATTTGATGTTTATTTATTTTAGCTCATATTTTATGCATTATTTATTTTCTCTATGCAAAATAAACTGTGATACATGGCATAACCTGTTAGAACTTACTGTTCAATTATATTTCCTGCTATATATTAGTTTTCTTACACATTAAACCTAGATTTAAGGGACCACCTTTGTGTGTTGCATTCATGGCCTTGACACGTTGTACCACGAAGTTGTGTGTCGCATGTAGAACACGGACGTACGTGAGTGGCTGGCCACCAGTACGTACAAGCCGTGCGAAAGAAATAACCGCTAATAGAGGTTGCATGCTAGTTTGACTTAGCGGTTATAGAGGTTTTGTGTTGTGGATACAACATAGTAGGCATTGGGCGGGGAGGACAATTCCTTAGCGTATGGGCTTCGATGCAATTTTCCTTGTGACCCGGATTCTCCACTGGAGATACGGGACTGATGACCCATGATTACTGACGGCCACTGACGATTCTGCGGAATGTCATGCTCTTACTGTTGGGGCCTCTGGTGCCCCAAGGGGGGACCATGTCGATCATATTCAGCCAGGGCCCATGCGTAGTAAGGATTGTTCTTAACTACATTTTACTTAGAATGGTTATGCACCTTTATCTGTTAGATGCGAGTACTTTTGGTTTGGGTACTTGTATCTGACCGTGGCTTGAAACAATAACTTGTCGCAGATTAGTTGGTCACATCTTGTCCTTGTTTGGTTGTAGGTGTGACTTACTACTTCGATGAGAAGGTATTGAACCTTGTTGGGGTCCGGATACCATATTGGATTCTTAGCATGGAAAGATATGTCACCGTGAATTAGTTTACCATCTCTTGTCCTTGTTTGGTTGGGGGGATGGTATGCTCGTTCAATAGGTGCGTATTGGACCATGTTATAATTCAATTGACTTATTTATTTGAGCAATATTTATTCAGTTTATATGGCATGATATTATGTGTCTTGTTACGTCCCTCTGAGGACCTGGTTATCTCTCCAGGTGTGTGCTATTGTCTTTCGCAGGTGTTCTAGCTCTAGCCATGATCATCGCTATTTCTTCGAGGATGACTGTATTTGGATTATCTTCGCTTCGCTCGCCAAATTCATTTCTTTTCTTATGTATTTTTTTATTACTTGTTGGTAGTGGATTTGTCTCCGTCCAACATATTGTATCATGACAATTCTTAGTTGATTATATGATATCTTTTATTCATTTATTTTGTGTGGATGAGATTAGTTATGGTTCTATTGCATTTACAGCTTATGTGTCCATACGAGGCCTATGTACTTCGTATGAATACAGCTGGCATGTCTATGTTCCTAGTCCTACGTATTTTGGGATTGGGGTGTTACACACATCTAGCTTTTGGTTCAAGGGAGGACCATTAACTGGAAGAATATCAGGAATGGTGGGTATATGTTCTATTGGGCATGGAGAGGTTACTGACCTATAACCACTGTTGTCTACTGTTGTTTTCTGCGGAAAACAGTTCTTGTGGGAAGGTTGGCTTAATTGCCTTAATTGAGTTCTCAGGTAAAGTAAATGCCTGGTGTGCATTACAGAAGGCACGGTAGAGCAGCACTACAAGGAGTGAAACTCCATGCTACAGTGGGGTGACTCCACGATGAGGTTCATATATGTGTGGTGCTACCCAGGAATAGGATAAATCCTCAGATTTGCAGGCAAAGACATAGCGGCGTAGCACCGCAAATAGGCAGTTAGCCTAATATTGTATGTTAAAATAAAGAGGGGTATAGTCAGCACTACAAAGAGGAGGAGGTCCTCATGTTATAGTGGCACAACACCACGATGAGGTACCCGGTTAGGGATAAAGCCTCGACCTTGCAAGCCATGTCGTTGTGGCATAACACCGCAAGGGAGCCTAAGACTTCATGCTGGGTAGTTTGGCACTACAAAGAGGCGGTTGCCTCATGCTACAGTAGCATGACACTATAATGAGGTTCCCGGTACGGGGTAAGGCCTTGGCTTTAAGCCATGTCATAGCGGCGTAGCACCGCAAGGGAAGCACAAAGTGCTTTATGCCATGTCTCTTTATAATGAACTCACCTATAGTGTATGGACAAAGAGATATCAGGCCGTCTCTTGAGGGTAAACTTGTAGACGCCCAAAATTATACACTGAAACCAGGCTGGCACAGGGCCTTTAATGTGTAGCCAGAAGCACATGTAACTACATTAAGTGAGTGGGAAAAATTTCATCTATGATGCAGAATTCAAGACTTAGTCCATTCTTGTATTATAGTCTGTTGTTTGAACCATACGGGAAGATTCAAGTCGTCAGCGACATCTTTCCTAATGCATGATGGACAGTTACTGTGGGGAACACTTATACTCATATATAGAGATATGTGGGAGATTGTTGGGTTTTGGTCTTTTTTCAAAGTGAATTTTAGTCCCACATCGGCTAGACCAAAAGACTTGTATCTCTATATATTAGCTTTGCTAGTTTATAGATGCACATGTGGTGTGGAGGTGCACATGGGTGTGCCATGTGGGATTATTTTTCTAATGGGAAAAAGGCTAAATCAACAATTGAAAGCATTCATGCTTTTTGCTCTTGGGAAATTTATTTCCATGGGAGCTAAGCCCCGTAGGGGCTTAGCGACTCGGACTCGGATTCGGGCTCTTGGGCTCATGAGGCGTAATGTGGCATTTTGTTGGCACACTTTTCACTTAGCACGTCAGCGTCGTCGCTAAGCGCATAGTGTGCTTTAGTTGCGCTCATTGCGCGAGCCACTTGCGCTGCCACGTTGCTCAAGCCCAGTTGTGCAAGCCTAGTTGCGCTGCCCAAGTGTGCGCCCAGGTTGCGCCCAGGTTGTGGTTGGTTGCGCAGGTGCGCTGGGTTGCGCAGGTTGTGCAGGTTGCGCAGGTTGCTCCGGTTGCGCGGGTGCGCTAGTTGCACTGCTTGTGTCGCGTGCGTAATGCGTGTAGTGTGCGCAGTGTACGCAGCTCAGTGCACGCTTTGCCGTGCGGAGTGCAAGGAGCGCAGGGTGCGCATAGTTGGTGCAACTTGCAGCAGAACGTGCGTTTGTATGTTCTGGGCGGTTGCTACATGTCCGGGGTAGTTTTTACCATGATCCTAACTTTGTGGCAACCGAGCAGTTGCTGCAGGGCCTATATAAGGCATCCTCTCTCTCACAAGGCAACAGATATACAAGTAATAGAAGCCAACACAAAAAGTTTACGAAGTGTTTTTTAACACAAGTAAACAGAGAATTCAGAAGTGTTTTTTAACACAGTTCTGATCGAAATTTGCTTACGAATTCCAGCAGCCTTCGAGAGAGAGAAAAGACGCCGCACCAGTGTTGCTTTTGTACGGGAGTTCGTGTCCATCCGAGGAGTCAGAAGAGCAGGAGTGTTCCAAGTTCTCCGACGAACTTGCTGGTTCCTGGAAGCTGTTCGTGTAGGGCGAATAAAGCTTTGAGTAACGGCGATTATTCACCCCAGCAGGAGTTCTTCCATCTTTCGCCAGTCACCTTCTTCATTGATGCCAGTAATTCTGATTGTATCTTCTTTTTAGAAGTACTACGATCGATTGTTGTTGATTACGAAATCTTTTTAGATTCTCGTAATTCAGAATCACCTTCCTTGAAGTGTTGATTTGAAACATTGTCTTTACAATCGTTTCATATTCTCAGTTTTTCCATCAAAAAAAATTGTGCCCCGGCACCAACAACTTGCACCAAAAATATTTTGTTAGATAATTAATGAAATAATTCTCAACTAGAAAGGTAGATCGTAAGAGTATAAACTACACTAGAAACTTTGTGTGTTAGCTTAATGTTCTGTATTTTCACTCCTAGTCCCAAGCTCAAATAAAGGAGGGTTGCTTTAGGCAGGTAGCTAACATCCATTATAAAGTATTGCCAAATCTTTATGAAACTAATTTACAAAAAACTTAATTTGAAATTAATATGAGAAATTTAAAAATTAATAGAATATAAATAGAGTATATGAAATGTAAGTTCAAACTCACCTTAAACAGAAACGTGGTATAAGTTCATATAGATGGAGAATAAGTACATAAGAATGATAGTTTTGATATTTAGGATCAATCATTTATCATGATGAAGAAATTAAAAAAAATTACGTATGTAATCAAAACATGACGGCTGAAACAGATGGTGTAATCGTAAAATAAATTTGAAGTTGAAAGAAAAAGTTTACAAAATTTCTGAAAGACAAATTTGAGATAAGAACATTTAGTAATGACAACTCATTAAACTCCACTTTGAATGATGTTCGTTTATGTCTTGGACTACTAGCACCAAGACCCTCTACCATTTTTATTTTTATTATATAAGATTGTACTAAAACCATGCCCACTCTTTCCTTCCATTATGAATGTTACCACCAGACCACCTCTCATGTCCAAAAAAATTAGTGTAGCTGAAATGAGAATACTAAGATGTATGATTGGCCGTACATAATGTTCCACCTAGATTTGAGTCTTAGTTTCGCTTTTGGTGACATCCGTGTACAATTGTTGGGGGAATTTTTGGAACCAACAAACAGTAATATTGTTTCAAACTATAATAGCTAACATGGGTAGTCATAGCATGACTTTAAGGTTGATTTGTTTGATTGTTTAAAAACTTTATTGTAGGCTAATTTTATTTGTTGTCCAAGTTTCATCATGATTTGTCTAATTTTACTCAATAAGTCCTGATTTTGTCATAATTTTACCTTAATTTTCAAAGTCATTAGATAAATAATGTGAAATATGTTTGCATTCTTATACAAGAGCATTAAACAAAATAAAATAGTTTCCTAATTAATGCACCACTCCAAATTTTGGAATCACGAGGAGATCCCTCCCTCCAACTAATCACGTAAATAAATTCCAAATCTAAGTTGCAAGTTGTCAATATATTATGTGATGTAAATACATGTCGGTGGTGATATCTTGCAGCATCTTCCATATGCATTAGCATTGTTCCTAGGATATGAGTTCCATTGACATCACCAATACATACAATCATGTATTATATAATGTATCGAAATAATATCTCGATCGTGACGTATTCATGAAAAGTAAATTCTGAAATCATTAATTTTCACATAGTATTTAATTGATATTGCCTCTTTAACCTTTGTGTCATGTAGAATAGGACAAAGATGGTACCGGTACATCGCTTATATCAACACTAGTAAAGTAGTGCATCAACTATACCATATGCATATGGTCATCAGGTTTATTACAATATGAACATAAAATAAATTTTAAACATAGAAATCAATATATTGGAGTATTTTTTTGTATGATGTATCATTATAACATGACACAAACTATTAAGACACCATGTTTTTGAAATATGTGTTTGACATGGCACCACAGTAATTTTTGGAATATACTTCCTAGCTGCAGACCAAACATGATAGCATATATCATACTAGTTGCTTCATATCCTAATGTTGCATTATTTGACACTGGAGCCGCATACTCATTCATAGCCACCACCTTTGCAACTAGACATAGCATTGCTATTGTACCTCTATCTCAGAATGTTAAAATTCTCATCGGGGGAGGGATAGTGCCTGTTAGCAGCATATGTAGATTATATCATGTAGAAATTTTGGAAGAAAGATGAAGGCTCGATTTTTAGTTTTTTCTATGCTAAATTTTGACATGGTTCTAGGGATGGACTGGCTAAGTCAGTATCATGCCACCCTTGACTGTCACAAGGACAGTATTGTGTTCAGACCACCAAAAGAGGAGGAGTTCAAGTTCACTAAAGAATCTTCTGGTGATAGAGTTCTGCCAGTATTAAGAACTCATATGGAGATAGAAGGGATTTCTTATCCTCCTATTGTCACCAAGTTCCAAGATGTATTTTTCGATCAGCTGCCAGGATTGCTGTCTGACAGAGACCTTGAGTTTTCTATATATCTTATTCCAGAAGCTGAACCAATCTCGTCTCATATGTACCGACTAGCGCCAAAGGAGTTGGCAGAAATGAAGGTTCAAATAGATGAGTTGCTTGGGAATGGTTTCATCCGAGCCAGTGCATCGCCACGAGGAGCTCCAGTTTTATTTGTGCCAAAGAAGGATGGATCAGTACGTATATGCATTGATTATAAAGCTCTGAACGTGGTAACGGTGAAGAATAAGTACCCTCTACCGCGCATTGATGATTTATTCGATTAATTGTCAGGATCTAAAGTATTCTCTAAAATTGACTTGAGATCGGGTTACCATCAGGTGAAGGTTCGGAAGGAAGATATCTCGAAGACTACATTCAAAATCAATTATGGACACTATGAGTTTTTGGTCATGCCTTTTGGTTTGACCAATGCTCCAGCTGTCTTTATGAATCTTATGAATCAGGTTTTTCATCAATACTTGACGGTTTATAAGTTGACGGTCGTCGATCGTCAACAATCGTGGTTATCTTGAAGGTTTTAGGCTTACATCAAGAAATGCCACATTTTATAGTTTAGCAATTTTACAGCATAATAGTTGACGGTTTTAGACGATCCGTTAAGAAACATTATTTTATAAATTGACAGCTCGGTGATAAGCGTCTTCTGATGTATATGCAAAAAATTGGCACAATATTTTCAGCTGCCATTATAGTAATTTTCTTAAAATTTCATATTTGTTGACGGATGGTTGTTCTTTTAATCAAGGAACACAGGAACTAGTCTCTCGATCTCTCATAAAACTCTCTCTCAAAGAATCCTCTTCCTTTCCTTCCCATTCCCTTATTAAAACCCCTCTTCTCGTGCGATTCCTTTTCGCCTCCCCTCCACCGTAGCCGCTCCGTCGACCACTTCCCTGTCTCTTTCTCGAGCTCCACCGAGGCCTCGCCGTACGCTCCGGCCATCCACGACCATCGAACACTCCCTTGTCTCTTTTCCAAGCTCCTCCGCGACCTCTCCGTGGTCGACCCTCCACGTGCCTCCATCGATCCGGCCATCCGACATTCCCGAAGTTCCCTTCTACGTCAGCTGCCTACCTCGAGCTCCCCATACCCGCAAACCCTGTGCCCCCTATGCCCTAGCCGGCCTCCTTCATTGCCGGCCACCCATAGTCGATCCTGAGATCTAGCCGCCTCTCTCCTTTCTGGCTCACTTCCATCTTCCCTCGAGCTCCCCGCTCGACCCTTTCTCCCTTTTTCTCCCTCTCGGAGCAGTCAACCCTTTTTTTTCTTGAAGAAAATCCTAACCCTGGCTCTGTCCTTCCCTGTGGCAGTTGTTCCCTGACCAACTGGCCCCTTCCGAGACGTTATGACCGTGACCCGTACCCGAGATGCTACGACGACTCTGAGGCATGCTCCTACGCCGGTAACGATGTGTCGAGGACGCATTCCCGAGTCCATGTAGACGCTGGACACGCGTTTACGGGCGAATCTGAGGCGTCCCTTCGGATTTTGACACTAATTTGGGTATAATTTCTGAAACTCTCGGTTGGAATATCTGTTTCAGTTTTATATCTATCGATGATGATATTTGGGTCTCGATCTGATGATGATATTTGGGTCTCGATCTCCCTACCTAAATAGGGTTGTCGAATTTCTGATGCCTATCGGATTCAACGTTGTGTGATGATCCTTTGATCGTCTTGATTTGAGAATCTTAGTGATTCCTAAATCATAGATTCTATTTGCTGGATGGGTTTCTTCCTATATTGCTGTCGGGTTTTGTATTACTGTTGGGTGAAGAAATTCACATATGCTTTGTTGGTATTTAAATTAACATATTACGGGTTTGTATTCACATGCTATATTGGGTTATTTTCATATACTGTTGGTTATTGGGTTGTTATATAATTATGGCTTGGTTGTCTATTTTCCTATGTTCTTATACTATGGGTAATGTGGTTCTGTTGGCATATATGTTGGTTTGGAGGCTTGTGTATATGTTGGGTTGTTCTTGTGATAGCTCCATAGTATGTTGTTTATTTTCTCTTCCTAAATCACTTGTTGTGGGGAGTATTCTTTACTGTTGGGATTTTTCCCTTGGGATAACGTGATGTTGGTTATGTTCTTAGTATGCTGCTTGAGTTTAGTGATATGTCGTTGGACAATATTAGCATGCTAGACATTTTATTCCTTATTTGGCTTGGGATTATTTTTGAGCACTCTGATACTCTTGGTAATGGCCGTTGACCAAATGAACCAAGATGTTGCAGACCATGTCGGGTGTACTGGCCCCGTGTCAGAACGTGTTTAATACGTGTGGAGTCACACGCAAGTATGGCAAATATTGTATGATCCAAATCTGAGACTTAGTTTATCTCATTTTTTAGTATCTTGTTGCCTAGTCGTATTCGTGTTCTTGGTACTGTTGGATAGTTTATTCTGGGTACAGATACGCTCATGTTTTATACGAGTAGATATTGGACACGGACGTGGAAATACCTTTGTGTCGGAATACAAGGTTGAAGGTTAGTGAGTGCACATCTGGAACATTTGAATCATGAAATTTGGTACAACACTTACTTCTTTTTTTTTCAGAAGACCACCTCTGTAGCTGTGCATGATGAATTCCCCTTGACGGGTCATCTAAAACCGTCAACTAACCCTGCTGAGTCTGCTGTCATGACCCGCACCCTGATTAGGGGTACGAGTACGTGGTTACATCCAGCCTATGCCGCAGAATCGGCAATAAAATACTGTATAGGTCGTCTATAAATACAACTAAACAGTATAAGGGTACCTGTACAGTAAATACACTCTGAATGGAGGTGACATAGCAAATACAGTCTCAATCACAAGATAAAACTAAGGTAGATAGCACGGAAAGAAAGTATGATAAACGAAAATAGGAAATAAGTTTAAGATCTAACACAAGCCCAGAGGTATACACAACATCATAGAGTCACAGAATATAATATAGAATACTACAGTCTGGAAGTATTAGCTGGATCGCAGTCCAGGCAAACCTAACTAAGCTACACTACTCTGGGTATGCAAAGTCTGGTGGCTTAACTAACAGGCTACAGTCATGGCCTAAGTCTCCATTTGTCTCGACACCATAGTAGGTCGAGCAGTCTGCCTCAGAAACATCTGTAATATATCAACGGTATCCTGTCAGGAAAATGGATAAGTACAAACACTAATAGCAGTTCCATATGAATTGACAAATTCTATAAGAGACATCATAATGAAATACAAGACAAAGATATAAAAAAACTTGGGATCCATTCGAAAGCTGAGTTACAACCCGTTAACCAAACAAGGATCGAGGTTGTAATCCTTCTCCCCAACAGAACCTAGCCTCCAATCAAAGTATAGCATAAGAGCATGTAGAACATGTGAAATATAGGATAAAATTAGCAGAAAATGTATAACAGGGTGTGAGTACTGAATAGGACGACAATATATAGGATGACTTGGGAACTATTTGGAAGCCGAGTTACAACCCTTAAACCAAACAAGGACCGGGGTTGTAACCCTTCTCCCGAATAGAACTTAGCCTCCTATGATAAATAAATATAAAATGTGACTTGAATTATTAGAGCGTTATGTGATCGGCTTTGGGTATGTTACAAGATAGGTTATCCACTTGGCCCGACAATCACTAAAAAAGCTCTGAAAAAGGTCATGCCGGCCAACCTGGATAACAAGCACACAGAGGAATCTGCTACACCCTACGTGAGGTGAGAGTGGCGCAAGCATAATAGTGACAAGGGGCTTTGATCACATAACCCCTAATAATTCCCCCATCCCTGAATAGTATAATGGATCTGGACATAACACGTCATGACACGGGATTCCATAAGAGGCTAGCAAGTCCCCTTAGGAATCGGTGTCTATACTAATACAGAGAATAAAATGTACCAATATACCAAGGAAATCTGGGAACAACATCCCATGTCATGATCCAACATATACTAGTCCGTGAACTATCGTGACTGAAAATCGAGTAAGACACTACAACTGAATCGGATATAGCATATATCAAGACTATGAAAACTATCAGTGAATGTACTCGCATGTGGTCCTGAGCTGATAAGGTGAACATGTGCTTAGAGTAATCACAGACCTAAAGATGAGATACCATGAGTCCAAACAGGATTTAATAATGAAAGAAAAGCTAATCTAGTCATGATATGCAAGTCTAAGTCAAAACTAGGTCAAACTAAGTCACACCAAGCTAAACTAGGTCATATTAGGACAACCAAGGGCAAACAAGGTCACAGGAAGTCAATCCGAGTCAAACTAGGTCAATCTGGGTCAAGGGTTAACTTTCAATTGACTTTTGGTCAAAAAGTCAACTCTGGTCAACACTGAGTCAATCCTAGGTCAAACTAGTCAAATGTTGACCAACTATTGACTTTCAGTCAACTGGTCAACTCTGGTTTGGTTTCGGTCAATTCTAGGTTAAACGTTGACTCGAAGTTGTCTTTTGATTAAAAAGTCAACTCTTGGTCAACGGGGGTCAAGACTAGCCTAAACTACCCTCATCTAGTCATTACCTACCAAGACAACCTATTTCTAACCCCATCTAGCAATCAGAAATCCAATACCTTATATTACCCAAAACCCCGACATTTACCCTTACAAGGTATTCCCGATACCTTGCCCATTATAAAGGAAACCCTTCCAGATCTCAGGATACTAGCCTAGACTTCTTAGAGTAGCTAGATACTATCCTATCCAGGGTTTACCAACCAAGAAATTGAGGGTTCTTGGACATCTAGTCCATCTTATGGCCGTGTTGGTCATATCAACATTACCTTAGTGTATCGTCATGATATGCTATGGTATCTTGAGATACCATACCCTACTCTCTACCAACCTTCCTAGTTCACTCTTCCACACTCTTCTAGTGTCTAGGTTAGCCCTCTCTACTAGTCTACTAGGACATTAACCTAGTTAGGACACTAACTGAACTAACTCACTACTAATACTAACCCAACTCAACTCTAACACCAACACTAACTAACCCCTCTAACTAGACACTCAACCCACACTAGACACCACTCAACTAGGCACTAACTAAGGGTTTTTAGATAGGCTTCTAGTAGATCAATTTGTGGGGGCATACATGTGTGTAGGAGTTTAGAAATGATGGATGCATGAGGGGATGGATGAAATGTTTGGAGGAATGAATGTATGTATGAATGCATATGAGTGAATTTATAGATGAGTGAACGAAGAGAATTATGGATAGATAGATGTATGGATGAATGAATATGGGATGAATGAATGATGGATGAATAGATGTATGATGAAGGAATGGATTGATATATGGATGAATTGATTGAATGAATGGAAGAATGGATGAAATGATGAAGGGAAGAATGGATGAAATGGATGATACATGACTGAATTGAATTGAAATGGATATGTGGATGACTAAAATAAAAAGGGAATTGAAGGTATTGCTGAAATATGAATGAATGTTGAATAGGTAAAAAGATAGGTGAATGAATGGAGCTATTGTCATGAACCGCACCCGCTTTTCGGACGTGAGAGCGTGAGCAAGCCAGCTACGCATCAAGCGGACTCCAGCCCGACTCGAATACGTAAACGCTGTCAAGGCTATGGTATACTGCCAAATCATGGCAAACAAATCCATATCACAATCCACAATAAGAGTATAAAACATGAATGGACAATATGGGTCGTGGTCTGCAGCCCACTTGTAATGACCCGCTCCGCCCTAGCGGAACGCCGATTCAAACGGCAAGTGCAACGGCTCAAACGAGCCGTCGACCCGAAGAGTTGGCATCGACTTAATGAAAAATCGATGCAAGGCTTACATTGGCCCGTCAAGATGAATCCAGACTTAGACTTTCAAAGGCGCGCTCGGAGTATCGCTCGGCCGATGCGAACATCGCTAAGGTGGATGGCTCCGATGAACCCGTCTTTGCTTAGCCTAGACACATAACAATACGGACACTATCACGAGAATCGCTAGGCGATAACCCCGTGCATGCTAATAAAGGACTCAACGCACCTAGCTAAGGGAATAATCCCATCTTGTATGCTTGTATAGAATATGGAAAAGACATGGAAAATGTGAGATCTCTCGTACCGCGCTCTACGCTTGTGCTAAGGCACAAGCTTACGTTTATGTTCCTTATACGTTCAAACAATGAACAATGAATGGGTTACAACAATGAAACTGGAAGACTATCAATATAGTCATTCCGAGTAGAGTATAGCAACATTGAAAGACTATGGGACCGATGGGTCGCCAAGGCGACTCCCGCACGGGGAGTTGCATAATGAATGAATGATTGAAGATGTGAATGAACCAACAAATGAAAGAATGAATAAAAGATAAGAAAGAAAAGAATGGTTAGCGGCAGGTGTGACGGGCATGTGCAACGGGGCTCGCTACCCGCGCTGCACGGACGCAAACCTGGTCGATAACGTAAGAAGGCTAAGGGTTAGCCTACGGCTCAGAGACAGCCGTTAAGTTAAAAAAGACAAGTTAATACGAAATGGTCGTGGACAAACGGCACGGGTGAGGGGTGGCGATGTCGTGTCCGTAAAGAAAAAGGGATTCTGCGACATGATCAAAGAGGGGATATGTCGGCCTAGGCGGAATCAAAGGGGCTTACGAGCAACCTGGGTGCGGGCTTGGCCACTACAGGAAAGGTAAGTGTGGGGTATTTCAAAGAGACTATCTAGGTGTTCCAGCCGCATACTATGATAGATAGAAATACCAAGGAGAGAACATGTCCAAATTGGCTTGTGGTGCCAGTGATCGATGCATATAGATTAAGTGGGCTTTGCTGGTGGCAATCCACGTGCAAGTCCTTGCATTGAAATCAAAGTAGTCTAAGTTAACTAAATGAAGTGCCTTATGAATATGCTTGAAATGTAATATACCAAATGATAATGAGACATTCATGCAAGTGAGTTAGACAACGCGCCTATGACGTGCTAGAACCTGAGGCAGGGACACGCCCTTGACATTGAATGTTTACATGAATTACGTTAAGTCATTTCATATGAATTATTGACTAACTTGGTTTACTTTGGACAGGGAAGGCCGGACGGTAAGTATGGGTAAGTCATGCATATATTTCCATGCGACACTTGTATTTGGCAACACGAGATAGGCTATAAATATGCCATAAAACTGATCCTAAGGCAAGATTAGAAAGACAATGAATGATAGAGATGCACAAAAGTAAATAGAACGTGTTTGGTAATGATAGAATTGTGGGCGAGCTAGCCTCCCTACCAGTGCATAACAATGTACTGATAACCCCATAGTCTGCTTGCAGGAAGCAGGAAACGTCGGCGGGTGCGGAGCTTTCCTCGAACGTGCTAAGGCGCGGAGCTATCTCTGGAGCCTTGGAGCATTGCAAGGAGCTGGAGCACCATATACAGGACATAATGTCGGAACATCGCCATGAATTATTCCATATGTAAGCCACTTGGCATGCCTTTTATGTTTCAGAGAGAGAGAGCTTAAGCGATTTGTAATATCTGCCTAGCGCCGCTTGTAAACTTCTTAAAAATCAATAAAGTGTTTGAATTCGCTTCAACTTGTGTTCATTTACTTTCCGCTGCAAATGGGGACACTCTGTGCGACTCTGTGGCCTAGCTCAATCGGTCGTTTCTGGATATAGTCTTGTACGGGCACAACCTAGGCCGTACGGCATCGCCTTAGCGAGGACGATCCTACGGGAGCGGGGGTGACAGATTGGTATCAGAGCACGGCTTTACGTCCTTGGACATTTCAATTTTCTCAGTTTTGAAAGCTCGATTTTGAAACAAAGAAGTGTACGCTCTCTCTCGTTGTGCCTTGGGATGTTCCATACAATAAGTCTAATATTTTTAAAAGCTCGTACAAGTACTCGGTTGAAGGGATCGATAGGCGAAGGACTTTGTGCCGAACCACGACGTACTTGAGTTGGAAGGAAACCGATGCTAAGAGTTAGCAAACACAAGGCGTGCTTGAATAACCTTACGCTGACAATAACAAACGAGTCGCGAGACGAAGTAGAGTTCAAACGGGATGGTTATCCCGCAGTTTTGGCTAAGTGTGCCAAGTATCGGCACCTGGACCTTATGGTGCAAACGAGTTGCGAGCGAGATTGACTATCGCTCGGACGAGAATAAGGAAGACTTAGAACGTATGTTGATAGAGACGCTACTTGACCGGCGCTAAAGCGAACACGGAGAAATGGTTCTTAGATTTTGAAGAATGAGCAAATGTATAATTGGACATGTCGACCGGGAGTCAAATAACCTTTCGAGGATTTGTAGAATGACTTGATTCCAAGTGGTGTATGTGATAGCTTCGAAGAAGGAAAAAAGCGATGTGTCAATGACTAGTCGAATGGCTCGAACCCTGAGTGGTGTATGGACGTTATAGAAATTGTTCGAGCGAGACTAAAGGATTACGAAATACAACGAGTACGTCGGCGAGGCGATGCGATCGCGCAAAGCCTTAGAACGTGTCACGCTTAGTTGGTCGTGACTTCGAATGTCCCGAACAAGATGTCGTTCGGACAACTTGTCAATGGACAACGCGAGTTAGAAAATGGTTCGGAACGATAAATAAAAATGAATGGTCTTGATCGAGGAAACTTAGAGGATCGCGCGTACGATTTGGATTGATTCAAATGAATTATGACTTGAGTTTGAACAACGATCTTGAAACTAGCTTGAGAAATAGCAGTCGAACTTGATCTTGAATATTAAATGAAATTGTGAAATATCCAACTCGGACAACAGTATCAACGCACGACTCAAAATCGGTTACAAAGGAAGATCGTCAGGTTACGCATATCGTCAATGGTATTGAGGCGTATCAAAGATCGATATGCGATAACTCGGGGGTACTCTGACTCGCGAATGACGATCGTGCAAACTCATTGTTCGTTGGATGCTATACTTGGGATGTTAAAAATGTGTCGAGGAAAAGATAGATTTAGCTCGAGGATTTTCTAGTTGAACGTATGACGGTCAGACTATCGAATTGATTTGGCTTGGATGAAAAATGTGAATGCTTGGATCTGCTTCGTCGACAACTATACGTTGACGTTCTTTCTTATGCGAGCGCAACTCTAGCCTCGCACATGCGTCGCGCCGGATTATGGCGACCACTCCGTATGAACGCTGATATGGTGATTCATACAGCGGGAGTGATTGAACTTGGATGGCGTGGCAATCTGATTGCTTCGACTTATGGTTTGATGCGAAGGTGGACTCGAGAATGAATTTGTGTGCTTGAAAAATTGAACTTGAGGATTGAGTAGGTCCAATCCGTGTATCGAGAATGGATTAGTCTAAAACTCAAAAAGAGTTACGCCCCGATGAGAATGATTATTCTGCAGGAGCGTTGCATGGTGATTCATGAACTGCCGTGGATAATCGGACTCGCGTGAGATTGGGGCGCAACATATTGTCAAAGCTAGACGACCTCGTAATCGAATACATGAATTGGTTAGAGTTGGTGATTTGAATGGATTCGAATACGTGCAACGAATGCATTGATGCGAATAGGTGATCGTGCTCGATGTTTAGAAATTTTAGTGACGCAAGCTTGGGTAAAACTCCCGTACAAATGAACAAATGGTTTGACCATAGGATTTGGGGCGGGTTTCGTAGCGACTTTGCACGATAAGCCACGGACTTGAGTTGTAACTATGACCTTGTGAGCTGACCTAGCGAATAGGCGGACGACCCTATGCCGAGTGATTGAACCTATGCGATTAATATTTCAGTATCGTCTTGACGGATGATAGACTTTGGGGCAACAAGACTTAGAGTAGGACGAGAAACTGGGAGTGTGCGTGAACGACGACGAGATTGGCCCCAAATGAGGGAAATGATAGGGGTGGATGATGCGCAAGTAAAAGCTGGGATAACGAATTGAATCATTGATAGGAAGAAATACTTGAGATGGTACAATACTTGGTTTTGAATCGGACGGTAATTACTTAGGCTTGGTCGACCCCGCTAAGAAGAAATCATACTGATTTGGATAATAACGCTTGAGAAGCTAATCGAATCATCTCGGACCGAGATAAACGATGTGTGATACACACATGAGTTCGGTTTTAAATCGAAGTTAGCAAAGCGATCGGCAAATCAAAACTATCACGAGTAGCTTGTCCGACTTCGCTAGTCGCTAAGCTTGGTTGAAGTATACATGTTCGAGGGACGCCATGGATACGTGCACAATCCAAACTCAGCGATATGATGAACTCGAATGCAGCTGCAAGTGGGTGTTGCGATGCGCATAAACGAAAGTGAGTTTGCCTCAGCCTACGACACTCGCATTTGATGAATTACAACGCACCTCGTACGACCGTTTCAGTCCCATGATACGTCAAAATAGCAACCGAGTCAAGAAACACTTGAATTGAATAAGTGCCATCAACTCTAAAATGA